>JAQPPZ010017221.1:3676500-4902000 GCA_028583015.1 Wollemia nobilis
CATTGTGTGTTGTGGTGTGCTCTCTTGTGAAAAATTGCTTTACCTATTTTTAAGTTCTCTTTGCTTCAGATTTAAGAGTTGCACATTTAAGTTTTAATAGCTACACTGATTCACCCCCCCTCTCAGTGTCATTGTGAGAATATCAATTGGTATCAGAGCAAGGTTCCTGAACAAAGCTTAATCAGCTAAGGTGATCTTGGAAGGAACACAATGGCAGGTAATGAAGGATTCTCATCAAACAAAGCTCCTTTGTTCAATGGAACTAATTACTCATTCTGGAGACTCAGGATGCAGACATATCTGAGTGCATTAGGATACGACATTTGGGAGTCAATAGAAAGTGGATACACAGTACCCGCTACTCCTCCAACAGATACTACTGAGAAGAAGAAGTTTGAGAATAACTCCAAAGCATAGAATGCCATAATGTGTGGGCTAGTAGACAGTGAACTGATAAGGATCATGAGTTGTAAATCAGCAAAAGACATGTGGGACAAACTGAAGAGCATCCATGAAGGAGACAGCAAGATCAAGGAAGCCAAGCTGCAAACTCATCGAGCTCAGTTCGAAGCATTACAAATGAATGACGATGAGAACATAGAGGCCTATATGCTTGAGAGTCAATGGAATCATTAATGCAATCAGAGGACTCGGCAAAAAAATCGAAGATGCGGTTGTCATGAAAAAGGTACTTAGAACTCTTCACAAAAGATTTAATTCTAAAGTTTCTGCAATAGAAGAGGCTAAAGATCTAAATAATTTTAGCATGGATGAGATGCATGGTTCTTTGACTACATATGAAATGAGAATAGGACAAACTAAGCCCATAGACAGAGAAGCTGCTTTTAAAGCACACAAGAATACAAAAGCTGAACAAGAATTTGAGGATGAAGAGACATCGGATGAAACGGAAGCCAACTTTGTTCGAAAACTTACAAAGGGAAAAGGAAAATATAGAGGAAAGTTACCATTTAAGTGTTTCAATTGTGGAGGGGTCGGTCACTTTGCAGCTAAGTGTCCAATGAATGAGAAAACCAAAAGTGATGAAGGGTCACACCAAGAAAGAAGTGCCTGGAAGAAGAAACCAAATTTTAGGAAAAGCAATTTCAAAAGGAAAAGTTTCATATCCAAGAATGTCAGCTCTTTTGAAGAAAGCTCAGGTGAAGATTCTGAAGAAGAAACAGGTGAAGCTCTGTTCATGGCATTTGAAGAAGCAAAAACAAAAGAAAAATAGGAAGGTGATACAAAAAGTAAGGATGAGGTTGAAGTTTATCTGGAAGGAGAGTTGGTTGCTTCACTTAAAGAGTTGAAGACAGAAAGGAAAAAGAATAAAAAGGTCTCAAGAAAGCTTGAGGATGCGAATGACATAATAAACAGTTTGAAAGTACAGATAGAAGAATTTAAGAAAATGTCCGAAGAACTTGAAGTACAATTAACCATGAGAATAGATGAGTGCAACAAACTAGAAGAAGAGATTGTTGTTTTAAGAATGCGGCTAGAAGAAAAGAATCAAAAATTGAGTTGCTATCACAAACTTGAAGGAAGTTCTGCAAAGCTTGAAAAGATTATAAATAGTCGAGAGGACTACAGGCATCAAGTTTGGCTTGGGCTTTGTCGAAGGAGAATCGTCAAGTGGATCAAAGGACATAACTGTAGAACAAGTAAAGAAAGAAGATAAGATCAAGGTTGATCAAAGAAAAATGAATCAAGCAAAAGAAAGCAATAGTGCTAGGCATGAGAAGAGTGTTGACAATGAGGGATTCATAAAAGTCACACATCAAAGGAGAAGAAAATTTGTGGCTCCTACTACAAAGTGGCAAAGACCAATTCCCAGGTTCAATCATTCCTTTTCTGGTTATTGTTTTAAATGCAATGCTTACGGTCATAAGATTTCAGAATGCATTCACAATATAGGACAAAGAAATTTTTCCAGTAGAAATGTCTTTTCACCCTTGATGGATTATGCAGTAGAATGCTATAACTGTCATAACTTTGGACACATTGCAAGAAACTATAGAAGCACATATGCAGCAAATAAATATCAGGGAAGAAGAACTCAACCAAACAGTTTAAGGCAAAACAGAAAATTCCCAGAAAAACATGCACAGGCTATTGACAAAGAAAAGTCTAAACAAGTGACCAAAACTGTAGCCAAACCAGAGTGGAAAGAAAAGGAGCGACCCAAGGAAGAAAAGGAATCCTTGATTGTTCAGACAACATTCAAAGCACAGAACAAATCTGCACCATGGATATTGGATAGTGGATGCTCCGAGTCACATGACGGGAGATAAACAAAAATTTGAAAAATTACAGAAATATGAAGGGGGCTCTGTAAAGTTTGGAAATAATGATGGAGCCAAGATAGTTGGCAAAGGATCAGTCAAGATAAGTGATGGAAAGATCAATTCCAAAGAAGTTCTGTTTGTGATTGGTTTGAAGCACAACTTACTGAGCGTAAGTCAAATCTGTGACAGAGGTCATGAAGTCATCTTTAAGAAGCAGGGCTGTGAAGTCAGAAAAGCACACAGTGGGAAGCTGATAGCTACTGGATCGAGGACTTCTAGAAATCTATATACTCTCTCAGAAACTTCAGAAGGAGCATGCTTGATTGGACAGGAAGATGAAAATTGGTTGTGGCACAAGAGGCTCGGTCATATTAGCTTTGACAATCTGGTAAAAATAAGTTCAAAAAGAGCAGTAAGAGATATACCTACCATTGGCAAACTAGTAAATAGCATCTGTGCTTCATGCCAAAAAGGGAAGCAAACTAGATCCACATTTAAAGCTAAGGAATACTTCACCAGCAAACCGTTAGAGCTGATACATACTGATTTATGTGGACCCATGAGAACACAAAGCATAAATGGTGACAAATACTTTATGTTGTTCATAGATGACTACTCCAGGATGACATGGGTACTATTTTTAAAGCTTAAATCGGATGCCTTTGAGATGTTAAAGATTTTTAAAAAATAGGTTGAGAATCAAATTGGAAAAAGAATTAAATGCCTAAGATCAGACAAAGGAGGAGAGTTTATCTCAGAGGAGTTTGCAGAATACTGTCAAAAATATGGGATCAGAAGACAGTTTTTAGCAGCAAGGACACCTCAGCAGAATGGTGTTGTTGAAAGGAAGAACAAGACTGTGCAAGAAATGGCACGGACAATGTTGGTTGAGAACAAAATAGCTGATAGATTTTGGAAAGAGGTAGTACATACTATAGTTTACATTCAAAACAGGTGCATGCTAAGAACGCATGAAAGCAAAACACCGTATGAGCTATGGTTCGGCAGAAAGGCAACAACAAGATATTTCAAAGTGTTCGGCAGCAAGTGCTACATCAAACGAACTGAAGATAATCTCGATAAATTTGAAGATAGAGCTGACGAAGGTATTTTTCTTGGTTACTCAACAAAAAGCAAAGCCTACACATGTTACAACAAGAGGCTAAAGAAAATTGTGGAGAGTGCGGATGTTAAAGTTGATGAAGGTAGAGATCGAGAAACAACTTATCAAGAAAACTACCCTATTTATGAAGAAGTCATTGAAGGAGATGAAGAAATGGAAACAGAAGAGAATCAAAAAATTGACCCAGCTGATTTAAGAATTGACTCAGAAGAAGAAGAAAACAAGAAATTCAAAACAGGCAGCTGGCAAAAAAATCATCCCAGAGAACAGATTATTGGGGACCCAACAGTTGGTATTCAGACTAGAAGAGCAGTAGTACGGAACTACTCTCTATTATCCAACATTGAGCCCAAAAATGTTGCTGAAGCAAGCATAGATGAAAGTTGGATGAAAGCAATTAATGAAGAACTAGATCAGATTGAGAAAAACAAAACCTGGGAGTTAGTACCAAGGCCGACAAATAAAAATGTAATCGGTACTAAATGGATTTTTTGAAATAAATTGAACGAAGATGGACAGGTTGTAAGAAATAAAGCAAGACTGGTCTGTAAAGGCTATGCACAGGTTGAAGGTATTGATTTTGAGGAAACCTTTGCACCAGTAGCCAGACTAGAGGCAATCAGAATGTTTCTAGCTTTAGCAGTTCATAAAAATTTCAAGGTATATCAAATGGACGTAAAATCAGCATTTCTGAATGGAAAACTGGAAGAAGAGGTTTACATTGAGCAGCCAGATGGTTTCCAACTCGGTGATGATCCCAACTTTGTTTGCAAGTTGAGGAAAGCTTTGTATGGTTTAAAACAGGCACCCAGAGCTTGGTATGCAAGGCTGGATAACTATCTAATTCAACAAGGGTTCAAGAAAGGTTTGGTGGACAACAATCTATATGTCAAAATAGAGAATGGCCATCTTATTGTCCTTGTTGTTTATGTAGATGATATCATTTTTGGTAGCAGCAATGATAAGTCCTGTAGTGACATAGCAAATAAAATGAAGAAAGAATTTGAGATGTCTATGATTGGTGAACTTTCTTATTTTCTTGGACTGCAAGTCAATCAAAGTGAAAAGGGCATTTTTATTTCTCAAGTTAAATATGTGAAAGAAATGTTGAAAAAGTTCACAATGGAGGATAGTAAACCTGTTAGCACTCCCATGACAACAGGTTGCAAGTTGAGCAAGGATGACAAATCTCCAGATGTAGATCAAACCATGTACAAGTCTATGATTGGAAGCTCTGTTGTATTTGACAGCTACCAGACCAAATATCTTACAGGTAGTATGCATGGTGGCAAGATTTCAAGCTAGTCCCAAAGAGACTCATGTGACAACCGTGAAGAGGATTTTTAGGTACCTCAAGGGTACTATGGAGTATGGGTTATGGTACCCAAAAGGTAAGGACTTCACTCTTATTGCATATTCTGATGCAGATTGGGCAGGATGTATTGATGATAGAAAGAGTACCAGTGGAGGAGCATTTTATCTTGGAGACGAGGCTAGTAGCATGGCACAACAAGAAACAAGAATCAGTCTCTCTATCCACAGCAGAGGCAGAATACATTGCAGCAACAACATGTTGTACACGGATATTATGGATGAGACAAACCCTGAAAGATCTTGGTATTCACTTCAAAGAGCCAATTTCAGTTAAATGTGACAACACCAGTGCTATAAACATATCAAAGAATCCGGTTATGCATTCTCGAACCAAACATATTGCAATCCGGTATCACTTCTTGAAGGATAAAGTTGCGGAAGGTGAGGTCAAATTGGATTTTGTTTCGACTACAGAGCAAGTAGCGAGATATATTCACAAAACCATTGCCAAAGGAAGTTTTTGAGTACCTTCGGAGTAAGTTGGGAGTAGTCACATTTCCCAAGAACTGACTATCAATTGGGATCACATTCTCAGGGGGAGCATTTATGCCTATGTTTATAGTTTTGCTCATATTCATGATTTTTGCTAACTATAACAATGTGTATCTGAGAATGTTGTGCATAGACTCGGGGGAGTCTGCAGCAGCCCTTTGGTATTATTGTCAAAGGGGGAGAAGAATTCCGAGAGAGTCCATGAGTGTTGCCAACAATTCCAAAGGGGGAGATTGTTGAGCAAGGTGCAGCAAAAGTATTGTCATTGTTGTCAACACAGACAGATAGATCAGTTGATGCAGTGGACAGGAGTTCAGAGGTCAGTCAGAACATGTACAGTGAATTTCCAAGAAGACAGAAGTGGCCCAGATTCAGAAAATCAAAGAAAAAGACAAGTAAGAAAACTGTCGCGATATCGCGACATGTTTTCTGTCGCGATTTCGTGACATGGCCGAGGAGAGAGAAGGCGCAAGCAAAATTGTCACGATTTCGTGACATGGCCGAGGAGAGAGAAGGTGCAAGCAAAATTGTCATGATTTCATGACATGGACGAGGAGAGAGAAGGCGCAAGCAAAATTGTCATGATTTCGCGACATGGACGAGGAGAGAGAAGGCACAAGCAAAATTGTCGCGATTTCGTGACATGGCCGAGGAGAGAGAAGGCGCAAGAAAAATTGTCACGATTTCATGACATGACCGAGGAGAAGGCGCAAGGACAAAATTGTCATGATTTCGCGACATGTTGGAAGCAAAGAAGGCAAGTAAGGAAAACTGTCGTGATTTCGTGACATGTTGGCAAAGAAGAAGGCAAGTAGAAAAACTGTCACGATTTCGTGACATGTTTGAAGAAGAGGCGCAGGCAAAGAAAACTATCATGATTTCGTGACATGTTCGAGGAGAAGGAGCTCAAAGAAAAGTGTCACGATTTCACGACAGGTTCGAAGAGAAAGCACCAAGGAGAGAAAGTGTCACGATTTCGCGACAGGATCGAAGAAGAAAGTGCCAAGGAGAGAAAGTGTCACGATTTCATGACAGGATCGAAGAGAAAGCGCCAAGGAGAGAAAGTGTCACGATTTCACGATAGGTTCGAAGAGAAAGCGCCAAGGAGAGAAAGTGTCGCGATTTCGCGATAGGTTCGAAGAGAAAGCGCCAAGGAGAGAAAGTGTCACGATTTCGTGACAGGTTCAAAGAGAAAAGGCACAAGGAGGAAAAGTGTCACGATTTCGTGACATGTTCCGTTTTCACGGGCGAAAGGTAGAGAAGTGCAAGGAAGCGAAAAGTGTCACGATTTCGTGACATGTTGTGTTTCGCGGGCCAAAGACAGAAAAGGCACAAGGCAGCGAAAGTGTCACGATTTCGTGACATGTTCCATTTTCGCGGGCGAAAGGCAGAGAAGTGCAAGGAAGCGAAAAGTGTCACGATTTCGTGACATGTTGTGTTTTCGCTGGCCAAAGACAGAAAAGGCACAAGGCAGCGAAAGTGTCGCGATTTCGTGACATGTTTCATTTTCGCGGGCAAAAGGCAGAGAAGTGCAAGGAAGCAAAAAGTGTCACGATTTCGCGACATGTCTGGTTTTCGCGGTTGCAAGACAAGAGGTGAACAAGGAGGCCAAAAATGTCACGATTTCGTGACATGTTGCATTTTCACGGGTAAAAGGCGAGAAGAGCATAAAGAGACAGAAGTGTCACGATTTCGTGACAGGTCGCGACAGCACGATCACTGACAGTTAACTGAAGCAGAACAACAGTTAAAGGGGCGATTGTAGAGGAAAAGCATGCAACTATTTTAAGAACAGTCAAAGAAGGAGAAATCGAACAGTCGCATAAATAGAATCAAAAAATGCATGCATGCACAGAAATGAATATGAACGAGTTATGTTCAAGAAGACGTACGATCATGGTAGAGATATACGTTGCATGTAACGTAATGCCCACTCTATAAATACAAAAGGAGTTACATAAAGAAGGAGTTACAGTTGACAAGTGGCAGAAGAGAATATTAAAGGAACGGTTACGGGTTGCATGCATAAATATGGAAGTTAAAAATAGAGACTAATATGTTATAAAAGCAGGTCTACGTGAAGAATAAGGTTGTTGCTGTAAGTGAGAAATTGCTGCGTAAAGAGGGTTAGAAGAGGGCCGAGAGAGAGATAAGCAGAGCCGTGAGAGCGTGCAGAGTTTAATTAATTGCAGACCAGTCAGGGTCGTGTAAACAACGAAGGCATTTTTATGTCACTAAAATAAATCAGAATTGCAGTCCAAGTTGGTGCTTGGCATTAGGGGTTGGTGCTCCTATCATTGCAGCGAGAAAAATAAGGGGTTGGTGCTCCTTCCAGGTGGGTCGTTGGTAAAGTGTTTGTAAAATTGGTGTTTTGCAAAGGCTGGATTTGGATTGAAGTCCAAGCAGTCATTTTTGAGGAGTAGCCAAATTGGTGAACCTCGTTACATTGTGTGTTGTGGTGTGCTCTCTTGTGAAAAATTGCTTTACCTATTTTTAAGTTCTCTTTGCTTCAGAATTAAGTGTTGCACATTTAAGTTTTAATAGCTACACTGATTCACCCCCCCTCTCAGTGTCATTGTGAGAATATCAAGAAGGTGGTTGACGCATGATGGAAGGCCATGGGTCTTTTTTGTTTATGGTTCTCTGGGTCCTTACTGGGGTTTGTTTCATGAGGGTTATTTTAACTTTACATATATTATATGCATCAATGTTGTTTTAGGTATCTGTTGTCCATATATTACCTGCATCAATCTTGTTTGGGGTGCTGTCCATATATTATCTGCGTCAATATTGTTTGGGGTGTTTGTTATTAGGTTTATCAGCATTAATCAATGTATAGTGAACAATGTTTATCCATGTACGAAAACACTTTTTTAAAGTTTAGTCTTCTAAGCTGCTAACCTCCTTTGAGAGTTTTGTAACTACTGGTTTTGGGATCCAGGAAAAAACCCTTTAATATAAACTATACTATTTACCAAAAATATATATATTTATTATATAATCGATACATGTATTTTAATAATTTCCTTATGGTCAAAGCAATTGTATCTACTTGGTTTTTAAAAACACAAGACCAAGGTCAAAGTAATTGAGTATACTTGATTTTTAAAAACACAAGACCAAGTTCTGATTTTATATTACCTCCATGTTAAAGCAATTATGTTTTTGGAAACATAAAATTAAATTTATAGGGATATTTTAATGTTATATGGTTTGATTGCTAATTTAAATTATTCATGAGAAAGGTTCTACTATACCAAAATATTAACCTTACTTTTATAAATCTTAAACACTTGTTACGTCGAGAGGCGTTCCTACAATGGCAGACATGGGGTGAGAGGCAAAGAGGTCATACATGCCACGCCGTAAACGATTTTTTTATTTATTAAAAAAGTCGACATTAAAAACATTTAAAATATTTAAACTAAAACAACCGACTAACCAACCATTGCAAACATTTAAAATATTTGGATTTCTAAGTTTCACTCACATTATTGCAATAAATTCATTAAAAAATAATAAAGAAGAATATCACAATAAATTTATTATGTCGAGAGGCGTTCCTACAATGGAAAACAGAGGGGTGGGAGGCAAAGAGGTCATACATGTCACGCCGTAAACAATTTTTTTTTATTAAAAAACCGACATTAACAAAACCATTTAAAATATTTAAACTAAAACAACCGACTAACCATCTGTTGTAAACATTTAAAATATTGAAACTAAAACAACCGACTAACCAACCGTTGCAACTATTTAATAAAATATTGTATAAATACATTAACATCCATTGCAATATACCAAAAATAATCCACTGCGCAACTCCAAGATAGACGCCTCGAGATTGATAACTCTCGATGTTTTTAAATATATATCCTTTATATCTAAGCTAGTTAAAAATTAATTGTCGCCTTTATATATCTCAGGTTTATATACAATTTCATAACCTCGCTTCTCGCTTGTGTTAAGATTGCATAACATCAGATCCCCTCTCTTCGAAAATGCCTACGGGGAATAAAGATTGCGGTGCGGAGAAGAAGCAGAACCATACTTGCGGAGGTCTTTGCAGGCTGATGCAGCGCGTGCATTCCCTCGAAGATCTGCTGAAACTTGTGCGATGGGAACGAAATGCGGTGCAGGACAGCCATAAGCACACGGAAGTTCTCCCTTCAAATTATTCTGTTGTCCATGGCAATGACAGGAACCGATCAGAGGAAGGGCCCTCTGCGTTTCAGATGCCTCTGCATTACCCGCGGTACTCCAAGGAGGAATACGAATCCATGCCCGAATGGAGGCTGGACCTTCTCTTCCACCAGTATGGTTTGGCCGTTACAGGAGATGTTGCGTACAAGCGAAATTATGCGATCAGTGCCTTCGTTTGGCCTGACGAGTACTAATGACTTTCGAAGTTGGGATTACTTTGGCTTTGCTAGGGTTACCAATATGCCTTTTGTGGGGTGTATTAAGCAAAGACCGCTTTGTTGTCCAACCCCATTGGCTTAATCCGCGATCTGTCCCGTTAAAATTAGTAGCGTTATATTTTGTAGTTATGATGTGTGTTCCTTTGCGGTGTTTTGCTGCAAATCGGTGAAATGATTGCCATCTCTATGATTTATCCGTTTAATTTTTGGTTATAGAACTCTTTAAGACAAATCCTGTAGAAAGCAGAAGAATGCAAACATCAAAATGAGGGATCATATGTCTTTGATCTGGGAATTGAGATCCATTTTCTGCAATAACGATTCTTTTGGCTTGGTATAGTTGCATAATTTTAGAATTTCTTTGACTTGATTTTAATAATTTTAGAATTTTTTTGAATTTCTTGATTTTAATAAATTGAAGTCTTGACTCAAAGAACGGCTAGAAGATTCCACAACTTGTTTTACCATGTCTATTTTTCTTGTTAAGGGTCGGTTCAGAGATATGATGGTCTATTGAAGAAGCGTGGGTTCATAAAATATGATGGTTTATGGAAGACCTCTAAACGAATGTGAGATTCCTGAGGAGAATTTAACAATCCAAACAAGTTCAATGGGAAAAATAGTAAAACACATTTTAAAAAAAAATTGTCATACCTTATAGTTCTAATATTTTGAAATGAATTTTGAAAAAGTATAAGAGTAGAAGATTAAATTTTACATGAATATTGAATAAATAATATGATTAAATATAAACTCTCTTTTTGAAAGGTTATCTCAGATATTATATAAAAATACATGGCAAATATAGAATAAAACACATGAGAGGGTAAGAAAAGGGCGAAGGCAAATGGTTGAAGCAAATATAATTTTTTATTTTTATTTTCTTTTGTCCGTCTCTATAACCCCCACCGTATTTCGCTCTATCGACGTATTCCGCTCTATCGAAGCAAATATAAAATTGAAAGACAATTTTTCTATTATTTTTTTATTTTTTTCTTCTCTATGCTCTTTTTAAAGCTTTGAAAAGATTATAATTTTTTCTATATCCGTTTTAAAGCTTTGAAAAGATTAGGTTAAGTATTTTTGAGTTTTTTTTGTTTGAGTAATATTTTTATATACAATCTATCATGGGATTAAACCCTGGTCACATATTTTTGAGGCTTTTAATAAGCCATGTATAGTTTTTATGGAGGTTATCTTATTAAAATAAAAAAGTATTCAACCCACAAGGATGTCAAGGACACAAGAATGTCAAGGACGCCACTTGCATTATCGATTATGTGACCGAGGTTCAATCCCTATGGTAGATGTGTATAAAAAGTATTATTCAAAAATAAATAAATAAATAAATATATATAATATTATTATTGGGTTAGATATAAAAGATATATATAATATTATTATTGGGTTAACTAACTTAGATATAAAAGATATATATAATATTATTATTGGGTTAACTAGCTTAGATATATATCCTTTATATCTAAGCTAGTTATAAACCTCTAAAGAAAAATACCTTTAATAATTTCAAATACCATAATATATTATTAAAAAATTAAGATTCTAATAAAATTTTGCATCACCACCTCCATTTATTTTTCCAATGTTTTGGATGTCATTATTAATATTATGTTGAATAGGTGTTGGAGACTTGTGAGTATGGTCGATCTCTTCCATTAAATATACTAACATTCTAATAAAGATTTTGCATTACCTCCATTCATTATTTTACAAGGTTTTAGATGTTATTTGTAATGCTATGTTGAATAACTGTTGCACACTAGTCTCTTCCATTAAAAAAAACTAAGATTCTTAGCAATATTTTGCATCATCTCCATTTATTTTTACAACGTTTTGGACGTTATTTGTCATGTTAGGTTGAATAGCTGTTGGAGACTCTTCCTCTCTTCCACCGGTGTAACTTTGTCATGTACTTTGATGAATATTAAATTTTAAATTTATATTGCATGTGAGAACCATATATTTAAATACTAACTCCATGCTTTATAGACTTTTTTATAAGATGCTTGACTATAAGGGATCATATTTTATCTAAAACCATGAAAAGAATAGCCCTCCTCATCATTATCTGCATCCACTTGTACAATAAGTGCACCCATGTGGTGATAATAATAGAAATCAACTCTGAGTTCAAGAAATTAGGCTTCTAAATTCTTGAACCGTGTATTAAATATTTAAACATCATTTGTTGAAGTAGGAGGTCATTTTCAGAGGCAAGGGTTCCCATGATTCAAATTAAAGTCACTCAAATAAAACTACAACAATAAAAACAATATATGATTATAACTTATCAATATCACTAATCTCAACACATTGTTTTTATACTTCAACATGAATTGCTTGTTTCAAATTTTCTATGAATGATGTTCTGTAGTTATTATGAGTTTTTAAAGCTGCTCCAATAACGTTACAAGACCGGCAGTAAGTGTTTGCATTGAAATACTCACTATGTCATAAAAGCAACACTGTTTCTATATTCCATGGTGACTTGGCTATGGCCCAGAGTAATTATAGATACGTGTTGAGTCTATGAAAGCACCTTTATTTGACTAGAAAAATGCTTTTGTGGATAGGCAGTCTGGCCATCTGAGTCAAAAGTGAAGGGTAAAGATGTTATTTGTATCCATCTAATGTGGACCAAGGTGGATCCCTCTGTTTTGAATATGAAATTCTAGATCCACAAAAGAAAAAGAAAAGGATGACTGTATGTTTGGTTGAACATACTTACATACCTACCTACTTATTCCGTAGTTTCAATTAAAATCTAGAAACATATCAATACCTACCTATCTATTTCCTAGTTTCAATAAAAATTTAAAAATAAGATTTGATACGATATATGAAAATAACATGCTATGGATTATTTAACACATTTACATATAACCACAGATGATCAATGCTTGAGAAATGTGATTATATGTATTTTTATGTATTTCAAGGAAGAGCAAAGTAGATCAAATCATAGTATGAAGTAATGATCCATATCTGTTTTTAAATGGGCATCATGGACTTCAAGGAGGACCAAAGCACTGTATACCAGGCAATGGTGTTTAACTTTGGATTAAATACTTCATGTGGTCATAACCAGCTAAATGCTTTTTGACTCACTCTCAACTGGCGTAACTGCCTTGTGGTTTCCACATGTGAAAGTCTAAAGGAGATGCCCTCTTTTCTTTTTTTCCGAAAGCACAATTTGGCACAATTTGGTATCACTGTCCTATGTGTAGAAACACTGTTACAGATAACAACAACCAGGTCAGGGAATGAATGAATTGTCCCCTTCTAGAAATAAAGCAATGAATGTGTCTGCCTACCCAAATGGTGGCCCTTTAAACCCACAACACTGTCAAGGGCCACGAGGGAGGCCACACCTTAAAGGGTGTAATAAGAACCATTCTCATCCCCTCTTGACCACGAAAGCCCATATTCACACCTTACTCGTGGGTTTAAAAAGGATAAAACCCAGTTTTTGGAGATAGATATTATATTAGTATGTTTTTAATTCTTATTTCAAATATTAAAAAAAGTTAGTTGTGTCTCATGTTATATTTGGTGGTCCTCTTAGAAAAACAGGGAGAACCCTCCCAGCACAAATTCTAAAAGAGAGGGGAACAAGCCATGAGAAAAGCACACTGAAAATGCCCAATCTGAAAAGATTGCTGCTTTTGATACGTCCTAAGATAGGGAGTGGAGACCTAAGATAGGGAGTGGAGACCATGAATTAGACCAAATCATTTTGTCTGGCAATGGTTTTGGGTGCCTTGGGATCAATGAAGTTCAACCCTTTTTTTAAGGCCTTTTTCCAGTCTGGATTAATGTGAATGAGCTACCGATTAATGTGAATGTGGGTGTGGGACGTTTTAATTATATTTCATACCAAACAACAGTACGGGGGAGGGTGCACGCCCTGCACAGTGGGCCAAGGGGCCGAGGACGTTCAAATAAATGTATATAAAGGTTGAAAAGGAGTGGCCACGTTCCACTTTTTCAGCCTTGGAGAAGATAGAAAGAGAGGAGAGAAGCTAAGAAAGCAACTGAGTGGATTCTGCACGCAGAAGAGTGGAAGGCATCATTGGCAGAGTAGGCCATAAAAGAGGATAGGGAGGGCCACGCTCCCCTTATATCTTGGGAAGCGAGAAAGAAAGATCCCCGTTGCTGGTATGAAGGGGAACTGAAAGAATTGAATTTTGCTCTCCACTGTGACTCCGGGGGCTTTTTTAAGTTTGGGCACGAAGCCCACCCGGGTTATAATATAAGATATAAATTTAGCCTGCCTCTGCGCCCGTGCCTGGGCTGCTCTGACACCTGCCGGTCTCGGCATTACATCGGCGGAGGCGCCCGCACTGTTGGGGGTAATGATGAAACGGATGTTAGTCTGACTGACCGGCTCATATGGAGATCTCGCACTCCCACCACTACTCATGTTGTTGGTCCGCTATACCGTTAGGGAGAAGAGGACAAAAGCGATGGATTGGCGTTGGTTTTCGTCATTTGGAACCACAAGAAGGAAAGCAATTAGAGAAACGAGACCGAGAAGAGAAGATCATGGATTGGAATGGAAGAAGAACGAGGACGACATCATCTCCTACTTCTTCTAGAGTCACAACATTCCGTCCGTTTGTCCCATGCATTTGGAGGAAGCTGTGGCTTGTCCTGTGCTTTGTTTTCTTCCTCCTGCCTTGTTTGGGTGCCGCCCTAGATACTGTGAATGTAAGCAATCACAATAACTTCACAGGCGGCGGATTCTCGGAGGCCAAATTGAAGCGAATAGCCAGACATCTCAAGCGACTCAACAAGCCCGCCGTCAAAACCATACAGGTTATATCAAAAAAAAAAATCCATTCGTGAATTAAAAATCCATTCTTGAATTTTTTTTTTGTTTTTGGGTGGTGTGTTAGATTTTGGATTTGGGTTTCTGATCGAGAGAATTCCCTTCCTTTCAGAGTCCTGATGGAGATATCATCGATTGTGTGCTCGCCCACCAGCAACCTGCATTCGATCATCCTCAATTGAAAGGCCTCACACCTCTGGTTGCTCACTAACACTCTTACTTTCCTTCTCTCGCCAATGTACATTGAAATGCTTCGGCATAGAGATCATATTACCTTATGCAACAACATAAGGCTTCTTAAGGAGTAATGCTTGCCTGTGTTTTTTTGTTTTTTGGTTAATTTTGGATTGTTTGATTGTTAGGAGGCACCGGTGACGCGGCCGATTGGGCATAGAGCGGAAGTTCTGCTGGAGAAGTTTCAGACATGGCACCAGAGTGGGGAGTGCCCGGAGGGCACAGTTCCGATAAGGAGGACGACCCAGCAAGATATAATGAGAGTAGGCTCCCTCAAGAGATTTGGCCGCAAGCCCAATCGGCGGCCGTCGGCATGGAATCCGAAGCGGCGCGATGTGGTCGAAGGCGGCAGCCATGAGGTAATGATAAATTCGTATTACAGTTTCCAGCAGTCAAATTTTATAGGCCTGCAAATTCATTTGTGGGTGTTTATGTGTTGCAGCATGCAGTGGGATACGTTAATGGAGATCAATACTATGGCGCCAAGGCGAGTCTGAACGTGTGGACGCCCCACATACAGAAGCCGTCGGAGTTCAGCCTGTCGCAGATGTGGGTCATCTCTGGATCATTCGGTCAAGATCTCAACACAATTGAAGCTGGCTGGCAGGTATGGAATCACAATCCAAGCTGAAAGATGGTTAATTCTGTTTTTATTAAGCCCGGATGATAGACATGGAAACTCAATGCATTTGCAGGTTAGCCCTGAGCTGTATGGGGACTCGTATCCGCGCTTCTTCACTTACTGGACGGTCAGTGCTCAGAACTTGCCATAAATTTTACATTCAATGCGAAATTGAGTGAGAGTTTCTCATTTGTTTTTGCTTTCCCATTACGCAGACTGACGCGTACCAGGCTACTGGATGCTATAACCTGCTATGCTCAGGATTTGTACAGACCAACAACATAATTGCCATCGGCGCTGCCATTTCCCCAATTTCTGCCTTCAATGGCGGACAATACGACATCAGCTTGCTCGTCTGGAAGGTAAAAATTGAACTTTTGAACTCAAAAAGCTTTTAAATTTATTATGTGATTCTTAATTAAAAATTGTTTACTGGTTTCTTCCAGGATCCAAACCATGGGAATTGGTGGTTGGAGTTCGGGAATGGGCAGTTAGTGGGCTACTGGCCTGCATTTTTGTTCAGTCATCTGGCGGATCATGCGAGCATGGTTCAATGGGGAGGGGAGATCGTCAACACCAGGCCGGGAGGAGCCCACACCAGCACCCAGATGGGCAGCGGCCATTTCGCAGAAGAAGGATTTTCCAGAGCGAGCTACTTCAGAAATCTTCAAGTGGTAGATTGGGACAACAGTCTCATTCCCCTCACAAATCTCCAAGTTTTGGCAGACCATCCAGAGTGCTACGACATCCAGGGAGGAGTTAACGACAAATGGGGGAACTACTTCTACTATGGAGGCCCTGGCCGAAATCCCAGATGTCCATAGTATAACACATATACAATGCATATATACAGATTGTTAGGATTCATATGTAATGAATCGCGGTCATTTGGGATAGTTTTTTTTTTCTTTTTTTTTTTTCCTTCCCAATTCTTTCTCACTGTGTTCCATATCTGATCGGTGTTCAACGTTCAAAGTGATGGTGATGGTGGTGGTCGTCTAGTGCTTTATTTCTTACAAAAGGAAAAGTCTGCCGTGTTTTCATTACAGGAGGAGTACCAACAGTTTGTGAGGTAGTTAGGTTTACCTACCACAATAGCTAATAGGACTATATGGACTACATATATATATATACAGAGAGGAGAAAGTGAAGTGTGTCTTTAACTCCGGTGGGCTGAGCACCCAATGGACCGCTTGTAATGTAATGTAAAATGTCAATCCGTAGAGGACAGGGAATAAAGGAAGGCCCAATTAAGGGGCAGGGAAAGAGACGTATACGGTTTGCTACAGTGCACCATTGTTCGCTTCTGCTGTGTTTCGAACTTTCATCAAGGAAATATCTGAGTTTATGATTTCTCTACTTTTCTGTGTGCGTCACATGGCCCCCCATTAATGCCTTTCAGCAGAATAATACTGGCCTACCACTCCATCACCCCCAAAAAAAAAATAACATAAAAACTTTACTGCATCCATTTATTAAGCTTAATTAACTCTGTTTCTGCTCACTGACCGACCTGCCGGCTTTTCCTGGCTCCCCCACATCATAATTTCCTTTGTAGTATTGTACATACATATCATAAATAACTTCTGCAAGCCATGCCACAGTGCGTCACAGCTCTGGTTGTAAGACTCAAAAAAAGGCACAACTGGCCTGTCCTTCACACCACATTAACATTAATAAGTAGTCACCATGATTGAGATCTATAAAGAATAAGTCTCAAGGAGACTCAAACTCTTGATTTTTTGATTTTTTATCTTTTCTTAACATTTTTATGGTTCATAGTTATCATCTAAAAAATTTAAACTTTTGACATGTTTATATTGATTAAGATTTTTATAATCTATAAAAATTCAAACTTTGAACATTTTATCTTGATTAAGATCTTTATAATCTATACTTACCAGGTTAAGATAAAAAAAACATGCAAGCTGAAATTTTAAGAGTCAAGGAAACTCAAACTCTTGACTTTTTATCTCTGTTAACATCTTTTATGGCCTTGAGATAAGGAAAAAAATATACATGCTTAAATTTTAAGCAGATTTTGTGGACCTTGCTTTGAAAAAAAGCTGCACCCAACATTAATATAAAACAATGACGTTGGAGACATTTCAAAGACTTTGAAAGCTTGAGGAGAAAGTCCTTGGCAGAGGTGATGGGTGGGGTGTTACATCGTAGATTATTAACATCATTCAAGGGTCTTTTATGGGTCCTCCATGTTGAAATGTCTTGTAAATTACATTTTGGTTGGTGGTTTCAAAATTTCAGCCGCCCACTTTATCAATGTTTTCCTCCATCTCCTCCGCAGTACAACTTTGAAGTCATTACAAATGCGTCCAAATTATTGGATATGGCAATGAGAATTCATCCCTTCATGAAAGCAACCTCTGAATATTGACACCACTGCTAAGGTAGGTAATTGACGAAGTAGAATCATGATTACTGAGAATTCAAGCAATACGGTGCATGCAAATACATGAAAAGGATAGGTTGAAAAGGATAGTTTTAATGGTAATAATAGTGTTTGTCAGTAGATTTTTTTCAATGTTTTGAATTTAATAGTTTATAATAATTCGAGATAAACATGTTAGTAATAACAGTCAAATGTTTGTCACAAAACTGTTGGTAAAAACAGAGAGGAGAAAGTGAAGTGTGTCAGTAAATTGCTCTGAAACGATTCAGACTAAAGTTATAAACTGTTCCAACTCGATTTTAGACTGCTCCAACTCGATTCAGGCTAAGGTAATAAATTGTTATGGACTGTTTCAATTCTATTCAAACTGAAGTTATAAACTATTTCATACTAAATCAAACTAAGATTAACAAAAGATGTTACCCATAAGTTGCACGCAAGCATCTCATTCTTTGCCCTTGATTAAAATATATGGATTGCTATTCCCAAACTATAAGCACAGGTTCGAAAGCAATGATCGAGGTGTGGAAGTGAAGGGATATTTTGAAACTTGAGTCATACTAAATAATTTTTTAATTCTAAGGTCCCACCAGAGGGGAAATACTTAGCTTGATTGGAATGAAAATAACGTGGGGTGAAAAAGAAAAGATGGAGTACAAACAAAATATACATTCTGGTAGATCCCACCCTTGGAATTTATGGCCTATATAAAATTTTAGATTTATGCTTAGGATTTATATTTTATTTTATATAAGATATTGTATATATTTTTGTCAAAATATTGAAATTGATATATTTTAAAAAATTTATATTTTGTCAAAATATTGAATTGATATGTCATAAGATTTGTATATTTTTGTCAAAATATTGAATTGATATGTCATAAGATTTGTATATTTTTGTCAAAATATTGAATTAATATGTCTTTAAATTTTTATAAAAATTTAAATTTAAATTACAAATAAAATATAAATGACTTTAATATTCCATTTTAAAAATTTCAATTTAAACTACATATAAAGTGACTTCAATATTCCATTTTAAAAAACATGGTATGGTATATTAAAATAGTGTATTGTGACCTATTTCTTCTCATTATTACCAGAGTATCATATTCTTGAGGAAGAATAAGATTACAAGCCTTGGGAATTGTGTAAAAAGAAGAATCTTTAAAGTTTATGTTTAGGGAATATGTGGGGAACACTCCTTCAAGTTTATAGCATGGCTAAAAGAGCATAGGAAAGAAGCTAGGTGGTGTAAGACTTTTAAAAGGAGCCTATTGTCCATTATGATATATTATGATACTACATGAGTGGTAGGCATGCAAAGTAAAGGTTCATAACTTGATTTTTCTATTAATAAAATAATTTCTTTAAATAAAGGATGATGAGTTTATGATATTAAATTAACAAATAAGAATTTTAGATGTATAGAATCATTCGTTGCTTGTAGAATTTTAATAAAATGTTGTTAGTTTATACATAGGATGCATAGAATCATTCGTTGCTTATAGAATTTTAATAAAATGTTGTTACTTTATACATAGGATCTTTAAAGTATGGATTACAATTGCAAATAAGATATTTGTAAAGATAAAGAATATATTTATAACATTAACAATTAAAAAAATTAACAATAAAATAAAGAGTTCAAAAGAATGTAAAATAAAGCTCATGTTTTGAGTAAAAAATTTGAAAGTTTATATTATTATTTATATTATATTAAAATTAGTATTTATGTTTTAAATAATAAAATTATTAAATGATATTAGATTATTTTGTTATATTTTTTATTTTTCCAAAAAATTTAAGTTCAAATCATTACTAAGAGATATATGTAAAATTATTAAATTGTTGTAATATCACCTTGGGGTGTAGCCCAATGCAACAATTATGCTTTGGCTCTTCTTGGGGAGGTCCAAGGTTCAAACCGTGGTGTAGGCGAGTGTGTGAGGGGGTGGGTGTGTGGTGGCTTTGTGTTAAATTTCCTATTGATAAGTATAGCTCTCGATTTTACGAGAGGTTATGGTTGGAAGGAGATTGCTCAACCTAGTACGTCGGTCACAAGGGTTTCTAATATATATATATATATATATATATAAGTAAGTTATTAAAATTCCATATAACCAATAAAAAAAAATTGTTCTGAGTGTGTGAAGGGGTGGGTGTTATATTCCCTATTGATAAGTATAACTTTCGGCTTTACGAGAGGTTATGGTTGGAAGGAGATTGTTGTTGGTCATAGGGGTTTCTCACTATATATATATATAGATGTGGTCATAATGTAAGTGGTCATAATGGGGGTGGGTGTGTGGTGGCTTTGTTGTTGGCAATTTTGGGTTTGAGATCCTAGCTTCTTGTCTATGAGTTGTCATTGATGTCAAAAGGAAATGGCATTAATGTTAAGAGGATGTGTTGGCTTCAAAGGTGGAAGATTCCAAGAGAATATTTTTAAGAGAATCCGGAGAGATTCCATTGGCAAGGGTTTTTCATTAAAACCAAACCGGTTTTTATTAAAACCAAGTTGGATAGGGTTTTTATTAAAACCAAGTTAAATGGTTTTTATTAAAACCAATGGAGGTTCTCTTTATTATTTATTTAATTATTATTTAAAACCCTTCAAGGTTTTAATTAATTAATTATTTAATTAATTAAGGGAGAAATTATTTTTAATTTATTAAAAATACTTAAAGGTTTTTAAACCTTTTTTTATTCTTAATTTATTAAAATTATTTAAGGGTTTTTAAACCCTTTTTGAAAAGACTTTTGATTAATTTCGAAATGGTCTTTATTTCCGCCGACGTCAAGGTGTCTTCGAAGAGACTATTTATTCTCCAACTCCTAAGGTTGGAAGGCTAATTAATTCGAAATTCCCCGAATGCAATTTGCGGTGTTTGTGCTCTTATTCGTTGCGATCGAAGGAAGACTTAGAAGCACGTGCGGTTGAAAAGTCTTCGGGAGTTTTTTTCGAGGGTGAAGTGGAGGGAAGTTCACTTGTGAACTTCGTAGCCCGCGTGGGCTAGTGGCAGCGAAGGTTGCTGTTGGGCGCTGCATTGGCGGAGGTCGCCGTTTCGAGTCTCGCGGGGGTGCTTTGCTAGAGTAACACACGTTTTTATTAAAACGTCTTTATGCCGCGAAATTCGGAGTTTCTTGGACAACGATTTATAAGGTGTGATTAAATTTTATGAGTTTTGGCTTTTGTGATTAGCATTGAATAAAAGCTTAGGAGAAATAAGGGCATATTTCTTTGGATGTATTTTTAAGATTATTCTTTGCTATGCTAAAATTAAAAATGGAGGTATAAGGTGTGAGTCTCTGATTGTTGATTTATTGGCATGTTATGGTGGTTGTGTTTAAAGAAGTGGAGCTAAAAGGTGTAATAAAGGAAGTTTATATTATTGCTCATTTCTTTTTATTCTAACCCTAACTTGGTTGGAAGTTTGAGAGTTGTGTGTGGTGACAACTTGAAGGTTCAATTATCTTCTACTCCAATAAGGTATGGGCACATTCTTCTTATGAGTATGATTGGTGTATGTTTTCTGAAATAAGGTTGGAGTGAAAAGGTATTCTACTAGGTATCCTTTGGCTAGGTGTAAATCCTATTTTCTGGGTTTGTTGAAGACTACTTATGCATTGTTATCCTTAAGGAGAGTTTTTGGTGAATGCATAATTTCTGGTTTGAGATAGTGGAAGCTTTGTGCACTAGGGTTTATATTTGTGAGTCTAGCTACTTGCATTGAGTTGGTGGAACCCTTGGTTGGCTGTTTTGAGTTTGATGGTTGAGTTGCTTCCATAGAGGTTGTTTGATCAAGTTATTGCTTTACTTGATTCATGATATTGGGCTTACTCCATTGAGTTGATTTGAGCAAGTTATTCTTTGCATTTGGTGATATTGTGTTGGTGGTTGTTTTGTTCAAATATCTTTGGAGGGAAAAGGATTTCTACTTGTTTCCTTTTCTTGTGATGATTGGTTGAATGCTTCAAGGTTGATGTTGAGTTGAATGGTGTTGGTTGACTAAACCTTGTTTGATGAGCATTGTTGTTGAAACCCTAATTGATGGTGAAAAGAACATGAGTATCATTGTTATGTGATTCTTTGCATAGTTGGCAATTGTTGGGGTTTCATGTTCTTGAAAGAAAACATTCTATCCTATCCATTTCAGATATTGAGTTGAGTTTTCAGATTTGAGATTGAGATTGAGCTGAGTTGATTTGAGTTGAGTTTTGAGATTGGGATTTGAGTATAGAACATATTGAGTCTCTAACAATTCTCTTTATGCTTCTATGAGTTTGAAAAATCACATTGGGTCTCTAACAATTCACTTTGTGATTTCCTACTAAGAAAGTTTTTCTTGGTGAGCTTGTTGAGTTTTTGGACAGGTTCCAGTGGGGACTTGTGAGCAGTTTTTGGACAGGTTCCAGTGGGGACTTGTGAGCAGTTTTGGATAGGTTTCGATGGGGACTTGTGAGCAGTTTTGGACAGGTTTCGATGGGGACTTGTGAGCAGATTTGGACAGGTCCTAGCAGAGGACTTGTGAGCTGAGTTTGATAGTTCTATCAGAGAACTTGAGGATAGAGGTGCATTGGTTCTATGAGAAGAACCTGAGGATAGATTTGGCAAGTCTTTGAGAAGGCTTGTATGCAGAGGATTGATTTGTTCAAGAGTTGGACAGATCTGATAGACAGAGGAAGACTTGTACTAGACCGACTGACTATGTTTGGTACAGGTTGCTGAGCTGCTGTGGACGTGATCATAGAAGGCAGAGGTCTCTTAGGCTAAGCATTGAGGACAGGAGGTCTTCGATGGAAAGGAGTTCCACGTGCCGGCAAGAGGTAGAGGCAGTTGATCTTCCGAGGGATCATTTCCAGAGCAGAGGGGAAGGTATCTCCTTTGAGCAGAGGCTCATAAATTTTGATTGGGGGAAGGTATCTCCTTTGAGCAGAGGCTCATAAATTCTGATTGGGGGAAGGTATCTCCTTTGGGCCGAGGCTCATAAACATTGTAATTGGGAAGGATTCCCAAAGAACTTTGAGATAACTTTTAGAGAAAAGTTTTGTGGACGTAGCCCAACCATTCTGGGTGAACCACGTTAAAATTGGTGTCACTTTGTGGATGATATTGTGCATTGCTTTGATATTGCTTTGGGTATATTGCTTTACTATTTTGAAGTATAAAGGAAAAAGTAAAAGAGGTCTTATACTGTTCACCCCCCTCTCAGTATAAGCTTGTGTTCTTCAATTGGTATCAGAGCGGTGCCTTCAAAAAGTTTAACAACTTGAAGGAAAAGCTAGTAAAGAACACAATGGATCATTCAAGTGGCAATGCAGCACCTATTCTTGATGGGTCAGATTTTGGTCTTTGGAGTGCAAGGATGAAGGTTCATCTAATGGCACTTGGGAATGAGGTTTGGGAAGTGATTGAAGATGAGTACACTATTCCTGAACATGGTCCTAATACTAAAGAAGAAAGGCTCCTACATCACAGCAATTCAAAAGCAATGAATGCAATCCTGAAAGGCTTACAGAAAGCAGATCTCACCAAAGTGATTCACTGCAAGACAACTAGTGAAATGTGGAAACAGTTGAAGGTGGTTCATACAGGTGATACAAATGTCGAAAGGCCAAGTTGAGACACTTCAAAGGTATGTTTGAACAACTCAAGATGAATGATGATGAAAATATTAGTGACTACATGCTTCGTATGGATGAGGTTGTTAACTCCATGAAAGACTTAGGTCTTGAGCTTGCTGAAAATGATGTTTGTGATAAGATTTTAAGATCTCTTCCTAATAGATTTAGTGAAAATATTTCTGCTATTGAGGAAGCTAAAGATTTGGATAAGTTGAAAAAGGATGAGCTCCATAGTATACTTGCAGCATTTGAGTTGAGAACTCAAGTGAAGGTTGATGTCAAGAAAGAGGCAGCCTTTCAAGGCTACCAAGAATTCCAAGGGTAAACAACTTCAAGATAGTGATGAGTCTTCTAGTGATGAAGAGGCATATTACAACAAGAAAGGCAAGTTCTCTAGAAAGCACAAAAGTATGAAAAATATAAGATGTTTCAATTGTGGAAAGTTTGGTCATTATGCTACTGACGTTTCTGTTCCCAAGAATGAAAGTGATGAAGATAAACAGGATTCTAAGAGCAAGGATTCTGAAAAGCACAAGCATCACAGGAAAAACAAAGATGAGCACAACAATCAAGGAAAGAGGTATTCTCACAAGCACAAGAAGAGTTTCTACCTAGACAAAGCAAGTAAGTGTTCTAGTAGTGATAGTGAAAGTTCTTCAAGTGATAATGAAAATGAGATGTTGTTCATATCGAAAAAGAGGAAGAACCGAAACATAGATTCATTATCATGAAATGTCTTAGATGTGGAAATTTTGGTCACCTTGAGGATGATTGCACAAATAATGATTTGGTTTCTAGTATGTATGAGGATGCTTCAGAAAACTATAAGGAAGATGCATGTATGGTTTTTGAAAAGGGTAGCACCTCTAGTGATAAGAAATCTGAAAAAGGCTTTGATGATTCAAAAAGCAAACAAATAGAGGAAGATATAGAGGAAGGTGAAGTAGATCTTGAAGGTGAACTTATTAGTGCTCTTAGTGCTTTGAAAAAGGA
Source organism: Wollemia nobilis (assembly GCA_028583015.1). Taxonomy (NCBI): domain Eukaryota; kingdom Viridiplantae; phylum Streptophyta; class Pinopsida; order Araucariales; family Araucariaceae; genus Wollemia; species Wollemia nobilis. Next base: position 3,700,937 of record JAQPPZ010017221.1, read on the forward strand.
AAGAAAGAAGAATGCTAGACTCAAGGATAAGTTAGATGAATGTTGTATGGAGAGAGATGATCTTATAGAAAGTCTTGACTTCTCTATGGCTAAGACACAAGAACTCAAGGATGAGTTAGAGTCTAAGGTTCTTGAGTATAGTGAGTTAGAACAGAAAATGGCTTCTTTGAAAGAGGAAACTAAAGAGTACAAGGATAAGCTTTACAGGTTTCAAGATAGCTCCAAAAAGGTTAAGTCACTCATCAAAGGTCAAAGAAAGACAACAGATAAAACAGGCCTTGGTTTTGTTAAGCCACACAAGGAACAAGTTGGAGAGTCTAGTAAGAGACTCCAAAAGGAAGAGAGTTCTGATGAGGAAAGTATTTCAGAAAAGGAGTCCTTGAATGATAGATGCACAGAAATAGAAAATAGAATTCAGAATGAGAAGAAGTTTTCATAACCTAAGAGGTCAATTAAAGGAAAGTTTCAAGGCAGATGTTTTGCTTGTCACAGAGTTTGGTCACATGGCTTCACATTGCATGGCTCAAGTGAAGGAGGTAAATGACAGTTTCAGAAGTGCTAGTTACTTTCAAGGGTATTGCTACTCTTGTCAATAGTTTGGGCACAAGGCAGTTTATTGCAAGGCAAATAACAAGAACAGGTTTGGTCGAATAGGTTTGGCTCAACAGTTTGGTCGAACAGGTTTGGCTGAACAGTTTGGTCGAACAGGTTTGGTCGAACTCGGTGGATTCAAAGATCAGGTTTACCTCAGAGAAACAACATCGTCAAGTGTTTCAAGTGCAACAATGAAGGTCACACAATCAGACAATGTAGAGCTGAAATTCCAGAATATAAGAACAGGAACAGTGGCATGATCAAGTCCAAGGATCAAGGCATGGACAAGAACAGGGATGAGAACAAGAACAAGAACAGTGACAGGAATAAGAATATGGACAAAGAGTTCAAGAGAAGGCCCGACAAGGAAGTTATAGATGCTGATGATGATCAATGCCTAATGGGAGTTTTACTCCCACCCAAGAATTAATCACCTCATCAGGAGGTGGGGGAGGGACTAAGCTAAGAGGCTCATTCTTAGTCCCGAGCCCCAAAGGTGACCCTTTGCCATTGATGACAAAGGGGGAGAGATTTGAGTAAGGGGGAGAGCCTCAAGACAGGGGGAGCTGTTTATGTTGAGTTTCTGTGTTGTTGAGAAGCATGGTTTGCCATCAATGACAAAGGGGGAGATTGTTGGCAATTTTGGGTTTGAGATCCTAGCTTCTTGTCTATGAGTTGTCATTGATGTCAAAAGGAAATGGCATTAATGTTAAGAGGATGTGTTGGCTTCAAAGGTGGAAGATTCCAAGAGAATATTTTTAAGAGAATCCGGAGAGATTCCATTGGCAAGGGTTTTTCATTAAAACCAAACCGGTTTTTATTAAAACCAAGTTGGATAGGGTTTTTATTAAAACCAAGTTAAATGGTTTTTATTAAAACCAATGGAGGTTCTCTTTATTATTTATTTAATTATTATTTAAAACCCTTCAAGGTTTTAATTAATTAATTATTTAATTAATTAAGGGAGAAATTATTTTTAATTTATTAAAAATACTTAAAGGTTTTTAAACCTTTTTTTATTCTTAATTTATTAAAATTATTTAAGGGTTTTTAAACCCTTTTTGAAAAGACTTTTGATTAATTTCGAAATGGTCTTTATTTCCGTCGACGTCAAGGTGTCTTCGAAGAGACTATTTATTCTCCAACTCCTAAGGTTGGAAGGCTAATTAATTCGAAATTCCTCGAATGCAATTTGCGGTGTTTGTGCTCCGTATTCGTTGCGATCGAAGGAAGACTTAGAAGCACGTGCGGTTGAAAAGTCTTCGGGAGTTTTTTTGAGGGTGAAGTGGAGGGAAGTTCACTTGTGAACTTCGTAGCCCGCGTGGGCTAGTGGCAGCGAAGGTTGCTGTTGGGCGCTGCATTGGCGGAGGTCACCGTTTCGAGTCTCACGGGGGTGCTTTGCTAGAGTAACACACATTTTTATTAAAACGTCTTTATGCCACGAAATTCGGAGTTTCTTGGACAGCGATTTATAAGGTGTGATTAAATTTTATGAGTTTTGGCTTTTGTGATTAGCATTGAATAAAAGCTTAGGAGAAATAAGGGCATATTTCTTTGGATGTATTTTTAAGATTATTCTTTGCTATGCTAAAATTAAAAATGGAGGTATAAGGTGTGAGTCTCTGATTGTTGATTTATTGGCATGTTATGGTGGTTGTGTTTAAAGAAGTGGAGCTAAAAGGTGTAATAAAGGAAGTTTATATTATTGCTCATTTCTTTTTATTCTAACCCTAACTTGGTTGGAAGTTTGAGAGTTGTGTGTGGTGACAGCTTGAAGGTTCAATTATCTTCTACTCCAATAAGGTATGGGCACATTCTTCTTATGAGTATGATTGGTGTATGTTTTCTGAAATAAGGTTGGAGTGAAAAGGTATTCTACTAGGTATCCTTTGGCTAGGTGTAAATCCTATTTTCTGGTTTGTTGAAGACTACTTATGCATTGTTATCCTTAAGGAGAGTTTTTGGTGAATGCATAATTTTTGGTTTGAGATAGTGGAAGCTTTGTGCACTAGGGTTTATATTTGTGAGTCTAGCTACTTGCATTGAGTTGGTGGAACCCTTGGTTGGCTGTTTTGAGTTTGATGGTTGAGTTGCTTCCATAGAGGTTGTTTGATCAAGTTATTGCTTTACTTGATTCATGATATTGGGCTTACTCCATTGAGTTGATTTGAGCAAGTTATTCTTTGCATTTGGTGATATTGTGTTGGTGGCTGTTTTGTTCAAATATCTTTGGAGGGAAAAGGATTTCTACTTGTTTCCTTTTCTTGTGATGATTGGTTGAATGCTTCAAGGTTGATGTTGAGTTGAATGGTGTTGGTTGACTAAACCTTGTTTGATGAGCATTGTTGTTGAAACCCTAATTGATGGTGAAAAGAACATGAGTATCATTGTTATGTGATTCTTTGCATAGTTGGCAATTGTTGGGGTTTCATGTTCTTGAAAGAAAACATTCTATCCTATCCATTTCAGATATTGAGTTGAGTTTTCAGATTTGAGATTGAGATTGAGCTGAGTTGATTTGAGTTGAGTTTTGAGATTGGGATTTGAGTATAGAACATATTGAGTCTCTAACAATTCTCTTTATGCTTCTATGAGTTTGACAAATCACATTGGGTCTCTAACAATTCACTTTGTGATTTCCTACTAAGAAAGTTTTTCTTGGTGAGCTTGCTGAGTTTTTGGACAGGTTCCAGTGGGGACTTGTGAGCAGTTTTTGGACAGGTTCCAGTGGGGACTTGTGAGCAATTTTTGGATAGGTTCCGATGGGGACTTGTGAGCAGTTTTTGGACAAGTTTCGATGGGGACTTGTGAGCAGATTTGGACAGGTCCTAGCAGAGGACTTGTGAGCTGAGTTTGATAGTTCTATCAGAGAACTTGAGGATAGAGGTGCATTGGTTCTATGAGAAGAACCCGAGGACAGATTTGGCAAGTCTTTGAGAAGGCTTGTATGCAGAGGATTGATTTGTTCAAGAGTTGGACAGATCTGACAGATAGAGGAAGACTTGTACTAGACCGATCGACCGTGTTTGGTACAGAGTTGTTGAGCTGCTGTGGACGTGATCATAGAAGGCAGAGGTCTCTTAGGCTAAGCATTGAGGACAGGAGGTCTTCGGTGGAAAGGAGTTCCACGTGGCCGGCAAGAGGTAGAGGCAGTTGATCTTCCGAGGGATCATTTCCAGAGCAGAGGGGAAGGTATCTCCTTTGAGCAGAGGCTCATAAATTCTGATTGGGGGAAGGTATCTCCTTTGAGCAGAGGCTCATAAATTCTGATTGGGGGAAGGTATCTCCTTTGGGCCGAGGCTCATAAACATTGTAATTGGGAAGGATTCCCAAAGAACTTTGAGATAACTTTTAGAGAAAAGTTTTGTGGACGTAGCCCAACCATTATGGTGAACCACATTAAAATTGGTGTCACTTTGTGGATGATATTGTGCATTGCTTTGATATTGCTTTGGGTATATTGCTTTACTGTTTTGAAGTATAAAGGAAAAAGTTAAAAGAGGTCTTATACTGTTCACCCCCCCTCTTAGTATAAGCTTGTGTTCTTCATTTGTGTTAAATTCTCTATCTATCTATCTATCTATCTATCTATCTATCTATATATATATATATATCACTACGTGGTCATAATGTAATATAAGTTGGTCATTAAAATTCCATATAACCAATTAAAAAAAATTGTTCGAGTGTGTGAGGGGGTGGGTGTGTGGTGGCTTTGTGTTAAATTCCCTATTGATAAGTATAACTCTCGGCTTTATGAGGGGTCATGGTTGGGGGGAGACTCCTCGGCCTTGTACGTTGGTCATAGGGGTTTCTCACAATAACTATATATATATATATATATATATATATATATATATATATATATATATCACTACATGGTCATAATGTAATATATGTGGGTCATTAAAATTCCATATAACCATTTAAAAAAAATTGTTTTAAAGGGTTAAAATGAGATAAGTTCAATATGTCTTGTTAAGGTTGTTTGTTGAGTGTCTTTTGAACGGGTGCTCGGTGGTTCTGGAGGTCTCTTTCTTCTGGCCCTTGTAAGGGTTATTGTTTTGGGATTCTCTGTTTGGTTTTATTGATTCAATAAATTTTTATCAACATAAAAAAATAGGTAAGTTCAAGTTATTAATTAGAATTATTTTAACATCTTAACCAATAATAAAAGCAATGCCTTGAACATAAAAGTATTTATATAATCGTAAATTTTATTATAAAAAAAACACAAAGTATATAGTCATGAATAGTTTAAGTAAAATAAATAATGGCATTAAGAGTTAGTTATTCTTCTCCAAATTACTGAAGAAGGTGGTAATAGTTCTTTTCAAGCTTGATTCAATAACATAAGTTCACTACAAGAGGCTAATGTTGACTTAGTAGCCCAATTAGGCCATATTTGTTGAGATTAATTAGTTTTTTGAGTCTTGGCCAGTGGATATGTTATATGGAAACCTATATTTTTGTCTCATTCAAGTCCAAATTGGCAAGGATATTTGCCACTTTGTTCCCTTTGTACAATTGGCAAGGATAGTGTGCTACCAAGAAATTAAAATAAATAGATATTTTAATCGAAGGTCTTCTATAAGAATGCAGAGCAATTCCCAATTCTAACATGTTCCTTAAGACATTGGCCCCACCACAATCATAGAGTCACCTTCCATTACAATCTTATGGATGCTTAACTATATTGCAAGGTTAAGACCTTCTACCAAGGCAATCACTTTAACCTTGTTGTTTATGGGTTATCTTTAGGAAAGTGAGATAGTTCCAACAGGCTTGCCCTCATGGCAATGGAGGATTGTGCCTACTCTTATAGGGCCAAGATTATCCTTTAGAGCTATATCAAAATTAAGTTTCAACATATGAGGAAGGGGTTGTTTCCATAAAATGTGGCATCCTCTACCATTTCTAGATGGATCCCTCTTAAAAGGTTGGATAAGGATGAAACTATGGGGCCATTTTTGGATGCTTTAGTAAAGCTAGTGCAAATATGGATGGTTTTGGATCTTGAGAGTAGTTTGGGCCTTTTCTAAGATTAGCAAGTCTATATTATTGTAGACTTGCTCTATAGAGAGATTTATCTCTGAAAATGAGATAGTTATTTTCAATTCAAATACCCCAAATGAAAACAATCAATATTACACCCCATAATTATCATAACTTTTTGGGCTAGGTCCAATAAAAGGACAATTTTTGTAGAAAGTAGCTTCATACATTGAAATTAAAATTATAATTAAGTAGGAGACAGTCAATGGTCTCTGCCTTATTCTTACAAAGGATGCACTATGAGGGCCCTTACCAATCTCTCTTTGGTATTTCATCAAAAGTGAAGATGTTACCTTCACTTGCTAGCCATGTGAAAGCATTGACTTTGGAGATGCCATATTTGGTACAAATCCACTAAGGAAGGTCAAGATTTGATACATTATGAGATCATAGAATTTCATATTATTTTTTTACCTTATATTTTGTAGTGGGATCAACTACCCATTTATGAGTGGCATCTCCTTTAACTACTTCAATTCTTTTGGTCCACACTAGTTTGCATAGGATTGACTTTTGGCTCTAGTAACATGTCCTAATATGGAGGAAGGTATCCATATTCTTTGCATAGATTAATTCGTAGCTAAGGTAGACCAATAATCACACTCTCCCTGTCCTATACTTTTAGTTACCTTTTGCATAATAGGTTGGAGGATTATATACTCATTTAAAGGCATGTGATCAATTCTTGCATCCATCTAGAATACAACTGTATAACTATAGTATGACATACTACCTTTGACACTACAAACAACTCGATCGTAGTCATCAGGCAATAGAACCATAATACCCCAAATCAAGCAAATAAGAGTTGACAATTTTGAGGATAGAATGCTACAAAAATGAATATCCAATGACAAAGCAACGATTTGTCAAACTACAATCATCATTCCCTTGATTTGTCAATAGCATCAAAAATTTAGTTATATATGACTTGCCCAAGTGAATCTAATTCAATAGTGATATTTTTTGTTGTCTTGCTATAATTCATTCCAATGAAATATTTTCACATAGAGTGAATAGGGTGAATTTGCTAGTATAAATAGAGGCCTAGGGCCCATTATAAATCATATTTTGGCCATTTTAAGAAATGCTAGAGCTAACTCTCTAAATGCATTTTTCATCTTTGAGTAATAAAAAACTATGCATAGTACTCATACAAGATTATGTATCATTTTATCATACCTCTATGTATGCACGTGTCAATGGTTTTCCCTTAATTTTCTTGTTAGTCATTTTTTCCCACTTTGGGCTTGCATCTAAGATGGATTTAAATTATTCCTTTAGGATTTCTTGATTCGGTTGATTGATCAACATACTATCCTTCCTATGGTCATAGCATTTTAATCTTAAACTATTACACCCTTACCTTCACATGTTTACTTTTTGTACGTACTTTTCCTATTTAGCTTATGTTAAATTAAAATAACATAGGATAGTAGGGAGTCATACCAAATACATAGATTAAGGGGAATCATACCCCCTGTTCCCAAGGACTTTGACTACAGAGTGCACATACAGGTTCAATATTACCAATCATACTACTCTACACCATAAATAATTCTTAAAATGACATACTCAATGGGTTGTCCCACAAAAAAAAACAATATTTGAGACACATCCTAAATGTGACCAAAATAAAATAAGATGATGGATTGCATCCTATAACCATTTCAACCTAGACGATTTATACTAAATCTCACTTGGACTTCAAAAGGGTTTATTCTTCAAGTTCATATCTACAAGAATTTTCCTTCCATTCAAAAAATCACATCTTCTTCTAGTCTAGATCTACATTTTTTACTACCTAGGTGTGAAGAGTTTGAACCCATATTTAATAGATCAAGTGAATAACTACTCTACAAAAATGAATCCAAAACTAAAAATTGTTAAGTCTGAGTTACAACAGTTCATTAAATTACATTGATGATTCATCACCAAGACTTCTCATTACCACTTGAAGAACCATTTCCAAAGTTATGTTTAGAGCTTGGAAATTCACCATATATCAAGACAATGATTCATTGTATCTTACATTGATGACCAAGTTTAGGATATCTATTTTCAAGCATACATTTATCACTTTAGATCCAAGTCATACAATCAGTATTTTGCTATACTTTCATGTGATTTTTGGAGACACATTGTTGATAAAATGATGGCATCATCATTTATCTTAACCTATTGAAGCAAAGTGCTCTTTTTGTAGATTTTCTATACACAATTAAGGATTCACTAAAAAATTATAATATCTTGTTGTAATAAAAACTCTATCCTAATAAAAAATCTAGTTAAACTTATGAATACAAGATCCAAAGTGGATCAAACACAAGTGCAAAAATAAAAATAAAAAAGAAACCATCTCAATTAGTGTGGATCCAAGATTCAAAAGAGAAACATGAAGAACAAGTTGAAAAAGATTCTATGTCCATTTTTTGTGCCTAAGAAATTTTAATTACATCTCTAAAATAAATGCTTCTACTTGTTCACTCACCTATGAGACACCAATACCAATTATCTAACTAAAAAATAGTTTGGGCTTCCCCTCCTCCCACAATCTTAAATATTATTAATAACTTTGCATCCAATATAAGTCAAATCTCCCAAACTCCACTTAATCAAATGAGTAGTCCACTAACTTTTTGTGTATCAGTATCCTTGGGTAATGTTGCTTCCTCAACCTCAATCACATCTATCATAAATTTGTCAACCTCAATGATGAACCACAACACACAAACTAGGTCTAATAACCAATCAAATGTTAAACTTTTACAATCTAGTTCTCAAAATATGTCAAATGAGGGATAACAACAAATGGTATCATCTAATACCATGACTACTCCTACAACATCAACTCAATATTCTAAGAGAACCACTAAACCCTATTTTCCTACCCCTTCCCATTAGGGATCCCAAGGTTTTCCTAATATTTTCTATTAGAAAATTATATAAAATCTGCCAAATCCAAACTTATATAAATGCAAAAAAAAATTGCTTAATCCCCCAAATGTTGATATGATATATAGTTGTTGAATACGAATTTGCATGTGAGAACCCAAAACCTACCTTGGTTCTTAGAATATGTACCTACTCAAAACCTTCCACCTCCTCTTGGCCACCAATAGATGCATCAATAAATTCATGGGGGTATAAACTATTAAATACCTCCAAATCAACACCCCTTAGAATCAAAATCCATTCAATCAAGATGCACCCAACCCTCCTCCAGTAATGGGGTAGAATAAAAAATAGAATTTTCAACAACAAATTGTCCCTCATGCACAACAAAACAAAGGGTATGCTACCCTAAAGTAACAAGTATATGGTTATCCCATGCAAAAATTTTAAGCTTAGGCTCCTCCTAGGGCATAACCATAATTACTATACTAGACCTATTAAGGACCCTTAATATTCTACCATTCCTACTTTTGCCATGAAAGCCTTACCTAATTTTAATGGTAATGGGAAAAAATGGCCTTGGATCACCTGAATGAATTATCCACTCTAAAGTTAGTTCACAAGATCTAGAATGAAGACATCATAATCAAATTAAACATTTACTCATTTGAAGACAAAGCTATTATCTAGTGTTAGATCCTACTTAACAATTCTATGATGAGTTTGAATTTGATAATTGAGTCATTTATGAGGAGGTTTGGTAGCCTTAGAAATGGGTATTCAATACGTTTTCAACTTAATGTAATGCAAAGACATCCTAAAGAGAATATGCATGATTATAATACAAGGTTCATGTAAACCATGTACCTTATACCTCCAAATATTAGATCATGAAATAAATAGTCTCTAGCATACTACATAAAAGGTCTATAGTTTTATCTAGACCTTATGGTGTACAATGGTAGTCTCATATGCTATTAGGGGTCTTTGAGGAGGCATCCTAGGTTGGATATGTACTGATCAGAGTTGGAAAATTGTACTCCACCCATGGGTTGCTTATGTAAACCCCAATATTAGTCCCATAGTGTTAGGATATCCACCCACCATCAATCTAGTTCTAGTCTATAAGTCCAACCTAATGCATCCATCCACTCAAATTCCCCATAAATAGTAATGCATCTAGGTTAGCGTTCATCATCCATCATTACTTTTTAGCCATAACCACCATCTTTACCAATTCCTCAAAGTTTTAATAATTAGAATTATTTTTCTAGAAAATCAAACTCTTGAGATAAAATCAATGTTGAATGTGATGAATAACATGGTTAACAAAACAATGTTGAAAAGTGGTAATGGTAACCAAACAATGGGTGATAATAACAATAAAACTGGTAGCCTAGAAGGGCATCCTCATTTACTAAATATTATGTTCCTATATAAAATATTATCCAAGGGAATGATACTAAGTATAAAATAACACTATCAACACAAATACTAATATGAACACCTTGTGATGCATGGTATATAATGCTAGACATAACCCATTGGTTTGTGCAACAATAATAAAAAATACTCAAACTTTGATATACAATCAATAGTACCAAGTACAACAAGAGAGGTTGATGAACCAAACGATGAACCCCCTCCCCCTAAATAGAACATAAATTCAAATCCAAGAAAAATAAACTCCATGAGAGTAGTCCAATAGTGGATCAATTTTCCCAACCCAAGAAATGTCATTCTTATAAATTTAAATTCTGATGACGAATGCAAGATTCTAGATGAGCAAGCAATCCTAGTTAACCAATAATAGGTGATCATGACAAGAAGGTAAAATAATGCAATTGAAGATTAATTTGGACCATCAAACAACCCAATTGAACCACCTAAGCCACTTGATCCTAATGTGGACATAATGGTTCTTAGGAGGGGAATACCTCCCCTACAGATAAAAGAAAAGGGTCCTATTGTTTTGGAGAGAAAGGTACAACCTAAGGTTAGATTGAATAGGAATATATGATTAGATCAACCTTTGAATGCAAATGTATATCCTGATAAGTCCTCAACAAATCTATATGTTCCATTACCTAAGAAACAAATGCAAAGTACTCATTCTAAGGCAGTTGATGCGAGTCCAAATCAACTAGCGATAAAACGGTTGATCCTAATGCAAATTCATAGCCAATGTAGGATGAGAATGATGAACCCTAGGCAGATCCATAGTCAATTGAGGAATTCATAGTCATATGGGGATCAAGGTAACAACCCCAAAAATTAATAGCTATAAAGTAAAGTTGAAAGAAACCTAAAATACCCTCCATTGGCTAGTGAAGGTAGATTGACAAATGATAAACCATTTAGAAAATTTACCTCAAGAAGAAAGGTAAGTCTAGCTAGAATCAAGTTCATTATTGCTGAGAATCTCAAAAGGACCCCATCCAAGATGATCATATTGGAGGAATTATGCCTACTTAGACAATGAGACCTACTCTAAGAAGTGGTAAAGGAGCCAGAGTAGAGTTACATAAATAAGGGTAACCCTACTATCATATTTTAGGCCAATGCAGCCACCCAACAAAATCTAACAACACACAACCCCAAGGAAATACATATAAATATCATAAATATTCTAAATACCCACAAAATGAAGACGATGAAGCCATCCCCATTCTATAACAATTTGAATATTGAAAATTATATTTTGAGGTGTTGCAAAGAAATGAAGTTGCAATATGTAATAATATCTAGTAGGCATATCCAAGTGGATGGAACACATGTTAAATTCATGGGAATATTGACATATCTTATAATAATAGTAGTAACTCACCTAAAGTTGGTAGTCATCTAAAAAGTGATCATGGTCAACTTATCTCCCTACTTTGGAATGCCATTGTCATAAGAATGAACCAATAAGCTATCAAAAAATGGATACCTCATGATGGATGACACTCACATGAAGGTTCCTTAGGATGATATAATAATTCAAATTAAGAATGAGCCTCTAAGTAATTATCTCCTACATAAGTTGGACAATGATGAGGTAGTCAATTGGAATGAACTCCCTGATTTTGTAGAGGATAGATTGTCCCAAGGAAAATTATATTCTAAAATAGACATGATCATTGAGATATTATAAGATGATGGTGATCAAGAGGAAGAAATATTGTATGAAGAAGCAAACCTAATAAACTACTTGGTTCTAGAGGAACCTATTAAGTCCTGACATTGACCTATTTTGGCTTTGTAATGACAAAATAAATATGGACCATGTACTTTGATGGGGCTAGGACAAAGAATGGGATATAATTTGGAGTCTAGATTATTAATCCATATTGATAAAAGAGAAAATATGCATGTCATATCCTATTCAACTACACAAATAATATGATTGAGTATGAGGCTCTATGCATGAGGCTACAAAAGGCTAAGAATTTAGGATCCAAAAGATAAATATATTGGTGATTCTAAGTTAGTGGCCAATCAGGTTAATTCTATCAATAATTGATAGCTAAAATTATACCATAGGGTTTGGGACCTACTAGAGCGTTTTGACTCCTATGAAATCATTGCCACCTTGAGATCAACCAAAATTTCAATGAATGCAAAGTCAAATGAATTGGTCATGATGGTAGAAAAATTTGACCCTACTAGAGACTTGTAGAAGAGGCCAATAGAATTAGAGATGGTTTTCCATATAACAATGTTAGATAATTCAAATTGTTGGCATGTATTTAATAATTATGAGCAAATAGTATAATTCCTCAACAAGGGAGCTCAATATGCTAAAGATCACAATGAACATAATGATAACATTAAATATGTGATGATCCATCTAAATATCAACCACTCTCCAAGAGGTCTAATCACGTTAGAAAGCTTGTTCAACCCTGATGATTTTTCTAAGAAATATAACATAAAAGTAAAGTCTATCATATTGCTCGATATAGGTGACTAAAGGGAAACATATCCTAATAGAAAAGGATTGCACCAAGGAGGAGGTTCACATATTCAAGAAAATCTATAGTAAGTACATCAATGTGATCACTTAGAGCTACAAGGACTAAAGGTATATGATCAAAGAATCATTAAAAACACCATATACCTAGATCCAGGAGTAGAATATTCTTAGGATAGGCAAAGGCCTATGAATTCAAATATTGAATTAATAATGAAGAAGAATCTACTAAAAATATTACACGCTCAAACTGTCTTCCCTATCAAACATTCTACATATGTATCCAACTTGATCCCAATAAGATATTAAAATAAGGATATTGATTTCAAAAATCTAAACAAATCCTTTCTTAAATATCATTAACCACTCTCATCCATGGACCAAATCCTTCAAAAGGTCATAAGGTCACAAATGATGTCTTTGCTTGATGGGTTCTCAAGATATAACCAAATCTAGATAAAGGATGACAACCAATATAATATCACCTTTATAGCTAAGTCGAGAACATTCATATACCATAACATGTCATTTGGTTTATAAATATTGATGCCACCTTTTAGAGAGCAATGGACATAACATTTGCAGGTCTAATGGATAAAATAATTTGGTGTGTTTGGATGACTTGGCTATGCTTTCTAAGGAAAGGGTAAAAAACAAAGTATTTGGAGGTTGTCTTCAAAATATATAGAGAATTTGAGATATCTTTGAACCTTAAGAAATCTATCTTCTTCATGCAAGAGGAAAAAATTTTAGGCCATACAATATCTAAGTATGGGCTAGCCATTGATCCAGACCAGATAAAGGCTCTTTAGGATCTACCCTTACCCTCATCAGTCATAGATATTAAATATTTTCTAGGCCAAGTTTAATTTATGTCCAAATTCATCACTAAATTTACACAATTCGTCAGACTCGTAACAAAGATGCTAAATAAGGATCCATCTTTTGTTTGGAATAAATAAGGGGAAAAGGTGTTTCATGAGATCAAAGAGGCTATCACTAGGGATCCTATTATAATCAATCTTGAATTTTTAAGGAACATTCATTTGTATATATTTGATACAGATGAAAGTGTAGTCACAATAATAACCCAAAAATAAGACAAAGAAGAACATCCCATCTCCTTTATGAGTTAAGCACTTCACAACTATGAAGAGATGTACACTTTCATAAAAAATAGATATTCATTATGATGAAGGTATTGAGAAATTTTAGATACTATATATACCAAAGCAAGATGTCACATCCCACCTTGGAGGACTATTTTTAAGATGCTATTTGTGTAGTGATAACTGGTTTTAATGCTTAATATATTTTCATTGTATTTGTCAATAGAAAATTATGTTGTGTTGCTTGATTGCAGGAACATTTATTCTCGTAGGTGGAAGACTGACCACCAAGAGATGAGAAGGGAAATGATGATTATGACAACTCAACAGATAAATATCATATTCCTATCATCATTAGTTACCTCCCTAATGGCGGTGTTACTTGAGTATTACTCTAAAAAGTCTCACCCAATCAAAGGAAGAACGATGATGGGGGATATTGGGCATATGCATTGAGTGCTTGTATGCCATTTGTGTGTGATTAATATTTGATTTTATGATTAATTTGCATGATATTGGTTTAATTGATTTTTTTTTAAAAAATGCACACTAATAATGTTTTTGCATTTTATAATTTATTCTAGAAAATATTGAAAAAAATATCATGCAATTTATTATGATTTTGTGAAATATTTAAATTGAGAAATTTTTAAAGTAGAGGATTTATTTTTTTGATCATGCTTATTTGATCTAGTTGACCCTATTTTCGAAGGAAATTAGGTAGTTTGTTTGTGAACTTGCTCAATTTTGACTGGACCAAAACATAAAAAAAAACTACCTTGTAGATTTAAATGATTAATTTTTCCTACACATGCATGGCTACTTTGGGAAGGATGAAATAATGGATAAAATTCTGCTCTTATCTCTATGGATTCCATTTCCATTAAAATATATATATTAAAGGAAGCTTTAACTTGGGGTGAGAAAAATAAAAAAATAAAAATATATATATTTAGAAGCATCTTTTCTTAAATAAAGAAAGCAAAAAATATATATATATATATATATATATATATATATATATATATATATATATATATATATATATATATATAAGCATCTTTCTTGTCAAAATGAAAGAGAGCTATAAATTACCATTAAAATTGAGAAAAATGGCTATTTTATGCTATGTGAGAAGATTAGGCAAGAGGAGAAAGAAGAGGGAAGCACAAGGGAAGCATTCAACTGCTGGAGAATTCCAGGTTGGGTCTGGTCACTATAATCTATCTTAATGTTTGCCCAGTATAAAGTAAAATGAAATCATACATGTTTGTATATTTTACTTTAATTGGTTGACTCTCTTTCAATGCGTGTTCTGGGTAAATTATGTTGAACATTGATTAGTTTTGTTCTTGTTAATAAAATTTGAATATGAAAGTAAATGGACCTGTGATTTATGGTTACTTGTGTTCTTGTGCATGCTGATATATAGAATGGCTTAGCTTACGATTTTAGTCATGTATTGGTAAAACCACTATTTCTATGACCTACGTTTTATCTTGGATGCTTGAGCTGAAAAGGCCATCCCTTCCTTTAAAATGATGCATGCATTGCTTTTATTTTCTCTGCGTAAGGAAAGTTGTGTTAATTTTATAGAGTGCTTTTTAATTAACATATTGTGTTACCAGTACCTTATCTCATTAGCTTTTATATAATCCGATTGGGCATCAAATTCTATGATGTCAATTATGAAATAGTGTGGTTTTCGAAACCCATATTAAAATGTTGGTAATGCCTTGTGTGAAGTCATTGTGACCAGGTTGTGTGATGTTATATTATTTCCCATATAGCTATGGTTGTAACCTTAGTGAAATTGTGCAGTCACCCTGAATTTGCTTAACTTATATCCTTTAGGCAAGAGAAATCTCTATGTTGAAACCAGTAATCCATCTGCCTCATTGCTAAAGAATGTTGTGACGAGTCTTAGGGCTACTCTTATATTTTATAAAATAGAAATTAGTCTACATCCTCCCTCCTTGAAGAGATAGCTCTTGTTGTTCAAAGACACCCAACATCGGTATCTAAATGCCAAACATCTTGTTTGGATCCTTAATCCAACTTATATCATTGTTGGTTAGTTGTCGTGTTTGCTATGATGTACACCCTTATCAAACGAATTAATTCTTAGATGTTTTGAGTGACGTTGCAATTCCCACATGACTTGTAAACCTCTTTGATTACATATTTTTCCTGGTTCCAATGCACAGTTGAGTCGTATTCGATCGTCTTCGTTGCCTATTGAAGTGTCCAAACAATTAAATTGAAACCTTAACTGTCTATCAGTGTCTCTTCATTGATGCGTGGTGATTAGTGTGAAGAGTTTAAATCCTCATTGGGTTTAGAGTGCATATAGTATAGCAATGTTCAATTACTTTATGGTGTGATATAATATTTTAGAGATTTAATACTAAAAGACCTATGAATAGGATTAATATAATCTTATTATAAGTTGAGAAACATTACCTGTAGGGATTCAAGTTCAATGTATTAAAATATGGGTGTGTGTGATATACATTATGTTCAAACAGATTGTATCAACAGGAATTTATAATGATCATATCTTTGTTTATGAAGACTTATAACATGTTTTAAATTAGTTTGGAATGGCTTTTGTTGATTCATTAAATTCCAATAAATATGATCCATGAAGATAAAGCAAATTATATAATTCTTTTTGTGTATACAATAGTTTGTCTTCATAGCATTGATTGATTTTGTATAGTAAAGAAACCCAATAATATTGGTTATTTTAAATTAGAACTTTTATATCATTTGAAGGATAAAATTTATGATCAAGTGGAAATATGTATTTCACTATATGTATTTTTGTAACTAAATGGAAACCACTAGAAGCTTGGAAAAATATCTTCTAAGTTTTGTGAAGGATGGAATGGTGTCCATTCCTTGGGAAGAGGTATGGGACTCTTCCATATATTTGGTAACAAACCAAACGAATGATGAATGGGATTATGAATTAATCCTTATTGTGAAAAATATTATGGTTGGATGATTATGTGATTCATGCCTGGTGATTTATTAGAATGTGTTATGCATTTGGCAAATATTTGGAGCATGATTGCATATATATTTGATAAGAATATTTTCTTGCAATGCATTTGGCATACTTTGCATTCAATTTTTCTTGATCCATTCACTATCATCTCTCACTCCAAGAAGATTCAAGATAAATCATAGGAGAACCAGACAACAAATTCTGAAGACTATACTTTATGTTTTGAGATATTCTCATTGTAATCATGAATAAGCTTGTATTGATATAGATCCAATGTAATTATGCAGGGCTAAAATAATTTATGGAAAATCAGCCAATATTTCTAATACTTTATGTATTTTATTACTAGCTTTGTAAATTAGAGATAAATTCTTCATATTGTAATATTAACCTCTAACGAATGTTAAGTGATATATGTTTTGGAAATTGATCAAGTAATGAAAAATATTTGATTAGTATATTTTGTCAAATATATGATGTTTAATGAATGTTTATAATTTTTATCTCTTATTGATTGCAATAGTGTAGAGGGAAACTTATGGAGGACCTACACAAAAATACTAGATAGAACAATACCATTAATCTAAGTTAATTAGAAGTAAACCAAACACTCAATACATTTGGGAGGATGACAATCAATCACCAAACAAATAAGATGGCATTCCAAGGATTATGTAATTTTAATCACGTGTAGTGATTTTATTATCTTAGTGATCCAATCAAGAAGATGTGGGTAGGATCTAAGATCTATAAATAAACATTGTTGAGGTTATTTCATCTGTGATGGTTTTCCATATCCAAGGCATTCGCCTATATAGGGTGATTTTCCTTTTATGAGGGATGAAACCTAACACTTTGAGCATTCTCATATTCGAGTGGTATGAGGGTTTCATAGAAGCTGATCACTTCTACTCAAGAGTGACTCTGATCAAGTCTCAATATCTCTTGATAATATTTTCCTTGATAACTTACAATCCAAATGGAATGATTCTATCTTAGATCATGATTATGTACCTTACCTCATGAAATATGTATTTATATAAAAAAAATGTGGATAAGAGGTGGTAACAATTGGGGTTGTTACAGTTGGTATCAGAGCTCAGGCTAACTAGTAGATTCTAGCTAGATATCGGTTAGCAAAATATTTAGGCATGAAACAAAACAACTCAAACATAAATTCCATAACTCTAAATTATGTACACTTGGTAAGGACAAGGTCAGTACTTGAGATTACCGATGTTTGAGTTCCTATCCCCCACGAATAGATCCACAATCATTCAAAAGTGGAAGAGCTAAGTGAACCCTCCTTATATGGGTTTTAAGTGGTGTACCTTAGACTCTTTTGGGAAAATTACTCGACATCTATGTCTTTTGACTTACTTACTCCTTATTCTCAAGTGTGTATGGACAACAACAGAGTTAGTGGACTAAACTAAGGAATGAACCTAGTAGTAATATATTACTTGATAAATTATGATGAAATCTAGTTGTCTAGAATTTAAACTTCAAAAATCAGTGAGAATTAATACAACTTTTTACTCTAGGTAAACATGGTGACAAGTTTGAGAGGTAGGAAGAAAGGAACCCTGCAACAAGCTAGTCCTGAAAGTCTTGAATCCTGATAGATAGGATAAAGTTTCAAGAATTTAGAAAAAGATACGGAGAACCTTAATGCCACGGTTTCCACAATGCAAGATCAAATTCAACAGATTTTGCAAGTTATAAATTCACAGTATCACCAAAACAACAATCAAGAGATGGAAAATCTAGAGGTTGATATTAGAGAGCATTAAGATCTCAAAGAGCATGAAAACAAGGCTCACATGAAGAAAGAAATGGGCAATAACATAAAGAATATTAAAGTGACTAAGTTCAGGGGAAAAGGAGGAGAAGATGTTGCTGATTCATGGTTAGATGAATTGGAACTTCATTTTTCCATAAGAAACTACTCCTCTAAAACTAAAATGGCATTTGCTCTTTCTCATCTAGGAGGAATAAGAATTGACTGGTGGAATGCATATAAAGATAAACATAAGATCTCACCTAACAAGTTGAAGTGAGAAGTTTTTGTGGAATATTTTAAGGATAGATTCCTTAAAAAGCAATTTTATTTGAATAAATTTAAGGAATTCTTCGTATTTCAACAAGGATCAAGATAAGTGGAGGAATACTATGAACAGTTTGTGAGACTCCTTAAATATGTGTCATCCTATAACCAGAATAATGAGATGAAAATACACAAATCTATCCTAGGAATGAATCATTGGATCAGATATAGGGTAAGCGTACATGTTCATAACACTATGCAAGAAGCTTATGATATGGCTCGAAGGACAGAGTCTACTCAGAATACTAATGAAACTCACAATAGTTCCATAAAATGGTAAAACAAGGGATATAATTTTCAAAAAAAGATAAAGTGGGATAATGGATAAAATTAGAAGAACAAAGGAAATCCAAAATTTGAGAAGCACAACAATGGTGGTAAGAATAATTTCACCACAAGAATAACAACTACTCTAGCAACAACAATAGGGATTTCTAGGCTCCTAAGCAACCAGTTCCGCTACAAGCAGTGGATACAAGAAAATAGGTTCAAGAAGGAGATTCAAAGTCAAGGATAAAGTGCTTCAAATGTGAAGGTTCACATTTTGCCATCAACTACCCACAACGTGCAAGCACTAGCTCTGACAGGACAAATCACAAGATCTATGCAACAACAACAACACAAAACTTGGATGGAAAAGCTACACCTCTACTAATAAATGGTAAAATTTTTGATAAATAATTTAGCATTTTAATTGATAGTGGGTCTACCGATAGTTTTATTTCTAGTAACCTAGTAAGGGATATGCTAGAAAAACCAAGATATTTGGCATAAGGGTGGAAGGTTGAGTATGGATCAGGGTAAAATTATCATGTTAATCAATATTTTTTCTCAACTCAAATTACCCTTCCCAATGCATTTACTAGGTGGTATTTGTATGTAGCACCCCTACATAAGAGATGTACCCCCAATTGTAAAAGTAACTCATAACAAGTATTCTTTGTAAACGTCTTGAATTGTAGAGCAAAGATATTGTGGATTGATTACTTTCTTAAGGAGTATTCTTGGTGTTGCCCTATCTAAAGGGTATTATCTATCTCTATTTAATTATGTGGGTTGTTATTTTTGATGCATGTTTGATAATTTTGCATATTGGGGAATGAATTATTATTAATGAGAATAGAGGTTTAGTGAGTAATTTTTCATTGGATGTCCCTTCATTTTGAAATATATTCAAATGGTCTTGAAATATTTGAGGACTTAGATTAACCCTTAGGCCTCTTGGTATTAGTATCCTTAGATATGAATTCCTTTGCATCAACCTAGATTTATGAAGTATTTGAAAAACACAAGCTAATAATGAGAGGGGGGTGAACAATATAAGACCACTTTTTACTTTTCTTTCCAAATCAATATTATGAAATGTATAGATAAAAATATAAATAGCAGTAATCAAAGCAATGCACAAATCACCACACACAATAGAGACACCAATTTAACCTGGTTCACCCAATGTGGGTTACATCCACAGAGAAAATATTTTACTAAATTTTCTCAATCAATCTCTTGGGAATCCTTTCCCTATTACAATGTTTATGGAACTCTATCTAAAGGAGATGCTGATCCCCTAAATTAGGTTTGTGGATCTCTATCCACGGGGGAACTCCTTCTCCTATGCTCTGGCTAGTGCTCCTCTAGAAGACTACTGCCTCCACTGCACTAGCTTATGGATATCTCTCCACTGAAGACTCTTGTACTCACTTAGAAGACCTGTTCTCACTGCCCTGGCTGATGGATCTCTATCCACTAGAGACTACTATCCTCTCTGATATGTCACCTTCAAAGCTCAGTCTCAAATTTGCACTAAACTTAGTACTTC
Source organism: Wollemia nobilis (assembly GCA_028583015.1). Lineage (NCBI taxonomy): Eukaryota > Viridiplantae > Streptophyta > Pinopsida > Araucariales > Araucariaceae > Wollemia > Wollemia nobilis. The sequence continues at coordinate 3,721,484 of JAQPPZ010017221.1, forward strand.
AGTCTAACAAAAATCTGCTCAACAAGTCAACTCAGAACATGCTAAACTCTGCTCAACAAGTCCATTCAGAACTTGCTCAAATTTTCTCAACAAGTCCATTCAGAACTTGATCAAATCTACTTAATAAGTCCACTCAGAACTTGCTCAAATCTGCTCAACAAGTCCACTCAGAAATTTCTCAAATATGCTCAACAATTTCACATAGAACTTGCTCAAATCTACTCAACAAGTCCACTCAGTTTTTGCTCAAATCTACTCAACAAGTCCACACAGAACTTGTCCAAATATGCTCAACAAGTCCACACAAAAAATTTCCAAATCTTCTCAACAAGTCCACACCGAACTTATCCAAATCTGGTCAATAAGTCCACACAGAACTTAATCAAATCTGTATTGTAATATTCTATAAAAAGCTCACACAAAATCAATCCACAAGTCTCCTCAAAGGCTTACCTCAAATCTACTTAATAAGTCCACACAAAACTTGTCCAATCTCATAGAAACATAAAGATAATTTTTAGAGACTCAATATGTTCTACACTCAATGCTCAATCACTTTCTCAACTCAAATTAGAATATTTAATAGTTTGTTTTAAGGAACTTGAAAAATCACTTCACACAACCACTTGACTAGGCTCAATCAACTCTACTCAACCAATCACTCAATGAAACACCCCTTTCTCACAAACCCTAGTCCAAGTATATAACCACCAACTCAAAATGTTTTCAACAATTCTCAACAACAAATATCACATAAGAATTATACTCATATTATTTTCAAACACTAGTTCAAGTTCTTTGTACAACAACTCACTTCAACAACAATGCTTATAAAACAATCTTCATATAACAATGATACTCATGATCTTTGTAAAACTCTAACTCAAGTTCTTCACACATCCAATGGCTTCAACAAAAATACTTATCAAACAAGGTTTTAACAACAAATATTTATTCCAGAAAACCTTGAAGAATTAACTCAAACACTCTCAAAAGGAAACCTTAAGCAAGTCCTTTTCACTTCAAACTTATTTTCCAGAAAACCAATCAATCAACTCAACTTATGGAAGAATGTGCTCATACCTTTTTATTGAAGATGAAGGGATCTCATAAATCTGCCACAACCACAACAACTTCTATGCCAATCTCAAAGAGGTTAGAAGATAAATCTTTCTCACAATATAATGTAAATACTTAATTACACCTTATCACTCCACCTTTCAAAAACAACCATCAACATACATAAAATATTTATCCAATAACACCTTATAAACTCCCAACTAAAATAGACTTAACATCCACCAAAAATTAACTCAAACCTCTTTAATTTAATTTAATGGCAAGAGAAACTTTGATAAAAATCAAATCAACTTTTCTTATAATTCCAATGATATAAATCACTCATCAATAAAAAAACCTCTCATTAATCCTTATTACTCCACAATAATAAAAATTAATTTTCAAATAAACAACCTTTCTCAAACCCTTATAACTCCAAAAATAATATAAATCAAACACACAACTTTTCACAAACCCTTATTACTCCACATTATCCTTTAGAAAAAACCTTAGGCAAAAATTAATTATCAAAAAGTACCTTTGCCTCTTAGTGGGTTTTGAACCCACAATATTTGCCTCCGTGAGAGCTCTAGCCGCGGTTTCACCTGCCGCGTGTGCTAGACACACGGTTAAGAACCTAAGCACTCTTTGTCCCCTTTGTCCTTGATTGGCATGCAAAAACCAAGGCACATGCAAAAAGGAACTTCCCTTGGTGCTCAAGACACACCACTCCACGTGAATCGATCGTGTGCCTTTCAACTCCCAACGCCTTTACAAAACATGCGCTACCAATGGACCACCGTGTCCTTTACGTTTCAAAATCTGCACTCTCCCTTATCTCTTCTACCTAGCACTAAAGACAAGTGAAATTATTGTCTTCTTCCTCAATGAATAATAAATGCACAAAAATGTTTCACTATATTGCATGAAAAAATAATGTCGAGGGGTAAGTTTCAAATGCCTCTTTGACATTTATTTATACATAAAAATCCCTTGGCTTCGTAGACATCGATGCTCCCACTTTTGATGATGTTGGTGCTCCCACATTTATAATTAATACATTATTTAAATTCTAAGGAATTTGAATTCTATAAACTATATTTATAAACTTTAGCTTTAAAGAGATTAAAGCCTTCCTTGGGTTTAAACTTAAACCTTTAACTTGTAAAATATTCTACCACCGTGGGTCTTTTAAAAACTTAACTGCCATCTCAATGTGTGAGGAGATTTTTATATCCTCATAATTATTTTAATAAAACCATTTAATCTTCCACCATGGGTTTACCATAAACCCTCATAAAATATTATTTTGCCAATTTTCTCTTCAACTCTTCGCATTGTTCTTGGTGCTATTGATGGTGTGCTCCATGGTATTAATGATGACTTTTCACCTTGACATCAATGAAAACTAAATGAACTCAAAATTTCCAACAATATTCCCCTTTGTCATTAATGGTAACCCAATTTCCTTTTACTAAAAACTTGACCTTTCCTTTGTTTTGCTCTCCCTAGGATTTTCTCCCCCTGGCTCAATGCTCTCTCAAATATAAAATCTCTCCCCCTTACTAAAATCTCTCCCCTTTTGAAATCAATGGCAAAGGGTCACCTTTGGGGATCGGGGCTAAGAATGAGCCTCTTAGCCCCCACCTTCTTATTGAGGTGGTTAATTATGGGGTGGGAGTATTTCTACTCCTAGAAAGCTTTGTTCTTTACCTTTATCCTCTTTTCTTCTTATTTGAATTTTTTAATTTCTCTCACTGTTTCTATCCATGCCCATGTTCATGTCCATGTCTACATTCTTGTTCCTATTCCTGTTCTTGTTCATATCCATGTTCTTGTTCTTGTTCATTTTCCTGTTCATGTCCATGTCCATGTTCCTGCTCCTGTTCCTATTCCTATTCCTATTCATATTCATGTTCCTGTTCCTGTTCTTGTTCATACTTGTTTCTGGAATGTCTGATCTACACCACTTTGTTATGTGACCATCATTGTTGCACTTATAGCACTTAATTTTATTATTCCTTGGAGGTGCAAATGTCTTAGTATTTCTCCTAGTGAAGCCATATTCTCTTCTATCATGAACCCTACAATTCATTGCCTTGTGACTAAACTGATTACATGAGTAGCAATACCCATGAAAAAGGTATCTATTCTCATATTCCTGTATTTCATGTGTGCTGCATTGTGAAGCCATGTGCCCAAAACTGTGACATGAAAATCATCTTCCATTGAAGTTTCCTTGTCTTGATCTCATTGGTCTCTTGGTATCTCTTGACCTATTATGATTGTTGTTCCATATGTATCTTCTTTGTGCATTGTTCTTGTTATTGTTGAACTCTCTATTGTCCAACTCATTCTTAGATGTCTCACTATATTTTACACTATATTTTTCTGAAGCATCTTCATCTGAAGTTTCTTCTCCTCCAAAACTTTAAGTTGACTCTCCTTCCCATTTCTTTTGATCATGTTCAAATCTAAGACCTGTTTTTCTTGATGTAGGCTTTTGTGTCTTGATGAACTTATCCAAGTTATTTGAGCTATTTTTGAACCCTTTCATATTGACCTTGGAGTCTTCTAAATATTATCTTAGTAGTGCCACTTCTTGTGCTAACTTCTCACATTCCAATATCTTTGCTTATGTTGGCAATTTTGGGTACTTTGGGTACATTGCCTTTGCTCAAGTGTATAAGTTGTCATTGATGTCAAGAAGCTTTTGAAGGAATTTGATTTGATGTCAAAAGAATCTAAGTTCAAGGAAGGGTTTTTGTGAAAACCAAGGTAGACAAAATAAAAGGTTTTATTTAAAACCATGGACAACAGATTTGAAATGGGTTTTTCTTAAAACCCAAGTTGGCTTTTCGTTTCATTGAAAAAGGTGCCCCGGTGATGGAGATATTTAATTTTAAATATTTAGTTTAAATTTTATTTATTTAAAATTTAAATTAAAATTTTAAAATTAAATTAAAATATTTTCCATCGACGGAAATCATGTTAAAAAGGGCCGACGCTTTTATTAAAACATATACCTTATATATAAAGGGAGCAAATCAAATGTTGGTTGTTGAGCCATTGTTTTAATATTTGAAAATGCTAATGATGCGATCGGAAATTTGATATGACATTGGAAGGTGCAGTTAAAGAAAGGACAAACAATATCATTTTTCGAGCAAGTATAGAGCATGTGATTCAAAATTTTCAGCGACGTGGCAGTAAGTGAGGGTTACATAATTTACGAAAGGATAAAAAGAAAATAAGGCTGCTATTCGTGTTTTTCGTTTCCATCCGATAGTGTGGAGGAGTCGGTTGCTTGTTCGAATGAAGGTGCTGCGATCTGGGAGGTCCTAAGATCAAGTCACAATGGCGTTAATTTTTTATTGTTGGAAGAGGACGAAGGAATTAAATAGGTTTTTTTCCATTGTATTCTCATCCAAGTGGATAGCGCAGGTGGCCGCGGATAGTTTTGAGTTGATGAAGGTTGGAGGGTCAAAACCCATCCGCACGAATGTTTTATTTTCAAAGGTATGACTCAAATTTTCTTTTGTAATTAAAGTTTAGAGAAATAAGTTTTACAAAGAGGGAGTCATAAGGCTTTTTTTAAACTTTAATTTAAAGCTTTCAATTGAGAGTTATAATAGTTTAGATATTTGTGAAATTAAAAGGTATTTTATGTTAAAATTAATTGGAGAGGTATAATAAGTTGAGTGAGAGGAGTAATAAGGTGTAATTGTGGATTTACATTACATTGTGAGAAAGATTTATTTTCTAACCTTCTTGAGATTGGCATAGAAGTTTGTTGTGGTTGTGGTAGATGTATGAGACCCCTTCATCATCAAGAAAAAGGTATGGGCACATTCTTCTTATGAGTATGATTGGTGTATGTTTTCTGAAATAAGGTTGGAGTGAAAAGGTATTCTACTAGGTATCCTAATGGCTAGGTGTAAATCCTATTTTCTGGTTTGTTGAAGACTACTTATGCATTGTTATCCTTAAGGAGAGTTTTTGGTGAATGCATAATTTTTGGTTTGAGATAGTGGAAGCTTTGTGCATTAGGCTTGATATTTGTGAGTCTTGCTACTTGCATTGAGATGGTGAAACCCTTAGTTAGCTGTTTTGATATTAATGGTTGAGTTGCTTCCATAGAGGTTGTTTTGATCAAGTTAGTGCTTTACTTGATACATGATTTGGGCTTACTCCATTGAGTTGATTTGAGCAAGTTATTCTTTGCATTTGGTGAAATTGTGTTGGTGGTTGTTTTGTTCAAATATCCTTGGAGGGAAAAGGATTTCTACTTGTTTCCTTTTCTTGTGATGATTGGTTGAATGCTTCAAGGTTGATGTTGAGTTGAATGGTGTTGGTTGACTAAACCTTGTTTGATGAGAATTGTTTTTGAAACCCTAATTTTTGGTGAAAAGAACATGAGTATCATTGTTATATGAGATATTGCATGGTTGGCAATTGTTGGGTTGTGTTTCATGTTCTTGAGAAAAGCATACTACATCTATCTTATTCTTTTGAGATTTGAGATTGAGTTGAGATTGATATTGGGAGTTAAGTATAGAACATATTGAGTCTCTAACAATTCTCTTTATGTTTCTATGAGATTTGAGATTGAGATTGGGAGTTAAGTATAGAACATATTGAGTCTCTAAAAATTCTCTTTATGCTTCTATGAGGTTGATGAATCACATTGGGTCTCTAAAAATTCTCTTTGTGGGTTCATGCTAAGCAAGTTTTTCTTGGTGAGCTTGCTGAGGTTTTGGACAGGTTTCGGTGGGGACTTGTGAGCAAGTTTTTGGACAGGTCCTAGCAGAGGGCTGAGTTTGTTAGTTCTATCAGAGAACTTGAGGACAGAGAGCATTGATTCTTTGAGAAGAACCTGAGGACAGTTGGTAAGTCTTTGAGAAGGCTTGTATGCAGAGGATTGATTTGTTCAAGAGTTGGACAGATCTGACAGACAGAGGAAGACTTGTACTAGACCAACTTACTGTGTTTGGTACAAGTTGCTAAGCTACTATGGACGTGATCATAGAAGGCAGATGTCTCTTAGGCTAAGCATTGAGGACATGAGGTCTTCGGTGGAAAGGAGTTCCATGTGCTGGAAAGAGGTAGAGGTAGTTGATCTTCTGAGGGATCATTTCCAGAGCAGAGGGGAAGGTATCTCCTTTGAGCAGAGGCTCATAAATTCAAATAGAGGGTAAGGTATCTCCTTTGAGCAGAGGCTCATAAATTCAGATTGGGGGAAGGTATCTCCTTTGGGCCGAGGCTCATAAACATTGTAATTGGGAAGGTTTCCCAAAGAACTTTGAGATAACTTTTAGAGAAAAGTTTTGTGGACGTAGCCCAAGCATTCTGGGTGAACCACGTTAAAATTGATGTCACTTTGTGGATGATATTGTGCATTGTTTTGATATTGCTTTGGGTATATTGTTTTACTGTTTTGAAGTATAAAGGAAAAAGTAAAAAGAGGTCTTATACTATTCACCCCCCCCTCTCAGTATAAGGTTGTGTTCTTCAGCTTCTAACTTATCTTTGAACCTCTTTGCCTTAGCCTTTGATTTTTCTAAATCCTCTATAAGCAATCTTCTCTCTTCATCACATTCTTGAAACTGAATTTCAAGTTTAGAGTTTATTACCTTTTTTACCGAGTCAAAGGCATAAATAAGTTCTCCCTTGAGATCATAACCATTCTTTTCTGAATATTCCTCTATTTGTTTACCTTTGTCCTCATATTTATTTTCTATTTGCTTGTCTTCTATAGGATCACTTTCTTCTTCTTATAATTCTATTAAAAGATTTTCGTCTGGTATTTCAAGTGCATCTTCATATTCATCATCACTGAAACTATAAACATCCCTTGTACAATCATATTCAAGATATCCAAATTTACCACATCTAAAACACTTGAGAATTACTAGAGTCCTTTTCTTAACTTGCTCTTTTTCTTCAATCATAAATAAGACTTCATCTCTATCATTGTCTGAAAAACTAGCATCACTATCACTTGAGTGCTTACTTACCTTATCTGTATAGTAGCTCCTCTTTTGCCTTTGGAAAAAATTATTTCCTTGTCTATTTTGTCCATCCTTGCTTTTATTTTGATGCTTGTATCTTTTTGATTCCCTGTTCCAGTGATCCTTCACCATTGTTGTTCTTGGGTTCTTGACAATCTGTTGCAAAATGTCCATAATTTCCACAATTGAAAAACTTAACAGTTCTTAGATCTCTGGATCTTTTGTAATCTTTATATTTTCTACCATAATTAGCTTCTTCATCACTGGATGACTCATTGCTTGATTCTAACTTCTTATATTTTGCCTTTTTGATTGCTTTGAAGGCTACTTTCTTTTGGGGAATGAGATATTTTGTTCTGATCTCAAAAGCTGTAAGCATACCAAACAACTTATCTCTTGTCAAAGTATCACCATCCATTGACACTTCTATAGCAGAAACATGTTCACTGAATCCTTTTGGAAGAGTTCTTAAGACTTTATCACAAACATGTGATTCATCAATCTTCATTCCAAGTCCTTGCATATCACTAACAACCTCATCAATTTGAATTAGATAAGCACTAATATTTTCCTCTTCGTTCATTCTTAATGATTCAAACCTTAGTTCAAGTTCTTTGTACAACAAATCACTTCAACGACAATGCTTATAAAACAATATTCACATAACAATGATACTCATGATTTTTGTAAAACTCTAACTCAAGTTCTTCACACAACCAATGTATTCAACAAAAATGCTTATCAAACAAGGTTTTAACAAATATTTATTCTAGAAAAACTTGAAGCATTACTCAAACACTCTCAAAAGGAAACCCTAAGCAAGTCCTTTTCACTCCAAACTTATTTTCTAGAAAACCAATCAATCAACTCAACTTATGGAAGAATGTGCTCATACATTTTTATTGAAGATGAAGGGATATTATAAATTTTCCACAACCACAACAACATCTATGCCAATATTAAAGAGGTTAGAAGATAAATATTTCTCACAATATAGCGTAAATACTTAATTACACCTTATCACTCCACCTTTCAAAAACAACCATCAACATACATAAAATATTTATCCAATAACACCTTATAAACTCCCAACTAAAAGAGACTTAACATCCACCAAAAATTAACTCACACCTCTTTAATTTAATTTAATGGCAAGAGAAACTTTGATAAAAATCAAATCAACTTTCTTTATAATTCCAATGATATAAATCACTCATCAATAAAACAACCTCTCATTAATCCTTATTACTCCACAATAATAAAAATCAATTATCAAATCAACAACCTTTCTCAAACCCTTATAACTCCAACAATAATATAAATCAAACACACAACTTTTCACAAACCCTTATTACTCCACATTATCCTTTAGAAAAAACTTTATTGCAAAAATTAATTATCAAAAAGTACCTTTGCCTCTTAATGGGTTTCGAACCCACGATCTCTACCTTCGCGAGAGCTCTAGCCACGACTTTGACCATCGCGTGCGCTAGATGCACGGTTAAGAGCCTAAGCAATCTTTATCCCCTTTGTCCTAGGTTGATGTGCAAAAACCAAGGCACATGCAAAAAAAAACTTCCCTTGGTTCTCAAGACACACCACTCCACGTGAATCGATCACGTGCCTCTCAACTCCCAACACCTTTGCAAAACATGCACTGCCAATGGACCACCGTGTCCTTTACATTTCAAAAAATCTACACTCTCCCTTATCTCTTCTACCTGGTGCTAAAGACAAGTGAAATTCTTGTCTTCTTCCTCAACGAATAACAAATGCACGAAAAAATTTCACTATATCGCATGAAAAAAATAATGTCGAGGGGTAAGTTTTGAATGCCTCTTTGGCATTTATTTATACACAAAAATCCCTTTGCTTCTTAGACGTCGGTGCTCCCACTTTTGATGACGTCGGAACTCCCACATTTATAATTTATAAATTATTTAAATTCTAAGGAATTTAAATTTTATAAATTATATTTATAAACTTTAGCTTTAAAGAGATTAAAGCCTTCCTTGGGTTTAAACTTAAACCTTTAACTTGTAAAATATTCTGCCACTGTGGGTCTTTTAAAAACTTAACTACCATCTCAATGTGTGAGGAGATTTTTATATCCTCATAATGATTTTAATAAAACCATTTAATCTTCCACCATGGGTTTACCATAAACCCTCATAAAATATTATTTTACCAATTTTCTCTTCAACTCTTCGCATTGTTCTTGGTGCTATTGATGGTGTGCTCCATGGTATTAATGAAGATTTTTCACTTTGACATCAATGACAACTAAATGAACTCAAAATGTCCAAAAATATCATCGTAATTCCTCATTGCCACCAAAAATGAACTAGGAGAGAGAAAAGTTGATAAAGAGAAAGAGTCTTTTGAGATTCAAAAAAAAAAATCATATGAACCATGAGGTTCAATATTTGAAAAAAATGGAGAGATTAGCAAAAAAAATCTTCATGCATTTTAAAACCATCTCTCTTTTTTCTTCGAGAATATGTAACATCTATTCTTAAGACCTTGAGTCTCACAATATAGTCCTCAATGTTATCAAACTCAACCTATTTAAGAGAGGAGAGCTCTAATTCCAAGAGAATTACTTTAGTAGTGTTAGAATTCACAATATTTTCTAGAAATGAATATAAACAATCCATCCACTCAAATATTATAAAAGAAGCATCAAAAATAACAAAAGGAAGGAAAAGAAACATAGATATTGGAGATTCCCATAGGTACAATAAACAATCAATATATTATCTGTAGATAAGAATCACAATACTCCAAAACTAAAATGTGGAATGGGTAGGGGGTATTTATGTTGGAGTATATTACATTATTTGGTACCTTGCAATTATCTTGTAAATATTTAGAGTCTAGGAGTCTTGTATATATTTGCAATTTAGTGTTTATTAGATGCTTGTAATCAAGGAGTCAATAAATATATTTTTCCTATGATAAATATGAAGAGTCATATCTCCTAGGAGTTTTGAGGAGATGAAGATATAGTTGAAGATGAAATATCCAGAACCTACTTGTAAAGGCTATTTGTAGGAGTTGCATATGAGTGATATTGTAATATGAAATTATAGTGCATATTATTATATTGTAATACTTTGTAAACTTGTTATATTTATGAATATAGTGTGATCATTTTACCTTGAGTTATGGGTTGATAATATGTGAGATTGTATTCCATTATTTTTTGAGAATTTTTTTAACCTTTATCCAAAGTTGATTAATAAATATAGATCATTTTCTAACAATGGTATCTAGCCCATAGTTGAGATAAAATAAGGTTAAGAGAAGCCAATATTGAGGTAAGTCATGGTTGAGAGAAGCCAAGGTTGAGAGAAGCCATAATGAGAGAAGCCAAGGTGAGAGAAGGCACATTTGAAGATTGCAAATAATTAAAATGCATTCAACTTTATTAACAATCAAATGCTAAGGTTACATGCTTATATAGCTTAGGAAATAAGGTAGAAATAGTTAAGACTAAAAATGGGGAGAGAAAATAGGGAAGTAAAGAGAATTAAAAATAAAACTCTCCTTCTTATATCGCCTACCATTCACTTCCTTGCCATCAACCTCCTTGTCGACCAACCAAGGTAGATTAAATTCCAACATTCTCCCCCTTGATGTTGATGTGACTTTTACAAAAAGTTTCATTAGCATCACAACATTGGAAGAAACTCAATCTTTTTCATCTCCTCCAGTTTTGTAACAAGAAATCAAAAATTGTAAAATTTTGTCTTGGGCACTCCTTCCATTGTTTGTGTGTGATCTCCTCCATATTTGTTATTGCTCCTTATTGCAAGTAACCGAGTGCCTCCTTTTGATGAGCTACTCCCCCTTCATCAAAAAATCCTTCAAATGATGGCATTCCCAGAATGCCACAAGTATTGGTTCTCATTAACCAATCCAACACATTTCTTTTATCATTCATTCTATGGTCTTCAAACCATATTTCAGCTCCTAATACTCCTCCCGAGTATGTACAATGCATCATCTTATGTAGATGGTTTTGCCATATTACAATTTCACATACCTCTACACAGATCTTCAAACAAAATATAGCTATGCAATAGCTAATTACATATGCAACAAAATGTTGCTCCTCACACAAAGTTCCACTCAACACAATGACTTTACAATATTCCTTCTTCCAAGGAATTTTTAACACATCATTTGGATCCATGTGACCCAAGATCTCCATCATTGTCTTCTCTCCAAGAAGACTCTTCATCAAAGTTGTCTCTATGAGACAATCTCTTCTTAATAATACCTTTGGAAAACATTCTCCTTTCTTTTCATTCCTGCTCACAAAAAACAAATCATTAATCATAAAAACATTACCTTTAGTATGAGTAGATTTGGTGCTTCCCATAAAGCTATTTTGTAGCAGTTCTCCTTCTTTATATGTTGCTTCAAGATCAACCATCAACTCTTCACTAAGAGTTCTCCTCCTTTGTTCAATCCATATTGGTGTGTTGAAACACCATTCATTCAAGCAATCATACATTGTTACCTTTTCAAGACAACTCTCTTTCTGCAATGTAGTCACTCCAAGTGAGTGATCTTCATCCACAATTGCCTCTTCAATACAATTCTCAATCTCATTTGATGATGTCTCCATTACATCATGAAGTCCATTAAAGACTATCTCACTATTTTCTTTTCCTTTTATTATCTCAGCCTTGAGATAATCTTCATTATGGAGCATGAAACTTATCCTTCATTTATTCTTCCATTGATGTTTCCATAACATGGAACCCATCAATATTCTTTTCTATTACACCAAATGAGTAATCTTCCTCTTGCTTTGTAATTGCCTTTACAAGACAATTCTTGGGTTCAAGCATTGATGTTCTCATAGTCATCACAACATGAAAACTATCAATCTCTCCTTATTTTTCATGTTTTATTTCTTGGGCTGATGAACAAGAAGCCTTTCTATTTGTCACCCCTGATGAGTGATATCCTCCATTGAGCATGAAGCCTATGGCTTTCATCTCCTCTTCAATTACAAATTATTGTGGATCAAAATCCCACATAACTTGAACATTACAATCAACATTCACTCCATATGAGTGAGCTTCCATATTTACATATTCATTTGATCTTTCAAGAGAGCAGATATCCATTCCAAGTGAATGGTATTCAAGATAATGGAGCCAATGGTCTTCCATGAACATTGCTTCTCCATCATCATCCCACAAAACTTCTTTATTCTCCTCCATGAGAATTGTAGGTGCATTCTCCAAAATACACTCTTCATTTGTCTCCTCCATGAGACATTCTTCATCATACATTTCACTTTGATGGTCTTCAAGCAAGAAACACTCCAATGTGAGTGTTTCTCTTCCTTCATCTTCAAAGTCTTCTTCCACTTTTGAGTGGTCTTCACTACAAGGTCCTTGAGCAATTGTCTCTCCATTGAGACATCCATCCTCTTTGATATCAATGTGAATGCTTTCCAAGCATGCCATTTCTACAAAACATTCATTAGTACAATTTTAATTTTCATATTTTTCTCCTCCTAAAAGAAATAATTGACTATTACAATTTTCCATGCCTTTACAAGACATGTCTACAACTATGGGTGTCTCACAATAACTCTCTCCAATGAGAGCTATACAAGGCTCCTTCGCCTTCTCATGCTCTTCGCCATGAAGGGATTACTCATCTTCGTCTCTCTTCTCTTCATATGAGCCTTCACAAGAGTCTTCAAAAGCTCCTTCAAAAGGATCTAATTCAGAAATTTCTTCAAGGAAGCAAGGCTCCTCCTTGCTTAAACAATCTTCATGATTGTCACACATGGCTTTATGGGTGTCCGCAAGAAACCCATAAGCATATTTCAAAACTTGCCATGCCATTGTAGCTGATCTACAATTGGCTATGAGAGGGAAAATACTCTTTTCCATTCCTCTCCTCAAATCCATAAGGGCTAAGCAATTTTCATATTGCTTCCCTTTCATCTCTTTTCTCTCCTCTTCTTGTAGCTTGTTCCAAGTGGGTTCATCATATCCTTCTTCTACAATGCTCTAGAGGTCTTTGGCCATCAAGAAGGTCTTCATCATTATGCTCCAAATAGCATAATTATCTCCATTGAAACTTGGCACCTTCATGTTTTCCATCACAATACTTAACCCTTGAATGGGGGTCCAAAATTTTTTGGAATCGCTAAACTGGCGCTCTAGAAGGTTTCACATCACTTTTCTAACCTCACTTTTACGCTCCCCATTTTTACAAAGATTGCCTCTTAAGCAATAACAAAATTTTTGACTCTTAAAGCCTCTTAGGCCTTTTACAATAATTTCACCTTACAAAGTGTGAACCTTTCAAGCCTCTTAGGCTATTACATAAATTACCTCTTAGGCAATATTTTCTCCTTCCCTTTTTTTTTTTTTAAATTTACTAAAAAAAAATTAAAGATATTTTAATATATTTCTATTTAATAATAAAAAAATTGCTTTAAAAATCAAATTAAAAAAAATGATTTAAAAAACAATAAAATTTAGATTATTAAATAAAATATAAAAAAAAACTTTAAAAATAAATAATATTTAAATAAAAAATTTAACATTTTTTTTCTTTTTTTTTTCACCCACGCGAGTCGAACCCATGACCTCTCGATAACCAAAGTCTTAGCGTGCACCTCCTTACCACATCGGCTACCACCGCCAATGGCAATTAAAAGCACATGGTGTGCTTTATTGCCTCCCCATCGCAGAGGAGACAAAAAAAATAAAAAACTTTTAAAAACTTTTGGGAACTTAATCCCACATGCAGTAGGAATTGGGCTATGAAGGGGTTTAAGAGTATGAGGGCTCACAAGGGTATTTGATTACCTTCAAAAAATTGGACCTTGCCCTTTTGCTCTTCGTTGGGCGAATGCCCTTCCGCCACGTCGCCACCTCATGTCCGCTTGCCACGTATCCTACTTATTATGTCTGTCATGTCACCTCCTTGCTGTGTCTACCATGTCATTGTGTCTACCATGTCACCTCCTTGCCACATGTCTACCTCTAGTTATCTTACCACGTGTCCTCCTCTGGTCTATGTTCTACCAAATCACCTGTCAATCACTTGGGGAATTATTCCTGGTGTCCTCTGGTCAGCTGGTCAACCTCGAATCGTGTTCTCTCTGTAGGCCTCCTTTTGACCTCACCTTGGTGCACACTCTATGGGCCCTCTCAACCTCCTCAATAATCATGCCTCCTATAGGCTTGCTCCTATAGGCCTCCTCGAGATTCATACCTCACCTGTGGGCCTCCTCGGGCCTCCTCGAGATTCGTGCCTAGCTTGCCTTGAAACCCTAGACACCCTCTGCTCTGATACCAAATGAAGCTTACGAATAATTAAAATGCTTTCAACTTCATTAACAATCAAATGCTAAGGTTACATGCTTATATAGCTTAGGAAATAAGCTAGAAATAGTTAAGACTAAAAATAGGGAGAGAAAATAGGGAAGAGAGGAAATAGGGAAGAAAAGAGAATTAAAAATAAAACTCTCCTTCTTATACCGCCTGCCATCCACTTCCTTGTCGTCAACCTCCTTGTCAACCAACCAAGGTAGATTAAATTCCAACAACATTGAGGAAGCTACAATGAGATTCATAGTGAGAGAGCCATTATGAAAGAGCCAAGCGTTTATAAGCTATTTGTATATTTACAAGAATTTGAAGCCCAAGTTTAGTTAAATTTCCACTCCCAAGTTAGTAGAGCATCTAAAGTAGGAGAAATAAGTATTGGAGAGGTCATAGAAGTAAGTGTTGGATAAGTAGTCAAAGAAGCTAGACAAGCAATAATTGGAAAGGTTGTTGTAGAAGCGAAAGAAGCTAGAGAAATAAATGAAGTGAAAGCAAAGGCTAGGAGCATACATAAAAAAGTAACATCGATCTAGATGGTAAATAGCAAAAGTTTCAATCACAGGAGGCTAGAATACTACGTAACAAAGTAACACATTAACATAAAAATATTGGATGAGTTAGCATAATATTTGGGTAGCATTAATTTATTGTGGTGAGTTTGCTAAGGTATCATTGAATATTTGTTCGTGCCCATTATAAATTAAAACATTAAGAAAAGTGATTTATTAAAGGAGAAGTGAAAGAAATTTATTAATTGAAAGGTGGTTGATTAAATTTAAATTAATTAGGAAAGAAGCTCATTAAAATGAGAATTGATAAGGAAACTAATAATAATAAGGAGAATTGTAAGGACTACGAAAGTGGTAGATTGTAAGCGCAACCTGTGCATAGAAGAGAGGCAAAATGGAGAAGAAGAGAGTGGGAAAGTGGGTTGAAAAGAACAACAAAATAATACATTAAGCCATAGAAGAGCGAGTCTAGAGGATGTCCAAAAATAGAGTTGAAACATATTACTTGCAGAGAGTCATAACACATACTTTATGTAGGCTAGAAAGAAGAAAGTGTGAGAATATTAATATTGAAGGATCTTACTATATTGAACTATTTGAAAGACCCTAATATGTGCAAATATTAAAATATTAAATTAGTAAATGAAGGATTAGAGGAGAGCACAAAGGTATGACATTGATCAAGAAGATACCCTATAAAGGTACAAGCTTTTAACTTGAGAATTATTTGTTGGAGAACATTTGAGTTTCTAAGGAAGAATTATTTTTTTTAAATTAATTAAATGATTATGAAAATTATTGTTGAAAGGAAAATTTATAAAGGAATTGATTTATGAGAAAAAGGTTGATAGAAATTTAAGAGAAGAAGAATATTAAATTGAAGAAGGATGTTTAAGTGAAGGAGAATATTTAATTTAAAGAAGGCATACCATTTTTAGGGAATATTTTAAAGGAGAAAGGATAAAAGAAGAAAGTTGGAAGGAAATTTACTAATTGAGAAAGATTGCATTTGTTATATTGAACAACAATTCAAAGGAAATTTGTAAAGAGACATTTTTCAAAGCAAAGTCATTGAAGATAAAGACAATGATATATTAATGTGTAAGCTTATTAAGGTATGAAATATTTCACTCATAAAAATATATATATATATATATATATATATATATATATATATATATATATATATATATATATATATATATATATATATATATATATATATATATATATATATATATATATATATATATATATGGTAGGAACGAGAGCGTCTGTGGACGATGGCGATGGCGATGGTAACGTTGGAGGGTGTTGGTGTGGCAGGTTTGTCCTCGGGCCCTGCAGATGGTGTTGGGCCTACTGCAGGCCCACTCAACAAGTTTCACGATGAAGACCCAAATGGCATGGTGAAACCGGCGTCTGATAACATTAGGGTTTCACCCTCCTCTCCTTCCAAAGCTCCTCCTTGGTCTTTGTCCTTTGCGGACAAATTTAGGTCTTCGTCAGGAGCGTTTTCTTTCCAAACTCCTTTGCCCTTATCTGTTTCGGGCACTGAAGTCTCTTTTCCAAGTGAGGTTATGGAGCCACTAATCTTCCAAGAATCTTTCTCTCTGGTTGGGAAATTTGTCGATGCCCGACCTGATATGGAAACTATTCGCGAGTGGGCTCTTTCCAAATGGTGGATTTCAGGTAGCTTGGAGTTAGTGGCCTTTCCTAGGGGGTTTTTCATGATAAGGCTAAACAATGCCCTTGACACCCACCACATTCTTACTGGAGGACCTTGGTTTTTCGATCGTCGCAGCCTGTTTCTGTAGAGATGGGGGGAAGACTTTGACCCTGAAACTCAGTCTATCAACTTTGCTTCGATTTGGATCAAACTCCATGGGCTTCCTCCACAGTTCTACAATGATGCACTCAAAGGCATCACTCAACCAATTGGAGATTTGGTCGCCATCAACCCTGCTACCCAATCCAGAACCAGAATGACCTATGCTCATGTCTGCATCATGGCTAATCTGGATTCGACTATGCCTACCTGCATCGACATCAACTATGGGAGCTACAGAAGACGTCAAGGAGTTGAGTACGAGAACAAAGCCACTTTTTTTTTGGAGTGCAATACTCAAGGCCATCTGGCTTCTCAATGCCCTTCATAGAAAAAAGATATCCCCAGTGATTCGGGCCGAAAGAAGGATTCCCAGATCCTCAACACCCAAAAAAAGGCTTCTGGCCGAGGCCGTGGCTGATTTGTAGGTCCTCCTAAAACCTCTGCTTCAAATCATGGCAAACCCAACAATGTAAGTGCTCTGCCTTCTCGTTCTAATCAATTTGCTCCCTTAAATAATCTTCATACTAGAGAGGTCATCTCCGATGACCTTCCCATAGATCCAAATGTCTCGTCCACACCCACTTTGATTCATTCTCCCTTGTCCAATGGCAAGGCTGCAATGACATTCCCAAGCTCATCCATCGATTTTGGTCCCTCTCACCTTCCTCTTCCCTTCCCACCCCTTCCCCCGACTCAGAACCATCCTCTTTCCCTTTCCTCGATTCAAAACCATCCTCTTTCCATTTCCCTTGAGTCTGTTGCCCTATGCCAGTCTCCCCTCTCTCCATCCCCCCATCGGCCTGCCCTTGGGACTGACACCTCCGACATTCTCCAAACATCCAACCTGTTGAAATTTCCCATCCTCGCACCCAGAGCTGACGTCAACAAAGAACAAAAAAGGGGACGATCGTCAAATGTAGAAAAGCTAGCCAAAGCAGTTGATATTGAAATGGCTGATGGCTCTGTACCTACCTCCTTGGGCCCTATTTCTGAACAACCCACCCACCAAGACATGGATGAAGTTAGACCTAAACTTACTCCATATCAAGGGAGAGGCAGAGGTCGCAAAGCAAACCCCAAGTCAGCTCGATGAAGTTCATCTCTTGGAATTTCAGAGGCCTCAACGAAACTGCTAAACAGAGGACTGTCAAATCAGTAAGAAAAAACCTAAAACCAAATATCATGTTATATCATGTTTCTTCAAGAATCCAAACTGGACGAGAATAGCAGAACTCAAGTTTGCAAGCTAATCTGGGAAAACTACAATTTTGCCTTTTGTCCCTCCTCAGGGGCATCTGGGGGTCTCCTTTGTCTGTGGGATCCGACAACTATTGAGGGGAGATTTATTGTAGTCTCTGACAAAACCATCAACATTTTGTTCACCAATAAAGTCACTAACCTCCAATGGATCGCCACCAATGTTTATGGACCAAACAACCCTATCAACAGAAGATTCTTTGTGGGATAACATTTATGCAATGCGCAATAACTTTCCTAACTTTCCATGGATGCTCTGTGGCGACTTCAATGCTCCCCTTCACCTGTTTGACAAGCAAGGAGGCAATCCGATCACTAGCAGCTGCATTGAATATTTCAGCGATTTTGTCAATCTCAACGAGCTAATGGACATGCTGCTCCAAGGATCCAACTACACATGGAGCAACAGACGGGTGGGCATTCATCACATCCAAATTTGGCTTGATAGATTTCTCTTATCCAAAGAACTCATTCCTGTTTCTGGCAATGCCAGGCTTCATAGCCACCCAAAAATTGGATTCGATCACAACCCCTTAATTTTGGATTGTTCCCGCCCCCAGAAAATATTCAAAACCCCTTTTAGGTTTGAAAATATGTGGCTCACCCATCCAGATTTAGGTCGGTGTATTTGACAATGGTGGCAGCAAAGCCTTTGTCCAAACCCTCTCATGAATCTGTTCCTCAAACTCAAAGCGGTCAAGCTCAAGCTGAAATGCTGGAATAGGAAGGTTTTCGGCAACCTCTTTACTGAAAAAAAGCATCTCATGGATGAGCTCAAAAGGGTGGAAAATCTGATTCAGGGAGGAGATCAGAGGGTAGAAACTTTCATGGAAGAAAAAATCCTACTTTCAAACTTTCACAATGCCTTGGCTAAGGAAGAGTCCTACTGGAGGCAAAAATCTAGAAGCCTCTGGCTCAAAGAAGGAGACACCAACATGAATTTTTTCCATGCTTCCACCATGCGCCACAGAGGCTCAAATAAAATCTCTGAGTTGACCAAGGCTGATGGAACCATTGTCTTTGACATCCATGCTATCAGACAGGAAGCTGTGCACCACTTCCAGGAAATCTTAGGTCCTAGTGTTGACTGCCACCCCCGCACAGCAAGTTCTCTGCTTCAAAACATACCAAAGTTGGTGTCTAATGATGATAATGGGAAATTGCTCCAATTCTTCATTGAAGAGGAGATCAAAGAAGCTCTGTTTGCAATGGAACCTGATAAGGCCCCTGGACCCGATGGCTTCCCACCCTGGTTTTTTCAACACTTTTGGGATATTGTGGGCCCTGATGTTGTTGTTGCGGTTAAATTCTTCCAAAGAGCCAAAAATATGTTGAGAGAAGCCAATTCCACCTTCATTATTTTAATTCCCAAGTCCAATGATCATGCTTCTCTCTCAGACTTCAGACCTATTAGTCTTTGTAGTGTCATCTACAAACTTATCACCAAAGTTATGGCAAACAAGCTAAAAGACATCCTTCCCTCCATCATCGACCAGTGCCAAGGGAGCTCGGTCAAAGGCAGATTCATTGCTGATGGAGTGATAACCGTCCATGAATTGGCCCACTCAACATCTAAAAATAAAAAACCTAGTATGTTCCTTAAGCTTGACATGAACAAGGCTTTTGATCGGGTTTCCTCGAAATTCCTGTTTGAGGTCCTAGAGAAGTTTGGGTTTCACAAAGAATGGATCAAGATGGTTCGTGAATGTATTTCTACTGCTTGGTTCTCTGTTCTTATAAATGGTTCACCCGCTGGTTTCTTCCAAGGTTTCAAAGGCATTCGTCAAGGGGACCCTTTATCACCCTTCCTCTTCATCATTTTGGCCGAAACCCTTGAAAGAACCCTTACTGCTACTTGCAATAGTGGACTCGTCTCTGAGATCAAACCAGCCTCAACAACCAATGCCATATCCCATCAATAGTTTGTGGATGATACTATTCTATCCTCTCATGCTTTTGTTCCTGAAGCAAAAATCATTAAGAACATTCTTGATTCTTATGAAGATGCGGCTGGCCAGAAAGTCAATTACCGCAAAAGAAAACTATACTTTCTCAATACTCCCATCCATAGGCAAAATAGGATTTCTGAGATCCTTGGGTGTATCATTGGGAGCCTTCCAACTACTTATCTTGGATTACCGCTTTTCCACGGAAAATTGGTCTCGGCTATGTGGAACCCTGTTTTAGATCGCCTCAATAAGAAACTTGCAGGTTGGAAAAGCTCAATGCTCGATCAGGCAGCCAAAGCCACTCTGGTCCAGGCTTGCCTGCAAAGTATTCTAGTTTTTTTCTTATCTATATTCAAATCTCCAGCTTCCATCTACCAAAGAATTGAGCAAATTCAACGCATATTCCTTTGGGCGGGAAACGAAAACAAGAATAAATTTTCTCTTGTTGCCTGGGATAGGGTCTGTTCCAAGAAAAAGGATGGAGGACTCAGATTCAGGGACATCAAGCGGATGAACTTTGGCCCTCATTGTCAAGCAGTCCTGGAGACTTACCACCAATGAAAAAGTCACTTGGATTGACATCATCAAAGCTAAGTACCTCCATCAGGTTCCTTTTCTTGGAGAACACAACCTTCCTAGCGGATCTCATTTATGGAATGGCGTCACCAAAACAAGGAAGATCATCATGGAAGGCTTAAGGTGGTGTATTGGAACTGGAACGACCATTCATTTCTAGGATGACCCATGGATCTGTGATAAACCTCTCAGCCAAGATCCTCATCTTGCAGTGCTCAAGACGGTCACCGAAGCCACCTTTGAAGATAAGGTGTGTCATTTCATTAACCCAGGTATTACAAGACCTGAATGGAAACACCTGGATCTTAATGGGCCTAGGCATATCACAAAGGCACTCAGGTGGTTACAAAACTTGCTGAGGACTTGCATCATCCCCAGCTCTCACAAAGATGATTCCATGGTCTGGAACCTTGAAGATTCAAGGAATTTCACTGTTAAATTAGCTTACTACAGTCAAGAAACTCCCAATGATGGTCGGGACTTATCTAATCAGGTCTGGGTTCCCAAGATCATTCCCAAGGTCAAATTATTTTGCTGGTTGGCCATCCAAAATAGAATCCTCACCACTGACAACTTGATAATTAGAGGGTTACTCATCCCCAATTGGTGCATCCTGTGTAAAAATGCTTGTGAGTCAACTTCGCATGTTTTTTTGGAATGTCCCTTCTCTCTTGCAGTGCTCAACCAGGTTCTTAACACCTTCGACATCTTCGTAGCCCTCCCTCATTCCATTCCCCTCCTTTTTCAACAATGGCCCCGGCATTTCAAGAGCAATCAACTTAAATTCATGTGGCAAGCTTGCCTTCACATCTTCCTATGGCAGATTTGGCTTGAGAGAAATGCCAAAATTTTCAAAAACCAAGCCACTAATAAGAAGATTGTTGTTGCCAAAATCTTGGCCCTTGCTGTGGAGAATGCCTCTATTGTCTCGTCTTCCAAACCCCCCCTCCTGGCCTTGAATCAGACCTATCAAAACTCTTCAATATTTCCAATTTCTCTGCCACACCCTGTACTTCTGTTGACAGGTCAGTCATCAAGTGGGTCTTACCTCCTACTGGGTGGCACAAGCTTAATTTTGATGGTGCGGCCAAAGGCAACCTAGGAGCGGCTGGTAGAGGAGGAATTATCAGAAATCACAGAAGAGAAATAATTTTGGCCTTTGCCCAGAACCTGGGATTTCAATCTAACAATATGACAGAGGCTCGAGCTCTGCTCCAAAGCTTGATTCTTTTGGAAGGCTTGACCATCAATAAAATCATCATAGAAGGAGACTCACTGCACTATATCAACTGGCTCAATGGGAATTATGTGCCTCCCTGGGCTTGATGCAGGAGCATCCGAGGGCAGCAAAGCAATCGGGCATCAACCAAACTTTTGTTGTTATTTTTTTCTAAGTGTTGCAATGTTATTTTTCTAAGTGTTGCAAGTAAAAATATGTGTCGCGATATCGCGACCAAAACTGAAGATAGGGGAGCAGCGGACAAAATGTCACGATTTCGCGACATGTCACGAAATCGCGACCCAAGGCAGGAAACCGGAGGCGCAGAGACCAGAGGTCGCGAAATCGTGACATGTCACGATTTCGTGACATGTCACGAAATCGTGACCGTCGAAGGAGAAACGAAGGCACGGAGACCAAAGGTCACGAAATCGTGATCGTCGAAGGAGAAACGAAGGCACGGAGACCAAAGGTCGCGAAATCGTGACCGTCGAAGGAGAAACGAAGGCACGGAGACCAGAGGTCACGAAATCGTGATCGTCGAAGGAGAAACGAAGGCACGGAGACCAGAGGTCACGAAATCGTGACATGTCGTGATTTCGCGACCGAAACGGCAAAACAGAGGCCGATAGAAAAAATGGCGCGATATCGCGACATGTCGCGATATCGCGGCCAAAACGGAGAGAGAAGGTGCAGAAGGAAAATGGTCGCGATATCGCGACATGTCGCGATATCGCGACCAAATAGAAAGACACGCACTTCCAGCTTTCATAAAGACGTCCCTTCGTGCGCGGCAAGTTAGAGGCAGTGAAGCAGCAGTTCCAAAGGAGGATTTCAACGGGCATGTTGGCCACTCGCGCAGGATATCTGGAAGACGCATTTAAAGCAACTAACGACAAGCAGCAGATCGAGAAGTAGATTCCGTTGGATATGGCAGCCAGTCGCGCACCTCACCAAGAGTCTCATCAATGCAACTTCCCAGAATTGTTCCAAGTGGCAATTGTAGATCGTGGGAAGTGGGAAAGCACAGAGGATCGGGACCTCAATAAAAACCCATGGATTGTAATGAGAGGGGGTTGGCAAACGGTAGTTTGGCTGTATATTCTTGTAAATTCTTCCAAAGTATTGAATACAAAATCTTGGGCTCTTGTTTCTCTGGTTTTTCTGTACTAAGCAAGATCTGTTCTCCACCAAGTGGTATCAGAGCCAGTAGTTCCTGAGCGTGTAGCAGATCGCCGAAGGAGAGGCAGTTACACCAGGACCTGTGGAAGGGCTTGGAATCGGGTGAGGAGAATGCCTCCAAGGAGAAATCCTGTTGGTGGGAGAGGCATGGCAGCGGCAGAAGATGTTCGAGCTTTGCAGCGGCAAATGCAAGCTCTGCAAGAAGAAATGCGTAGAAGATTGGAGCCAAGAAGAGACGAAGGTAGTGAAGAGGAAGATGATGAAGAAGAAGACCAACCTGAGGAAGAAGAAGAAGCAGTAGATCCTGCTCAGGCCAGACTATACAAAGCCATATCCCAGATTGGGAAGAGGCCGAAGATGGAGGTTTCCACATATTTTGGGAACCTTGAGCCAGAGGAATTGATCGACTGGATCAACGATCTGGAAGAGTACTTTGAGTACGAAGAGGTTGAGGACCCTGATAGGGTCAGATTCGCAAAGACCAAACTGAAAGGTCATGCTAGCATTTGGTGGAAGGGAGTGCAGCTGGAGCGAAATAAAAGAGGGAAGGAAAGAATAACTAAGTGGGAACGGATGGCAGAAAAGCTAAAGAGGCAGTTCATCCCTGGTGATTATGAGTTAGACCTGCTGAAGAAAATGCAAGGATTGAGGCAATCAAGCAAGTCTGTGAAAGAATACACAGAAGAATTTCATAAAATAATGATTAGAACAGGCCACTCAGAGGCCAACAAGGAGAAGGTAGCCCGTTACATTAATGGGTTACGAGCAAGCATTCAAGAACTAAGTCTAGTCCGGATGACCACCATAGAGGACGCTTACCAATTTGCTTTAAAGGTTGAAGAGAAGCTCAATAGGAGGTTTGAAAACAAGCAAAGAGGAAGAGGTCATGGCGGAAGGACCGACGGAAGGAACAGTGGAAGAAGAAATGAAGAATCTCAAAAAAATGGAGAAAGTAGCAGCAATCAAGAACAAAGGAGAGAAAATACAGACCGCTCCCGTAATCAGAATAATGGTTACCGAGGGGGAAGAGGCCGAGCTGGACGTGGACAAGGAAGAGGAAGGTTTCGAGGGACTTGCTTCCAGTGTGGTGAAGAGGGACATCACCAATATGAATGCCCACAACAGCGAGAAAGAAATAATCGAAGGCCGGAAGGAAATGCCAGAGTAGCAGTCGTGGATGAAGATGCTGGGTCTGAGCATTCTGAAGAAGCTGAGAGAGGAGAAGTAATGATTGCAAGGAGAGTCCTACTGAATGAAGAGGGAGCTACAGATCAGAGGAAAAGCTTATTCCGCACAAGGTGTAAATGCGCGGGTAAGATTTGCAACATTATCATTGACAACGGTAGCACAGATAACCTGGTTTCGGAGGGAATGGTTACAAAGCTACAACTGGAGAAAAAGAAACACCCGCATCCATATCGGATTGCGTGGTTGCAGAAAGACCATAAGGTTTTGGTCAATGAACAGTGCCTGGTAAAGTTCAGTATTGGGAATTACCGTGATGAGGTTCTGTGCGACATTCTGCCCATGGATGCGTGCCATTTACTATTGGGAAGGCCATGGCAGTTTGACAGGAGTGCAGTTCATGATGGCCGTGCCAACACCTATTCCGTGACCAAGAATGGAATGCGTCATAAGCTGAAGCCCCTGAAGGAGGTGGAAGAAAAGGTATGTGGCAGTGCAAGAATTTGCTTGGTTGACGGAAGAAAATTTTTAGATGATTTAAAGCATGAACATATGTGTTATGCATTAATTCCTAGAGTCAGGAATACAGAATGCAAAGATGCCCCAGCAGAAGTCCAAGGTCTGTTGAGGGAATTTCCAGATATCATATCTGATAATGTGCCTGAGGGTTTACCCCTAGTAAGAAAAATCAGTCACCATATTGATTTGGTGCCAGGGTCAAGCTTGCCCAATAAAGCTGCACATAGAATGACACCTGTAGAAACTGAAGAACTAAACAGGCAGGTCCAGGAGTTGCTGGAGAAAGGGTTGATTAGAGAGAGTCTTAGCCCGTGTGCAGTACCTGCAGTACTAGCACCCAAGAAGGATGGAGAGTGGAGAATGTGCACAGACTCTCGAGCCATCAACAAGATAACAATAAAATATAGATTTCCACTGCCAAGGATGGATGACATAATGGACTGTTTGAGTGGAGCCAAGTACTTCACCAAAATTGACCTCAAGAGTGGTTACCACCAGATCCATGTCGGGGAAGGAGATGAGTGGAAGACAACCTTCAAGACAAGAGAGGGCTTGTATGAGTGGTTGGTCATGCCATTTGGGCTGTCCAATGCACCAAGTACCTTCATGCGGCTGATGAATGAGGTATTGAAGGAGTTTCTAGGAAAGTTTGTCATTGTTTATTTAGATGATATATTAATATTCAGCAGAACCCTGGAGGAACACCTAATGCACATTAGGAGGGTTTTTGAAAAGCTACGGGAGGAGTAGTTATTAATAAATCTAAAAAAGTGTAATTTTGTCAAGAAAGAGTTAGTATACCCGGGATTTGTAATCTCAGTAGAAGGTCTAAAAATGGACCCGAGAGAAGGTGAGGGCTATCATAGAATGGCCTACCCCAAGAAGCACAACAGAGGTAAGATCATTTCATGGTCTAGCCAGCTTTTACAGGAAGTTTATAAGAAACTTCAGCAGCATTTGTGCACCCCTCACAGAAACAATGAGAGGGGATAAGAAAGAGTTCAAGTGGACCTTAGGGGCTGAAAGGAGCTTTGATGCATTAAAGAAAAAGGTCACAGAACAGCCTATTTTGGCACTTCCAGACTTTAACAAAGTATTTCAGGTCGATTGTGATGCCGGTGGCGATGCAATAGGGGTCTGTACTGAGCCAAGAAGGCAGACACTGTAGCTTATTTCAGTGAAAAGCTCAATGATGCTCGAAAAAAGTATTCAGTTTATGACCAGGAATTTTATGCTATAGTTCAGGCTCTGAAGAAGTGGAGGCATTATTTGTTGCCAAAAGAGTTTGTTCTATTTACTGATCATCAGGCATTGCAGTACATCAACAGCCAGACAAAACTGAATCAGCGGCACATGAAGTGGGTAGAGTTTCTCCAAAGCTATACCTTTGTGTTAAAGCACAGGAGCGGGAAATCAAACAGAGTTGCAGATGCTTTAAGTAGAAGGCAGAATCTGCTGATTGAAATGACAGTGGAAGTAGTAGGATTCGAAGAACTAAAGGGTCTTTATCCTGAAGATCCTGATTTTGCGAAAGCCTGGACGGCTTGCTTGGCACCTGTTACTATGGACAGGACAAAATGGTTAGATTTCCTAATCCAAGATGGAATGTTATTCAAGGGAAGTAAATTATGCATTCCAAGGAGTTCCATGCGGGAGAACTTAATCAAGGAAAAGCACAACGGAGGACTGGCTGGGCATTTTGGTCGGGATAAGACCATTGCCCTGGTGAATGAAAATTACTACTGGCCGCAACTTCAGCAAGATGTGAGAAAGTTTGTGCAAAGTTGCAGAATATGCCAGATGGCAAAAGGCGTAAGGCAAAACACAGGATTATACCAGCCGTTACCTGTACCTGAGAGGCCGTGGGAGGACATAAGCATGGATTTTATTCTTGGATTGCCGAGAACACAGAGGGGAAATGACTCTGTATTTGTGGTGGTTGACCGATTCTCTAAAATGGCACATTTTATTCCCTACCAGAAGACAAGTGATGCGGTTCACATTGCAGGGTTATTTTTCAAGGAAGTGGTACGACTTCACGGTCTACCAAGAAGCATAGTTTCTGACAGAGATACAAAGTTTGTTGGGTATTTCTGGAGAACATTGTGGAAGAAGCTGAAGACAGATCTGAAGTTCAGTTCTGCATACCACCCACAAACTGATGGACAGACAGAGGTGGTAAATAGAAGTCTGGGTAATTTGCTAAGATGCTTGATAGCAGATAAACCCAAGGGATGGGATTTAGTTTTGCCACAGGCAAAATTTGCATACAACAATTCTGTCAATAAGAGCACAAACAAATCTCCATTCCAAATCATATATGGAAACAGTCCGAGAAACGTTTTTGAGCTGAGAAAATTAGATAAAGGAGAAAAGTGCAGTGCAGAGGCTGAGGAATTCGCAAAACAGATGAGAAGCCTGCATGAAGAAGTAAAGAAACAAATTGCAAAAATGAATACTCAGTATAAAGCAAGAGCAGACCAAAAGCGGCGGTTCAAAGAGTTCGAAGTGGGAGATGAAGTCATGGTCCATCTCAGAAAAGAAATATTTCCAGCCAAAACTTACAACAAGTTGAAGATGAAGAAGTTTGGGCCATGCAAAATACTGGAAAAATGGGATTCAGGCAATGCATATGAAGTGGAATTGCCAAGTGGGCTTGACATTTCACCTATTTTTAACATATCTGATTTAGTAGAATACCATGAAGGAGATAGTACAGAGGCACCAAGCACAGAATTGTGGAACATTCCAGCGTCTAG
The DNA here is from genome assembly GCA_028583015.1 of Wollemia nobilis. Classification (NCBI taxonomy): domain Eukaryota; kingdom Viridiplantae; phylum Streptophyta; class Pinopsida; order Araucariales; family Araucariaceae; genus Wollemia; species Wollemia nobilis. The sequence goes on from JAQPPZ010017221.1 coordinate 3,748,913, forward strand.
CCCAACCAAAGAAGAGATAGAGGAAATATTAGATACTCGTGAAGGCAGAAGCACAAGGAACAAACAATATTCTGAGTATTTGATCAAGTGGAAAGGCAGACCTATAGAAGATGCAACTTGGTTATCAAAAGCCGAGGTTGACCGCCTGGGTCTTCCTCCCAAAGATCAGAAGTGAGGATCACTTCTCAATCCACCCCAGGTGTCTGATGCAGGAGCATCCGAGGGCAGCAAAGCAATCGGGCATCAACCAAACTTTTGTTGTTATTTTTTTCTAAGTGTTGCAATGTTATTTTTCTAAGTGTTGCAAGTAAAAATATGTGTCGCGATATCGCGACCAAAACTGAAGATAGGGGAGCAGCGGACAAAATGTCACGATTTCGTGACATGTCACGAAATCGTGACCCAAGGCAGGAAACCGGAGGCGCAGAGACCAGAGGTCGCAAAATCGTGACCGTCGAAGGAGAAACGAAGGCACGGAGACCAAAGGTCACGAAATCGTGACATGTCACGAAATCGCGACCGCCGAAGGAGAAACGAAGGCACGGAGACCAAAGGTCACGAAATCGTGACATGTCACGAAATCGCGACCGTCGAAGGAGAAACGAAGGCACGGAGACCAGAGGTCGCGAAATCATGACATGTCACGAAATCACGACCGTCGAAGGAGAAACGAAGGCACGGAGACCAGAGGTCACGAAATCGTGACATGTCACGATTTCGCGACCGAAACGGCAAAACAGAGGCCGATAGAAAAAATGGCGCGATATCGCGACATGTCGCGATATCGCGGCCAAAACGGAGAGAGAAGGTGCAGAAGGAAAATGGTCGCGATATCGCGACATGTCGCGATATCGCGACCAAACAGAAAGACACGCACTTCCAACTTTCATAAAGACGTCCCTTCGTGCGCGGCAAGTTAGAGGCAGTGAAGCAGCAGTTCCAAAGGAGGATTTCAACGGGCATGTTGGCCACTCGCGCAGGATATCTGGAAGACGCATTTAAAGCAACTAACAACAAGCAACAGATCGAGAAGTAGATTTCGTTGGATATGGCAGCCAGTCGCGCACCTCACCAAGAGTCTCATCAATGCAACTTTCCAGAATTGTTCCAAGTGGCAATTGTAGATCGTGGGAAGTGGGAAAGCACAGAGGATCGGGACCTCAATAAAAACCCATGGATTGTAATGAGAGGGGGTTGGAAAATGGCAGTTTGGCTGTATATTCTTGTAAATTTCTTCCAAAGTATTGAATACAAAATCTTGGGCTCTTGTTTTCTGGTTTTTCTGTACTAAGCAAGATCTGTTCTCCACCAGGGCCTTTGTTTCGATCTTCCAAGAATGTAAGGCACTAATTGGTATTTACCCAGAATTAGTCATTAAGCATCAGTACCAGGAAGGAAACAAAGCTACGGACTGGCTTGCTAACAAGGGAATTGGCGAATTGACATTCATGTTTGGAGAGACTCCTTTCCCATTGGCCTAAGGGACGCTTTTATAAGTACCAATGTCTGCACAATGTGAGTGGTTGGCAGGGGACCGAGTTTGTTTGCTCATGGAACTGGTTGAGTTTTCACGTCCTTTCTTCCTTCTTCTCCCCCTTCGACCGCGTTTTGGCAACTGGTCACGATATCGCGACACCTTTCACCGTTGGCCATGAAATTTCAACATGTCGCGATATCGCGACACTTTTTCTCTTCGGTCGTGTTTTTGCAACATGTCACGATATCGCGACACTTTTCCTCTTTGGGCATGTTTTTGCAACATGTCGCGATATCGTGACGCTTTTTCTCTTCGGGTGCGTTTTTGCAACTTGTCGTGATATCGCGACACTTTTTTCTCTTCGGGTGCATTCTTGCAACTTGTCGCGATATCACGACACTTTTTCTCTTTGGCTGCGGTCTTCCATCTTGTCGCGATATCGCGACACTTTTTCTCTTTAGCAGCGGTCTTCCATCTTGTCGCGATATCGTGACACTTTTCCTCTTTCTTGCAACTTGTCGCGATATCGCGACATTTTTTCTCTTCGGCTGCGGTCTTCCATCCTGTCGTGATATCGTGACATTTTTTCTCTTTGGTTGTGGTCTTCCATCTTGTTGTGATATCGCGACACTTTTTTTCCTTGGCAGCGGTCTTCCATCTTGTCACGATTTCATGACACTTTTTCTCTTTGGCAGCGGTCTTCCATATTGTCGCGATATCGCGACACCTTTTCTCTTCGATTGCGGTCTTCCATCTTGTCACGATATCGTGACATTTTTTCTCTTCGGCTGTGGTCTTCCATCTTGTCATGATATCGTGACACTTTTTATCTTCGGCTGTGGTCTTCCATCTTGTCATGATATCGCGACACTTTTTCTCTTAGGCAGCGGTCTTCCATCTTGTCGTGATTTCACGACACTTTTTCTCTTCGAATGCGGTCTTCCATCATGTCGCGATTTTGCGACACCTTCTCTCTTCGGCAGCGGTCTTCCATAAATGTCATGATTTCGTGACTCTTTTTCTCTTCGACAGTGGTCTTACTTCTTGTCACAATTTCAAGACACCTCTTCTCTTTGGCAGCGGTCTTACTTCTTGTCATGATTTTGTGACACATTTTCTGTTTGGTCGCGGGTTTGCTTCATGTCGCGATTTCGTGACTCTTCTTTTCTTCTGGCTCCAACCTAGCAAATTGTTGCGATATCGCGAAACTTCCTTTCTTCTGGCAGCAACCTTGCAACTTGTCACGATTTCGCGATGCCTTCCCTCCTTCGGCTTCGACGACACTTCTAGTCATGATTTCACGACATCCCTTCTTCTCTTGGCTACAACGGCGCAACTTGTCATGATTTCGCGACATCTCCAAACTGGTCGCGATTTCACGACACCTTTCCTCATGTGGAGGTTTGCTCGCCCTTTGATCTTTAGTTCTTGGACCACCTCGGTCTATTTGGAATTCATGTAAATCCTCTTGTACAAGGTTTAGGGACCTTTCAACACCCTTTCTACCAATAAAAAAATATATATATTTCACTCATATTCCAAAGTTCATTGAACTATTGAAAGAAAAATAATTATAAGGGAAAATAATTTCATATAACATTTATATTTAAATGATGCATTTTAAAATAAGGAAGAAAGATTTTATTTTGAAGATTCAAACTCGAAAAATTATTTATTCAAAACCATAAAGGTGAGAGACCAGGAAAAAAAAAGAAAACTTAAAGAAAAATTCATTGAAAAACATTATTTTTTAAATTCATATAAAAGAACTATAGTGAATTAATTAGGGAGTCAAAAGGTTTTCTACTTGATAATTTAAAGAATTTTCTTCAAACTTTTCATCATCCAAACAAATTATGGAATAATTGAGATAAAGAAACAATAAACATTAATTAAGGGATTCTACATTCATTTGAAGGATTGGAAAAACAATTGAAAAGGAATCCTAATTATGTCTTCATCAAAAATCCCTCTTACAAAGTCTCATTTGTTTGAAGAACCAAATTTTATTAGAAGAGCACCTCAAAAACAAACAAAATTTTATCACAAAGAATAACATGGTTAATTGGGTCAAACCACCACATTCTTTCAATAGAAAAATGGGAAATAAAATTTAGAACAAAAACTTGAAATGGCACATGGCATAGGAAAGTCAAAGGATAATTATTGGTATATTGATTCAAGAGCAAGTAATCACATGATTGGTAATCTACATTGGTTTGATTCTCTTCAAGTAAAACAAAGCATACCTATCAAAATTGTAGATGATAAAATCTACTAGGTTTAGGGAGTAGGTAATGTTTCACTCAACCTATATTTTCTTGAATGCACATTAGAAAATTTATTTTATGTGCTTGGATCAGCCAAATATTTGATATTAGTGTCATATTTTTTGGGTAAGGGTATAACATTTGAATTTAGGGTGGTCAATGGAAGTAAAAAATGCTTCATCAAAAGATAAAGAAAGCTTGAATCCATTGGTTCTATAAAAAATGGTATATTTTCTCTAATAGATGACAACACTTTCTCATTAAAAAATTGAATCAACTACTTCCAAGAGGAAAATATCAATCACAAATGCAATATCAAAGAAGTATAAATCATCAAAGATATAATATAGTACACATGGATTTCATGATGAAAGAAATAAATCAAGATTGTAAGGTAGCAAAGAATAGCTCAAAATAATGGAAAATATGTCACATTGTGTAGATCTTCTTGAATTATACAAAAATGGATGATAACTTGTTAAATTATGATAAGTATTGAGGGAGTTACAACTATTTAAAGTTGGGATTTTGATGTTGTTTTTGAGCTATGCAAAAAAAAAATGCAAAGGAAAAATTCATATTTCTTAGTCCAAGTAAGCAAATCGATTGTCATTTATTTTATTTTGAGACAAATATGAAGATGTAATTTTTTATTGAAAGGAATAGATGAGATTTGAGAAATTTTATTTTTTTAAAATTGTGGCTATTTAAAACCCTAGTTGCTATGGGAAAAAAATGTTTTGGGTTGAGTTCATGGTGTTGCCAATTTTTTTTGGAAAAGGTGATATTGATGCTAAAGAATGGTGGAAATTTTATAAAGCTTTGTATTCTTCTAATGTTTTCTAGAGAGGTAAGTTTTTTTTTTCCCTTTTAGAGGGGAATCGTTATCTTGGCTTACAAACTTTGAGTGTACCCATAATTATCCATACATGCAAGAAGAATTTGAGGTTGCATATTTAAGCAAATGAGGATTGGAGGAAAATGATAATAATATGCAGACAAAAGCAAGCACATTGTTGGTGTCAGATAAGCCAAGTAGTGATAAGAAGAATTAAAAAATCTACTTTGCAAGCTCATGGTTGCATTCAAAAGAAAAAATTTATTATTTCCATAAACCCTAGTAGCAAGCATAACTTCATCAGTAGGACTTGGTTAACATTTTGAAGGTTCTAACAAAAAAATTTTAAAATATAAAACTTGAGGGTGAGGATGTTCAAATTTTTGAAGATTTGGATATTACCATGAATAAATATGTTTTAGCTTAAAATTTGTATGCTAATGATATGGGTGATATGAATATTGTTCTTGGTTATCCTTGGTTGCATTCTTTAGGTATGATTAATGTAAATGTGCAAAAGGAGTTTATGAAATTATAGTATAGAAAAAAGAATATAACTTTACAAGATATTTCTCAACTTAGAGAGCAAGGATTAAGTATTAAACATTTTTATAAGGTGGGTGCAATGCTAGGTACCTAGGGATAGGAATGTGTGGAAATAATATTGTATATGGGTATTATGGCATGGGTCACACATAAAATTATAATAATATATCATAGTGTCATATTATAATATTATGTACTTTGTAACTCATGGAAGGTGATAAATCACATTCTTGTATATGAGAGATATACCCCAAATTGTAAAAGTAAGCCATAAAAAGTGTTCTTTGTAAGAGTCTTGGCTCATGGAGTGAAGATCTTGTGGATTGAGTCCTTCCTTAAGGAGTATTCTTGGTGTTGCCCTACCTCAAGAGTATTATCTATCTCTATTTTATTGTGTGGATTGTTATTGTGGAATTTATTATGGATGCATGTTTGATATTTTTGCATATTGGTGAATGATTTATTGTTAATGATAATAGAGTTTTATAACAGATTCACACCCTTGTTTCTCAAGGACTTTGACTATGGAGTGCATGTATAGGCACAATATTACCAATCATACCACTTTGTACCATTAATAATAACCATCTCTTATTTTCCACCATAGATGCCCCAAAATAAGATCTTGGTAGGATGATAGAAAAGCTAATATGTGTGAACCTCAAAGAAGGATATTAGTTGTTAAAAATATTTAAAATTTCTCCATGTTAAGTTATTTAAACCTAATCATTTTTCTTTGATAGCTATTTTATTTCTGGTAGATTCTCTAAACCATTTTGGATTCCAAAGTTGTATTCGTATCTGATAGGTTTTTTATTCCAAATCCTATCTATTTTGGTCTAACAACCTCTTCTAACTCATTAATGAAAGTTTTTGTCTATTAAATATTCCTTAATAGAGAGAATACCACATGATCTTATTCATTTTTTCTATCAAATATATGGATGCCCTTAGTGTTGAAAAAATATAGATTTAGAGATCTTATAGGTCTAGAAATATAAGTAGGACCCTTTCAACTTGGATAAGATACTTGATTTTCCAATTGGCAAGTTTGAGAGAGAAGCAATGGATTAGATGCTTTTATAAAGCTTGAGTGCACCTACCAAAGAATATGGATATGCCAAGATATTTTTTTAGGAAATGAACAATAGAAATCATAAAATATTTACTAATTTTTTTGCACCTTGGTTGAGATTTTGAGAAAGAAGATACAATATTTATCTGTATTGATCCTTTGACCGAAGTATTTTGTATACTTTTCAAGAAAATTATCATACCCCTTTGCTTTGCTTAGTAAACCTCTACCCTAATGTATGGTATTGTTCGTAAACTAATTGTATCTGGGGGCATCCATAGATAAAGTAATATTTAGTCCTGTAATAATATTAACTTGTTTGGATGTTGAGATTTCCCTACCTAGAATTTTGGCCATCATGATGTGAAACTAACAATCCCCTTGTATTAGGTCACACAAAGAGGTAAAATAACCTTTTAGACTTTTGTTGACAAGGATTGAAAACTAAAAAGTGGCAATACAATTATATATCTATTTTTTCTATATCTTGATAAAGCTAAAATGTGCGAAGATCTTATCCAAGCCGATCTAGTCTAAATGATCATAATATTTCTTGATTGCCTCTTTTCTTTGTTTGATTGAATGAAACATTTCATGAGCTATCAATATTTCATCCAAAATTTGCTCATCATCAATGAATTTCCCTTGTTCATAGGATATTATTTTTTTCAAAAGAAACTTTATTTTCTCTATCATATTCTTTGTTAGAAAATTGATAATGGTGTTGCACAAATAGGTAGGGAAAAATTCCTATAAAGTATGATGGTTATTGTACTTGGCAATGAGCGCAATATGTTGAAATTAAAATATAATTCATGGACAAGGTCAACATTGTATAATGTAATATTGGATAGGCCTAAGGTCATTCATTGTATAATGTATTGAATTTATTATAATATTTTATTATGTAAACCCTTTGGTCTAGGGTTAACCTAGTTATGGTTAAACACACCTTTTAAACTTGTAATTGACCTTAAAGCCTCTCTTGTTATATTGGCTTAAGGTTAAGTTCATTTATATATTTGGGAAAATTGTGAATATGTATCATTGTACATGGGATAGTATTTTATTTTAATAATGGCTCTAGGACTAAGTTCAAGGAATCATGGGATTTTTCTATTATTTAGAAGGCTCTATCCCACTAGTACGTGTGCCTTTGCTAAGGTATTGGTGACTCAAAGGAACTTGGTTTGAGTGTGGGAAGGGCATGCTCTTTTTTATTTTCCTTCCAAAGTCATGGAAATTATTTTTATTGATTGATGTGTTTCCTTTCGTATGTGTGTTGGAGGAGAATTGGTTAGAGCAACACTCTTTGTAGGCAGGTGACTAGGGTTTGATTCTCACTTGTGGTATTTTTCAACAAAACTTTAATTGGGAAAATTTCTTGACAAATGTGACTCTCTCATGTGTCACATAATCCCTCATTTTGTATTTATACCAATCCAACCAATCAAATGCAACTATTTATCAAAGTCACAAAAGTACAAATGCACTGATGTGGGAAAAAAATAAGTGAAGACACTAGTGAATCATGGATTGCCAAGTGGATGCAAACAATTAGACATCAAACTTATTTTTTTGGAGGTTTTAACTTGTGCATATGGAAGCATTTTAAGCCCATTTTAAAATTACATGAATTTTCAAGATCTATGCACTTATAGCATTAGTTCATAGATCTATTGTAGTGTTAGGACCAAATTATGTAAGATATGTCACAAATCCCTAGTTACTTGCCTCAATGAGTGAAATTATAATATTTGGTTAACCCAAATGATTAGCCTATTACATAGTAAGAACATGTGGTGCATATTTCAAGAAGATAAAGCAACAACCCTTGATGAAGAAACCTATCACCTAGGAGAAGAATAGGCTCTTGATATATTTTTCTTATTTATTGAACAAAAGTTACTTTTCCACATCAAAGAGAACAATGAACCTATCAAGGTATTGCCAAAATTGCATGAGTTATTTGGAAAAGTTAATACTAGTTGAAAGTTTAATCTAATTCATGGCCAAGGCCTACATTGTATGATATAATATTGAATAGGCCTAAGGGAATTTAACATACAATATATTAAATTTATTGTAATATTTTCTTATATAACCCCTATGGGTTGTGATTAACCTTGTTATGGTTAAACCCGCTATATAAATTTGTAATTAACCTTAAAGCCTTTTGTGTTATTTTTACTTAAGGTTAAGTATACTTATGTATTTGGGGATATCGTATTGTTATAAATACTCACACACTCCTCATTTTTGTATAAGATTGTTGTGATTCATATTTATAGATAATATAGTTATTATTTATGGTATCTATATGCACCCCCAATCTCTATATATATTTTTATTTATTTCATCCTTTCATACTTTTTGTATAATATTTGAGTGGATGGATTGCTTATGTTTTTTTGCTGGAGAACAAGAGGTTGTAGTCAGGTCCCCCACCCTTGACAAATCACAACTCTCTTCTTTAGATCTTGATAGTTTACAAATAGATTCACTTTGTATATCAATTGAGATGCTATAGCTAGAAACCTACTTCATTTTACATAAAAGGTCTAATTTCTTGATTTTTATTTTTTGGATTTTTTAAAATTTTCTATGTATACAAATATTCTAGAATTCAGCATCCTTCTTGACATTTTCCTATAACAACCTTCAATGGATCGATTATGTTTATTTCTAGAAAATATTTGAATTCTGACATGGTATTAGAGTGGGTATAAAGTAGTGTTTCTTAGTCATATGGAAAGTTAGAATGGAACCTCTAATCCTTCCTCCATTATTTACTTCTCTTCAAAACCTCATAAGCATTCTCAATATAGGAGGAAAAGAAAAGAAAAAAATTCAATGAATTTTCATTTGTTCTTCCAACTTTTCTAGAGAACCTTTGCCTTCTCATATTTTGACCTCATTATCATTGAGGTTTGTTCATAGATTTACAATCAAAACTATCTTATCTATTTCTTTATTTCTTGTAAAACAATTTCAAAACTTGCAATGAAGGGCATTTTACATTTGAATTTGCATCTTTTTAGTGCACACACATTTTTCTTCTAAAATTTGTAACTCTACTTTATGTTGGGTGTAGTGCCCTTATCCGAAGAAAGGATGCATACATCCTTCTATCCAAATTAGACACTAAGTTGGCCATATGAGCACCACTAAGATGCTTTTTTTAGGGTGTTCATAGGTTACATTCAAACCCTTTGCTATTGGATTTCCTTTTGTAAAAATAGTTTGAGATTGATATTGATCTCTTTAAAATCTATTGGGAGGTGTGGCAAGATAGATAGTTATCCAAATTTGAAAGCATGGGAACAAGAAGGTGGTAGGTTCAAATCTATTACACCTTCATTTTGTTCCTCTTTGTCTTGTTATACCAGGTCATATGGTGTATTTTACATAAACATCAATGGCTTCCTCTCAACCATGGCTATATCTTCAATGGTCAACAAGAGGTTTTTAGGTCCTAGTGGTCTCAATATTGAATCCCTACAAAGGTTCTTTTCCTACAAGATTGTAGGACGAGAACATATTTTGCAAAAGAATTTTCCCACCAAGTCACAATAGAAAATTTGATGGGTTTCCAAGCACGTAGTTTTTAAATACTAATCAACGGAGGTTTAACTCATCCTAATATCTCTGGCATATTTGCATGGAATATTATTAGCCAACATGGGGATTTTCAAGACACAAACATTTTTTAAACTATTAATATTTTCTCAACCAATTAGGAATCAACATTTGTTCAATTCACAATGCATTAATGGTGGCTATGTGGCACAAAATAAGTGGCTATCACTAGCAAATGAGTAGACGACATATAGTATGATAGGATTGGACATAATTTTTCTAAAGTCTATAGGGTAAATTTTTATTTTTTTGAGTATTATTAGGGTAAAGATTTTGGAGGCCATAACATTTGCATACAAAAGCATTTTGAGTACATTTTTTTCAAAGTGCATATGTTTTTGAGGTCTATGCATTAGTGATATCAATTTATGGACATATTCAAGTGTTAGGAACCAAATTATATAAAATAATCCTCAAATTATATTAACCTATTGTAAAAGAGAAAATTTATCATATTCTATGTAATCAAAATATTTGTACTAATATTTTGGGAGATATAGAAGGATTTGTGATAGTTGTAATAGATTTTGAGTCTTTTGGTGATTTATAGAAAAATGATTAATTATGTGATCTATTCAATCCTCTTTCTCCTTTGGGTGATTGATAAGTTTATTTGTGAAGATCTAACAATTTATCATCTCTTTCTTCTATTTATTGTCTAGGTAGTCTTGAAAGTTTTTTATAGATCTTCTTTTAATGAGGTTCATGCAAAGCCTCTTTTTGTGACAAATTAGGTGCCCCAAGGATAATAGGAATTCTTCAAATAGAGTTATGTATGCTATAAGAGAAGAATCCACACCTTTAAGTCTTACCTTATGTGACTATGGAAGATAGAAGGAGCTTATCTTTAGAGGAGGTTGTGATCTTGACTTATCTTCTTCATTTAAAGTCCAAGATAAAGTGATTTTAGATAAATGTCATAAATTCCAACCTAAAGTATTTTTCAAATAAATTTTATAGTGTCTAATAGTGACAATTATTACTATGGTCCATCCTAAGGAGACTCATGCATGAAATATTTTTGTAATAACAAATTTTAGATGATGAGGGGGATTCAAATGATTCTATCTCAAAATAAAAAAGGCCCATTAGAGGATCTACTATTGGGGGAGATATTGTCCTACTAATATCTTCTCTTCTTGGTCCCTTAGTTCCAAATTTGAGGGGATGTTGAAAGTGTAATATGATTCATGGCCAAGGCGGACACTGTATGATGTAATGTTAGATAGGCCTAAGGGAATTTATTGTACAATGCATTATGTAAGACCTATTGACCTAGTTAACCTTGTTATGACTAAATCCATCTTATAAAATTGTAATTAATCTTGAAGTATTTCTTGTTATGTTAGCTTAATGTGAAGTTCACATATATATATTTGGGGATTTGGTATGGGTATAAATTGATAGCAAATACTTTATATTTTTTAATTAGCTTTAGATAATGGAACATAATATCACATATAATTGTCCTAGTAGGGACACCACAATGGAAAAAGTCATTGGGCTTTCTTAATGGAGACCCAGGTTCATTTTATAGGAAGGGGACCCTGATATGCCCCTACTTTTTGTTAGCTTTTGATGCTATATATTTAATGTAAAAACTACCACAAGGTCTAAAGTAAGCATGCAATATTAAATATATGATAATGGTAATTTATTAAGCAAGTAAAACTCATAATAAAATTTTGTAATAACTCATATATTTGCCATTAATGAGAGCTCATGAATATAGGATCTTCGTACAAAATATGGAGTTCCCAAATACTCCATGCTCTACATTTTAACTACCTTGTGTTACTCTAATGTACTACTCTCATTGTTACTTCTAATCTATATATAATGCCTATATATAATGGAATATGACTCTTGTATTTTCACCTTCCCATGACTCTTCATATTCCTATTCTATAGACTCATGTACACATGGACAACATGCACATTTACATCATTACACATTCTAACAATAGTTGTACATTTATTACATTGCATAAAGTAAATACTCAAACTCTAATATAATACACACTCCTAATATAAAGATATACCCAAGATAGTACATTAGCATGTACTATATAATGAAATACATTCCAACACTTTTCAACCTCTTAAAAAAAATCTCACATATAATCAATCCATAACTCAAGATAAAATGATCATACTATATTCAAAAAGATGACATGGTTACAAAGTATAAAAGTACAAGAATATGTACTGCAATTTCCTATTACAAGACCACTCATATGTAGCTCCTACAAATAGCCTTTACAAAGAGGCTCTTGACATTTCATCTTCAACTATCTCTTCATCTCCTCAAAACTCATGGGAGATATGACTCTTCATATTTCTCGTAGGAGAAATATATTTATTGAATCCTTAATTACAAACATCTAATGATTACTAAATAACAAATATTTACAAGAATCCTAAACTCCAAATATTTACAAAGTATTTACAAGATACTTATAAGGTACCAAATAATATAATATACTCCAACATCCCTCTCCTCCCCCCAATATTACATTAGTTAGTGTAATTTCGATCTTTTATTTTGGTTCTAACTTTCTAGCTTTGTCTCTGGTACTAACTTTGGCTCTTGTATTTTTATTCTAGATTGAACTTTATTCTTGGATTAGTTGTTGAACTATCATATTCTTTGTTTTCTGCATGCTTTAATGTTATTTCCTCGCATCATTTATGGATGAACCTATGCTAATCAATATTTTTTATTTTTTTAGAAACACTTCAACATTTCTACAATTCTATTTCATTATGTCATGTTTATCCATCCATAGTGCACATCTATTTTGTTTTTCTTTTCTTCACAATTTTTTTGAGACTGATTACTTTCTCCACAAATTTTACAATGATGGAGGATCCAATGTTTCTTTGTTTTATGTCCATGTATGTTATGACTCTTTCCTTTTCCTAATTCTTTTTTAATTAATTTTATCTTGTTATTTGTTACACATTCAATATCACTTGTGCTAAAATTCCCTATTACAAAATTGATATTAGTGTTTCCTACCGCAAAATCACTCTTATTAACTTATCCTATAAATTTGAGGTATTCGTATTTTGATCTAAGTTTTTCATTCCTTACCTTGTTTCATTATATTCATGTTTAGTACCAACTACTTTTGTATGCCTTTTAAGTTCATCATTGTCTTGATTTAAATGCAATAAGTGATTACTCGAAGAGTTATCATAACTTAGATTACTACTAACAAATTTTGAATGACTTATACCATCATTATCCCTATCAAAATTGAAGACTTTAAATCATTAACAATACATTGTCCATCAATTTTGAAAATTTGGCTTACATATTGATCAACACACTCTACATAACCAAAGTAAGCATTTTTTGTATAAGCACTTTCATGAACACATGAAATTATCACTATCAAACTTAGAAAGCTTCAAATCATAATTCTCTAGAGAAACACATCTAGTGCTATCCTTGTTAACATCAACAATATATGAATGTTCATTAACAAAAAATGAACTATCATTTTTATCAACTCTATAAATATATATTTTATCATGACCATCATACATATTGACTATCTCACAAATATTTTTTGGACAAAAATATTTTGTCTCACAACCACTTTTTGTATCAAATTTTTTTAAGAGTGTTGGTCAAACTATTAGTGTCTATTTTTTATGAAGGATCACTACTTGTTTCACAATTTGCAACACAATCAACACATACACTTTGTGTACATTCTTTATCTTTACAAACAATGCTAAAATATCTTGTATCACATTATATGTTTACTTCCTGAACAAGGCCCCTTGTATAACATACATCACAAGTATCACAACAAATATTTACCATCATGGGCTTCAAATTACATGCGTTCACATTTTTATTTTGATGAAGGTTACTAGTGTCACAACTCACATCTTTCATCTTGGGTATATTTTTCAATTCCTTTGCAAATTATTTTTGTTTTTGGCATTGTTCTTTGTAGGCCATCAAGTGTAAATAGATCCATTTATGATGTATTTTCTATTTTTTGAGCTATCCTTTTCTACCTTACAATCTTGATTTATTTCTTTCATCATGAAATCCATGTGTACTATATTATCTCTTTGATGATTTATACTTCTTTGATATTGCATTTGTGATTGATATTTCTCTCTTGGAAGTAGTTGATTCAATTGTTTATGAGAAAGTGATGTCATATCTTAGAGCAAATATACCATTTTTATAGAACCAATGGATTCAAGTTTTCTTTATCTTTTGATGAAGCATTTTTACTTCCTTTGACCACCCTAAATTCAACTATTTTACCCTTATCCAAAAAATATGACACTGATATCAATTTATTGGTTAATCTAGGCATATAAAGTAACTTTTCTAATGTGCATTCAAGAAAATATAGGTTGAGTGAAACATTGCCTACTCCCTAAACCTAGTAGATTTTATCATATGTAATTTTTGTAGGTATGCTTTGTTTCACTTGAAGAGAATAAAACAATGTAGATTGCCAATCATGTGATTCCTTGCTCTCGAATCAATATATCAATAATTATCCTCTAAATTTCTATACCATGTGCCATTTCAAGATTTTGTTCTAAATTTGATTTCCCATTTTTCTATTGAAAGAATGTGGTAGTTTGAACCAATTAACTATGTTCTTCTTTGTGACAATTTTGTTTGTTTGTTTTTGAGGTCCCCTTATAATAAAATTTGGTTCTTCAAATAAATAAGACTTTGTAAGAGAAATTTTTGATGAAAACATAATTACAATTCCTTTTCAATTGTTTTTTCAATCCTTCAAATGAATGTAGAATCCCTTAATTAATGTCTATTTTTCCCTTATCTCAATTCTACTGTAATTTGTTTGGATGATGGTAAGTTTGAATAAAATTATTCAAATTATCAAGTAGAAAACCTTTTGACTTCCTAATTAATTCACTACAGCTCTTTTATAGGAACGTAAAAAAATGAAAATTTTCAACAAATTTCTTTTCAAGGTTTCCTTTTTCCTTTTTCCTTGACTCTCACCTTTATGGTTTTGAATAAATAATTTTAAGTGATTGAATCTTCAAAATATTTTCTTGCTTCCTCCTTTTAGAATTTATCATTTAAAAAGATATTTTGTATGAATCCCTTTTTCCCTTATAAATATTTTTATTTCAATAGTTCAATTAACTTTGGAAGATGGGATAGAAATATTTCATACCTTAGAAGCTTTCTCAATAATATGTCCTTGTATTTATCTTCAATGTCTTTGCTTTGAAAAATATCTCTTTACAAATTTTCTTTGAATTGTTGTTCAATTTAACAAATGCAATATTTCTCATTTAATAAATTTCCTTCCAACTTTATTATTTTATCGTTTATCCTTTGAAATATTCCCTGAATTTTTTTTGCCTTCTTTAAATTAAATATTCTCCTTCACTTAAACATCCTTATTCAAGTTAATATCCTTCTCTTAAATTTCTATCAATATTTTTCTTATTAATCAATTCTCTTATAAATTTTCCTTTCAACAATAATTTTCATCACCATATAATCACTTTTAAACATTTAATTCCACTTTAGAAATTCAAATGTTCTCCAACAAATAATTCTCAAGTTAAAATCTTGTACCTTTATATCGTATCTTCCTAGTCGATGTCAAACCTTTGTGCTCTCCTCTAATCCTTCATTTACTAATTTAATATTTTAATATTTGCACATATTAGGGTCTTTCAAATACTTCAACACAATAAGCTCCTCCAATATTAATATTCTCACACTTTCTCCTTTCCAACCTACATACTTTACATGTTATGACTCCCTGCAAGAAATATGTTTCAACTCTATTTTTAGATGTCCCCTAGACTCACTCTTCTATAGATTAATATCTTATTTTGTTGTTATTTTCAACCCACTTTCCCCCTCTCTTCTTCTCAATTTGGCCTCTCTTCTATGCATAATTTATGCTTACCATCTACCGCTTTCCTAGTCCTTTAAATTTTCCTTATTGTAATTAATTTCCTTCTCAATTCTCTTTTTAATGAACTTGTTTCCTAATTTATTTTACTTTAATAAATCACCTTTCAGTTAATAAATTTATTTCAAACTTCTTTAATAAATCAATTTTCTCATTTATTTAATAAATCATGGGTGTTGAGAAAAATTTAATGATACCTTAGAAAACTCACCACAATAAATTAATGTTACCCAAATATTATGCTAACTCATTCATCACTATTTTTTTTTGATGTGCTATTTACGCAATATCCTCGCCTCCTATGATTGAAACTTTTGCTTTTTACCACCTAGATTGATGTTACTTTGTTATGTATGCTCTTGGCCTTCTACTTTCACTTCATTGATTTCTCTAGCTTCTTTCACTTCTACAACAACCTCTCCCATTATTGTTTGTCTAGATTATTTGACTACTTATCCAATGCTTGCTTATTTGACCTATTCAATACCTATTTCTCCTACTTTGAATGCTCTACTAACTTACGCTTGGGCAGTTAACCTGATGCAGGAGCATCCGGCAACAGTAGAGCAATCTTGCATCTTCCAAAATTTTTCTAGTTTTTCTAAGTAGTTTTGCATCTTGACTTACTTATTTTCAGCTTGGGAGGAGTTTTGTAAAAGCACTGATCAGTTTGGGAAGGTTTGGTAAAGCAGGGGGGTGAGGTCGCAAAATCGCGACATGTCACGAAATCGCGACCTCCGAAAGACTGCAATGTGACTTGTTCAGTTGAGTCGCGATATCGCGACGTCGCGATATCGCGACAGTGTTTTAAAAAGCCAAGGCGGGGGCCACTATCGTCGCGATATCGCGACGTCGCGATATCGTGACTATAGTGTGAAACAAGGCAGAGGGTGAAGGTCCTGTCGCGATATCGCGACCAGTGCGGAACTGCCACGTGGCAAGATCTTAAGGCAGACCAAAAGCAAACACAAAGCGGAGGGACATGGCAAAGACATCGTCAAAAGTGAAGGCACGAAAAGAAGGGGGGGTCACGAAATCGTGACCCCAAAGGAACTCGGCATAAAGGAGGCACTGTTGGTCGTGATATCGCGACATGTCGCGATATCGCGGCCCAGTGAAGTCAGGGCTAAAGAAAACAACGAACGACCAGGCAAGACCAGATTTGACACGTGGAAGGCCACGTGTATCATGACAATTGTAAAAGGCACGTGGAACAACGAAATTGCGACAAGAAGAGGGCATGGCAAGATTTACACGCGGTTGGCTACGTGTAAGAAAACAAAGATGAAGATCTCGAAGGTTGATAAGGGAGGCGTCGGCCGTGCTTTCCTTCTTTATTATTTCTGGTTTAATAGCATTTACAGGTGAGGGCTTTATGAAGGAAACAACGATACAGAGTACAGTCAGAACAAAGCGGCCAGTGCAGGGTATGGGAAGCCATTAATGCAAGCTTTCGGGCGGATCGGGCAGTTGCCCATTTATGGCAGAAACCAAAAATTTGAAAATCCAACCGGGGGAAAACAGAATTTGAAATTGTTGTTGGGCGGGAGCATTAATTTTCGAGAGGATCGAGGCCTCGATAAAAACTCAAAATTTGTAAGGGTTGAGGATGGTGAGTTCGGGATTGTGGGAGAAGAAGTATGCTGGGAAAATTGTAACAGAGGACTGTATTAATGAAATTTACTGGAAATTAATGAGAAGTTGTTTGTTTGAATCTCGACCTTGCCATCAAGTGGTATCAGAGCGGGAGCTCCTGAGCGTGTAACAGATCACCGGAGAGAGGCAGTTACACCAGGATCTGTGGGAGGATTTATATAAAAAAAAAAATATATAATGCCTCCACGAAGAAACCGTGGCGGAGTAGGAAATGTGGTGCCGGCCGAAGACTTTCGAGCCTTGCAGAGACAAGTTCAAGCCCTGCAAGCAGAGTTACGCAGAAGGCACGAGCCCGGAAGGGATGAGGAAAGTGAGGACGAAGTTGAAGAAGAAGACCAATCTGAGGAAGAGGAAGAGGCTATGGATCCTGCACAAGCCCGGTTGTACAAGGCCATCTCTCAGATTGGAAAGCAACCAAAAATGGAGGTTTCCACATACTCGGGTAACTTAAATCCAGAAGAAGTGATTGACTGGATAAATGATTTAGAGGAGTATTTCGAGTACGAGGAGGTTGAAGACCCTAATCGGGTCAGATTTGCTAAGACCAAGTTGAAGGGTCATGCCAGCATTTGGTGGAGGGGAATACAGTTGGAGAGGAACAGAAGAGGGAAGGAGAGAATAACAAGATGGGACAGAATGGTGGAGAAGCTGAAAAGACAGTTCATCCCGGCAGATTACGAGTTGGATCTGCTAAGAAAAATGCAGAGTTTGAGGCAGACAAACAAAACTGTCCAAGAGTACACCGAGGAGTTTTACAAGATCTCCATTAGAACCGGGCATTTAGAGGCAAACAAAGAAAAAGTAGCCCGTTATATCAACGGGTTGAGACTTGGTATCCAGGAAGAACTGAGCCTGGTTCGGGTAAGCACCATTGAGGATGCTTACCAATTTGCCTTAAAGGTGGAAGAAAAGCTGAATAGGCGGTTTGAAGGCAAGCAAAGAGGAAGGGGCCATGGTGGAAGAACTGGTGGGAGAACCAGTGGAGAAAAGTACAAAGACCCGAAGAAGACTGGTGAAGCCAGTAGTAACCAGGATCAAAGGGAAGAGGATGTTTATCAGCCCCGAGATCAGAACAGCTACCCAAGAGGACGGGGTGGGTCTGGACGAGGATTTGGAAGAGGAGTATTTCGTGGGACATGTTTCCACTGTGGTGAAGAAGGACATCGGGCATTTGAGTGTCCACAACATCGAGAAAGGACGAACAAGAGGCCTGAGGGTCCAGCCAGAGCTGCTGTGGCAGAGGAAGATGCTGAGTCTGAGCATTCTGAAGAAGCGGAGAGAGGGGAAGCAATGATTATAAGAAGAGTCCTGTTGAATGAGGAGAAGGACACAGACCAGAGAAGAAGTTTATTCCGCACAAGATGTAAATGTGCGGGCAAGGTTTGCAATATTATTATTGATAATGGTAGCACGGATAACCTGGTTTCAGAAGAAATGGTTACAAAGCTACAGTTGGAAAGGAAGAAGCACCCGCATCCATACCGGGTCGCATGGTTACAGAAGGACCACAAAGCTTTGGTCAATGAACAGTGCTCCGTTAAATTTAATATTGGAAATTATTGTGATGAGGTCTTGTGTGACATCCTGCCCATGGATGCTTGCCATATGTTGCTGGGGAGGCCCTGGCGCTTCGACCGGAGTGCAGTGCATGATGGCCGTGCCAACACCTACTCATTGACAAAGAGTGGTGTACGCCATAAACTAAAGCCCTTAAAGGAAGCGGATGAAAAGGTATGTAACAACTCCAGAATCTGTTTAGTTGAAGGGAGGAAGTTCCTGGACGGGTTGAAGCATGAACATTTATGTTATGCAATAATTCCTAGAGTTGGGGAGAAGGAATGCCCGGATACCCCAGTAGAAGTCCTAGACCTGCTGGAGGAATTTCCAGATATTGTGTCTGATAATGTGCCTGAGGGTTTACCCCCAGTGAGGAAAATCAGCCACCATATAGATTTGGTGCCAGGATCGAGTTTGCCAAATAAAGCTGCACATAGAATGACGCCTATAGAGACTGAGGAGTTAAATAGACAAGTCCAGGAATTGTTAGAGAAGGGATTGATTCAGGAAAGTTTGAGCCCATGCGTAGTACCTGCAGTGCTGGCGCCAAAGAAGGATGGAGAATGGAGGATGTGTACAGATTCACGGGCCATCAACAAAATCACTATTAAATACAGATTCCCGTTGCCAAGGATGGATGATATCATGGACTGTTTAAGTGGAGCTGAATACTTCACAAAGATTGACTTAAAAAGTGGCTATCATCAGATCCGTATCCGGGAGGGAGATGAGTGGAAGACAACCTTCAAGACAAGAGAGGGCTTGTATGAGTGGTTGGTCATGCCATTTGGGCTGTCCAATGCACCAAGTACCTTCATGCGGCTGATGAATGAAGTACTGAAGGAGTTTCTGGGAAAGTTTGTCATTGTTTATTTAGATGACATATTAATTTTCAGCAGAACCCTGGAGGAACACCTAATACATATTAGGAGGGTTTTTGAAAAGCTGCGGGAGGAGCAGTTATTAATAAATCTGAAAAAGTGTAATTTTGTCAAGAAGGAGTTAGTATACCTGGGATTTGTAATCTCAGCAGAAGGTCTGAAAATGGACCCAGAGAAGGTGAGAGCCATCATCGAATGGCCTACCCCAAGAAGCACAACGGAAGTAAGATCATTTCATGGTCTGGCCAGCTTTTACAGGAAGTTCATAAAGAACTTCAGTAGCATTTGTGCACCTCTCACAGAAACAATGAGGGGGGATAAAAAAGAGTTCAAGTGGACATTAGGGGCTGAAAGGAGCTTTAATGCATTAAAGAGAAAGGTCACATAACAGCCTGTTTTAGCACTCCCAGACTTTGACAAGGTATTTCAGGTGGATTGTGATGCCAGTGGCAGTGCAATAGGGGTTGTACTGAGTCAAGGAGGCAGACCTGTTGCTTATTTCAGTGAGAAGCTAAATGATGCTCAAAAAAAATATTCAGTTTATGACCAGGAATTTTATGCTATAGTTCAGGCTCTGAAAAAATGGAGACACTACTTATTGCCAAAGGAGTTTGTTCTATTTACTGACCATCAGGCTTTACAGTACATTAACAGTCAAACCAAACTGAATCAAAGGCACATGAAATGGGTGGAGTTCCTCCAAAGTTATACTTTTGTGTTGAAGCACAGAAGTGGGAAATCGAACAGAGTTGCAGATGCCTTGAGCAGAAGGCAGACTTTACTGGTTAAACTGACAGTGGAAGTAGTGGGATTTGAAGAACTGAAGGGTTTGTACCCTGAGGATCCGGATTTTGTAGAAGCCTGGAGGGCTTGCTCGATACCTGTTACTATGGACAGAACAAAATGGTTGGATTTCTTAATCCAAGACGGAATGTTGTTCAAAGGTAGTAAGTTGTGCATTCCCAGAAGTTCCATGCGGGAAAACTTAATCAAAGAAAAGCACAGCGGAGGACTGGCTGGGCATTTTGGTCGGGATAAGACCATTGCCCTGGTGGAGGAAAATTACTACTGGCCACAACTTCAGCAAGATGTGCGGAAGTTTGTGCAAGGTTGCAGAATATGCCAGATGGCAAAAGGTGTAAAGCAAAATACAGGGCTGTACCAGCCATTACCTGTACTTGAGAGGCCATGGGAGGACATAAGCATGGATTTCATTCTTGGATTACCGAGAACACAGAGGGGAAATGACTCTGTATTTGTGGTGGTTGACCGATTCTCCAAAATGGCACATTTTATTCCCTGCCAGAAGACAAGTGATGCAGTTCACATTGCGGGGTTATTCTTCAAGGAAGTGGTACGACTTCACGGTCTACCAAGAAGCATAGTTTCTGATAGAGATACAAAGTTTGTTGGGTATTTCTGGAGAACTTTGTGGAAGAAGTTGAAGACAGATCTGAAATTCAGTTCTGCATACCACCCACAGACTGACGGACAGACAGAGGTGGTGAATAGAAGCCTGGGTAATTTGCTGAGATGCTTGATAGTAGATCAACCCAAGGGATGGGATTTAGTTTTACCGCAGGCGGAGTTTGCGTATAACAGTTCAGTCAATAAGAGCACCAATAAATCTCCTTTCCAGATAATATACGGGAACAGCCCAAGAAATGTGTCTGAACTGAGAAAGTTGGACAAGAGAGAAAAGTGCAGTGCCGAGGCAGAAGAATTTGCGGAGCATATGAGAAGTCTGCATGAAGAAGTAAGGAGACAAATTACAAAAATGAATACTCAATATAAGACAAGGGCAGACCAGAAGCGGCGGTTCAAGGAGTTCAAAGTAGGAGATGAGGTCATGGTGCATCTCAGGAAGGAGAGATTTCCTGCCAAGACTTATAATAAATTGAAGATGAAAAAGTTTGGGCCATGCAGAATACTGGGAAAGCGGGAGTCAGGAAATGCGTATGAAGTGGAATTGCCAAGTTGGCTTGATATTTCACCTATTTTTAATATTTCAGATTTAGTGGAATATCATGAGGGGGAAGGTACAGAGATGCCTAGTGCAGAATTATGGCAAATTCCAGCATCAACTCCAGCCACAGATGAGGCCGAGGAAGTATTGGACACTCGTGAAGGCAGAAGCACCAGGAACAAACAGTATACTGAATATTTGATCAAGTGGAAGGGCAGACCGGTTGAAGATGCAACTTGGTTGTCAAAAATGGAGGTTGACCACCTGGGTCTTCCCCTAACAAAACAGAAGTGAGGATCACTTTTATTTTACCCCGGGTGTCTGATGCAGGAGCATCCGGCAACAGTAGAGCAATCTTGCATCTTCCAAAATTTTTCTAGTTTTTCTAAGTAGTTTTGCATCTTGACTTACTTATTTTCAGCTTGGGAGGAGTTTTGTAAAAGCACTGATCAGTTTGGGAAGGTTTGGTAAAGCAGGGGGTGAGGTCGCGAAATCGCGACATGTCGTGACATGTCGCGAAATCGTGACCTCCGAAAGACTGCAATGTGACTTGTTCAGTTGAGTCGCGATATCGCGACGTCGCGATATCGCGACAGTGTTTTAAAAAGCCAAGGCGGGGGCCACTGTCGTCGTGATATCGCGACGTCGTGATATCGTGACTATAGTGTGAAACAAGGCAGAGGGTGAAGGTCCTGTCGCGATGTCACGACCAGTGCAAAACTGCCACGTGGCAAGATCTTAAGGCAGACCAAAAGCAAACACAAAGCGGAGGACATGGCAAAGACATCGTCAAAAGTGAAGGCACGGAAAGAAGGGGGGTCACGAAATCGTGACATGTTCGACATGTCACGAAATCGCGACCCCAAAGGAACTCGGCATAAAGGAGGCACTGTTGGTCGCGATATCGCGACATGTCGCGATATCGCGGCCCAGTGAAGTCAGGGCTAAAGAAAACAGCGAACGACCGGGCAAGACCAGATTTGACACGTGGAAGGCCACGTGTATCATGACAATTGTAAAAGGCACGTGGAACAACGAAATTGCGACAAGAAGAGGGCATGGCAAGATTTACACGCGGTTGGCTACGTGTAAGAAAACAAAGATGAAGATCTCGAAGGTTGATAAGGGAGGCGTCGGCCGTGCTTTCCTTCTTTATTATTTCTGGTTTAATAGCGTTTACAGGTGAGGGCTTTATGAAGGAAACAGCGGTACAGAGTACAGTCAGAACAAAGCGGCCAGTGCAGGGTATGGGAAGCCATTAATGCAAGCTTCTGGGCGGATCGGGCAGTTGCCCATTTATGGCAGAAACCAAAAATTTGAAAATCCAACCGGGGGAAAACAGAATTTGAAAATCCAACCAGGATCGGGCAGTTGCCCATTTTTTGCCTCCTTGTAAAACAGAATTTGAATTTTATAACTCAAGGTATAAAAACATAATATACACTACAATTTCCTATGACAAGATCACTCATATGCAACTCCTACAAATAGCTTTACAAGGAGGCTCTTGATATTTCATCTTCAACTATCTCTTCATCTCCTCAAAACTCCCAGGAGATATGGATCTTCATATTTACCATAGGATAAATATATTTATTGACTCCTTAATTACAAACATATGATAAACACTAAATGATAAATATTTACAAACCTCCTAGACTTCAAATATTTAAAAAGTATTTACAATATACTTGCAAGGTACCAAATAATGTAATATACTCCAACATATTTACCTCCCCATCACTCCTCATTTTAGTGTTGAAGTATTGTGAATCTAATCTAAAAATAATATAGTGATTGTTTATTGTACCTACGAGCTCCACCAATCTTTATGTCTCTATTCATTTATTTTTTCTTTTATGCTTCTTATATAAGATTTAAATGGATGGATTTTTTATATTTATTTCTATAAAATATTGTGAATTCCAACACTACTGAAGTAAGTCGTTTGGAATTAGAGCTCTTCTCTCTTAAATAGGTTGAGTTTGATAACATTAAGGACTATATTGTTAGACTCAAGCTATTAAGAATAGATTTTGCATCTTCTAGAAGCAAAAATAAAGATGGTGTAAAATGCATGAAGATTATTCTTGCTGATCTCTTCCCCTTTTTTAAATATTGAACCTCATGGTTCATATGATTTTTTTTAATCTCAAAAGACTCTTACTCTTTATCAACTTTTCTCTCTCCTAGTTCATGTTCAAGTGGCAATGAGGAATTACTGTTAGGGGTGATGTCAAAAGTCATCCATAATTAATGAGTTGTAAATAAATAAAGCACATGAAAAATGTATTTAATTGTGTGCTTTATTATTCATTCCAATTAGGAAGTTTAGTTAATTTAAGAATTAAATAAAAAACAACATTCAAGCTAGTCATGTAAAAGCTTATTTTTTAGAAAGCTAGTTTTTTAGTATCTTTATATTTTTAATATTTTTTAATTGATCAAAGCTAATCGATCATTATGTATTTTGTAAATTGGAATCATTTGAATATAGAAGAATCAAATTTTAGTTCTTTTATTTGGTATCATGGCGGTAAGATCCTCCTGTGTGATTTGCTTGTGAGGGGGATTTCCCTCATGGAAATCCTCCCTTCCCCTCTCCCCTTATGTATTTTTATATGTTTTTTAATATTCAAGAGAAATCGCAATGAAGAAGCGTGAATTTTGACTATTTCAAATTCAAATTTGATGAAGTTGCATGGATTTTTTAAGTTCTTTTTTGTGTTGTGCCTCTTGTGCATGCTAACAGGTGGCCCGTGAGTACCACTTAGGTGCACCTCTTTCCGCACATCCAAAAGTAAAATATGCATCGGATTATTGGTGCAATTGAAGACTGCCACGCGGTAGTGGCAATGACAGTCAACTTTCAGATCCTGTTGATGAGTGTTTGATTCGATTAGATTGAACTATGGAATTTCACCCCTAATTTTATAAAAAAATATGTATTCAATAGCTGAGAATATTCTAGGAATATTCCATTTGGTATTTTAGGAATATTCCATTTTCCAACTATATGGACTATGAGCCTGTTTTATTTTGCTATCGGTGAGCTTAATTATTTTTCTCAGTTTTAGGGTTCCATTTAGATTTGAAGATATTCGTGTTTGTAGTTTTTGGAAAGATTTCTTTTGAGCCAGATATAATGGAGGTGTCCATTTTCAGTTTTGAGGCTATTTCATATGCTTTTTTGGGCCTCAAAGTTTGTTGTATAGGGAGTGCACTATCGGTTGAACCCGACACTCCTTCAATCCACTTTTGTCATCAAAGACTATTTTTGGAAGTAATTTTTCTTCATGACCATGGCCCTCTTGAGATTCCATTATGATTTTGGGTGCTCCTATAGTAGGAGGTATTGTTTACCGATCATGGGAATCTATCGGGTACTCTAGTTTGGGAGTCATCATTGTCTCTTCACAAGACCATGGCCTTTTTATGTGATCATGGATATCACATGGGTAATACTATAGTTAGAATTGTCTTTACCTTTCATGGCTTATATCTCAATGGATCAATGATTTTCAACTTGGCTCATTAGCAATATTTCCAACATCACAACTTTTGATACTTCGGGCAACACCACATCAAGCTTTAAAAATCTGATTTTCAGTGGTTGAAGGTGACTTATGGAGACTCAAAGAAATGTTGGACATTTCTCCCTTTGACATCAAAGGAGGGATTGTTAGGGGTGATGTCAAAATTCATCCATAATTAATGAGTTGTAAATAAATAAAGCACACAAAAAATGTATTAAATTGTGTGCTTTATTATTCATTCCAATTAGGAAGTTTAGTTAATTTAGGAATCAAATAAAAAATAACATTCAAGCTAGTCATGTAAAAGCTAGTTTTTTAGTAACTTTAGCTTTTTTAGATTTTCTAATTGATCAAAGCTAATCAATCATTGTATATATATATAGTAAATTGTAATAATTTAAATATAAAAGAATCAACTTTTAGTTCTTCAAAGTTGATTCTTATAAAAGGATCTCATGATTACCTTTCGTAGACAAGATATCAAACCAATCTCTAGAGATGAACCTAATATGCCTCTACACATCATAGTGAGCATCAATAAGATTCCATACAAGCGAGTCTTTATTTACATTGGGTCATCTATCAACATCATCATGGCTATAACTTTGAAACATTTAAATCTACCACCATCACAAATTAAGGACTCAACATTCACATTGAGAACCTTCAATGATGCCACCTCCTCGATGATCGACACAATAATCCTACCTATTTAGGTGGGGATAAATACCTTACCTACATTGTATCATATACTATAGGGTGAGAGGTAATATAATATATTATTAGGTAGACCATGGATGAGGGACATGGAATGCATGCCTTCCATAGTGCACCAAAATCTCAAATTCATACATCAAGGATAAGTGTATGTGGTCCCCAATGATCCTAAACCTTTCAAATATTACAAAGTGATCAAAGAGCCACAAGAAACTCTTGTGATATGCAAGACTCAAAATATCCACTCATACAAAATCGAAAAATATTTTACTATACCCTACATCAAGTCATTTTTGCCTGCTTCCATAAAAAAAACTCATGGTATCACCTAACTTGATGAGAAGAAGAAAATATCAGTTGACATAACTGATACAAAATCATCTCAACCAATTTATGATCCACTCATAACTATTTCAAAAGTTGAAATACCTTCTCACAAGATTATGGGAATGGTCAATATCAAAATAGAGAACCCAGTGACTCTAAAATAGTTAAAACAATAGATGATGTCATCAAATATTCCTACCACATCGAAGGTGCTAAAACTATTGAAATTAGTCACACCTGATTCATTTCTAATGGTGCCTTATAAAGAGCAAGAACAAGTGCCTTCTAAAGAGCAAGAATAGGTGCCTCCCTCATGTCAAACTAGGGGTACTCAATCTCACATAGTTTAACACTACAAAGTGAAACAAAAATATAAACTGAGTACCAAACTAGAGCATGTGGATGCCACTATCAAAGCGGATCATCAAGAAGCATCCACATTATTTCAAATTAATGAAATTGGTGATTTGCATTTACCTAAGGGTTTCATAGCACCCACACTTTTACCTCCTTTAGTTGATGATAGTATTCCCAGTCCATCGCTAGCAATACACCTGAGAGCCTTATCAGTATTGGAATGTATACAAGATCACCTAACTAATATAGAGGTTCATATGGAGAAAAAAAATAAGGCATTGCAATTTATCATGATACAGCTTGATATCCAAGAACTATAAAAGCAACCTGTATCTCAGCCCAAGACACCACCTGTGAAACCACAAAAAAAGCCTCAGCAAGAGCAAGCACCAAGTCAGCCACATCAGTAACCTAGCATGTATCCACTATTACCCAAGCCTATAATAGTAGTTTTCAATCGATTATATACTGCAAACACCATCACCTTGCATGAGGTCCAACCTTTAAACCCAAATAATCCAAATCCTAGGGATATGAGGAGGATGAATATTATCCATATCATAGAAAAAAAGGATATGATATTCATGCATGTTGTAGTTTTAGAGCCACGATATATAGCATGCTCAAAAAGAGGCAGCTTCGATTTGTTAATCGATAAATAATCATAGTCAATAATCTGTTTCTTGTGCCAAAAAAGCAAGAAGAACCTCCTAAGCAAACAATTAACATACCCATGGCTCATCCCCTTTATTAAACTAAGCCAGAGCATGTTATACGCTTAAAACATTAGTAGTATGTTTGGACTCTTAAACGAGCCTGTGTCGGTCATTTTTCAAAAGATGCAATATGCTAAGCTCATCACCCTACCTGACATAAAACCTCTAGACTCAAAGAGAGCCAAAACTAAAGGTTATAGGGAGGGCCACTTTTATCTCTATCACCAAATAGATGGCCATGGCATTTACAACTGTTATAGATTCAAAAGTGTGGTTTAAAACCTCATTGATAGTGGGTATTTACCTATAGAGGGTCCATCCATAGCGTCTCCACCTACCGTAATGCAAGCCACATCATTCTAGTTGTAATCCCAAGGTCAGCCACATCCTTGTAAGCCTAACAAGCCACTTCATCGAGTAGTCACATTTGAGATGACTACTATGACCCAATTTCAAAATTTATACAAGGTAAATGCATTTGGACTACCAGAGATCAATCCAAGAGCAACCAAACCTAGGTCACCGAATGAAAGCCTCTACTATATTTATCATCATATACATGGGTATGATATTCATGGCTTCCATTCATTCAATAATATGGTCAAAACATTACTATAATGGGGTGAGCTTCACGCAGACGGTTCACTCATTTTACCCCATAAAAACACTGACACCTCATAGAGACCCGAGCCTCAACAGGGAGATTTTATTCTAGTTACTCTTCCTAAGCAAGATGATTTCATTGCGGTGAATGATATGTGCAATGGGGATACCTAAGGTAGAGTACCTTCCCCTTTGAAAACCATAAAATCCAAAAAAATCATAAAACCATTAAAAATCCAAAAATAATTGAAAATTCAAAAATGCAAATACAGTTTAAAACATCAAAAGCACAAAAAAATTTACATTTTGTATTGCATCATATGCATTCATTAATTTCATTGCATTAGGCATCATCATCCATTGCACTTGCATTAGGATAGGTTGTGTTTACAATATTACAAATGATACCACGTTTGTATGCCAATCATGCATCTTTAAATCATCATCATCCATCACCCGTGTGAGTAATTGTATTTTCCAACACAACCATTCAATTGCTATGGGGTTTATACTAGGGTTTTCTAGTAATTCAGGCATTCCTAGTGGTCTTTTCAGATATTGTATAAATCTATCTTCACTTTCAGAATATAAGGTCTAGTTTTGATAGCACCTAGCATATATCAAAATTCTATCACACTTTAAACATTAATAATCCTAGTTGGGACAAGGAAATATGAACACTACAAAGTGGTCTCAATCACCTCAAGTAAAAGTTTTTTACTTGCTCATCTTGTGATGCGCATGGTCTAGGATGTTGATCATTGGAAAAAGGACAAGCTCCCCCTACCCAAAGAAATACCTTGCTTTCATACAAAATAAGCAAATTTCCAAATCTTAGCAAAGAAAAATAAATAGTGATTTTCATCACTAAGCAACTCCCTTACTCCAAAAGATAACAAAATACAAAATAAACAATGAAATGCATCACTAAACATGAGAAAGTATCCCAAACAATGAAAATAAAAGAAGGGGGTGAAGATATTGAATCCCTAGAATGGTCAGTATTCAAAGCCAGCGAGTGATCCCCATTACAATAATGGGCTGAATGAATATCATCTAGAAATGGGGTAGTTCTAAGCAATTTACAGTTGAGCTTTCTTTAGGTGGCTTGTATTACCTAGTAGTCTAATCTAATTGCATACAAATTTAAAATCATGATGAACATAAGGTGATCCTCATTACAACAATGGGCTAAATGAATCTTGTATGGCAATGAGGTAGTCTTATGTTCCATATAATATATTCATGTGCACACACAGGGATAATGAATATTTTGGTCTTCATGACAAAAGCTTTTATCTTTCAGGAGTCTTGCGTAGTAATTATACAACTTTTTATTAATCAACTAAGGTGTTTGAGTTTCATTGAAAACCTCAAAAAATCCCTTATAGCAACAAATCATCTCATCAATCAATCATAATTTTTCTTATGAGGTTTTGTTTATTAAGGGATGTTAATGGAATAGGATAGATACTGGATGGATATCAACAATGATATTTAAACGACCACTAACTATTTTGTGCATATATTTTAATTTATAGAAGCTTATAGGGAAAACCTATACATCTCACATAATTTCATTTCACATATGGATGCCTAAATGATTAATTATTATGATAAGAGTTACCATTTTTATTCATGATTGTCATACATTCTGTGGTGTCTTCCATTAGTTTGTTAAACACATATTAGATTTATTCTTTATGTTTTAAGTGATTAAAGCATACAGGTTCATTTGCATTAAATCATCCTCATGTAATTAATGCATTTTATACACATCATCTAGCATATCATATCACATAGATTAAATGCATAAACAATTGAAAAAAATTAAACATGTATTTAACTATCATCATTGCATCTATATAAGCACACATCATAGTGCATATGAATATCTAGATCACAACATCTAATCATACATCTATCATCTAGCTAGTGCATGCCATCAATGCATTGCATACATATAGCATAATCAAAGCATTATATAAGCATTCCATAAATAACTGCATCATATGAACATAAAGCAAAGATATAATACACATAATGAGAAGAAAATAAAGTATCATATATATATATATATATATATATATATATGTGTGTGTGTGTGTGTGTGTGTGTGTGTAAATCATAAGTACATGAGGTACAAAAATTCCCGTAGGCTACAATAGTGTAGGTCCTTAGACCTTACACTCAAAAATGATACAATACATCATGTCATATCATGCAAGGCCTAAACCCCCTGAGTCACCTCGTCCCTTAGCTCCATCCATGTGAGGCTGCCCAGAACTAGTACTTGCGGATATCTCTAATCATGCACCTGACTGATGACTAGGGTATATTAAGGACTATCCAAACTCACTCCATATACTCCTATGAGACCCTCTGTAGTGGATTGCACAGGTATAGTACCACCAAGCATGGCCACCTGAACCTCTAACTACCTAATATATGTACCATCAAACTAGTACCCAACATCATACTAGTTAACCAGACTCTATAATCTAGTAACTTGTACCTGCAACCCTACTACATCACCTATAATGGGTGTACCTACTATGGCCTATCTTGACCCAATAGGAGCAACCCCTAGTTGTGATCTGAGAGCAACACTCTCAATAGTCTTGGCATATACCTTAGTGGTCTTAGCCACCAACTACATCTGTAAATTTTGTATCATGGTTTGAGTCGAATCGACCTAAGCCTGAAGAGTGGTCCTCTCCTCATTGTAACCCCACCACTACTACTATCCTACACGAAGCTGGATTTATGTAGTAGTAATATATGTATCTCAATCCATGATCTATATCTAAGCTATCTATAGTTATGCTTGTAGATTGTATACCTGAGCTTGCAGCTGGGATACCTCATCATCTGGGGCATCCTCCTCCCCCTCTTCCTCATCATGAGGCTCCTCCACATGCTCTATAGCATGTACCCATGCTTCATACACCCTGTAATGCACTCATCACCCATCACCACCACCCCCTCAACTTTTGCCTCATCCCTAGCCCTACCTAGGCTCCCACTACCCTACCATAGCTGAGTAGTCCACCAAGTATTATACTCTATTGATGTGCCAGGGCCCATTGTGCCTGTATCATCAATAGGAGCATCTACCTCCTCTAATAGAACTATAACCTATGGCATGAGAAGTTATGTCTCCACATTTAGGTGGTGATAGAGGATTGGATCCTCTAGCACATATTGTGCTATACTGAACTACCTTGTCACCCAAGAGAAGTGGAAGAATTCCCTTGCCCCTCGACGGTGCCCAATGACCCATATATCATGCCTAACCTAGTTTAGGTACATGTCTACCTCCTTCCATGTAGGATAGTCTAAGTAAGGCCTCCAAATTATCTGGATCGCCTGTAATCTAATAAGAGATCACATATAGTGGTCATAATCACTAGCGTGAGATTGACTCTGACGTGTCTCTATTTCTTGTGGTCATTGTGTAGCATAACACTGACCATATACTACTATAGATGCTATAGGCAGTGGAAGTCCCCTTGGTCAGTCTATTCGGATGTTCTCCCACCCAAATATATGGAGTAGTAGGCTGCAACCTACTCCCACTCACCCCTATTGAGTGATCTGGTAGAGCTCATCATAGATCTAATCTAAGAGTGTGCTCCTCCACACCATGATCAACGACTACTCTGTAGTGCTCTCTAAGAGGTCTTGTAGCATGTCCAAGAGGTTACAAGGGAACCTCATACCTGAAGTATCTAGAAGGAGCACATTATAGATAATGTGCATCAAAATTTCCTAGCGATGAGAGAAGACATTCACCCTGTACCAGCACTCAATAGGTACCCCACCATGCTCAATATCTAGTAGTGCCACCGTTGCCCTATTTCAAAACACCCAAGTGAAAAGTACATTTTTGGTTGTGGTCTCATAAGATGTAATGGTCCAACCATCAATAATTTTCCTAAATATATGGTAGACATCCTCCAATGTCACTGTCATCTCGCTAGTTGGGAGATGGAAAGTGTTAGTCCTAGAATCCCATCGGTGGACTAGGGCTGTAAGGTAGGCCTAATATGACATAATCATTGGTAATAAAACACCATAACTGAGGCCAATCACCCTAAACCAATCCCAATCCATGTTATATAATTGGGGTAGCAACTCGATCAGTAGATCAGGATCTCGCACCCATGCTATTAGGGTCTAATGTGTAAATAAGAAAGAATTATCAACCTCAAATTCTAAAAAATAAAAAATCAATCAAAAATTTAAAAAAAAAAACTAAGGTTCCCTAGTCGTCCACGTCCATAGTAGCCACCATGACCATCATAGACGTTGTCAACGACTAACCACCAATGGTTATTTTTTGACCATTGGGGTTTGAACCTAACCACCTACAATGACAATGACCCCCCTTTAGTAGATTGGGAGCCACAATCGCCAACAAAGGCTATGGTAATGACCCCACATGAGGCCATATCTCACCCTAAAAATACCTAAAATTAAATCCCACCCACCTAAGCTAACCTAATGCTAAACCTAACTATGGGGTGAGGTTAATTTCCTACAGTTTAATGAGGTTCATTTAGCCCATTAATTAGTGAGGTTCATTTTTAAATGCTCAAATTATGAGAATGAGATGGAGAGTCTACCTTAGGATCTTTGGCTTCACCACTAGTAGATACCTCAGGTTGATTCACCATGGTAGTATAGTTTGACTTTGGTAGCATTCCATGTCAAGTTTTCCCTCCTCTCCCTCAGAGCTCTCACTTTCTCCACTACCAACTGAAAATAATGAACTAAAAATTGTTAAAAATCCTATATATATTTTGCATTTTTAGCAACCGTTCACTTCGACAGTGGACATAGATTAGGGTAACCCCGACCACTGACGTCGACAGTGACTATGGTATTTGTAATTTTTAGTTGCCAAATTCGATAGCGGCTAGCAAACAATAATAAAAGCCCCAAATTTCTCACCATGAGGAGCTTCAAAATGGACATTTAAGCATATCTACTGGTCTAGAATTTTCAAAAATCATCAAAATAACAAAAAAATCAAATAATAACCAAATTTTAAGTATACCTCGTATCCAGTTATTTACCCTACACACTTTACGGTTGCAGCGACTTGCGCTCCATGCAATTTGACAAGATGAGTAAATTACCATAAGACTATTTGAATCAAATTATTCATCAAAAATTTGAAATTTCTTCACTTTAATCCCCAAGAAGGCCATTGTGATCGAACTTCTCCACGAAAAAGAGGCATTCATTCCCTTTCTTCCATGAAATTTCAACAAATCATCAAACATAGTGATTCATCACATGCTAAAATTTAATTGCTATCATCTTCATTCCCTAAGAAGGCCTTTGTGGCCAGACTACTCCACGGGATAGTGATGTACAATTACTATTAATGGTTGAAATCACAAATGTAATAGGACCCCTCACAACAACTTTAGTTATCTTGAATTGTCCAAATAAGTCATCTTTTTCAAGTGACTTGTCACTTTCATCGCTTCCTATTTTTCTTATCGACTCGTTGCTTGAGGAGGTAGTCATAATCAAGAATTCATAATCAAAATAAAAACTTGAATACTTAATTGTGTGAATCATGTTCATCTTATGAATCATTGCTAACAACTATTATAAGCTTCTCCATTTGCATTGGTAAAAATCAAACATAATGATCTAAGTCTTTGTCTCTCCATCTATCGGTCTGAGTTGATTATACCTGGATGCACCAAAGCAAAAATTAAGCCTTCCATGCCATTGAAAGCAATGATTCTAAGGTATGTACCCTTTACATGATTGGGGCATCTAACATTGACCATATCAATGAACACCAATTAACCTATAATATGGCTTTAGGTTGTCTATTTTGCTTAGTGTCATGTTTTCCCATAATGCATCCCAAAAGGGGCATCTGTAGATACTTAAAATGTGTCATGTTTAGGAGACTACTCATATGGGCACCTTTGCATACCATATGAATGACTTTGGACCTTTCCAAGACCCAATAGTGGTTCTAACCACTCATTTAGGGTAGCCTAGTCCTATGTAGCTCTAGCCACTGATGTCAACAGTAGTTGCGATAGTAACCACTGATGATCAAAGTGGCTACGGGTAGCCACTGATGGTGATAGTAGCTAGATCCATAATCGTGCTTGTCGATAATGGCTAACCCTATAACAAAATCAAACTCCTTGAGCTGAGTGAAATCAGTTGCATTCAACCAATCTACAATGGTTTCATGGGTGGTTTCATTTGCAAAGCTTCCAAAATCCTCCTCCTAACTACTCCATGCCAACAGATTCTTGATCTTGGCTTCCTTGAGAAGCCAAGATGAAGACTTGGGAAGTCTATTTAAAGGCCTTCCAAAGAGAGTTATTCATCCCGAATTCATTGCAATGAAGCCCTGTTGGATTGGAGAGCAAATTTGTATCCTTATGAGGTGTAGCTAAGTGTTATTCGATTGTAGTATGACAACTATCCATCCATCAATGGAGCTTCCAAAGGCTTGAGGAGCAAGTTTGCTATTCTTCATCAATTCACCACAAATCTAAAACAATTCACCATAAATCCATGTTTTGAGACATAAGCGACTATTTAACATCAATTTGATAGAGAAATTGAGCATCATCAAGCTGATATTTAAGGAGCAGAACACTTTCCCCATGACCACTATTTTCAACAGTGGCCCGTAGGCTCAACTGTCGATGTTGATAGCGACTAGCAAAGATGGATGCTCTAATTGATAGTGGCTAGGGTTTGAGATGTCTTTTCCTCAATTTTTAGCATTCATTTTACATTAGTTGTAGTTCATTTGATTTCTTAATAAATATTTATCGCATATTCATTTAGTCCTTATGCTTTATTTCCAGTATTTCATGCATTTCACTTATCTTTATGCATTTTCTTTCTTTCTTGCATTCATTTTGAAACTAGCCTCATCTTGAGAGGTATCATGTGCTATTGATGTGTCTTTTAGTTTCTTTGTGTGCAGGTAACAAAGACATTCAAGGATAAAGCATCATTGAGATCATACCTCTTGATATCAAAGAAGGAGGCAGCTAATAAGCCCTCTTATAAGCAAAGTAGTGAAGGAGTGAAAATCATTGGAGTGCATCTCTCCCCTTTGAGGGTCCACATATGTAATAATTATATTAAATTGAGGAATTATCTAAGAGGGAAATATTGTAATCAAGGCTTATTACAATTAATAAAGAACACCCCATTTTTTATCATCTTTTATCTTGCAATGGTTACATGATTTCCTATTTTCAATTTGTTATATGTTT
The DNA here is from genome assembly GCA_028583015.1 of Wollemia nobilis. Lineage (NCBI taxonomy): Eukaryota > Viridiplantae > Streptophyta > Pinopsida > Araucariales > Araucariaceae > Wollemia > Wollemia nobilis. The sequence continues at coordinate 3,784,302 of JAQPPZ010017221.1, forward strand.
GTAAATAGAGTAGATGCATGATTTTAACTACTTACATAATCATATTCCAATAGTAAATAACATTAATTATAATTGATTTAATTCCACCAAAGGCTTTTATGGTGATATCCAATACAATAAATAAGTAGTATAAGGCATTTAATCAAACTAGTTCACAATTTTTATAAATACAACAATTGTCCAATTGAGGACCAAAATTATATTTGTCAACAAAGTACACATTGATGGATATAATATCAAAAGCATTCATTTCAAAAGAATGACCCAATAAGTTTTTATCAAACAAGACTTTCATAATTCATAAGTATAAATTACACAAATTTTATTTGCCTCCAAGAGGTACAACATATGATTTTACATGCATCCCAAGAGAAATTTCAAGTACAAACATTCAATACATAATCTTGATTGTGATAAAGGTAACATCTTATTTGTTTTCCAAGTATGTACAATACAATGCTATTAAGAAATATTACAAGGTAGCAATAAAGTACAATCATATGGATATGTTCAACATGATAAGCATAAATAGCATATTTATCTTTTGACAACTATACATATGTACTAGTAGAAAATTGTCCTATAAAGGATTTGTTTTGTTTGTTGATAGTTAAATCTTTATGCATATAATAAAAACCTTTCTAAAATAATACCAATGAGCATACATGTAGAAATAATATTTCTAAAATAAGGTTGAGGCTATTAATAGGGGAATTAGAAGATAAACATTAGTGTTTTAAATGAACTATTTGAGGAGTGTGACAAAAATACTACACAAAATAGGGAGGGTGACAAAAAATATAGAAGACATCTTATATTCTTCCCTCCTAGTATACTCCTAATAATAAAATTTATTCATTTGAGTGAATAAAATAATCTTTCTTAATCTATGTTCAAAAAATCTTCACAATAATAATACAATATAAGAGTAGGTTTTGTATTTTACTATTGTTAATACTATAGCTAAATTTAAATACAATGAATATATATTAACAAGCATTAATAGAGATAGAACATAAATTTAAAAATAGAAAACTTAACAAATGGAGAATGCAATCAAGAACTAAATTTATTTTAACGTTTTCATTTATCAAAATAGGTTTTATCAAAAATTATATTGTAGGTCGAGGTTATACATAACCTATATGTAAATAAATTCTAGAGTAGGTCTTATCTTTATTAGAAAAATAAATATTATAGAAAAACTCATTTCCATCGGTATATAACACCATACGCTATGTGCCACTACTTTTTGCTCGAACTAAAATTTCTACTTTACTTTATCTATTTGCTTGAGTGGACCTCCACTTTACTGATACAATGTTCATAAACCCGATCACTATATCATTTAATAATAATATATGTTTACTTGTATGCTTGGAATCAAATTGATGTGTGTAAAGCATAGTTACATACAACTATCTCATACCGCATGTTGAAAAGAATCAATTAGGGTGATATACATCAGTATAATTTTGAGCTATTATCTTGCAATGTCTAGGCTAATTAGTGTCAGTCATTGTTATATCTAACCTAAGTTTGTGTACCATTACATCCACAATGCCTTTCTCATGAGGATAATTATTGGCATAGGCAAATGAAATGAACCAAGGATGTAGTTGGAAATCCATACCAATCTAATTAGCATGCATGCTTGTAATATGTGATTTAAATTTTATCCTCTTTTGTAAACTATTTTACATACTAATAGCTAATATGACTCTTTTGGCTATAGATTACATGAAATGCATGCCAATAATTTTTCACCAATAAATTCTACTATGTAAAATCATTTTGTATCAATCTAACCTCAAAGTGTGACAATATTATTGAGCTTATTCCTATATACATCTTAGAATGCTTCATCTATCATCCATTGTTGATGTTATTTGTTAAACAATTTTGTGTTAGTATAACCTCAAAGTGTGACAATATGATTGGGCATATTCCTATATACATCTTAGAATCCTTCATCTATCCATTATTAATGTCATTTAACAAATATTATGCTAGAAGGTATAGATATGAGAAGTTGTGGAAGTTTTTTTTCAAACTTTTGATATTTTTAAACTACTATCGAATCTCTAATTCATTTTCTATGTCAAAAGCAAATTTCTTAAGTTCACTAAGCCCATAAAGTAATTTGGATTATACAATTGGTTATTTTATGCAAATTAACCTACAATTTACAATTTTCCCATGAGATTTCTTTCAATCTCAATTGGATTACCCCAAAATTATTTTTATTTGTTGAATAGAGTTGGTTAATATTGACACTATACTCTATAAGGAGTTGAGTCAAAGAATATAGTACTTTCCCTTTGGAATATATGCATAGAATACTAGAGGGGCATGCATCTAATCAACTATTTTTCTATAAATATTGCATGATGCAACTACACTATAAAATTTATCTAGTTTTATTGTTTTTGGAAGATACTGCGTTATTGACAAAGCCTTATGTCCCTTTTGTTGGACTATCAAGGAAATTTTCTTTCCTTTTGGGGAGGATTTGTTTTTTAAATAAATTTCTCAGATTTTTATTTAGTTCATACTCCTTAAAAATGAGTATCTAGGTCCTATGAGGGATATTGTAGTGGTATATCTTTAGGTTTTCATTCAGGAGATCCAAGTTCAAACCCTTGTATGAGGGGATTGGGACCTCTAATAAAACCCTTATTTTTAACGCAAGTTTTTTGCCCAAAAAGGGATAGGTTGGTTGGTAGAAATCGAGTGCTTGCTAGTGGGCTGCTCTAGTTTGATTAGCTGGAGGGTTGGGGGTCCCGTTGACTTTATATTTATCTAGAAGACTAAGGATTATAGAGGTTCCCTAAACAACAACAAAAAAGAAAAAGTATCTAGGTTTTCTCTTGATTTCAATAAATGTAGTTAACCAAAAAATAAAATTTTCCACTTTGTTTTCTATTTTTGTTGATATTTATTAAATAACATTTTTTCTATTTCTTGGATTTTAACATTCTTATTTTGTTCCTTTTCTACTATCTTCAAACAAGTTGTAAGCCTTTTAAGCTTTCTATTTTTTCTCTTCCCTTATATATAGCTTTCTTTGAACTTATAATAGAGTGGTCTTTTGAGATACATCACTCTACAAACATGATATTGTTGTGGCAAGAAATTATTTTGACTAAATAATGGCCTTATAAATTATTTCAACTATTTGCAAGCATATGTGAAGTTCAATTATCAATGTATTCTCTATTAATGTATTCTTTAGTGATGCTATCTCTTAGTCTCTTCTATGTATTGTGTCATCTACTCTATCTACTTTGTTTCTTGTTGGGATAACAATAAAATATTTTCTAACAATTTAGAACCTAAATAAATATCATTTGTGATGTCTACTTTGGCTTCAAGACCATCTTTTGAAACACTTGGACTTTCATTTGATGTTTTTGTCACTTGTGACTTTGAAGACTATATGAAGGTAGATATGAAGATGAAGGATAGTTTGAAGGTTGAGATGAAGATGTATGAGAGGGTGTAGGTTGAGATGAATATGGACAAGTAATGTAGATCAAAATAACGATTAGGTATTTTATAGATTGGGTGAACTTGATAATGGACTTGAAATATATGGTGGAGGTTGAGGAGAGGGTTTAGATAAAGAGGAATATGAGTGTGATAGGGTATGTTAAGGAGAAGGTCCAAGTGGAGAGGAATATGGATAAAGGTAAAGTAAAGTAGTTTTTAATTTCCATGTGACTATAGACCATATGGGATAATCCTCATGGAGGATGTTGTTTTTTTTTTTTGGTATAAGGTAGAGGTGGTTATAAGGTCCACAAACCTTTTACAAAGTCAAAATGGGCTGGTTCTAGCATCAAGCCCGTATAATCAAAATACAAAATGGATCTTTCTAAGACTCACATTAAGCCATACTTAGAGTCCACGGTCCTATACTTGTCGCTTGACTATTCAGGATAAAACAAAAACCAAACAACACCTAGCACTTACTAACACTAGGTTGCTGTACTGTACACTTGTCACCTCCCAGGCCCCAGCAAATGGGATGCCTTTTTTGCCTAATTCCATCTGTCGGATTACTCATCATCAGCCCCTCTGATCTCCTGATGCTCTAACGGGTTTGATCTTAGCTCTTCTCTAGCAGCCCACACCAATAGTTCTTGAGGGAAGTTATCCTTCCAAATTTGCATCTCCCCAACGAAACCGCAATATTTGCCATTAGATCCGCCGCTGGTTCCCTTCTCTCGAAGGTGTGTTGGATTCGGGCATTAACCAAATGAGATTTATGAATCTTTGCTTCTAGGATAAGCTCCAATATGGTCCAAAGTGGGGTCTTTATCCTCCTTAATTGCCTTGATTATATTAAGTGAATCCCCTTCAAAGATAACTTCCTTATAACCCTCAAGTCCGGCAATTCTCATTGCTCGCATGCGAGCTCGGGCTTCGCAAAATGATTTGTTTGAGTTCCCAAAGGCTCTGCAAAGGCAAGGACCACTTTTCCTTCCTCATTTCTCAAAACTCCTCCTCGCTCCCGCAGCCCCCGGATTTCCTTTAGCTGCCCCGTCAAAATTAAACTTAACCCACTTTTGTGTGGGGGGTATCCACTTGACACCATCCCGTGGGTTGGTTGTAATGTCTAGGTCTGGAAGTTCCTCTCCCCAGTTTCGCAAAATCCTCCTTTCCCTTAGAGACATGGTCTCATTTTTGAAGAAGAAAGTTTTCCGGTTTTCTTTCAAAGCTCTGATTATTTTATTACCACATAACCCGGGATCTTTCTTACGTCCTTTAAATACTCTCTTATTTCTCTCATTCCATATCCCCCATAAAAAATGGGGTAAGCCAAGTCAAAAGCTTTGCCCGGAAGGGGGAAGCCCACTGTATGCAGAAGTCAGACATGCTATTTGGACAGACCCAATCTATATGAAATTTGGACAGGATCATTTGGAAGACTGTACAAGAAAAATCACAAGTTAGAAATATATGACTTACAGATTCTATTGCTTTCTCACACAAGATACATCGATTGATGAATTGGAAACCTCTCCTTTGCAGATTATCCGTTGTTAGAATCTTATTTTGAAATGCCAACCAAAAGAAGAAAGCTATTTTTGGGGTTAAATTATTTAACCAAATAACGAAGTCGGAGTCCGACCATTGAATCCTGAGTGGATTAACTTATAGGCAGTTTTTATCGAATAGATCCCACTTGTAGTTTTGCCCCAAATTGCCTTGTCTCTTCCTCCCCCAAGAATGATCGGGAACACCCTTAAAGCATCATTGAGTTTGGTTAGGGCCACCTTCTCTTGCTCTGACAGATTATGAACTGTGATTTTCTTCCAAGAAGAAGTTTCCGTGCTACGACAATAAAATCCCCTACTTTTCCTCCCATTTCCTTCGAAAGTTTATGTTGGAGGACCCGAAGGTCTAAGTTATCTTTCAGAGGGGCCTCTTCCAACCACGGGTCTTTCCAAAAGTCCACTTGTCTTCCATTACCAATTCTCCATCCGATGCCTTTCCCGACTACCTCCCGACATTCGAGCAAACAATTCCAAAAATAGGATCCTCTAGGAAGATTATCGACTTTCGGGAAGTCCCGATTATTTCGATATATTTTGCCTTAAGAAGTTTTACCCATCCCAATTGATCATTATTGATAAATCTCCATACCTGTTTGCCAATCAGAGCTTGATTCAATTCTTTCATTCTCTTTAACCCCAAGCCTCCCTGATCCTTGCTTGCACACACCTGATTCCATGCTACCAACGAAATTCTCTTTCTCTCCTCTGAACCTGACCACAAGAAGTTGCGTTGAATTAGCTCCAATGTAGCTCGGACCTTTGCAGGCATTCTAAATAGAGACATGCGATAGAATTGGAATGCTCCGTAAAGTAGTTTGAACTAATAAGGCTTTTCTCGCGGAGTCGAGAAGGTCTGCCCTTCCACCCTCGCTAACTTTTTGGAGATCCTGTCAATGATCGAGTTCCACAAAGTAGCCTTCATTCTTCCTTCGAACATAGGCATACCTAGATAAGTTGCTTGGTAGAAGCTCCTTTCCACAACCGAAGAGGTTAGCTATTCTTTCCTCCCTCCCACCGGGCGTGTTAAAGAAATAGATGCTACTCTTCTTATAGTTTATGTACTCGTCCGCTTCTGTCTCATACTTGGTTAGAATTCTCTTCAACTTCCTAGCTTGAGGCACCGAGGCTTTGGACACAATGATTGTATCATCCACAAACTGTTGGTGAGACACTGGCCTTGCTGTTGAGGCTGGTTTAAAACCTTCCAATTGACCATCTGCCACCGCTCGCTGAAATGTTCCTACCCAATGCTTCCGCTAAAATAATAAACAAGTATGGAGACAAAGGATCTCCTTGTCGCAACCCCCTTTCACTCTTAAAGTAACCGGAGGGTGACCCATTCACCATGACGAGAAAATCTTGTAGTAGAGATACAACTAAAAATCAACTTAATCCACCGGGGACAGAAACCAAACTTACCCAAAATCTTGGTGAGGAACCGCCATGAGACCCGGTCGTAGGCTTTATTCATATCAAGCTTTAGTAACATACCTCGCTTCCTTACTAGTCACCATTGAATGAATAACCTCATGAATTGTGATGATACCATCCAATATTTGTCGCCCTTTCACAAAGCCACCTTGGTTCATATCAATGATGAAAGGAAGGATAACCTTCGACCTATTGGCGATTGTTTTTGTGAGAATCTTCATCGAGTGTTACATAAACCGATAGGGCGAAACTGGAAAATTCCATTGCTCCCACTAGTTTAGGGATGAGAACTAAAAAAGTAGCATTAACTCCTTCTGGGATTTCCATGTCCTTTTGAGCCTCAATTATAGCTTCCACTACATCATTGCCTAGGATATCCCAAAACTTCGGAAGAAAGGCTGCAGGGAAGCCATCCGGTCCTGGGAGCTGTTACCATCCATGTCAAAAACGACCTTCTTGATTTCCTCCTTTGTGAAAGGACTAAGTAAGAATCCATTAAGATTATCGATTCACGAGGGGTGGAATGGTTGCCAACAGAGAGTCCTCTTCTTCAATAGTCGGATTTACATCTTCTAGCAACGATTTAAAGTACTCAACCGCTTCCCTCCTTATGTCTTCCATATCTTTGGTGTTAGACCCATCGGCCATCTTGATCTCCTTAATTTTGTTAGTACTCCTGTGGCGAAGAGTAGAGACATGGAAGAACTTTGTATTTCTGTCACCCTCCTTTAACCAACGCAGACTGGATTTCTGCCTCCAAAAGGTTTCTTCAAATCCTAGCATCGTGTGGTATTCGGCTAATGACTCCCTCTCCCTGGTTTCTCGGATCCTCCGTAAGTCGCTCCGACTTCAACTTCTCCTGTAGTTCATTGATCTTGTCTTTTAGTTCTGCCTTTTTAACAAAAATATTGCCAAAGGAAGTTTTGTTCCACTCTCTAATGTTAGCCTTCACATTCCTTAGTTTACATGCCACTTGGGCCGGTTTCGAACCATTATACTTTTTGTCCCACCATTGGGCAACCAGATCCTTGAGATCCCAATGTTGGAACCACATAAGTTCGAATCGAAAGGGTCTGATGTATCTTTTCTTAGAGTCCTCCCCTGTTTCCCACGGAATTGGGTTGTGATCAGACCCGATTCTTGGGAGTGCCGTTAATGAAGAGTCCCCAAACCTCTCCAGGCATTCTTGAGAAAGAAGAAACCTATCTAATCTTATCTGAATTTGGTTTTCCTTCAATATTTTGTTAGACCATGTATAGGAGAATCTACGCAGGTCCACATCCATCAGCTCATGTTGCTCAACAAAATCTCTAAACTCGTAGATATCAGCAGTTATTCTTTGAGAGCCCCCCAATTTATCTACAGGATTAAGGTAGCAATTGAAATCCCCCGCCACAATCCAAGGGTAGTTGGGGACCGTCTCCCTCAATTCAGCTAGCCGACTCCAAAGAACCCTTCTCGGTCCTCGTCTAAGCTGGAGCATATACATTCGTTAAGATCCACTCTTCCTCGTGTGGTTTTATCCACACATAAGAGACAAATAAACCAACTAGACATCGGAATCACTCTACTATCAATCACATTTTTGTTCCACATAACCGGTAACCCTCCTGCTGTTCCAGGGGCCTCTTGGCCTACTACTTCAACTTCTCGCCAAGTCCTATTCTTAAAAGGAATAACTCTACTCTCCTCCATTTTAGTTTCTTGCAGTAAAATCATATCCGGTTTGTGTTCTTGTCTAAGAGCATACAAAGCTCTTATTTTTGTAGGATTACTCCCACGAATATTCCATGAAAGGATCTTCATTTATGGGCTTTGGATCCTCGAGCCTTCGCCCCAAAGAGCAATACTGCTTGAGTGCCATCATCCACTCCTCGCTCTGCTTCTTTCTGCCTTAAGGCAGCATTGCTAGGTTTCCCTCTTCCTACCGAACCATATCCCCATACATCCGCTCTAGGTTGAAGTTCCTTGGGATTCACTTGGCTTCTAGTAACCATCTTGGGTAGGTCAGTCTTGGTATTTGGGGTAACAATCTGCTTTCCGGGTTAACCGGTCTTTTGACGATGGAGATGATTCCGTGCTCTTAGCTTCTTGATTAGTAGATTCTTTTTCCCTGCTTTGGGGTTACACCGATCTTGGTGGTTCACCTCTTCCTCCCGAGTATCCTTGCCTGTATTATTAGTTTCCTGCTCCTTCATCTGATTTTTCTCCTCTAAATCCTTCTCTTGAGTCTCCTCTACCTCAGATTCCACTTCTTGGCTGTCCATCTGATCTCCCTTCAAATGATTTAATGCATCAAAACTGTTCTCCACTGGGATGTTGATCTCCTTGGAATTTCTTCCCATAAATTCCTCTGCAGTACATGGGACCACTTCCACCGAGCCTCCATAGGCCTCCCGTATCACCCAATCAAACTTACTTGCCCCAGGGCGTTGATCTATGGGGTTCTTTCCTTTGTGATTTGGCTCTGAGGCTTGCTGTAACATCTTAGGAGCAGAGTTGAGCTTGAGGGTTCCCATCAAAGGGACCAGCTCCCCGGTGAGAGGGTTTTGGGGCATAGGAATTTTTGGGAGGAGGGTTAAAACGTTGCCTCTTGCTTACAATAGGGCGAACAGGGGTCTCCGATATTCGGATTTCGAGCTCCACGTCCTTGAGGCCCGGGTTGGGTAGGAATGGAGATCTCAGGGGGAGGGATATTATTCGGGTTTGAGGATCGGTATTTTGGAGTGGGGGCTGGTTCTTGGAAATGCAAGTGGATACCCCGGTGCCCTACCTTCCCACAAACACTACACTTAAAAGACATATTTTCATATTCAAATACCCGAGTATGAAGGCCAAACATAGACGACAAAATAATGGATTTAGGGAGCTCTTTACTCAGGTCCGCCAATACACACATGCGAGCAGACAGGAGTCTTGTTTTGCTCAAGGTTGCAGGATCAATAGCTATTAGTTCTCCAATCTCTGTAGCTATCCCAACCAATATTTGTTCGTTCCAAAAAAGCAGAGGTAATCCTGGCATCTTAACCCAAATAGGAGCCAAATCCAAAGACACTGAGTCTGGGGGTTGAAATCGGGGGACCAACGCTTCAGATACAAGCCCCTTTTCCCAAAAAACCAAGGACCTCCTTGGAGAGTCCTTTCCATGTCCTGTTCACATTGAAATGTCACCAAAAGAAAACTCTTGGGTAAAGCCTTAATCATCATACCGGCCCTTGGCTGCCATTTTTGGATGGCCCATCTCCTTATGACTTCCATGTCCGGCCTCACCCCCATAAATTTAGCCACCAAAGATGTTCTCGCCCTCCATAGCCACATGCTCGAGCTAAGGAATCCGGGACGTGCAACCTACCATTGACAGATTTTAGATTAAAACAAGAGTCGGATAATTTTTGCTTACCGCGAAGAGCATTAAGATATGAAGGTCTCCAGTTGCCAAGTTTCTCTTTGTCTCCTTCTTGGGTCTTCCTTTGATCCCGACGCATAGAGTCCTGGTCCCCCTCAGAGAAATCTTCAACCGCATCCGCCCAACGCCCTTGGACCGGTTCCAATAGAACTTCCTTGTCCACATCCTCCGCCTGGGGGCTTGCTATCTCGCCAGAGCCCCCACCTGCCGCGTCTGCTGATCTGCCCTTTGAAGTCCCACACCTAGGGTTTGATGCCCCTAGACCTCTCGCTCCTCCTCCTTGCTGCTCCATTGAAATGCAATTTCCAACACTTTTACTAAAATGTTATTATAATATATTTGCATGGAGGATGTTGTTTACCCAATATATAGTTATGTAATTATACCCTAGTTAGATCAAGGTTCATTATACAAGTTTGATGTATTAATTTTTGTCTTTGCGTAGTCAAACAAACATTGCATCAAATAGGGTTAGTGAAGGATCGAGAAAAGGAACCATTAATTTTTCATTACTTCAACATTGCATATTTAATACATTATACCAGTTATAAAAAGTTGTAACAGGTCAAGATCGAGATATAATTGATGTAACCTCCCATGAGGTGTAATAAAATAATGTAATAATTACCTAACATTTTTTGGTAAATGATCTAATGTATAAACTATGCAATGTTTAAGTAATAGAAAGTTATAGCGGATCAAGATCAAGATGTAACTAAACTCCCATGAGTTGTAATAAAATAATAGAATAATTACCTAACAATTAGTATATTGGTAAATATTAATGAAAACCCAGTTTACAATTTTTGCATCTAAGTCCCATGTTAGGAATTTTATAACATTAAATTTTCCTCCTTTTCCATATTAGAATTTGGGATTGCCTCAACTCATGGAAGAGTAAGTCATTGAATTTTGTAGGTCATATTCTTCTAATCAAAACAATTTTATGAGCAATATTGATATATTTGTTCTCCATAATGTAAGTGCATAAAATTCTAGTGAAGGGAACCATTGCTCTTTTTTTATCCTTCTTTGGAAAGGTAATGCAACTACATGCTTGATTTGGTGAGTTGGTGAGGTATTTGTCTTCTTAAAACCAAAGGAGGTTGAGGGTTAAAAAACTTGGAGACATTGACAATATCTAGACAACATTGACAATATTTTTTATACATAAATTCCTCTCAAGGCTTCAATGTTTGAAATGTTATGCTTAAGAGTAAACACATGATTTGTAATAATTTGAAATGGATGGTGGGAAATTATTGGTCAACTAAGCGTTGGATAGGCTTTAAACATGACATTTTCTTTGGTGTAAGACCCTCAACTAAGGGTTGTAATAGAAAAAATCATATCTTCTTGGGAAACCTCACTATTAGATTATTGTTCCTCTGATTTAACCACGGTAATATTCTAAGCTAGAAGGACCTAAGAATGGTAGTGTATATTGATATTTTCGAGGTAAGATTCTATGGAATTAGGTTAAATTGCTTTATTGTTGTCTACGTCCTAGTGTATTAGGCAATAATGATAAAAAATGACTATTCACACATAATTTGAAGTCAATATTTCCTACAAAAGGAATCTAGAATTATAACTCATGACCAAAAGTGATGGCCTTCCTTTGTTTGGCTATAAGAGGTAAAGTGTTTATGTTTGATAGTATTCAATGAATGGGATTCTTTGGCACTTCTATGTCTATTTTGTGTAATTTTATTGCGGAAAATATTTTTACATCTATTTATTTTGTTTCCTTTTGCAAGGAAAGTTTAGACCTTTCCATTGGCAAATTTAACTATCTCCATATTTATCTTCTAAACTTTGTTGTGTTATTGCATACCCAAAAGAGGAGTCTAGGGTGTAAAATAATTGATCTAGAGTCAAGGACCTCAATTGATCTCTTATTCATTATGAAACAAGAGAAATAGAAGAATTTTTAGAGGGCAAAATGGATCTTGGGGAGCTTATTGAGTCAATTTGAGATTGGTACTAGTAAAGTGTTTTAAAGAAAGAATCCTTTTGTGAATTGCTCCTTGGAGGTTCACCCCCTCCTTATCCAATTTTGGCGTATCATTTGCTTCCTATCTAATAATAGACCTATTACAAAAAAGATTATGAAACTCGTCTTTTAAAATAACTTTGATCCACTAGAATCACAATCAAATTTATCTTTGATAAAGTATCTCAAGGGAACCTAAGGCCAACAAGGTGTAAGGAAGAGTTTCAAACCATGAGAGAAGGATGCTCTATGAATTTTTCTTAAGCATTATTCCATCAACATCAAATTATGTTGAGACCCTTAGTCTTATTACAAGGATTATCATAACTAAAGAAGATGGTTCCAATATCCTTGTTAGGGAAGGTGAATCATATGTCGTAGTGCATGCACATTCAAAAAGGAATCAGTAAATAATTAGAGGTTTTTTTGCTATTGAATTTTTATAAATGGTTAAAAATAGTGTTAAATTTGAGTTAGTTCATATTGGTTGCGAAGGGATTTTCTCATTGATAAATTGTTTGGAATAGATTTTCCAAACCACTTCTAGTTACTTGGAGTTATTTCTCTTTTATAAAAAATTTAGCAATTAATGATGTCATGGATCTCACAAGAGCTTGAGGTTGTCTGGTTTTCATGCTCTTATGGATTAAGTTTTTGTTGTTCTTATGGAAAAGTTTCACTAATGGTGTATTGGTAGTGTATGATGGTTTATGGTCTTTGTTTTCTACTCTTGTATGTGGATTTCTTAATAATTTTGGAAAGGGGTATTTATAAAACCCATTTTCTTTTAAAGAAAAAAATATTTGTACACTCCATTATAATTAGAAAGAAAGTATATAAATAAAAACACATAAAAATATCATTAATGAAATTGTTCCTAGGATACATGGTGAAAATATATGGTATGAGAAATTTTTCCTAGAATAATTTTTAGGGGCATTGCAAAAATGATTGATGAGTTTGTTATGATGTATGCTCCTACTAAAGCAAGATCTTGAATGGTTTTTTCTCGTATGTGTGTGATTGTAGATTTGGATGCTAACCTACCGAGTCTATAGAACTTTTATCTAAAATGGGTAACAAGAATCAAGTCATCTTGTATGAGAATAATCCTAGTATTTGTGCTCAGTGTAATTCTTATGGTCATATCTCTGGATGATACCCTCAAAAGTTTGCGGCTAGAGCCTTGGAACAGGTCTCTGCTAAGTAACCTGTAGAGGAGACATATTTTTATATGAAAACACCAATACTGATCCAAGGATGGCACCGGGAGAAAAAAATCACATTAATGTTTTAGAAATGAATAGTTGCAAGGCCTCAACCCCTCATCCGATGCAAATTTAATCCCTTTGCTTGTTTGGCTACCGAGTTAGCTCCTGAAATTACGAAAGAGCTTGCGGTGGATTTGGATTTGATTTGATTAAGTTGAAGGAGCTCATTTCGCCTTCATCAAACCAGGTTTCTTGAAAACAATTGTTCAGTCCCCGAGCCCTGTATCTCATGGACAAATTAAAGGTAATGCAAAAAAAAACCCGTTGGATGCTCGCTCAACTCCGATTTCTAAAAATAAAGCAAGGAGATGTCGAAAAGTGATTTTCGGTGTTCCTTTTTGATCGACAGTTTTGGTGAAAACATTTTATTCAAATTCAATTTTTTTTTTTTCCCTAGGAGGGATAGTGGCCCTTTTGACCAACATTTTATTGTTCTTTATGGATCTTTAATTTTTGGTTGGCTCGATTTCAACAATAATCATTCTGGTTTTGATGTCGAATTTAGAATTCAAGTAATTTTTTTTATATATCTCCACTAATTAGCGCCTGATTGGGAAGTGCGGTAGGGGATGCCTCTTTGGAATCTGTGTCAAGTTCCTAAGAGATTCTACTCCTTCTAGGGTGATTGTCTTTTTTGATCTGTGCTTGTGCCTCTTTTCTTGTAATGGGTTACCTTTTTCTTTTATTAAAGTCGATCTTATGTTTCCTTTTCCGTTAAAGGGAAGGACTCAAGTTAATGGGTGGTTGAGTGGTAGGGATGTGTTGTTTGTTCTAATATTATCTCTTTTGGTTTTCTGGGTTGTTATGGGTTATTGAGGGTTGTTTCTAGGTGGGACAACTTTATGAGTAATGTTTGGCTTCTAATGTAAAAGGTTGTGGGATCCCTTTCAAAACCCTCTTCTCAATCTAATAAATAAATATATATATATATATATATATATATATATATATATGGTATATTAATTTTAAAATATTAATAATTTAGAATTAACACTCATATCATTTCAATACAAATGATTAAAGGTAAAGAATTTTACACCATAAATAAGGTTCTAATCTCATGAATGAATCGACATAGTTTAAATCATGTCAAGCTTATTTCAATCCTATATATCTAATTTAAAAACAATATAGTAGTAAGATATTGAAATGATATTCAAACTCTATATTTCTTCGTATCTTAAGAATACATGCTTTATGCCATAGTTTTATTGAGTTGATCATGTGCTTGTTTTTTTAAATAAATAAATAAAATATAATCAACTTTTTCTTTTTTCATATATTATTACAATTAATTTAAATTTGTTCATTAAATGAAATAAAAAGTTGAAAATATAGTAGATTGAGGTTTAAATTAAAAAAACGAGTATATATAAACATTAACAATTTTATCCAAAAAAAAAAGTTTAAATTGTGTTTTTACAATAATTATTTATAAATAATGTCAGATGGTATTAGCTCAACCCGTTATATTCTTTAGGGTTCAAATCTTGGAGTGTAATATATACATAATAGCTCAATTCTTTTAATTCCACTATTTAGTTACGATGTAATATGGATGAAACCGAAGAGAATCCATATAACCCATTAAAAAATATTTATTTATAAAAATTATATCAAATGATATTATTAGCGTTATCTCAATAGTTGGATTTTTTGAGGAGGGGAACAAGGTCTAATCTTGCCAAAGGATACACTTATAATTGTCATAATTGTTAAGGTATTTTTCCTTGAAAAAAAAAGTAATTTTATATTAACTAAATATAAAATTATATTCTTTATATATATATATATATATATATATATATATATATATTTATTTATTTATTTATTTATTTATTGTATTTTTCAAAGCTTGAATAATGATCTAAAAACAAGTCACTTATACATCGTAACTACCCATATTTATTAGGTTAAGTTCTATCCTTAAACACGTTCTCAATTTTTCGACCAATCTCCTTTAATCAGTGACTTCAGATTTTTTGAAAAAGGTTGCTTTAAATGCACTTGCTTTAATTAGAGTGAATTAATCTCTCATATAAAGATATAAACCAAGCATTCATTACCCTCATTGAATTCTTATACTAAGAAATTACTTAGCTCCATATGAACGTCAAGGTGTTATAATACCACTATGTAGTTATGATATAATATTAATAAATTACTTCAATTACATATAACTTATTGAAAATAATTATTTATAAACATTATAAATCATTAAATTAATATTTATTTTACATTTTTCCTTTCTCAATGAATGATCTAAGAATAACAATATTATTTGATGATGTGTTGGGGATAACCCAATGGTTTGGGGTTTGGCTCTTCTTTGTGAAGTTCAAAGTGTGTGTGTGGTTGTGTGTCTTTGTTGGGCTAGCGTGCACTCAACGGATACAAATTAGACTATTACCTTTGCATAAACAATCATATGCAAATTAGACTATTACCTTTGCACAAACAAGCATACCCAAATTAGACTACTACCTTTGCAAAAACAAGCATACCCTCAGGGTTTGAACCTAGGTCTCTTCTTGGTGAGCACCAGAACTTACCAATCCACCTAGCCCGACGCACACTTAATGGACGTAAATCACCTTTGCACAAACAAGCATACACAAATTCGACTACTACATTTGCACAAACAAGCATATGAAAATTAGACTAGTGTGCAAATTAGTCTAAACAAGCATATTCAAACCACTGTGTACGTGGTTGTGTGTCTTTGTCAGGCTAGCCTGCACTCAACAGACGCAAATTAGACTATTACCTTTGCACAAACAAGCATTTGCAAATTAGACTATTACCTTTGCACAAACAAGCATACACAAATTAGACTACTACCTTTGCACAAACAAGCATACCCCAGGGTTTGAACCTAGGTCTATTCTTGGTAAGCACCAGAACTTACCAATCCACCTAGCCCGACGCACACTTAACGAGTGCAAATCACCTTTGCACAAACAAGCATACACAAATTAGACTACTACCTTTGCATAAACAAGCATACCGCCAGGGTTTGAACCTAGGTATACCGGACCAGAACTTACTAATCCACCTAGCCTGATGTACACTTAATGAACTGCACAAACAGGTATACCCCCAAGGTTTGAACCTAAGTCTCTTCTTGGTAAGCATCAGAACTTACCAGTCCATCTAGCCCGATTAAGTCAAACTACTACCTTTGCAAAAATAAGCATAACCCCAAGGTTTGAACCTAGGTCTCTTCTTGGTAAGTGCCAGAACTTGCCAATCCACCTAGTCGGACCAAGTCACACTACTACCTTTGCACAAACAAGCATGCCCCTAGGGTTTGAACTTAGTTCTCTTCTTGATAAGCGCCAAAAACTACCAATCCACCTAGCCCGATGTGCACTTAGAAGACGCAAGTCAGACTACTCCCTTTGCACAAATAGGTATGCCCAAGGTTTGAACCTAGGTCTCTTCTTGGTAAGTGTTAGAACTTACCAATCCACCTAGCCCATGGGAATATTTTTTCAATTTGTTACGTGGGTTTTTATGAGTGGCCCCTCAGTGGGGTTTGAAATTGGGTCTCTTGAATGAATGGTTGTGTGTTAATCCTTTATTGCTAAGCATAGCTCTCGACCTTACTAGGGGTCATGATTGAAAAGGGACTACTCAACCCTATACATTGTAGGGATTTATCACACTACCCTAATTAAAAAAATAACATTATTTGTTGTTTATTTTTAAATTAAATTTATTATTTAATTGTCTCAGGGGGGACAATGCAACAGTTCAGGTTTTGGCTCTTCCTTGGGAGGTCCAAGGCCACCGCAGCATGGGCGAATGTGTGAGGGGGTGGGTTCAAGCTTTGGCTCTTCTTTGGGAGGTCCAAGGTTCAAACCACGACGTGGGTGAGTGTGAGGGGATGGGTGTGTGGTGGTTGTGTTAAATTCCCTATTGATAAGTATAACTCTCGGCTTTAGGAAGGGTCTTGGTTAGGGGAATCCTGCTCAATCCCATGCGTTAGTAATAAGAATTTCTCACACTAACCAAATACAAAAAAAATATTATTTAATAAAACTATAATTATATTTATTATTAAATTGTTACTAAATTAATTTTTTTATATGATTTATTTATTTTAAATACACTCGAATGACCACTTTGCACAATTATTCCAGGCTAATTGTTTCTAATATGAAAATTTTAACTTTTGTTTATATGCAAGTGAACTTTTGATTTACTAAATTCATTAAGATTATTTTTGTTTTGGATACATAGGGGAGTTGGTTGTATCTACATAAATTTTAGTAACTTCTAAGTGTAGGGTTCAAATTACAGGGGTTGGCTGCTCCCAACAAGTTTATACCACCTCGTTATTGTTGACCATAAGTAACTGCTAGGTGTATGGTTCAAATAATAGATTCTACTCCCAACAAGCCTATACCACCTCGTTATTGTTGAACATAAGCTTGTTAGGTGGTATAATATTTTTTACTATTTATTGTGTTAAAAAAAATATAAAATAACATAATTTTTTTTCAATGAATTTACATAGTTTTTTTTTTTTTTTTTGTTGATGAAAAAGTCATTATATTAATAAAATAATGTTTAATCATAAGGGTGGGTGGGATTAGCACACCCCGTAAACCAATACATTAACCATTGTGGTTAAGAGTATACAAGAGTGTCAGAAACAGCCCACAAACTGCCAATAACAACTGCCAAAACATAGGTTTTTACAAAGGGTTTTGGTCCATCTCAACCTTGAACCTCTCAAAGACAAAATCCTTACAACTACAATAAACTTGCAGTTTTCAATGAGTTTACACAAACTTTTATGAAAGGTCATGGTCCCCTTATACTTAGTAGGATTTGAACCTTGAACCTTTGAAAGAGAGACCAAAGCCCTTACCACCACTGCAATATAGATTTTTACAAGGATTCCTAATCCATCCCTTCGTATTGAATAAACCTTTTAAAAACCCTTACCATTACATATAAAATAATATAATTTTTTTTTCTTGTTTTTTTTTTTGAATTTACATGGTGGAATCGGTAGCCGCCATGAATCCGGGCAGGCTATCCAGCTTTTTATGGCCGCCACTATTCTGTGTTGTCCGTCCCGGAAGCCGCCACACAGATCTTCGCGCAGTCCGCCCCTATAACCACCATGCCACAATCATTTTAAACTTTTTACGCCGCTGAAAGCACCAAAAAAGAGACAAGCGTTCAATCCAAGCGATAAAATAATATAATTAATTTATAAAAGATATAAATATTGTTTATTATTTATCATTTCATCAAACTTTATAATTTTATAAAAAATTACTCACTACTCATTAAAAAAAACTTTTAGGTCTTTTAGGTTATTATGCTCTAGAATTAGAACCACAATACTAACAAATGAATAGGACCAGCCATAATTGTACTCTTCACTAGTCCCAAATCTAGTGGTTCTTCCTTACCTATAAGCTCTGTATACATATATCATTTGCCACTGCAAGTATGGTGTATCACATCCTTCCCAGCTGATCAGGAACTCCTTGACATCTCGTACCTTGGCCAACTGACTTGGCATCTGCCATCTTCGCTTTACCTCTGCAAACGACGGCTGAGTCGTCTTCAAGCTTATGCAACCAACCCTCTGCTCTTCTCCCGGATAACTGTCGTTGCACTTGACATACCTCCCGAAGCACAGCCCACAGAGATTTAAACATTGAAGACCAACTCCTCGACCCGCACCTAACACTCTTCGCATTAGTGCCTCGGCTCACGAGTGTCCCTCCTCGCGACCGACTCTTTCCTTTGAAACCAACAATCTGCCACCTTTTCCTCTGGCTGAACCCTGCATCCCATAATGCAACTTGTTCATTCGCAACTGACCCTCTGCTCTTCTTCAAGATAATTGTCGTTGCAATGACATACTTCCTGAAGCACAGCGCACAAAGAGTCAAGCCATCAGCTAAACTTACATCTTTTAACTTGTGGCACCCTTCGAACTTCGGCGGTCTCTCCAAGACAGGACCGTGGTGAGCTCGACTCCCACCAACTCACCCAACATGAGCCCCTTTCCATTCCATTTCGAAAATCTCCCGTGGCAACTTTTCATCTTTCCAGCTTAACTCATGGCATGGTGCGCACCAACCGGGACACTTCCCAGGTGGTCACCCATCCCAGCACTACTCCACCAGGAATTGCTTAACTCTCGACAAAACACCCAAAATGAGCTCTTGGAAGCTCCGAACAAGCCAAACCACTAGCCCGCTCCCTCAACATGGACCTTTCCTCAACTTTCGAGGTGCGCCACCTTCCTACTCCAACCATGGTGCCAACCACTTGGCCTTTCCATTTTCCAAGTTTCCTTTAAACTTCAAACTTTTCCAAGGCACCCGATGGTCAAAGGACTCGATGGCGCGAGTCCCGCTGGCGTGGTGCCTTCCACTCGACCACCAGAACTTTTCACTTACATCCCCCTTGCAACCTCCTTAACGGGTCCAAGGGCAGACTAGACCTCAACACAATCTTACTGCTTTACAACAAACTAGACCGGCCCAACAAGGGTATACTCTTAAGCACATGGCATCTTGCCAACCTTCTCCACACTTAGAAGGATTTTCCCGCTCTTGAGCTTCTTGGCCAACCTTCCTCACACTTAGAAGGTTGCCACCCTTAGGCACAGTCCCAACCGTTTGCAACTGATTCTCTGCTCTTCTCCAGAATACCTGTCGCTGCAATGACATACATTCTGAAGCCCAGCACACAGAGAATCAAACCCTAGACAAACCTAAGGCACGGCGCCCCGATTGCGGAGGCAACAACACAAACATCCCGATTGCGGAATGCCCCGAACTCCGATTGCGGAGGACGAACAACACTTAGACATAACCGGCGCAAACGCTTTGCTCAGACTACTCGACAAACAGCTGACCTTAGCCAACATGGCTTTGAAACCAACTGTCGTACATTTTGTACGAACAGTTGAATCAGCACCACTCAACTTAGCTCTGATACCAACTGATGTAGGGTCAGGGTGATCAATCCTTACCTACATGGCACCACAGCTCTGATACCAACTGTCGTACATTTTGTACGAACAGTTGAATCAACACCTACTCAACACAGCTCTGATACCAACAGTATTGGAAGCCAAATCAAAAGCATCATTGTTTGACCCTGTATGGAAATTTGGAAAAATATGTTCTAAGATAACATACGGCGGTCTCTATTGGGTCCACTACTATGAATGAAAGAAATTATTCTAATTACATATGTAAGTTGTAATAAAAAAACATAGATCTAGAGAAGACTTCAAGTTTGTTTTAAAATTAGATCTAAATATTATTAATATTTATTTATTTATTTACTATATAAAAAAACTGGTAATATACACAATTATGAAAATAGTAAGAAGAATAAGATATTTTAAAATTAAGATACACACAATTATGAAAATAGTAAGAAGAATAAGATATTTTAGGATTACGTTGTCTATGTCAAACAATAATCCTCTTACTGTTGACAATAATCAATAATTTCTTATAGGCTACTTTTTTTTAGGATAATTTTCCTACTGTTGATGCCCAACAATAATTCAATTTTGGAGAATTAAAAGAAGGGTTTTAAATATATTAAATATATATTTTTTAAGTTTATGATATTAAAATAGTAAGTATAAAATTTTAATGAAAATTAAAAATTTATATATAATTTTTATTAAAGTTATTTTTTAAAAATATTAAAATATTATATTTATTATTAGGTTAATTAGATTGTGAGGTTTTTATTAAAAAATATATTTTTTAAAATAAATAATTTTTAATTGAATCTTTGATATTATTTTTTCTTTATTGGTAGAAAGGGTTTTGAAAGGTCCCTGAACCTTGTACAAGAGAGATTACAATAAATCCATATCGACCGAGGTGGTCCAAGAAGAAAGCTCGCAAACCTCCACACTAGGGAAGGTGTCGCGAAATCGCGACCAAAAGGGTGGTGTCGCGAAATCGCGACAAGATGGGCCGTTGAAGCCAAAGAAAGAAAAGAAGTCGCGAAATCGCGACAAGAAGCGCCATCGGAGCCGAAGAAGGGAAGAAGTCGCGATATCGTGACATGATGCAAAGTGTCGCGATATCGCAACAAGTTGCAGGGTTGGAGCCGGTCGAGAAGAAGTGTCGCGAAATCGCGACAAGAAAAGGGAGTCGCGAAATCGCTACAAGAAGTGAGAACGCTGCCGAGGAGAAAATGTGTCACGGAATCGCGACAAGAATGAAGACCGCAGCTGAGATAGAAAATGAGCTCTGAAATCGCGACGAAAGTGGAAGCCTGCTGCCAAGAAGAGAAAGTGTCGCGAAATCGCAACAAAAAGGAAGACCGCCGTTGGAGAGAAAAAATGTCGCGATATCACGACAAAATGGAAGTCCGTCGTTGGAGAGAAAAAAGGTCGCGATATCGCGACAGACTGGAAGACCGCCGTTGGAGAGAGAAAAAGCGTCACGATATCACGACAAAAATGAAGACCGCCTTTGGAGAGAAAAAATGTCGCGATATCGCGACAAGTTTGCGCAAAGGCACCCGGAGAGAAAAAGTGTCACGATATCGCGACAGAATGGAAGACCGTCGTTGGAGAGAAAACTTGTCGCGATATCGCGACCGAATGGAAGACCGCCGTTGGAGAGAGAAAAAGCGTCGCGATATCGTGACAAAAA
This sequence comes from Wollemia nobilis, assembly GCA_028583015.1. Lineage (NCBI taxonomy): Eukaryota > Viridiplantae > Streptophyta > Pinopsida > Araucariales > Araucariaceae > Wollemia > Wollemia nobilis. The sequence continues at coordinate 3,806,138 of JAQPPZ010017221.1, forward strand.
TGAAGACCGTCTTTGGAGAGAAAAAGCATCGCGATATCGCGACAAAAATGAAGACCGCCTTTGGAGAGAAAAAATGCGCGATATCGTGACAAGTTTGCGTAAAGGCACCTGGAGAGAAAAAGTGTCGCGATATAGCGACAGAATGGAAGACCGCCGTTGGAGAGAAAACTTGTCGCGATATCGCGACCGAATGGAAGACCGCCGTTGGAGAGAGAAAAGGTGTCACAAAATCGTGACAAAAAGCAAGACCGCGCCTGAAGGCCAAAAGTGTCACGATATCGCGACAAGTTTGTGAAAAAACTCCCGAAGGGAAAAAGTGTCGCGATATCGCGACAAGTTTGCAAAAAAGCACCCGGAGAGAAAAAGTGTCGCGATATCGCGACAAGTTGGAAGACCACACCAGAGGAAGAGAAAGGTGTCGTGATATCACGACAAGAAGCAACCTCGCGGCCTGAGCAAAAAGGAAAGTTTGTGATAACGCGACAAGCTAAGATTTTGCAACCAACTTAGAAAAATGACGCAAAAATGCTCCAAGATGCCAAAACGCAGCCGAAAAACCCGAAGATCAGTAACCCACTCACATTGTGCAAACATTGGAACTTGAATCTCTCCAAACCTGAAAGTCAATTGCGTCAACTCCCTTATTAGCACGCCAGTTCACAGCTTTGTTTCCTTCTCGGTATTGATGTTGAATAATTAATTCTGGATAAACACCAATTAGTGTCTTGCATTCATCGAAGATGGAAACAAGGGCCCAAGGAGGCACAGAGGTTCCTTTGAGCCAGTTGATGCAATGCAATGAGTCTCCTTCTATGATGAGTTTATTGATAGTCAAGCCTTCCAAGAGAATCAAGCTTTGGAACAAGGCCCGAGCCTCGGCCATATTGTTAGACTGAATTCCTAAGTTCTGAGCAAAGGCCAAAATTATTTCTCCTCTGTGATTTCTAGAATTCCACCTTCGCCGACCCGCTCCGGGGTTGCCTTTGGCCGTGCCATCGAAGTTAAGCTTGTGCCACCCAGAAGGAGGTAAGACCCACTTGATAACGGACCATCAACAGAAGTGCGGGGTGTTGCAAAAAAATTGAGAAGATTGAAATGATTTGCTAGATCCAATTCAAGTCCAGGAGGGGGGGTTTGGACGATGAGACGAGAGAGGCATTCTCCGCAGCAAGGGCCAATATTTTGGCAACAACAATCTTCTTATCCTTGACAAGGTTTTGAAAAAATTTGGCATTTCTCTCAAGCCAAATCTGCCACAGGAAAATGTGGAGGCAAGCTTGCCACATGAATTTGAGTTGACTGCTTTTGAAAGGTCGGGGCCACTGTTGAAAAATGAGGGGAATGGAATGAGGGAGGGCTACGGAGATGGCGAAAGTGTTGAAAACCTGGTTGAGCACTGCAAGGGAGAAGGGACAATCCAAAAAAACATGCTCAGTAGACTCGCAGGAATTTTTACACAGGATGCACCAATTGGAGATGAGAAGCCCTCTGTTTATCAGATTGTCAGTGGTGAGGATTCTATTTTGGATGGCCAACCAGCCATCCAAAACAGAATCCTTTCCTTTTTAAATTATCATATTATTTTTATTGTGAAATAAAATTTCCTTTTTAAATTAAAAAATTGTGAAGATGAAGATTATCATGATTGTCAAAATTATTTATTGTATCAGTTCATGTAGAGGAGTTGGAGAGCAAGTGGGTAGTTAAAACTATCCAGTTGAAATCGAGAGGCCCTAGGTTTAAATCTCTCCCCTCACATGGTGTCGATATGCTATATACATAAGAGGTTACAAATCAAAAAAAAAAAATTATTTACTATTTCTTATATCTAGATATATTGGCATTTCCAAGATATTGCCTTTGTAAATAATTGATGAGCATCCAAACTAATGTTATTATTGTTTCAATTCATGCATTCATTTGTCTTGTCTTGATAGCATTACCATTTTTATTCTTCTTTAACTTAAGTATATTTTCATCCTTTTTCTAATATTACCTTGACCACTATACCACTATAAGAAGTGCCTTAGATTTTGCATCAATGTTTGTTAAATTTCATAAAATAATGAGTAGGCGAAGACAATTTTACATTCATTATCTAAGAAACGCCACCTTTATTAACTTTTATAAGGTTTCCTTTAGAAGCAACATCAAAATTAAGTTTGTTGAATCCATTTTTTGTACATTTTTCATTATACAATGTGTAACAACGTAATCATTAATAGACTCGTTGTAATGTTCAATCTCACTTACATGTTGGACAAACAAGGATGTTGGTTTGATAGGGTATTTTTTATTTCAAGGTATGGTTTTGCACCCTTTTTGTATCCGTACACAGCATGAAAAACCACTTTTGAGAAGTTGATCGCTACAGATGGTCTTCCAAGTAGACGAGACTGGTTGGGTCTTGTAGACAGTGCTATTTAGTGATCCTATCTCTCACCATTATTATCCGATGAATCGAGGATCACGATGTGGGTTATCTTCTAAAGCCCATAACACCTAGAGGGATGAGGCATAACTCTCGTCCTTACATGTGTAATGGTAACCCTCATATATAGTATATCTCCATATGTTACTAAACATGTAAGAGTTTTAATGTAAAATATTGTGGTGCTTAATTGGAGACCATGATACACCATGGGCAATTAAGGTTGCATTAATCACTAACTCCGATCATGGAATCCTTGATGACATTGCAAATACAATGATATGTCCCATTCCATATCACTATGGAGTTTATCCAAGATTACCAAATCTCCCACCAAGATTTAATCATACCTTCAAGGCTCCTTATTTGTTAATCTCGCAAAGGATCCACCAATCTACTACTCGTACAATGACCTAGTTAGGTGTCCCATACCACCTATTCTTAGCAACCATTTTCGAATCACATTGAATGCATACCCTCATTTCCAATGGTAAAGGTGACTTAGTTTCATTGATTGCATGCTTGCAATTCCAATGATTTTTGGATAACTTGATTTTCTTATCACCCTCATCGATGGAATTGGTTCAAAGTAGTTTAAGAAAATGGTTTTAGTGGCCAAATCCCTTCATAAATCTCTAATTTATAACCAATTTAAAAATACAATTTTAACAGACATGATGGGTAATAAAACTAATCTTAATTAATATCATAGTTCAAAGACCTAATTAATTTAATAGCCTAATTCACTAACGTAACTTTTATAATTCATTCATAACTTATTCATATGTCAACGATATGAAAAGAATCTTCACTTTTAATAATATTAAGAGCATTACTTAAGGTAAATCCAAGCTCTCTAAGGAATTATTTGTTCACTAACGTAACTTTTATAATTCATTCAAACTTATTCATATATCAACGATATGAAAAGAATCTTTACTTTTAATAATATTAAGAGCATTACTTAAGGTAAATCCGAGCTCTCTAAGGAATTACTTGCAATAAATGGTTATATTTTATAAGAATAATTTTTTACTTGCAATAAATGGCTATATTTTATAAGAATAATTTTTTTTTATATTAAACATTGTTTACAAATATGTTTATAATTAATTCAAACTTATTCATATGTCAACGATATGAAAAGAATATTTACTTTTTAATAATATTAAGAGTATTACTTAAGGTAAATCCGAGCTCTCTAAGGAATTACTTGCAATAAATGGCTATAGTTTATAAGAATAATTTTTTTTTTTATTAAACATTGTTTACAAATATGTTTATAATTCATTCAAACTTATTCATATGTCAACCATATGAAAAGAATCTTTACTTTTTAATAATATTAAGAGTATTACTTAAGGTAAATCCAAGCTCTCTAAGGAATTACTTGCAATAAATGACTATATTTTATAAGAATAATTTTTTACTTGCAATAAATGGCTATATTTTATAAGAATAATTTTTTTTTATATTAAACATTGTTTACAAATATCTATAAAATATCAGTGTTAGTTCGAGCAAACACAAGAGGAATCGACCTCACAACCATATGGATAATAATAACTAGGCAATTGCCATTGCACCAAATGTCATTCAACAAAAATAATATTCTAGAAGCTCTTATATGAAGAATAACCTAATAAAACTTTCATTAAACAATAAGCTTAGAATGTCTTTCTTTAAGTAACTTTTATCATTAAATGAGATGCACTATATCAAAAGTCTTTTTGCTTTTAAACAAGGAGTTTATACCATTATTATGACATTCTAATTACGTTTTTTAAATTTTGAAACCATTCGAAAGTACCAATAGAATATAATCATTTTCAACTCACCAAGGGACGACTACTAAAGGTGAGAGAATTTCTATAGACAAGCTCTTCATGTTTATATATTGAAAGAATTTATACAACTACTTCATTTGTTGACGCACATGTCCAATCATTCACTACTTGCATAACTCCTTTTCTTTAATTTTATAAATCCCTAATTGTTGATTATTAAAGATAGTAATAATTTAACCCATTATTATCTTTATTTTATGATGAAACTCTAGTAAACAAAGCTATAAAATCATCTAGATCAATATACTTTGAAGTAGTGTAGCCTATTAAGTACCATATAATGTCATAATTAAAACGCAATAGAAATACCTTTTTCAAAATTCCTTTAAAGCAATTCCTTAATACAATGAAAGTTAATGCAAATTAAATAACCCTAACGATAGGATATTTTAGACCTATTATAGGAACAAATAAATTTAAGGGAAATATTATAGTTTAATGAACTACATGCAGATCACATTATTTTTCGATTTCACTTTCAAAATAATCGAAAGAGACAATGGTAGACATTGGGTATCCAAGGGAGTATTTAACATTTCCTAAAAAATCATAAAATGAAACAAGGTCTTTAATAACATTACCAAAATAGATATATATCATTGATTTTCTAAAATAAAGGACAATATCCGCTCATGTAGAGGGGTTGGAGAGCAAGAGGGTAGTTAAAACTCTCCAGTTATCGAGAGGCCCAGGTTCAAATCTCTCCCCTCACATGTTGCGGATATGTTGTATATAAAAGGTTCTTCATCAAAAAAAAATAAATAAATAAAGGACAATAACCTTTTGTTTCCTTAAATTTTCAATTTGTAGAGCTATTTCAAGTGCTAAAAGCTTTCAAGGTAATCCTTATTTTGTTTGGTCTCAACAAAAATCTTGCAATCAAAGAAACACAAGGCAAGTTGAATGATTATTTAGGTAATTGATTTTCTATAATTTAAAGTATATATCAATATTGCTTTCTTTTAATGTATTACCTCAATTTTCTATAATTTAAAGTATATATCAATATTGCTTTCTTTTAATGTATTACCTCAATTTTCTATAATTTAAAGTATATATCAATATTGCTTTCTTTTAATGTATTACCTCTCTTGCTCTTGGGCACAATAATAATTCTACTATAAACATGTTCAATTGTTATAAGCAATTGCTACCATAACAAACAAGATGGTCTCTTTCTATAATAACTCATGAAAACATATCCTAAGGCAATCATATTTAATTGGGCCTAATTTCAGCAACAATATAATGTGATTACGTTTTCCAAGAGGTATATTTGTTTCACCACCAACGTAGACAAATAATTTTGGAAATATTTCTCATCAACCTCTTTTTGAAAATCGTAGATGGAAGATTTAAATATTTAATAATATTTAACACATGTTTTCAGGTATCTACTTCCAACTAATAACTAATATGAAGAGGTGGCAAAACCATACATTGTTCTATGGCACAAACTCTAAATTATTTCCAATAACTTAGAGATTATACAACATTACTTCTTCTAACAAGGCAGAGAATACAAATTAAATACATAAGGAGGGCAATCATTCACCTACATTAGACTCATAATCACTAAGCTTTACTCAGGTTTAAAAGATGAATTTCCACTACACAGTTTATTGTAGTCCTCATGTAATTGTACCTCTCGCACATCAGTTGCATCATGGTTGCTAGCTCATGGTCATCATTCTCTGTATATCGGTTTCAATTTTGGTGGGATCAGCGTGGATCAATGCAATATGATTTAAATATTCTATATCCTATATGTCATGCAAATTCTAACCAAAGGATTCAATTTTATGTGCATACACAACCATGCAATCACCCAATCATTTAGACACCAAGTAATTTATTCCTAAATTTAAACCATGCATTTCTAGAGTAGATTTGTATTCATTGGTATACATCCATTAACCAGCAAGCTTGTTATCATAAGTCATAGATATAACGCTCGCCTTGGAGATAGAAAGAAAAGCATCAACATTACAATGGTATAGTTTCAACTTAGATTAATATTTGCTTTAATTAAGGAGTGATAAGGAGTAGTATATAAGGTTAAAATTATTATCATTGAAGATAGAAGAAAAATCAACCTTAGTAAACTTGAGAGAAAATTAAAAGAAGTTTATATCCTTAAATAGTATTTCAAAACACATTAGTTGAAATACATGAATATTGATATTTGTAATTAATATCATAGGACATATAAAGGTTTTTACTTGGTAAACCAGATTATTATTATTACAAATATCATCAATTTCTACAATTTTGAATTAGGGAGATATAAGGAGTGTTATAGAACGATTTAACTTCGTTCGTTATAATTAATTCGGATCAAATTCCTCAAATGCAATATGACGAAGCAATATGAAAACCACAGCAGTAAATAATTTAAATCAAATGGAATTAGTTCGCCACTCAGGGAGGGCACGTCCCCGTCGTGAAGGCAATAGCGAAATGCAAAGAATATAAAATAAAACACGATGATTTAATTTTGAATAATCTAACTACTATATATATGAAATATTTTACTCTGGAATACCTAGCCGACGGCTAGGTTTGGTGTGTAACATGACTCCCCTCCTCGGAAAGCTTTGTCCTCAAAGCTGGAAATGTCTGGAAAATACTTTTAGGTTCCCATGTGGCATCCTCCTCTGGTAAATCTTGCCATTTGATGAGAAATTCTTGAATCTGACGTGATCTCAGTCTTCGTATTCCGTGTTGTAGTATATCTTCAGGTTGGAGATGTATGCGTCCTTCCTCATCGAGCACTGGTAATTCTGATTGACTTTGCACTTTCTGACCAATTACTTTTTTGAGACATGAAACATGAAATACCGGGTGTATTCGTGATGATGTAGGTAGCTCTAATTGATAGGCTACTTCTCCAATGCGACGCACAATTTTGTAGGGACCATAGAATCGTGGAGCCAACTTTTGGCTGGACTTTATCCTTAACGATGATTGTTTGTAAGGTTGCAACCTTAGGAAAACCCAATCACCTATATTAAAAGTTCTCTCTGATCGGTGCAAGTCTTGTTGTTGTTTCATACGATTTTGTGCTTGGACTAAATTCTCTTTGAGGATGGTGAGTGTAGACTACCTTTGTTGGAACCAATCATCCACTTTGGCTACTTTGGATGATCCTTGTACGTAATCTGCGACGGTTGGAGGCTTGGTGCCATACAATGCTTCAAATGGAGACATCTTAATTGAGTAATGGTAAGAAGTGTTGTACCACCATTCTGCCAATGCTAACCACTGGCTCCATTGGTATTGTTTATCTTGAGTGAAACATCTTAAGTACGTACCCAAACATTTGTTAACTACTTCTGTTTGACCATCTGTCTGTGGATGGTAGGTTGAGGACATGTTCAATTTGGTACCACTAAGTCGAAATAATTCCCGCCAAAAGTTACTAGTGAAGATGGGGTCTCTATCACTTACAATATTTTTTGGCATACCATGTAATTTGAAAATTGAATCCATAAATACCTTTGCCACCTTGCTTGCGGAAAATGGATGTTGTAAAGCCCGAAAGTGAGCGTATTTGGATAACCGGTCTACGACTACGAAGATTACTTGTCCTGCCTTCTGACTTTGGAAGACCTTCAATAAAATCCATGGATATATGTTCCCACTGTCATTCAGGGATGGGTAATGGTTGTAACAACCCTGGTGATTTGACTATTTCTCCTTTATTGTGCTGGCAAACTTCGCATTCTGCTACCCATTGTTTGAATTCTGCTTTTAATCCTTTCCAACAAAATGATTGTTTGACCCTTAAATATGTTTTCAAAAATCCTGAATGTCCTGCTGATGGAGAAGCGTGTGATTCGTCGAGGATCTTCGATTTGAGTTCTGAATTGTGTGGAATGTAAATGCGGTTCTTCTTCCGAAGGATTTTATCTTCATAAGAGAACAAAGGGTGTTTAGAGGACCCTATAGATAATTCTTGAAGTATCTGAGCAGTTTCGCTATTGGACAACCATTCATCTTGTAATTGATTCACCCATTGGGAGCAAGGACCTGAAATAGCGTTAATGACTACTTCGTCTTCATATTTCCTAGACAGTGCATCGACGGCTACATTTTCCTTCCCTTTCTTGTATTCGATAACAAAATCATAGCCCAATAGTTTGGTTAACCACTTATTTTGTTTCGGATATGAAAACCTTTGCTCAAGAAAATGTTTGAGACTACTATGATCTATTTTTATAATGAAGCGGCTACTGATTAGGTAGTGTCTCCATTTTTCTACTGCATGAAGAATAGCCAACATTTCTTTTTCGTATGTTGATCTTCCCAAATTTTTCTCGGAGAGTTGTTTACTTTCAAATGCCAACGGATGACCTTCTTGCATTAATATAGCCCCAATTCCTGTTCCTGATGCATCACATTCGATAATAAATGGTTTGTGAAAATTGGGAGTTGCTAATACTGGAGTTGTACACATGGCCTTCTTAAGAGCTTCGAAGGCTTGAGTGGCCTCTTTCGACCAACGAAAAGCATCCTTCTTTGTGAGTGCTGTGAGAGGTGCTGCAATCTTACCATAATTTCGTACAAACTTGCGATAGTAGCCCGTGAGACCCAAAAAACCACGAAGTTTCTTGATGGTTTTAGGTAAAGGCCACTCTTGAATTGCCTTAATCTTATTGGGGTCGACTTTGACACCCTCATGTGAAACTATATGACCAAGATACTCGACTTCTTGGACACCAAATGAACATTTGGAACGTTTGACAAATAGCTTTTCTCTGTGTAAAATGTGAAGGGCTTTATCCACATGATGTAAATGGTCCGTCCATGTTTTGTTGTATATGAGAATATCATCAAAAAAAACTAACACAAACTTACGGAGGAGTGGACGAAACACTTGGTTCATGAGACTTTGGAATGTGGATGGTGCATTGGTGAGACCAAAAGGCATGACCAAAAATTCGTAATGACCTTCATGAGTACGAAAAGCAGTTTTGGGAATATCTTCTTCTCTGACACGGATTTGGTGAAATCCTGAGCGAAGGTCTAATTTTGTAAAAAAATTTGCACCATGCAACTCATCTAGTAGGTCATCTATGACAGGGATAGGAAATTTGTCCTTGATAGTGAGTTTATTGAGAGAACGAAAATCGGGACACATACGCCAAGAGTTATCTTTTCGTCTAGCCAGAACTACAGGTGAGGAATAAGGGCTAGTGTTGTGACGAATGACTCCATGATCTAGCAGATCCTGAACGATCTATTCAATTTCTGTCTTTTGTGGTTGAGGATAGCGGTAAGGACGATTGTTAGGTGGGACACTCCCTGGAATCAAATGGATGGCATGGTCATGAGATCGTTTAGGTGGTAATCCTTTAGGTTCTTGGAAAACCTCTTCGTAATGTGTTATGATGTCTCGTAACTCTGGAGCAATAATATCCGAAGTTGCTCGAGATTGTTTTTCCAAACAATTAATTTGAGCTATAAATCCATATCCACCCTTTTTTAACATCTTCTCCATACTATGAGAGCTCACCATTTGTGATGGAGGAGTAGTAATGCCTTGTAAGCGAATGACTCGTCCGTTTTCCTTCCATTCCACAAATAATTTTTTGAAATTGAAGCTAACCGTGTCTAATGTTTCCAACCATTCAACTCCCAAAATGACATCAGAGTTCCCTAAATTCATGACGAAAAGGGATCCAAACCAGGTATAAGTTCCCATTTTTATGGAAACTTGAGATGTTCGACCAACACATTGCGCGTTCACCCCGTTGGCCACTAGAACCTGGAATTTGTCTTTGTTGGAAGAGTTAATGAATAAATTCAAAGCTTTTGCTGTTTTGATGTCGATAAAATTGTGGGTACTGCCGAAATCAATTAGCACATTCACCTTTTTCTGGTGAAGAAATCCTGGTACCTTGATGGTATGGTGGGCGGTTAACCCCATGAGGGCATGCACGGAGATCGCCATTGTATCCTCTTCCTTCTCTTCTAAAGTACTTGGTAGTTCTTCTTGCATAGGTTCTTCTTGGTGGTAAGTTTCTTCCTCTTCTCCTTCATATTGATCACCTTCAATATGAAAGTTTTGTTTTTGGGCACATGCTTGTTCCCTGGGGTGATGAGTGCGACATTTATAGCAAAAGTATCTTGATGGTTGATCATTTCTATGAAAGGAATTGTTGCGATACGAAGGACGACTATAAGTTTCACGCCGTGCATACAACTGATTTCTCTTCTCAGCCAGCTTGGCTATTCTTATACAATCGTTCAGCGAGGTTGGATTTTGAATGTCTACCTCCACCCTAATATTTTCTTTCAATCCATTGCAAAAATCTCCTACCACTGTGTCGGGACTGAGGTCTAAAGTATATGGTAGTAAACTGGTGAACTCCGAAACGAATTCGCTAACCGATCCTTCTTGTTTAAGAGATAACAGTCTTACTGTGTATGACGATGTAGCTCCTTCATCAAATCTTTCTAAAAAAGAGGTAGTGAATTTTTTCCAGTTAATAGTAGCTCCTTTCTCTCGCTTAAGCCATACGAACCATTGGTAGGCCTCAATGCCTAATTTTGATGCAGTGAAAGGGACTTTATCAAATTCCTTAATTTGGTATAAGTCGAGAATGCCTTCCATTTTGGCTATCCAACCATGAGGATCATGACCCTCAAAAGTGGGCATATCAATGCATGGAAAATTATTAGGGCCTCTCGGTTGGTGATAACCCATATCCCTTTCTTGATCTTGGTTATACCGTTGTCTATGATAGCGATCCTTGTAATTATCCGAATTGCCTCTTTGTTGTTCCCAATCGTCATCTTGATCGTCATTTTCTTCATTCCTTTGGGCATGGGAGTGATTTTGGGGATTAGTATTGGGATTAAGCTGGTTTTGTGCTCGCACTAGGGTTTTTAGGTTGAGACTAATTTCGCACATACCATCTATTAAGAGTCGAAGAGATTCATCATTGGAAATGGCCGAGTTACTTGAGTCTCCTTGTGTGATGTTTTCATGAGTTGGGGGAGGGTTAGTAGCCATAGGGTCTACTAGTGGATGATGTGGATTATAACTGCCAATTTTGAAAGGAGAAGGAGAATTTTTTGTACCTGGGCTTCGATGAGGTCTTCTTGCATTGTTATTGGTCGTCTCCGAGCTTGATAGTCGACCGTCAGATCCTTTGGTCCACCTTTTGCTCATGCACTTGTTAACATAACCTGCTTAGGAGCTTTTGAGCTTTGACTGCTGCAAAATTTGGTTGAGTTTAGCAAAAATGTGGATTCCGCTTTAAGTATCGCTCCAACTGCGATGCGGAGTTTAATGTGGACTTGGGCTCCTCCTTGACAGCAACTTTTGATAGCTTATGACAACTTTTAGTGACAACCTTTGATAGTGAATTGCGGGATACAAAAATTGAACTGGAATTGACACGACGCACGTAAGCGGACCAGACACGACGGACTGACACGACGCGAGTGGACCAAAAAACGATGATGCGAAGGACCGAACAATTGACACGACACGCGAGCAAACCAGACAACGATGATGTGAGCGGACACAATGCAAGCGGATAACGAGGGAGGACCGAACACTTGACACGACACAGGAACGGAAAGGACCACACACGACACAATACGAATGACGAGCTGGAAATGATACGAAGACCAAGCTGGACGACAACTGTACAAATGACACGTAATACGACGATTCGGACAGGCTAGTGACACGAAGGACGAAGAACCATTTCGCGCGAGGATAGAGAGGAAGTCGTGTGACCGAAGTCACAACTCTTTTATTGCGACAAATCCTTTATAAATCGCCTTTGCACGCACAGCATAGCGTATGTGGGAGAATTTTTCCCGGTAAAAAATATATATATATAAATTAAATTCGTCGCACACCTTAGGCGGAGCGTAATAATTTCCGGTTTTCTCACCTTGTGATTGGTGGACTGCGAAGTGACTGTTACGCTACGCTTTTCTTCAATTTTGTCGATGATTAAATGATGTTTCAGTGAATTACAACCCCAGATTCTAGCCAGGTAACCTTAAATTTTATACTATGTATTTTACGGAGAGCCTGCACAAATTTCCTGTCGCGAGTATGTCCAGCTAGGCCAGAACAGGGCGAATACTGTGTCTTCGACAGTGAGTGTGTATTTGGTAGTGGTGTTTCTTCAGCGAGTGTGTTGTTGCGATGGTGTTGTGCTATCGAGTTACTCCATGACGTGCGAGATAATGCGACGTGCCTCTTAGACCTTGTTTTCACCGATGACAGGTGTATGTGAGTTCTATTATTTTTGCAAAGAGTGGACCGAACGCGCTATAGATTACCTTACCGAACGTGCTGCAGATTACCCTCTCGCTCGTCCCCAGACTGATACCACTTAGAACGATTTAACTTCGTTCATTATAATTAATTCGGATCAAATTCTTCAAATGCAATATGATGAAGCAATATGAAAACCACAGCAGTAAATAATTTAAATCAAATGGAATTAGTTCGCCACTCAGGGAGGGCACGTCCCCGTCGTGAAGGCAATAGCGAAATGCAAAGAATATAAAATAAAACACGATGATTTAATTTTGAATAATCTAACTACTATATATATGAAATATTTTACTCCTGGAATACCTAGCCGATGGCTAGGTTTGGTGTGTAACATGTTACATCAAATTTTAGTGTATTGTAATTTAGAAAATTGAACCATTGAAAATTTAAGGATAGAGAAGCAAAATTATTGCTTGCTTTAAAAGAGTTGGAATTTATTGCTTATGCTTGTCTCATAGTCACATTATAGGGACAAAATAAATCCAACCATAGAGAACTCCATCAAATTAATAAGTGCATAGTTCAATAGGAGAAATAAGGTGAATAGGAGTTGATTATTATCATTCCCAAAATATTACAAAATCAACTCAAAAGGTGAAATAATATTTGCTAGCACTTTATAAAGATTAGAGCATACTCTAAACACTAGGGATACATAAGTAATCCTACAAAACCTAAGTCTTGGAAAGGTTTAATCAAATTAGTTTTATATACTCTAAACTAGGGAGTCATAAGGAAGACTACTTAAAAGATTCTATCAGAACTATTCTCAATATATTTATAACACTAAGGAGTTATAAGGATGTCTACTCCAAAAAATAAATTAAATAATATAATTAGAAAAGAAGTAAGAAAAATACCAATATGGCTTAAAAGCATGATTGATGATTTAGAGAATTCAATGGATAATAAGGAAGATGCAAATGAAAAAGAAGAATCAATAACACTCAAAAAGATTTTTGAAAACTCACAAACTAATAGTTTGGTGAAAGTAGATTCTTCAGGAACATCTTCTAGTGAGATAGTAAAGGGAGTTGATGATAATTATACTAATGAATATATTAAAGAACATATTCAAAAGGTAGAAAATAATATTGATGAAAAAGACCTCATACAGATTTATGAAAGAAGTAAAGATGGAATAACTTCAATTGTGCACACATGGTTTAACTATTTCATCAAGGAAATAGATAAATATGATATTCCTAAAATAGATAATAAAAGAGTTGGGATAATTTTACTATGCTCCTATTACAACCAATTTGGTCATGAGAAGGTAAATTGTTGGAGTTTCCATACCTGTAAATATTGTGGAAAAAATCTCATTCATATTACTCCTGTTACTACAAAGACAACTACTGTAAAATATTTGAGGAGAGACTAATATTCAAATTAGATTGTTTCTTCCAAGTTCTTATTTTAGAAGCATCCACTAACAATGAGTTCAAGCTTGATATTTTTGAAGATCAAGGAAACAGATCATACAAAAAATCAATGAACATAAAAGGAAGCAATTATGATCCATGTATGACTTACACGATTATAAGATCACTAGTACATCAAGGATATTTAGAAGACTACAAGGTCAAAGAATCTTTCAAATACTTTGAAACAACAAAAACCAATGGAATGAAAAATACAAAAAGAGACAACATGAAAATAAAAGTAGAAGAATAAGAAGAATAAGAACTAGACCAAGTTGAAGAATATTCAAAATATGAAGATCCATATTAAAGACTAAAGTCTTCAATACCCAAATAATGTAATACAGGGGGTTGTTATATTATATTACATTATTGGGTACATGCCAATGTACCACCTTGGGTACATAACTAGAGTAGGAGTTTACTTTAGAGTAAATTTAGGTAGTTACTTCAAGCAATGTAATAAATGCACGTGTTAATGTGCAATGATGTAAATGTACAAGGAGTCCACTTGTACATGAGTCATAGGAAAGTTATATGAAGAGGCATAGGTAGAGTAAGGGCCAAGGAACCTATCTTCATATATATAAGTCTTATAGTAAGTGAAATCGGTGTAGTAGAGAATACAGAGAGTGCATAGTATAGAATGGTAGAGGAGTACAATATAGTTCCTTAAAAAAAATTATGGAGTGTTCATATCCTCCATTATACTACATTGTACTATTTTTGTGCTCTTTCATTAATGGCATGTTTTTGAGTTATTGCATAAGTTTATCTCTTTATTTTCCTACATATTATAGTGCCATTATCATACAATCATCTTAGATTGTTTATTTTACATATTGTGGTTGCATTTTCTATATCATATACTCATCAAAATCTAATAAGCTCAGTGTTTGGGATCAAGATTATCCTCATCAGATTATTAATATTTGCAAGAATGAAGAGAGAATCAGAAGGTAATTTTGTTGTTGGATTTATTGGTTGTATTCCTAGATAGGTTTGTGATGTGTAGGGTAGAGAATGGTTCAATTTTATGGAATAAAATTAACAAGTACCAAAGAAAGGGGCATGATTGGATGAAGAGCAATATGATGAAGTTTGAAAATTGTAACTTTATGGAAATTAGGGTGTCTACAATTATTCCTCTACTTCTGGTGGGGTCGGGGAGGTTGATGTTTATGGGAATTTTAATATTTCTTTCTAGGTAGGGCTTTGGATTTTTTTAAAAAGGTTTTGAAAGGGAGCCCAGATAGGTGTAGGATCAAGAAACGATTATTAACTTGGATTAAAAGTGATAAATTGTTCCACAAGGATAGGCATATTAGGAAAAATAGCTTTATGAAGGAGTTTGAAAATTATCACATTTAGAAACTTAGAGGTTTTTGCAATTATGCTTCTAATGATGGCATGTTAGGGAGGTCGATGCTTCTAAGAAATTTAATTTTATTTTTCTGGATAGAACCTTAATAAATATAATTTGAGATGAAAACATTCAATTACATCAAAGGGATAGGCATGACCAGAAGGAAATATTTATGAAGAAGTTTAGAAATCGCATTATTATGAAAATTAGAATTTCTTGTAATTATGCTTCCAGTACTTGGTGTGTTGAGGTGGTCGTTGGCTTGACTTGGGCTCTGACAAGCCTGGTAATCTAGGATATGTCTAAAATCAACTCATGTTTAAATTAGAAAAATGTTATGTATAATTCTAACATGTGGCTTGTAAATCAAAGGTTGGCTTATAGGAATTCTTGTGACATAGAATGGAATTTTGGGGTTTCTTTTAGTCCTAATATGTTGACATATGTGGTCACAATATCTCAAAATACCTAGTTCATATTCAGGCATTATATCAAGGTAATCATATATTTTTATGGAAAACTTCTACTGAAGTGTGGTGTAGCTAGAATTTGGAGAAATAAGAAAGCTCTTTCAGTTTGGAAGAAAGGTGACAAAATGGAAGATAAATATCTAAAACTAGAGCCTCTACCCTTGAATGTAGACAATGAGGTCCAATCTATTCTGGAGAAGAATGGATTCTAGCCTTTTTGGAAAATATTTGAGGGATTCAATGTTGTCTTGTCCAAAAAAATTGCCCTTAGTTGGTTGATAAGGAAAGTGAAGGCTTTTAGAGGTGAATTTGTGATAAATGTGGCATTGCTAGAGGAGGTCACTGGTTTTGTTGTTGAGGAAGAGTGTATTAGGAGAGAGAAACACTCCTTGGTGGCAAAATGGACAAATTATTTGAAGGTGATGAGTGCCCATGCCAGAAGGAGAATGGATTTGCTTCCTATGACTTGGAGAAGAGTGGTCCAACCCATTATGAATTACATCACTCTAGATGCGAATATGTCCATTTTCCACTTTGACTTCCTCAATTTTTTGAGAAGAGGAAGGAGAATGAATATGTCAACTTTTCTCTTGAGATCCACTAAGAATATAGTTACTGATGTGAAGAAAGAGAAGGTATCTACTTTATTACACCAGGGTCTATTTATTATTATTTTCAAGCATGTCATAGCCAAGGAGGACTTGGTGGGTAAAGTCCTTTGGGAGCCCAAATAGGTGAAGATGCAAGGCTCGAGAGACCCTTTGGCAGTAAAGATCAAGGAGAAGTAGGGGCCCATAGACTCAAAGATCTACTCCTCATAGGATGACTCAGATGAGTCAAAGAAGATGCATGTGCTTGATGTTGTAGGCATAAGAGACCCTACTTGAAGGGAAAGGTAAATATGATCAACCGATTATTCCTAAATAAACTTGTAGACATCATCATTTGGTTAATTTGGATTCAAAAGTAAAAGTGATTGATCTTTTAGACCAGGGAGATAAATATGAGGAAGACAACCATTTTGAGATTGAAACCCAAGATTTGTCTGCTCTGTATGTTTCTTTGGATAATACCTAGAAGAATCTTGGGCATGTTATTATTAGGAAATGATATATTTCTAGAAGGGGGGTCCAGAAAGGTAAGAAAATACAAGATGATCTGCAAATGACCCCTAAGAGTACAATTTGGTGTCATGGAGTGGCCATCTCAAGCTCTAAAGTGAAATTGATCTAGGAAGATAAAAACGATAATGCAGACCTTTCTAGTCTACTCCTACTAGAAGACAAAATGCTCAGTGTGCTCCTATAGTCTTAACTTTGAAGCAAAGGCAGTTGGGAAAGACTAAGAGTTAAAAGGACTTGATTAAGAGTCTCCTGATGGAGCACTCATTGGAAGCTCTACATTAGAGTTACTTTATCCTAAAATATATGCTCAAATCTAGGATGAGATTGAGTCAGTTGCTGATCCATAACTTTGAGGATTATGTCTAAGCAATCCCCTCCTATCCATGACCTCTCATAAAACCAAAAGCTAAACTTATCAATATATGATTAACACACAATCACACACATGCATAAGTTTGAACCTTGGACTTCCTAAAGAAAATCCAAATCCCAAACCATTACGTTGTCCCCCATGACATAATTAACACATTAACCAAAAAAATATGAAAATCATATTCTACCTCCAATTATGTAGAAAATATTACCTATGTTTATAGAACTAGGTAATGATCATTCATTTTGCCTTATAAAACTTTTAAAAATAAGATTAACCTATATTGAAATACTTAATCCTATCTTTTAACTAAAATTTTATACCTACTCTTCATGCCATTTATTCATGATATTTTATTAATTCATACTTTGTTTTAAGTCTCAACTAGTGTAACACTTATTTCTTAATAAAGTTAAAAGAAACTAATGTATAAAATAAGCTAACATTTTGTTATAATACCATGTTTATAATGCAATTTTTATAATAAATTTAAAAACTTTTGAATGAATAATAATTATTTATTTGTCTCATCCTTAGTTCAAATAAATTTTATGAATTTAATAATTTGTTAAGGATCATTATATCTTTATGGGTTATTATATCTCTACCGAAAAAATCACTCATGATCTAGTGATCTTAAATATAATACAACTCTCACCCCTTATACTGTGGACCATTATCCATTATTATAGTTGATTTCCAAATTGGAAAAGATAACAAGGAAAAATCCTTTTGGATGAAAAGTCATAGAATAATTTTAATTCAATCTTCACTCTATTTGATCTAATTTTGAATCTCCAAAACTCACATGCTAATCTTTTAATTTTAATCTTTTAATTTTGAGAACCATTATACCATGTTGGATTGTCTCATCTTTAATTATCATTTTTAGTGTAACATTCATTACCTCAAATTTGACCTTTCCTTTTATTCCCAAATAAAACTTTTATACTTTTAATTAAACATTCTTACTTTCAAGAAGTGTTTTTTCTAGTACCTAACTTTTTCACGTAAAAATATTTTGTTATTTGAATTTCTCTGACTATTTGGAAGAGGTTTGAAAAAGTAAACCTTGCTCCTTAAAAAAGCAAAACTTATTCAAAGCTCACTCTTTTTTAATTTTTTTTTTTTAAATAAAAATTTTATATAAAAATTTTACAAAAAGAAAAGAATAAACATTTAAAAATTAAAATACTACTACTTTACTTCTCTTATTATTACTATTTTCAATTTGATTTTACTTCTCTTATTACTATTTTCAATTTAGTTCGTATAATTTATATTTTTTATTAAAAAAAAACCTAAAACTGTAATGAAAAGTTAAATTATTTATTTTTTAAAAGATTATCTTATATTATTTTATTATTATGTAGTGGTATTACAATAGTTTTTTTATTAGATAATAAACGGAGTTTTAAAGAGAATCCATCTTTTTTACAAAGCAAAATTATTAGAGATCAAGGACACACCAAAACCAACAAATCAAATTATCAAACCAACAACTAGAGAGTAACAACAACTTGATAATTATATAAGA
Source organism: Wollemia nobilis (assembly GCA_028583015.1). Taxonomy (NCBI): domain Eukaryota; kingdom Viridiplantae; phylum Streptophyta; class Pinopsida; order Araucariales; family Araucariaceae; genus Wollemia; species Wollemia nobilis. The sequence continues at coordinate 3,825,021 of JAQPPZ010017221.1, forward strand.
CCTATATAGAAGTATTACAACAACTTAATAATTATATAAGACCTAAGCTTTTTTATACTTAATATTTTTTAAAATTAGTTTGTATTATATTTTATTTTTATTGTTTTAAGTTGTATTTAAAATTTCAAATAAAATATATAAAATATTATATTTAATATTGAGTTTTAACCTTTATCTTTTGTGTTTTAAGTATTTCTTTATTTTTTAATTGCATTGTAAATGAAAACATTATTATTAAATATTTAGAGATTAAAAATTGATTTCTAAGTTATTTAGAGTACATAATTGTTTCTTTTACAAAGTTTATTATCTCATATGCATTAAAATTAAAAAAATTGAAAGTGCACATGAAATAAATTTGAGTCATTGTGATAAATAAATGTGATAACAAACCCTGGAAACCCTTCAAAAAATTATCCCATATCGATCTCTCGAACCTTTGGCTTCGCTGTCATGGTTATGTTGCTTCCTTTGTTGTTGAATATGCTCTGAAACGCTAGAAACCCTTTGAACTCTTTAATTTTATTGATATATTTAGAAATTCATGGCTCTTTGTGAGATTTGGATGGATCCAAGTGGGAGAACTGCTTGAGAATTAAGTTTTGAATTGTGCATAGGTGGGATTTCCTCGTGTGGGTGGGAGAATCCCTGATCATGAGAATGGCCCATCTTCTGGGTTAGTGGCCATAGGTATCAGGGTGGGCCCACCCCTTGACCCTAGTCCCCATGCATCCCCAACATGAGCCCCCATATTTATTTGCCCTAAAATCATTTGTAGAAGCGGTCTGAGCAAACCCCATCCCGACTAGCAAAGAGTGTTGTTCCTTTGTCCTCTAACCTGTCCAGGCAAGCTCAGTGTCCCTCTAGAGCTCATGGCCATGATCATGTCCAATGAAGATGTTTTGCTAGCTAGAAAATTTCTAGGCTTCCAAACTAACATAGATTCCATAAGGTCATGGGCATATTCTAAATGAAAATCCCAAGGACTTATGGAGCTAGTTACGCTCCCTAGAGGATTTTTCATAAAATTGAAAGGACTCCAATTGTATCCTCGTAAGAGGGCCTTGGTTATTTGGTAGACGTAGTCTTTTCATGAGGAAATGAGGTCCAAATTTTAACTTAAGCTTCCAAAGCATCAACTTAGCTCCAATTTGGGTTAGACTTCTTAGTCTTCCAATTCAGTTCTAGCATGAAGATATTCTCAGAGGAATAATCGCAAGAGCTAAGATGGTCTATGTTAATATGTGCATCAATGCTAATCTGGATTCTGAGTTGACTAACTTCATTGAATGACCTTAGACATCTACAACTAATATTAAGAAATAGAGTACAATAATAAACCTTTTTATGGCTTCTCTTGCAAGAATATTGGTCACCTTTTGATCCAGTGCCCCTCCTTGGGACCACTCATGAAGCCTAGGGTTTCCTGGCACTGCAAGGACTCCCAAAATTCCTCTAGTTCTTTTTACAACATCAAGCATTTTGACCTGGTTGCAAGTGGCCCATGAAATTATCTAGTGAAAATGCCTAAATTTCAAATGGCATGGAGGCCCAAAATTTCATTGGAGAGAAGGCCTAGATTTTGAATGGCAAGGAGACCTAGAATTTCATTGGAGAGGAGGCCTAAAGTTTCATTGGTGAGGAGCCTGTACTTTCCTTGACCCAAGTATATGCTCCTGCTTCCAGCATGCCTCAAATTTTATCATAGCATCCCTCGGCCCTAGTAAGCCCTCATAACTATCCTCTTCAGGATAATCCTTTTGCTTTCTTGGAGAAAGAGATTCTTTTAGAGGATTCAATGGAGCCTCATTTGGAAGCCCCTATAACTCTAGCAGAATTTGTTTTGCTCGATCTAGATCCTCCAATACCAAATTTCTCAAAGCCCTTATTTTTGCAAGATCCAGTTCTAAATATCTCGGAACAAGTAGTTGGTAAAAAGCAATGTACTCCATTACTATGTAGTGGTATTATAGTAACTTGATAATTATATAAGACCTAAGCTTTCGTATACTTAATATTTTTTAAATTATTTTATTTTATAATTTTTTTTAATTGTTTTAAGTTGTATTTAAAATTTCAAATACAATTTGTAAAATTTTAAATTTTATAATTTTATATTTAAGGTTAAGTTTTAACATTTAACTTTTATTTTTAAGTATCTATTTATTTTTAACTGCATTGTAAATGAAAAAGAATTCTTATTAAATATATAGAGATTAATAATTGATTTCTAAGTTTTTTAGAGTATATATAATTGATTCTTTTACAAAGTTTATCATCTCATATGCACTAGAATTAAAAAAATTGAAGGTGAACATGAAATAAAATTGAGTCATTATGATAAACAAATGTGATAATAAACCCTAAAAACCCTTTGAAATCTAATCAACAACTACCCAATCTACGACCTCTTGAACCTTTCACTTCTTCGCCATGGTCACACTACTTTTGTTGTTGCAGAAGATGCTCTAAAACCTTAAAAACCCTTTGAACCCTAGAAACCCTTTGAACTCTTTAATTTTATTGATGTATCTGGAGATTCATGGCTATTTGCAAGAGATGGATGGATCCAATCAAGTGAAGTGCTTGGGATTTGAGTTTTGAATTATGCATAGGTGGTATTTCCTTTGGTGTGGATGGGAGCTTCCTTGATCACGAGAATGGTTTATCATTTGGGTTGGTGGCCATGTGTATCAAGGTGAGTCCACCCCCTGACCTTAGTCTCCCATACATCCCTAGCAGGATCTTGGCTAGCAAAAGTGTTGTTATTTTGTCCTCTAACCTATCCAAGAAAAGCTTAGTGTCCCTCTAGAGCTCATGGTCATGATCATGTCCCATAAAGTTTTTTTGTTGGTCAAAATTTTTTTAAGCTTTTGAAATGAAAACCCCAAGGACTTATGGAGCTAGTTGTGCTCCCGAGAGGTTTTCTTTCATCAAAATGAAGTGTTGAGGATTCATATCATATCCTCACAAGAGGGCCTTGGTTCTTTGGTAGGCATAGTATTTTCTTGAGGAAATGGGGTCCAAAATTTAATCCAAACTCCCAAAGCATCAACTCAGCTCTGACTTGGGTCAAACTCCTTGGTCTTTTGATTTAGTTATTGCATGAAGATATTCTTAGAGGAATCGTAAGAGCCATTGGTAATCTAGTATCTTTCAACCCTACCATAAGAGCTAAGTAAAGGATAGTATATTCTAGAATGGGCATCAATGCTAATATGGATTCTAAGTTTCTAACTCCATTGATTTGATCTCAGACATCTGTAGCTAGCATCAAGAAATAGAGTACAAGAACAAACCTTCCTATGACTCTTGCAATAATATTGGTCACCTTTCAACCTAGTGCCCCTCTTTGGGACCACACATTGAGCCCAAGGTTTCTTGGCACTACAAGTACTTGCAAAATTCCTTTGGTTCTTCTAATAATATCAAGCATTTTAGCCCAATTGCAAATGGTCCCATGAAGTTATCTAGTGAAAAGACCTAGATTTTGAATGTCATGGAGACCCAAAATTTTATTGGAGAGAAGGCCTAAATTTTGAATGGAAAGGAGGCCAATAATTTTATTGGAGAGGAGGTCCAAAATTTTATTAGTGAGGATACCTCAATTTCCTTAGTCTATGTATCTGCTCCTGCTTCCAGCATGCTTCAAAATTGATCAAGACATCCCTCGACCCTGGTAAGCCCTCATAACTATCCTCTTCAAGATAATCCTTTTGCTTTCCTAAAGGGATACACTCTTATCTCAGAGGATTCAATGGAGCCTCATTTGGAAGTACCTGTAACTCTAGCAGAATATATTTCACTTGATCTATATCCTCCAATCCCCAATATCTCAAAGCCCTTATTTTTGAAAGATCGAATCCCAAATATCTTGAAACAAGTAGCTGGTAAAAAGTACTACACTCCATTGCTATGTAGTAGTATTATAGTAAATTGATAATTATATAAGAACTAAGCTTTATTATACCTAATAACTTTTTAAATTATTTTTGTATAGAATTTTGTTTTTGTTTTAAGTTGTATTTAAAATTTCAAATAAAATTTATAAAATCTAATTAAGGTTGAGTTTTAATGTTTAAATTTTATGTTTAAAAATCTATTTATTTTTTAACTACATTGTAAATGAAAAGGAATTATTATTAAATATACAAAGATTAAGAATTTATTTCTAAGTTATTTAGAGTATATATAATTAATTATTTTACAAAGTTTATCATCTCATTTGCACAAGAATTAAACAAATTGAAGGTGCACATGAAATAAAATTGAGTCATTATGATAAAAAAAATGTGATAATAAACCCTAGAAATCCTTTGAACTCTAATCAACGGCTACCCCATTTGTGACCTCTTAAACCTTTCACTTATTCACCATGACCGTGCTACTTTTATTATTGCAGAAGATGCTCTAAAATCTTAAAAACCCTTTGAACCCTAGAGACCCTTAAAACTCTTTAATTTTATTGATATATTTGGATATTCATGGCTCTTTGTGAGAGCTGTATGGATCCAAGTGGGAGAAGTGCTTGGGATTTGAGTTTTGAATTATGCGTAGGAGGGATTTCCTCTAGTGTGGGTGGGAGCGTCCCTGATCATGGGAATGGCATATCATTTGGGTTTGTGGCCATGTGTATTGGGGTGAGTCCACCCCCTAAACTTGGCCCCCCATGCATCCCTAATCGGAGCCCTCATGTTTCTTTATCCTAAAATTATTTGTAGAAGCGGTCCAAGCAAACTCCATTTCTACTCGCAAAAAGTGTTGTTCTTTTGTCCTCTAGCCTTTCTAGGGTAAGCTTAGTGTCCCTCTAGATATCATGGTCATGATTGTGTCCCATGAAGCTATTTCGCTATTCAAAAAAAAATTAGGCTCCTAGTATGACATAGATTCCAATAGGTGATGGGCATATTTCAAAGGGAAACCCCAAATACTTATGGATCTAGTTGCATTTCCCAAAGGTTTTTTCATTAAATTGAATAACATCAAGGACTTGAATCATATTATCACAAGAGGTCCTTGGTTCTTTGGTAGGCATAGTATTTTCCTAATAAAATGGGGTTCAAAATTTTACTCAAACTCCCAAAGCATCAACTTAGCTCTGATTTTGGCCAAACTCCTTGGTCTTTCGATTCAGTTTTGGTATGAAAATTCTTAGAGAAATCTCAAGAGCCATTGGGCATCTAATATCTTTTGATATTTCCACAAGATTTAATTCAAGTATGGTCTATGCTAGCATTTGCATCAATTATAATTTGGATTCTAAGTTGCTTAACTCTATTGAGTTGATGTTGGACATCTATAGCTAGCATCAAGAAATAGAGTATGAGAAAAAACCTTCATGTGGTTCATCTTGCAAGAATATTGGCCACCTTTCAATCCAAAGCCCCTCCTTGGGACCACCCGTTGAGCCTAGGATTTTCTAGCACTATAAGAACTCCCAAATTTCCTCTATTTCTTCTAAGAAAATCAATCTTTTTGGCCTAGTTGTAGGTGGGCCCATGAAGTTGTCTAGTGAAAAGAACCAAATTTTGAATGGCATGGAGACCTAGAATTTCATTGGAGAGAAGGCCCATATTTTTAATGGCAAGGAGACCCAAGTTTTCATTGGTGAGGAGCCTCTACTTTCCTTAGCCCATGTATCTACTCTTGCTTCCAACATCTCTCAAATTTTACTATGACATCCCAACCCTAGTAAGCCCTTATATCTATCCTCTTTAGGATAATTATTTTGATTTCCTAGAGGTAGAGACTCTTTCAATCTCAAAGTATTTAGTGGAGCCTCAGTTGGAAGTCCCTTTAACTCTTATAGAATCTACTTTTCTTGATATATATCTTCCATTCCCAAATATCTCAAAGCCCTTATTTTCACAAGATCTAATTCCAAATATCTCAAAATAAGTAGCTAGTAAAAAGCACTACACTCCTCACACTATATTCAAAATTCAAAATTTAATTATTGGCAGTAAAAGAAAGGGAGGTAAGACCTCAAACCAAGTTCTTAAAAAATTTAATCTCAAATCCCTACTCTCAAAGATCCCCTCCTAGATTATGAGTTGTTAGCTTCAATGAAGAAAATTTAAGGCAAGGAAGATCCTGATGAGGACCCCCTTGAGGTTTTGGTAGGGGTCATACCTATTGCACTTTGGTTTTGGTGCTTTGGTTTCTCTTTGTCCCTGATTTGTAAGGTTAGCTTCTTTTGGTCTCCCTCAAATGGCCTTACCTCTAGTTTATCTTATTATGATAGTTTTTCTTTCCCTTGTTTACAAGGTTTGCTTTGTTTTTGGATCGTTTAGTATCTTTCCTTATGTTTGTGTCTCTCATTGTAAAAGGTTTGGTATCCTTTCAAAATCCCTTTTTTTCTACCTAATAAAAAAATAAAAATAAATGTGATAATAAAATTTGAAATGTGATCATTTATTTAGTTTATTTAATTATAGACATTTACTTTTATTTTTAATAAGTTTTATGTGGTTTCTATTGGGGCCACTCCCATTAAAATGCCAAAGTATTACATGTATTGCACCATACATTTTTATCACAAATTTTCATTTATTTTTTCTTTTAAATATATTATTCAACTTCTTCAAAGTGTTATGTTTCCACAAAGCTCCTTGAAATCATTTTGATGAAGAGATAAAATCTCACTTGGTCAGTTGCCTTATAAAATTTGAATTTCACTGAGATGAATATCAACACCGCAATTCGCTAATTTATTTTCTATTTAATTTCCTTCTCTATATATATACTCATAGTTCCAAGAGATTACCTCTAGTAATAGATGATGAACATCAGCAATACTAGTATTATTTATCTAGTCTCCACATCCATTTTTGTTAAAAGCATTGATGATAATTTATGAATCCCCCTCAAATGAAACACATTTATATCCTTTTTCTACTACAATTTTAGTCCCTCTAAGAAGTGGCCTAGTCTCTGCATAGTTGTTAGTTGAAGTTCCATGTGATTCTGAATAAGTGAAGAATTTTGGCTTCACTATTTCTAAAAACACCACCTCCACCAACTTTTCCTAGATTTCCTTTAGAAGCTTTTCATAAACCCAATTTCTAGACATTTTTATTTTATCATAAATCAAAGTAGATCCTTTTGTTTTAATTCCATGGTTGTAGATGACTCTTCCATGTATGTTCAATTCAGGTAGCCAAGTTATTAGCACCTCTTTTTCTATAGTTGAGACTTCTCATGATAAGCACCATATTTGTGGATATTTTACAAGAGAGAAAATAATACGGTTCCAAACTTGGGCATAATTTTAAGATTTATTTATTTTTAATTATGTTATTCTTTTCAAGCCATAAATTCCAAAAAATAATGGCAAGGTCAATACTCCAAATAATACATAATACTTTAGCTTTGAAATTAATAATTCAATATTTCATCAACTCTTTCAATGTTTATGGAGCTACCCAATATATTTTCATATTTTAAAAAATAAAAAAAAAAACAAATGGTGTGAGAAAATGGACAATAAAAAAGTAAATGGTCTAATGTTTCTAAATACTTCTCACACAAGGCACATCTAAAGGGTCCATAATATCCTCTTCTTTGTAGACTCTCTCTTGTAAGAATCTTACTTTGAACTACTAACAAAAGGAATGTATGTTGAGGCCTTAGGGAGAGCCTCAAATGCCCAAACATTATTCCAAGGAAAATCTTTAGGAGAAGGAAATTTTGATTTATCTAAATTCTCATATCCCAACTTGATCGAGTATCCACCATCCTTTGATAAGTTCTAAATAAATTCATCCTTTCATATAAAAATCGACAAATAAAACTCTTGAAACATATTTTCAAGTTCATCTACAATTTGTTTGAGTTCCTCTCCTTCAACTAGGTTACTAAAATAAATCCATGATCTATAGTTCTTGCTTATAATAATATAATATTTGACCTTTGGACCTTTACATGCTAGTCATGCTTGAGACAATGGTTACCATTTTGAGTCAAATATAAGAGGATAAGGCTTCAACCAAGCATCAAACCAAAAATTTACATAACTCCCCTCATTGACTAACCATATATTATGTTTATTTATCAATTGCAAAATATCTAATATGAATTTCCATGTTGATGATCCTTTGGGAAGAGTTGATTTTCTAAATAATTTTATTGCATAAAGAAAACCTATATATTTTTGAAGTATTTTTTTCCCCAGTTCTTTTCTGTATCTCTAAATAATCTCTATAAAATATTTGCTCCTAATGCCAAATTTACAAGTCTACAATTTCATAAGCTTGCTCCTCCAATATTATTTCCTTTGCAAACCCTATCCCACTTACAAAGAGGAAATCTATGTTTTTCCTCACAAACTTCCCATAAAAAGTCTCTTTGAATTTTATGAAAGTATGATGCTATACTTGTTGGTAGTCTTGAAAGTGACATCGTATATATAGTGATGGATTACAATATAGAATTTATAAGTTGTAGCCTTCCTTCTATGGTTAATAACGTACCTTTCCAACCTACCAAACAAGCTTTCATTCCATCCAAAGAAGATATCTAAAGTTCCTTTTTATTTCCTTTAGAAAACAAAGGATTACCCAAGTATTGATGGAAATTTTTAAATTTTGAACCCTAAACTATTGACAATAATTTGCTATAACTCTAGGGCAATATTAATGAAAACATCATGGATTTTGTAGTATTTATCAATTTTACAATAGCCTTCTCATAGCATGATAATATTGATTTAATCTCCATGGATTCACTAAGAGATGGCGCAAAAGAGAAGTATCATCAACAAATTAGAGATGAGATTCAAAGGGACCACTTTTTACAACTTGAATATCCTTGATTTTTTCTTCCATTTTACCTTTGAACTCCCCACGCTTATGCCAGAATAATGAATAGATAAGAGAACATATATCACCTCAACAAAGTCCACAAGACGAATTGAAGTAACTAGTAGAAGAGCCATTAATCAAAATGGAAAATTTTACAGTGCTATAACAATATTTAATCCACTCACACCAACTATAATCAAAGCTAAAATTTATGAGAATAGCAAGTAGAAAAATCTAGGAAACCCTATCATATGCTTTGTTCATATCTAATTTCAAAAGCATAGCTGGTTTTTTCATGGAATGAAATGCATGTATGGCCTCTTAAAAAATAATTTACCATCAATAATATGTTTACCATGAATAAATCCACGTTGTTTCTCTAAGATAAGACACCCTAGAATGCCCTTCAATATGTTTGCCATAATTTTTGAAATAATTTTATATATCATATTACAAAGGCTTATTGGACAAAAATTATCAAAATATTTTGTCACCTTTCTTGGGAACCAAGGTAATAAAAGTATCATTGATCTCACTTATTATAGCCTTCCTTTTATGAGCCTCTTCAACTACAACTAACATATCACTCTTTAATAAATCCCAATTTTTTTATAGAAAATTGCAATAAATCCATTGAGACTAGGTGCCTTGTTAGGATGGAAAGAGAAAACTACTTCATGGAGCTCCTCCAAGGATATCTTCTTCACCAAGTTTTCATTTTGTCCCTTAGTGATAATTGATGGAATATTTTGTAGAAGTTTTTCTTATGCCTCGCCTAGAATTTGATAAAATATTTTTTAAATAATTAATTGCTTCCTTCCTTATATCTTCTTCATCCTCAATATTTCTTCCATCTGGAGTTAAAATATTTTTTATATGATGAACAAAAAAAAATTGTTTTTGTTGTAGCATGAAAAAAATTGTATTTCTATCTCCTTCCTTGAGCCATTTCTCTCTATATTTTTGGAACCAATATGACTCCTTTTTCAATGCATTATGATAATCATAAAGTAATTGTTTTTCTTTCACATACATTCATTAATTTCTACTATCTCTTGTAAATTTTTGAGCTTGGATTCAATTTCTCTCTTTTCTTTAAAAATGTCACCAAAATATTTGCATTCCAAAGCTTCATTTGCTCCTTTAAATATTTTAAATCTTGAAAAAACACGTACATACATGATCCTTAAAATTTTGATTCATCCCACCATAACATAACCATCTAGAAAAGTCAGGTTCTTAGAGCCACATAGATTGGATGTGAAATGGCGTTGGATGACAAGTATTAGGTAACTCACAAGTTAAAAGAATGGGTTTGTGATTTGATCCTGTTCACAATAAAATATATGAAGAGATTGTATACTTTGTTTGCAACCATTTATTAGATAACAAGAATATTTCTAGTCTTTTTGCTATATAATTTTTCCCAATGCATCTATTATCCCATCTATATTGAAATTTAGAGGGACTAATATCCCAAAGTTCATTTGAATTGACAAATGAAGCAAAATATTGCATTGATTTAAACCATCCTGGAATACCACCCTTATTTTCCAAAGGAGATAGAATAGTATTAAATTCACTCTAAGAATCCACAAATCATAAGAATCATCATTGTATTTGAAAAAATATATTAAGGTCCTTCCAAAACATTTCACGAGTAGCTTTAGTTGAAGCATATACATTTATAACCCCAACTTTGATGTTTTTCTCTTTCTTGCAAAATAATCCAACAATATTTTGCTTCTAATAATTGCCCATCCCATTTGCATTTGTCCCATATTATTGCAATACCACCTAAAGCTCATGTAGAATAAATTGCTAAACAATCATCCATCTTTCAAATCTTCTAAAAGTAATCCTTACATTCCTCACTACTTAATTTTATTTTTTGTATTAAAATAAACTCAGGACTATAAAAACCTATTAATTCCTTAATAACTATTTTTAGGGGTTTTATTCATACCCCTAATATTCCATGATATCATTTTCATCATAATTTTTTTATATTTTTATTAGTGGGCTTATCCCCACTTCTTGTTAACTCTTGTGAATTTATATTTGAATTCCAAATAAATACCCTTTTGAGTTTCCCTTTCTCTTTATTCTTTCTTTGATGGCCTTCCTCTCCTTCTTCCATTCTCTCCAACACTCTCATCTTCATCAATCTCTTCTATTTTTCCTATTTTTTCATTTTTTTCATATGAGACTTATCTTTTAAAGATTTATGTTTCCCTAAAGATTTCTAAGTACAAGGAATAGCCTCATTAGAATTTTTTTCTCTATGTTTCTCTAGAAACTCTAAACTACATATTCAACCCTCCATAGTCATTAATTTCTTATGTTGGCTTGAAAACCCTAAATTTTCGTGGATATCCTCCATAAATTTTTATTTATTGTACTACTCTTGAAACCCTAAAGTGCAAGGAATACACTTTGTACTACTTTAATTTTTATTGTAATGAGAATATTTTATGCTACTTGAGGATAATAAAGGTCATTTACCTAGATTAAGCTTAACCTCCATGTCATTTGCTTTGAAATTCACCTCTTCATCTTTCTTTGCTTTAAAATTTGCCTTCCCTCTTCCTTCATACCTTTAGCTCCTACATTTGAACTTGTGCATAGTGCTTCCTCATCCCTCATATAATTTTTTTCTTCTAATGGTTGATTCGAGTGAACTATAATGGCCTTTGCCACCTGATGATGTAGAAGGGTTTTTCTAGCCACTTTCTTAGGAGTGGAAAATACTTGATTTAACCTAGCTTCTCCCATTATATGATATCCTTATCTCATATTAAAGCTACCCTCATGCCCCAAAATTTCCATCTCTTCCTCCATAATTTTCACTTTGTAGTCTCTTGTCATGTGTCGGTTTCATGACATTTGTGACACCGAAATGCAATATTTTCATAATTCACTTTTTGATCCCATTCTCTTCATTTAGATTTAATCCTGATTGACTACAATAAAGGTTTTAAAATATCAATGGAAACACACATTCAAGTGTATACATCATTCCTTCTCTCCTTAGTAGTTGGTCCCTCCTAGATGAATTCACCTAGAGTATTACCAATATTCTTCAAAACCTCCTTATTTATAAGTTGATAAGGAAGTCCAAAAATCCCAATCTATATCAAAGCCTTCTAATAATTTTTGTGTCCGCAAAATATTCTCAATCCAAGGTCTTAAATATAATGCATATTTACCCCTAAACCAAGGGCCTTCATCCATTATTTTATCCCTTATTTCTAAACTAGAGAAAATAATGAAGAAAAATCCTTTTGGAAGAAAAGTCATGGAGTAATTTGAATTCAGTCCCCACTTCCACTTGATCTAATTTTGAATCTCATAAAAACTTAGCTAGTATCCATGAAACTTACATATTGACCTTCTAATTTTGAGAACCATTATATCCTTCTCCATCATCTTATCCTTGATAATCACTTCTGGTGTATAATTTAATTCCTAGATAGGGTTTTGCATTGATTTGTTCTTCTTCTTATTGCTATCTAGGGCATTCATACTTCAAACTTGGTCATTCATACTTTCAGTAAGAAATTTTACAAATGAATTTCTTTACATGTCACCTAAATTTTATTCAAATGAATCCTTTAATTCTCCTAAGATATAGAACAAGTGGAACTTGTTCCTTGATTACACTTTTCTTTCTACTTCTTACTTCCCTTCTCACACTTCCTCCCCACTCCTAGTTCACCCTTGCTTCCAGCTTGCACTCGCTGCTAAAATAAGAAATGGCATTTATTCCTTGATCACAATTTGCTTTCTACTTTTTACTTCCTTACTCATACTTCCTCCTCATTCCTAGCCCACACTTGATCCTAGCTTACACTCACTTTTGGAATAAGAAGTGGTACTTATTCTTTGATTGCACTTCAATTTCTACTTCCTACTTCCCTTCTCACACTTCCTACTTGCTCCTAGATCACACTCACTTCTGGAATAAGGAGTGGCACTTGTTCCTTAATTTCACTTTTCTTTCTACTTCTTGATTTCCTGCTCACACTTCCTTAATTTATAGATATTTATTAATAGCATATTTAAATGGATAATGTGTTTGGAAACAAATTCCAAATAATCTACAAGGAGAAACCACTACACAAGCCTTTTTTCCTAAAAGTTTCTAGTGATTTGTTTTGGATACATAGGAGATTTGGTTACATCCACATTATTTTTAGTAACTACCAAGTGAAGGGTTCAAACCATAGGATTTTCTCCCAACAAGCCTATACCACCTAGTTGTTGATGACCCGACATGAGGGGGACCACCGATCACTCATGATTTGTACCATTGTCGTTGGTCTGGTGTGCACTCAAATAATTCATATTATACTATTACCTTTGCAATAGACATACCCCCAAGGTTTGAACTTAGGTCTCTTCTTGGTAAGTGCCTGGCCAAATAGAAAATTACCAATCCACCTAGCCCTTGGGGGCTAGTGAAATGTTTTCTACTTTTATTTTTTTCCTAATTAGATATATAATTACAATTATTTTGTAGGCTTTCATTTATTATTTCCTTTTGACTAAATGGATATGTTTTCTCCTTTGCAAGTAATTCTTTGTTGTTAACTATTTTTAATCATATTACTACTTGGAGATTTTAAAATATATATAAAAAGACCTAAGATTATTATTTTTTATTATTTTATTTCTTACATATCTCATAAAACTTTCCATCATTTTTAACTATTCCATTGAAGAGAAGCAAATAAAATTAGATGGAGCTAGATTTATATCAGCATTAACTTGGCATAAAGTGAACTTCTTTTAGGATTTGATCGTGTTGATAAAAAATACACATGAAAAGAAAACAACCAATGACAGAAAGGTGATGAATAGGATTCAAGTTCCACATTTCACAGAGGATCTAAACACAGAGTGAAATATTTCTAGTTATGGACAAATTGATACAATTCTTTTGAACTTTTTTGACGTCGGTCAGTCAGTACATCCCTTGCATTGGCAAACCCATGAATCTAGGTAAAATTAAATTCAACCGATCATTTAGTACTAATTCCTCTTGCTTCTATGGATTAGCATGGACCATTCCAATAATAACTAAGTCAGGTTCTTATATATATCAAATGTAATAATATTTAAGGATCCTTAGAACTTGAATTTTGATAATTATTCCTATATTAATTATAATATTTAGGGATCTATAAGGGACATCTAATATCACTTAATTATGGGAATAAAAAAATCACATACCATATCTATCATGGACATATTATGTTACTTAATTAGGAAACAATAACAAATCCTAAATTTTCATCTATCCCACAACATCCATAAGAATAACCATAAAAAATAAGAGCAATCACCTCAAACAGATAACTTTATGAAATTAAACAAACTAACAAATAAACCCTATGGCATAAACTCAACCAAACCCACATGAAAATTTTTACCAAAAAGGAGAACCTTACGAAAAAAACAAAACCTACTCATAAAAAACTTATTGTTGTAGCTAAAATTGATACAACATGAATGTACCCATAATTTCAAAATTTTGAAGGTCCTAAAAGGTACACTTTTTGTGATAGGCTAATAAAGAATTCAAATCTGAATAAAACATTTTTTGTCTTCATGAACATCTCCAACCCCTAAGCAACTCGATTTTTCCTTTCATTAAAAATTAAGGGGTTCCCCATCTAGTTCCTTCAAAAAAGATCATCACCTTTTTTTTACCCATTTGGCTGAACTGAAATGATGAAATCCACCCTTTGATCGACTGATAGAAAGCATCTTCCAAAAAATACAATCTTCAAAAACTAAGCAAAAGGACTTTTTGGTCGAAAAAAAAGAGCATTCGGCCAACAGAAAAGAGCATTCGACTAAAAGAAAAGAACAAGCGACCAAGACTAAATCATATTAAAATATTTTTTCAGTCGACACCCGTGGAAAATGAACTAATGGTATTTTTACAAGTAAGAAAATTTTTGATCAACCGATAAAAGGTTTCAGTCGATCACTCAAGCCAAAGAGTCAAAGCAAGCAGAACACACAAATTTTAAATCGATCAACAAAAATGAAATTACTATCAAAAAATTTTGGCTAAAAAAATTCAGTTCATTAACACCCCTTTTTCAACCGATAAGAAGAAAGTAATAACCAAATTTGAAAGGTGTTTCAATCGATGCAAAGTAAAAAACTGACTAACTAATCGGTCAATCGCGAAAAGTGATTATTTTTTTGATCGACCACAGTAAATAGTCAGCCAAAATATTTATTGATAAAATATAAAACAAGTTGCTCAATAAAAATATGTCATTGGCAAAAAAAAATTAAGAGATGTTTGAAAATTCAAAAAATCAATAAATTTTTCTATGGCTCACAAAAAAACAAAAGATGATCACTCAAGCGAAAGTGAAATTATTGTTTGGCCAAAGAAAAGCCTTTGTCTATTGAACAATGGAAAGGATCGACCGGATATTTGGTCAAACTGCTACCATTGAAAATATTTTGACCAAGAGAAGAAGAGATTAAGTACCCACGGTCGAACACATCCTCATCGTCAAAAAGTCATCGACCAAACGAAATCAACAGGAGAGATCAACCCAACCAATCAAAGGTAAAATCGATGAAGATAAAGGTATGTCACCATGTAATTTTTATATGCATAAAATCTTAGTTAAATATTGTTATTATGAGCTGGCATCCTTGATAAAAGCAATCACGAGTTTTAAAAATGCAGTGCGTGCAAAAGTACACAAAACCATTTTGATTGAATAATGATGTCCAACGACCGAATCTCTATCTATGCAAAATTAAAATGATCCACCGACCAAAATTTGATAGAAGAGAAGAGGTAATCGACTAATCATCCAATAAGTGGACTATACATTTTCAGCCGAATTAAACCATTTATTGGTCAAACATTCATCAACGATAGTCGAAGCGCAAACTCCAAATCCGTGGACCCTCACCTAAGAAAATTTGATGCAACACTCAAACCAATAATGATCTCACTGACATGGCCACACCACTTTAGATATTATGGACACACAAGCCAATCGCAGGCCTCAACCTCAGATCTCTCCAGGCATAATTTTTAAAACAATGTGTACAGATCGAATGGCTCAAAATATGACACATGTATGATATGGTGATCACAAATCAAACAGATGACGACGATTCATGATTGGTCGATCATTATGGAGGATTGAGGTGGTGAGCCAAGAATATAAATAATGCAACGGTAGTTGGTATGATGTTAATAACTCTTCATGCACAAAAAAATTTAAATACATGGTCAAAGTAACAAGTAATTCACAGTGCTTACAAAGCTCTCAAATTGTTTTGATGAGTTGAGAAAACCAGAGATAGAGATTCAAGCGATGGCCTACTCCAACAGGGTATCCCTAAAAATGAGAGTTGAAGCATTAGATGAGAAGGTGCCATTTAATAAGTTGAATAACAAAAAGGTTGAATAACAAGTATGGGGTGAGGATGAACTCACTGAGTTCTTCTTCTAGTCAAGCACAAAAGAGTGGTGACACCCACACTACCTATTGAAAAATATATCAAACCAAGAATATGAAGACAAAGACAAGAAAGCTCCCTGTTTCAACAAATGGAGAACCAACCTGGAAAAAATCTTGTACCCAAGAGTACATTGCTCTCTCAAATTGTTGTCATGGCTATCCATATCATATGATCCAAGAACTAGGACTATTGTTAATGGGTGAAACAAGCCCATCTACATGATTACACCTAAAAAATAGAATAGGTTTTTAGGCTAGAAATGGCTAAACCGTGCTACAATACGAAGGTGATTTCAAAGAAGGTATGGCACATGATCGGTACCACCTTCTATGAGAAGTTGTTTGACTATGATAAACTAGTGTTGACAGATTCCCCAATTCATAAGAACCAGTTCTACAAATGGGCAAGAGACTACGTTGACATGATTCATGTAGTTTTAGGAGTTGAGAACCTTGTGATTTGAAAATATTCTTGCCAAACCTTCTCCTTTGGGCTTGTTGTCAGATGGTGACGATTGTCCCAATTCCTTAGCTTCTTCCTTGGTAGTAATTTCTCCAATGAGTTCTTCTAGAAAATCCTTCAATGAGGCTCACCAAGCCTTCTTATTGTTTCTCCTTGAGACCTCTCCAAGGTCTTCAATCTTGTAGCTTCAAAATATTCAATGAGACCTTCCTTGGCCTCTTCAATATTCAACTATGGAAGTTTTATAGTGATATCTTCTACTTGGATATCCTAAATTTGTTTCTATTGAAATATGCATTAGAACTTTTGCTAGTTCTTCTCAATGCCTAATATTCCAATATATAAGTTCTTCAATAGGGCCTTCAATGGACTAAAGAACACAAGATTATACTAAGAGGGGGGTGAACATTATAAGATCAACTTTCACTTTTCTTTCTCAAGCAATATTATCCAATTTTATCAATAGCAGTAATCAAAGCAATGCATAAATCATCACACATAATAGAGACACCAATTTAACGTGGTTCACCCAAAGTGGGCTACTCCACGGAGAAAATATTTTTACTAAATTTCTCAACAAATAATTGTAGGAATCAATTTCATATTACAATGTTTATGGACCTCTATCCAAAGGAGACACCAATCCCTTAATACTCTAATTTATGGATCTCTCTCCATAGGAGAACTCTTCCCATCTTCTCCGATTTGTGGAACTTTGACCCATGAGAATTCTTTCTCCTCAATTGGTTCGTGGATATCTCTCCATAGAAGACTTCTATCTTTCCAACTGGTTCACAAATCACACTCCATAGGAGAACTCCTTCTCCTTGCTCTAATTTATGGAACTCTATCCACAAGAGAACTCTTTCTCCTCTGCTCTATTTGGTTTTCTTCTAGAAGACTTCTATCCCCATTGCATTGGCTTGTGTATCTCTCTCCACATAATACTTCTATCCTCATTACCCCTGGCTAATGGATATCTATCCATTGGAGACTCCTGTCCTCTACTCTATCACCTCCAAAGCTTACTATCAACTTAGCTCAAACTCTATCTCAAATCTGTACTAAACACTATCATTGGTCTAGTACAAATCTACTCCAATTTTGTCTCAAGTCTAGCACAAATTTGTACCAAAATATATCCTCAAATTTGTCCTCAAGACTTAACACAAAGCTTGATAAATCACAGATTAACACTGCTCAGATCTACCCCAAGCCTTAACAAAAATCTTGACCAAATCAATCAGTTAAATCTGCTCTCAAGTCTTCACAAATACTTACCTCAAATCTACCCTCAAGTCTTCTCAAGAACTTGTTGAATATGCTCTCAAGTCTTCACCAAGACTTACCTCAAATATGCCCTCAAGTCCTCTCAAGAACTTGCTCAATCTGCTCTCAAGTCTTCACCAATACTTACCTCAAATATGCCCTCAAGTCCTCTCAATAACTTGCTCAATCTACTCTCAAGTCTTCACCAAGACTTACCTCAAATCTGCCCTTAATTCCTCTCAATAACTTGCTTAATCTGCTCTCAAGTCTTCACCAAGACTTACCTCAAATCTGCCCTCAAGTCCTCTCGTGCTCACAAATTCGCATCGACCAATTAATCTGATATACTCATATGCATTCGAAGACTTTCGTTATGCCTTCAAACCTTATGGTATAAATACCATACTACTTCCTTGCTCAAACATCGGTGAGAATAAAAATTTAAACTTAATGTTTTGAGC
This sequence comes from Wollemia nobilis, assembly GCA_028583015.1. NCBI lineage: Eukaryota > Viridiplantae > Streptophyta > Pinopsida > Araucariales > Araucariaceae > Wollemia > Wollemia nobilis. The sequence continues at coordinate 3,843,526 of JAQPPZ010017221.1, forward strand.
CAACCCCTTACTTAGGGTTATAAATTTATTATAATATTAATATTATAATTAATTAATAAGTAACCTTAGGCTTTTATTTTAAAACTTAATATTATAATAATAAATATTGTAATATTATTTCCTTTGGGCCTAGGTATTTCCTTCCTTCACTTTAGGCCTTGTCTTAACAAATTTAATATTATAATAATAAATATTATAATATCATTTCCTTTGGGCCTAGGTATCACCTTCCTTCAGGGTATTTAGACAATATTTTGACCAATCATATGAAGCTTTAAACCAAATATCTTGGGATTAAAATATAAATCATTTAACCCTCCTTTTATCAATTCCTTGCACTGACTTTTGACATCACTGACACTGACTCTTGACATCAATGACAACATAACTACTCAAAATTTCCAACATGGACCTCTTCTTCAATGTGAAGTTTTCAGTATTCAATGGACATCACCAATCTCCATTATTATCGAGGACTCTTATCCTTGAGTGTCTTCAATCTTCAATGGGATATTCTTTCTAGGACCTCCTTCCTAGATTTACAATCTTCAATGTGGTTTCCTTGGCCACTATATCTTCTCCTCAATATTTCAACTAGGAGTATTTAATCTACAAATATCTAAATGGGACCTTTCTTCTTAGGCCTCCAAATATTCAATCCTTATTTTTCTACAATAAATAATTAATCCCTACATGAGAAAAGTAACATCGACCTTCAGGAAACGAAGATGAATTTCTTCTCTATATGTTGTAGGAAGCTTCCCAACTTCTAAGAGTTAATTTTTTGCAACAAGAAAAACTTGGATGATAGTAACCCAATGGTTCTCCTGAAAAAATATTTTCTCTCTTGCAATGAAATATTAGAGAATAAAAATTTCTATGACTCTAAGAGAAATAATCTTCACTAGTTGGATTGCTAATCTAGTGGATGCAATGTTGAGTTCTAGTCTTCACAAGTTATTGCAACTCTGTGGAAAAACTTTAGCCAAATCAATCATATGGCTTTCTCAAATTTATATTCTTGTATCTAGAGATACTTCTATCAAAAACATCTATTGTGATGGTATTTGCATGCAGTGGCACACTATGGCTGATCTGGTTTGCAAATACTCAATAATAGCAATGGTGATCACTTTGTGATTTCCTTTTATCCATCATGGCTCTAATACAACTGTTAGCTTTTGGAGCCTTAAACTTAAAGAAAATGTGATCACAAGTATAAAAATAAGCATGCAATATTATAACTATGATAAAATAAAGTTAACATGCATGATAATATGATAGAAAACTTAATACAAAGCTCTAGAAATGATCATATAAGAAAGCTCATGAAAATTATAATGATCCTTTCATGGAGTTTACAACCCCTCCATGATATCAAAATGGAGCTACATTATGACTAATACTACTCAAACCTATGCACTCCAAAACTCTCACCTTAAACACTCACAATGAGGTCTTTATATAGAAAAGTAGATTCCTTGCCTTACTCAACCCTAAGACTCATGTACATGTGGACTACATGTACATTTACATCATTGCACATTCTAACACTTGTGCATTTATTATATTACTCTAATAAACTATTTATCTTCTAATATAATCATAATCTAAATATGTACCCAAGAAGTTACATAAGTAAAGAACCAAATGATGTAATATATTCCAACAGCTAGGTATAACTTTTCCAGCCCCCTGAACTTGATAAAACTTATCATTTGTTATCTTGGGTGACATGTTAGATCTAGATTCCATTGAGTCAAACCAATACAAATTTCTAGTCATATGATGAATGGCACCTGAATCTATTTACCATGTATCCTTTTCTTTTTGCATGTTTTGATGAGATTCAAGTAATCTAGTTTCATGGTCTTGATAAAATCGCTGATTTTGGAATCTTCCTCTTATGGAATCCTATTATATGAATTGTTGAGATACATACATCCTTTTTTTCCATCTATCCATTTCTTCGAATTTTTAATTCCTTTGGAGTAGAAAACCTTATTACTCTAAATTAAAAAAAATAAATAACTTTGCAAATCAAATTCTCCAAAGTAATTTTTTTCAAACAAATATTCAAATTTCACAAAATCAATTCCCTTGAAGTTGGAAACTTTACGACTCCTAAATTTTAAATACACAATTTCTAATTTCCAAATTTTAATCAATCAATTTTTTCATTTTTTTTTTTAGTAGAATTCCTTATCTCTCCAAACTCTAAGAATTTTATTTTTTTTTTAAATCAAGTTTTTGAAATAAACAAATTCTATCAAATGTAGAATTCCTTTTAACTCCCTAATTTTAACTTTTCAATTTTTTAATTTTCACAAAAAAAATAAATTTTTGAAATCACATCATTTAATAAAATGTTGTTGGAAAATATTTAATTTATTCATTTATGTTATGCATATTTAAATACATTGAGGTGGTTATAACCATTTGATATGGTTATAACAAAAACCTTAATTTAGTAGTAGTTACAACTGGTGTAACTACATGAGATACACTTTACTAAATAGTGTAATAGTCGTTTCTAACAAATTATTTTCCATAAATCTCCATAAAAACTTATTGCTCTCCATTTATTAAAAAATTCAATGCAATTCAAATTTCACTTAAGCACTCACCCAAAAATATAAGTATTTTAAATCATACCTCACAAAACGTTGCACCAAATCCTCTAGATATTGTCAAATGCATCAAATGGTGACTAAAATACTAGGACACTCTCCAATCATCATTGTATAATTATCTTCAACATTCTACCAACTTTGAATAAAACTTGAGATGTTTCAATTCCTCCAAAAGTGTTATGAATATCTTAGGTGCTAATATCTCAATTTTTATCAAGGTGCTCACAGGTTTTACAATGACACTCAAATAATTTGGTACTTAATCTTTTTTTCAATCTCTTCAATCTACTAGGTTCATCTGCTACAAAATGATGCTTAGGCGCTTGATCTATTCCAGTGCTCGATTTTATTTGATGCTCTAACTTACAACTAGTTCTACTACTACTTAATGATGATAAGGCACTCATTTTATTCTCATGCTTAGTATTCTATGGTGCTTCAACCTTTAGCTACTTTTTTATGTATAATGGCACTCAGGTGAACGTAATGGCACTCAGATGCTCAATATTTATCTTAGTATGGCTCTCAACCTTCTATAATAGATATATGCTCACTATAACAAATGCTCTCATCTCTGCCTCAATTACAAGATTTTATCTTATTTATACATCTTATTCAATAGGTAGATACAAGATGCTTCAGTGCTCTCTTCAGTTTCCATGCTTCTCTATTGGATATCTCACAATTTGGGTAGCTCTTAATAGCTCCCTCTCAATTTCTTCTTAATGCCTTCCAATTTGAGCAGCTTTCTACTGCTCTCTTTCAATTCTATCTTTCACAAAAACCTTTTCTCATAGCAGTATGAGTTTGCTTTGCAAGCTTCCTTTCCTTTGGTCTTAAAGTCTTTCACAAAGACATTTATTACTTTAAACCTTTACTTCTCTTAGGTTCTACATCCAATAACTAGTGTAAATTCAATTAGCCCATGCTCTTCCAATGGCTTCAATGGGTGCTATTTGTTTCTTCCTGTACAATATCAATACTCAAATATTTTTATAAAAATGAGGGTAATCAATAATTTTTGGTCACGAATCTGCCTAAGTACAAAATATATGTGCGCCCTAGACCCGACCAACATTGAAAGGCCGAAGGAAAGAGATGTCCTTCGGGCCAATCTCCAGAGAGGGTTGGTTCTCGTACTAATCTAACAATCGGTGTAAAGCTTAGGGTAACAGAAAGAGATGGGAAATGATAGAAAGGAATGGGAAATATGGCTATGAGCCAGAAATGTAAGGTGGGGATAAACTAGCAGCTAAAATCCAAATCAAGTTTTAATTAGCATGTAACAGAAAGAAAAGCATAGGAACCATTCACAACTTGCAGAGATAACTTCCAATAAACATTTCAGCATTCAGTTCTTTATCAGGAATTAAATTCAAAATGCAGAATTTAAACTTATCTAACAAAGATCATGAACATAACAAAAATGATAGGCAGAAAGTAATTGCATACACCACTGATCCAAGAACCAGAGCCAAATATCTTTCAATTGATGCAGAGAACTCAAAGTGTTTTTTGGTAGAGTGTCTATCCTCCTTTTTACATCAAAATGCTTAGTATTTATAGAGGGTTGCACCTCTGTAATTAAATGCACATTAAAACAAAATGTTGGCTAGTCAAAGATCAAACAACAACAATTTTCTCCTCAACAACAACAATGCACAAATCAGCGCATTCTTTTGGAAGCAGTGATCCCATTTTGGTGGAAAGCGCCTGGGAAATCAGCAAGAATGGATGATGGAAAATCATCTCAGACGTCGGTGCATCGAAACATAGCAACATCACACGAGAATTGGGAGCTCGAACAGTAAATTTTGGTTGCTACTTCATCGTCTTGCACCTCAGAACTTTATTTTCGCTAGGAAGACTCAACGAAAATCAACTTTGCTTGGAGAAGGGGCGAAATCAGTGGACGGTGCCTCGAGAATGAATAGGATCACACAAAACTCAGCAACCCTCTAGCAATAATTCTAGAAATATTAATTTCTTTGCCACAAGAATTAAATTCATTAGCCTTTGGTCTTTCCCAAAAATGATCTGCATTGAAAACGTTCTTGGAAAAGAATTCAGCAAGAGAAAAGCAAGGATGAATTTCGCCAAGGAATTTCATTGAGAATATAATTTCACCCAAAAATTTGGTCGAACATTACTTTCATTGAGACGTTGGGCGCAAATGAAGTTCATTATTAAAATGAGGCAAAAATAGAGTTTCACTAGCATTTTCGCCCAAGCATGTACTTTCACCATTAATTTGATTAATTTCACCCAAATGGAGACCTTGCTTGCTTGTGTTTTTCCATCAGGGAATTTCGCTAGAAAGTAGGGCAAAAATAACTTTTGCTAGGAACTGGGAAAAATGCTTAATTTCGCTACCAAAGGAGGGCAAAAATAAATTTCACCCCCACTTGGGGTAAAATTGACTTTGACTTGCACAGGAAGATGCCTTTTTCATTGTTTTTCACTCCAAATTAGGTGCTTTTATTGCTTTCACTCCAAATTGGGTGAAATCATCCAGTTTGCCAGAAAAATAGCAAAAGCACTTAGGTGATGCTTTCACTAATTGGTTTTGCTTCCTAGTTGAATGAAACTAACAAATCACCCAAAATACGGGTGAAATTGACTTTGACTGCTTAAAATGAATGTACTTGGGAAAAAATGTTTTTCCTTCACTTGAAAAATCCTTCCAACCTTATTTTCACTGAATATTCCCTTCCAAACTCTTAATTTGCTAGTGACAACACCTTTTACTTACTTTTTCCAACGAAATCACTACAACCCATTTCACTGGTGAAATCATCTGAAGTCCAATTTCTTTATTTTCATCGATGAAATTACTAGCGCTTATTTTCATGGGCAAAAGTGGATGAAAGCGCTTACTTTTCATTGAAATGGAATTTTAACATCAAATTAAAACAATAACACCCAAAAAAGGCCAACAAAATTGCATTGTTTAATTTTTATACTTAGAATTTTTACAATGAAAATTTAGTGTGGCAAAACTGCCAACACTTTTGGTGGCTCTCGGGGTATTTAGTTCATCTGGATGCAATCGACCCTAGGCCTTTATCCATTGGGCTCAACTCTCACCTCCACTAGCTGCATCAGATGGTACATTTGATTCAGTAGCCTCCTTCTGCTCTCTTTCTACCCTTGCCCATTCTTCTTGCTTCATGAGACTCACATTGGTAGTCTCATACACTGCAACCACCTCAACCCAAGAATCTTCATCGATCATCGAAGGATACTAGAGTGAATTAATAATGAAGTGCAATGTCTGGATCTAGTCCAAGCTGATGTGATTGGCTCTCTAGTGTAGTTCGTACAAGGATGACTCGATGTGGGTGAGCCTTTTCATAAATGGCAATACCTGCTCCTCTATAATTGGCTCTATCCAACTATCGATCTCAGAGGTATCCTCCATGAACTCTTTCCATGTTACCTCCAACTCTTTCTTTGACAAGATCTCCCCCTGATCATCAGTGAAGCTCAAGAAGTCAACATCAACTACAACCTCAAAGTAAATGAGCAAAATAGATCGCTCCTTCTCATACATATCAAGCAGCTTATGACCCTCTCTAGCCAGATCCAACCTAGAAAAATAACTACATAATATTATCCTAGCATTAGACCAAGCTCGGTCCATCCCACTCATTGGTTTACATTGGAGGGTGACATTAGCTAATGTTTGAATCTTTAGTGCCATCTCCAATTTTGGTTCTAACTGCTCCTCGACATATTGTAATGCTTCCTCACCAAATATAATTATTATTCGTACCTCTTGAAGATACAACAGAACCAAGAGTGCTTTCACTACCCATTTTGTGCAGTCTTCAATCAAAATATGGTGAGCTTCCTTGATCTTCTCCTTGGAGAACCCCACTGATTGTGTGGCTTTTTCAGCCAACTGATTCTGTAAAGATTCTAGTTGGGTAGTTAATGTCTGCACCTATTGTTCAGCTTCTTCCCATACTTTTTGATGCTCCTCAGCTTGCTTTCTCCAAGTCTTCCACTTTTCACTACCAATGCTCTACCTCTGATTTTGTTATCTCCAATTATGCCCTATTTTTGGCCAGAGCTTCTTCTAACTCGATGATCTTCACCTCAACCTCAAAAAATTCTTCTTGTAATGCTCACCATGCAAGTAAAGTGAGCTCATATCCACCTGAATATTCCCCATCTTCTCTATAGTATCAATCTTCGTCAGGTCCTCTATAATGACTTCATAAGCATAATCGCTTGGAGCCATCTCTCCTTGGGGCTTCTGGACCTAGGGGATCATATTTACAGTGTGGGACTCCATAGCTTCGGGGTCAAAGGAGACCTTCTTCAACGTCTTTGCTGGAGCTTGAGCCTCTTTTCACTTACGAATTTTTAGCCACTATGATGAACTCTGGTGGGCTCGACTTATTTTTGCTGCAACAGGATGCTTTGGCACAACTTCTATCTCTGATTCTAGTAGCACCTACAACTCAAGAAATGAAGAAAAGGAAAATGAGCCTACTGAGGGTTTGGCTCAAGAAGGGAAGTAGAAATGGGAATAGTTGATGGAATGGAGATGGTTGAGGGAATGGAAGTGAGGGGTTTGACTATAGTTATACTTACTCGAGGAGGAGCTTGTGTACTTATAGCCATGGTAGAAGTTATCGAAATGGAGGATGGAGGGAGCAAAAATGGATTGGGTGTGGATGCAAAAGAACTAAAAGAAAGGGAAATAGAAGAAAAGGGAATAGAAGAAGAGGGAGCATTGGTGATCAGTAACTGAGGACTAGGAGGTGAAATGGAAGTGGAAGGTATACCAAATGGGGGTGAAATGGAAGTGACAACTACAGAATGGGGTGTGATAGTCACCAAATGCTCATGAGTAAGGGAAGAAGGTAGGGAAAATGTACCTTCGAGCTTCGACACCATTTGAGCCGATGATGAGGGTGGCTGCAATGTTGGTTGTTCCTTGGCTTGTTCTCCCTCTATTTCCTCCTCAAGATTTATGATCTCCATCTCCTAGCCAAGTTGCTCTTCCTGGACCAAAGGAAGAGTCTCTCTGAAATCTAGCCTGTGTAGCTACAACTACAAGAGGAGGGTTTGTACTAGAAGAAGAAACTGCACCAGTTCTCAGCTTCTTGATGATGCTTGAAAAAGGAAGCACCTCACCTCCATTTCTTCTCTTACATTGAGGCTACTTTTTGGGTGGTGACTATTTTTCTTCCTCCACAAGTGGTGCTTCCTCAACCATAGGTTGCTCTCCTCCAGCCATGATCTCTTCACTATCAGATCCTTGAAAGCTTCGAGGTATAATTTTAGCGAAAGTGATAGGCTGGTAATTTTGACAATAATCATCATAGATGCCTAAAAATATCTCATCCATCACCAAGCCATAGGGTGACCCAGTATTTCCTTGGTGGGCCCTCATAATCCACCAATTGGTGATTTTCTCCTCAGACCAAGTGGGCAACTGAACCTTCATTTTTCTAAATAGGCTCGAAGGAGGAATCTAGTGCTTGTGGACTTCAAGATTATATTCGGCCTCCATATCATAGAAGTCATGCCATGGTGGGAGCATCATCATCTTCTCAATATGCCACTCGAGATCATGCCCCTCTAGATTATTTCTCTACCGCTCAATATCTACCCTAGGACAGCAATGAAAACTTTTTGCTTTGATCAATGCCATGAAATGATCCAAAGGGTCATATTTCCACCACTAGGGCAACTCAACCAAGCCGAGGTCATAGAGGGTTTTTGTAATCAACTGATTTTGTCCAACCTAGCTTACTTCAATATCATCGAAGCAAAAGGGTATGGTACATGTGGTTCATTTCCCTCGACCCACCCCATAGACGTCATTAATGAAATCATTCTGGTGGGCAACCTCCAACGTGAAAAGGTGCTCTATAGAAAAATATGGAAGGAGAAATGGCTTACCAGTAAAGCCAAAAATTCATACAATGATGCCTTGCATCAACAAGAAAATGTCACCTTTCTCCTTCGTGATGACCTCCTCTCTCATCGCCCTTGGCACTCTCTCACATGTGCCAAAAATAAGCTCAAGGGTGGGGCCCAAGAACATTCGATTGAAATTATAATATGACTCCTTTCTAGACAAACTCGAAGTCCATAAATAAACTAGCAGCTTCCTATCTACCTCATCAGTCTGCTTGACAACTATAAATGAAAAATGTTGGTGCATGTGGAAAAAGAAATACCATGCTAAAAATGAAGAATGTCTGAACACTACCTCTTCTCCACTCTACACTCTCTCTAACTGGGTATGCATTCTTCGAGCCATGTAATCCACCCAATCAAAGAAAATTAGATTCATGCTCACTATCATTGTTGTCAGAGCATAGAATTCTACCTACGAAATACATTGTACAAGTGTCGCTTGCCATTTATGCACCGTAGAATCGGTAGGAAGACCAATCACCCAGGCCAACATGGAAAACATGTCTGGACTCTTAAAATCTATTAGAGGCTTTGGCAAAGTTGGCAACTCTCCAAACTGTGGTATTTTTATCAGTTGATTCTCCATGAACTAGTGCAATGCCACAGTCGACTGGTACCTCTCATCTTGCTCCCCGAGATTTAACTTTTTGAACATAACATCTAGAGGAGGCCTAACCCCACAAGCGAATGCTTCTCTGACTATGTTAGATGAAATGCTGAATAATCTATCTCCTTTTGCATTTCGAACAACTCTTGTGGTAGGGTTATAAAATTTTGAAATAGCCAACACTAGTTTTGGGTAAGCGTGAATAGGTGTACATAGGTACCAAAAAATCTATGCATGATACACAATAGTTAATGGACTTTCTAGCATCAAGCCTTGTCTGACAACAACTTCTACATCCTGGCATAATTTTTCCATGCCCTTGTTCAAAATGATGCAGTCACCAATCTGAGCCAGTGCATCATAATACGGATCAAGCTCTTCATCTTCATTTCACCTGGATTTTTTAGCTTTCTTGCCTCCTACTTTTTTTATGTTTTCTTTGCATCGATAGCTTTCTTCCCCATCTTCATCCTTCAGTAATTTTACTTCAACACTCTGATAGTTCTGCAATGAAGCAGCAATTCGACAAAGTTGAGTGACGATCCTACAATGCTCCAGAGAAAATACTCTCGATCTTTCTTTATCTACAAGCTTTCGGTTCACCCTATTTATAATTTTTACCTCCAACTACCCGATTTAATGCATGTGGTACACCTTGAGAAATCCAGGCGAACATGCTCCTTGGTTCTCTCACCTAGCACACTTTCTTATGATTTTTAACTACCAATAATACCCTTGCATTATAAATCCTCTTTGAATGTCATGCCCAACCACTTTTTTACTTTGAAGGGCGCAATCTGGTTATTTAACGACTAACTTTAGGAATGATAAATGCCACATACGCATGATGGAAGCACTTTTTGAGGTGAAATTAGTAAATTCATTGAATTTAGATATCAAAAACATCTTTGGAGGATTTCACCAATGAAATTAGCTTGATCTCATGCACTTAACTGAAGTTCACTCTAAAATTAGCTCATGCCAATGAAGAATGCTTTTTTGGATGACTTGCTTTTCTAGAGACATCAACTAGGGCGAAAATAACCCTTTGCAACTGATAGTTTCATTCAACTAGAGCTCCAAAAATACCTTCCCATGCTTTCATCACTAAAAACTACCTATTTGGCATTTTTAAATTAATTTATCATACCCCAAAAAGCTTTACTACCAAAAAGCAAGCTTTTAATGCAACTGAGAGTCTTTGCTAAAAAAGCAAGGCAAAAATTAATTTTGCCCCCTTCCATGCCGAAAATAACTTTGCCAACTAGAGTACCCAAAAAAGCATGTGAAATTTCCTTTCTCATCTTGAGTTTTCACCCCAAAATTAACTGTTGGTGGAGCGAAAAGGAATTTCACCCCAAAAATAAGATATGCAGGTGAAATACTTTTTCAAAAACATCTTTTTTTTTTTTTTTTTTCTTTTTTCTTTTTCTTTTCTTTTAAAAATTAATAATAGGTGCATTTCAATCTTTCTCTTCTTTTAATTTTACCCCAAAATTTATTTGGAAAACACTTTAAAACAATTTTTTAAGGGAAAACCTTTTGAAAAAATTAATTTCACCAGCGAAAACACCCCTTCATAGAAAAAATAGATTTTTCTTCTCATCCTTAGCCATTTTTTCAAACAAAAAAACATTAAACAAAACTATATACATATTTACATTTTTAATCTCAAATTTTTCACTAGTAATAGGCCTTCAAATGAAGACCATTGACTGGAATTGGCAGCACATGGTCATCCATATCCTACAAATAAAATGAGTTAACTTGATTGACACCAAAATCTAGAAAGGGCCCTCCCAAATCACCTCGAACTTGTGATGCTTGCTTGGCTTTGCCTTGTTCTCATTCCACTTTAACACCAGATCACCCACCTTGAACGCCTTCTCAGAAGTCTTCTTACCAAACCACTTCTTCATCATCTGGGCATGTTCCATGAAGGCATTGTATGCTTTCTCCCTTTCTTCCTCCAATTATAAAAGTTGAGCCAACCTTGCGCTCATGGGGTCGAATTCATCATCTTCACCATCAAGTAAGTGCAAGGATTGAAGGATCGATAATTCAATATGAATGGGCAAGACTACTTCTTTACCATACACCAAGGAATAAGGGGATGTCTTGATAGATTTTTTCACTGAGATGTGATCAGCCCATAAGGCTTGGTTCAAGAGCAAGTGCCAACTTTGCTTGTTATCACCAAGAGTCCTCTTCAAAATCCTGAGCAGATTCTTGTTCATGGATTCGGCTAGACCATTTCCCTATGGATAATAATTTGATGAGGTTTTTAAATAAATACCATACTTACCCATGAACTCACTGATTTTGGTGTCTATGAATGGAGTTCCATTATCTATTATAATTGCATCTGGGATGCCGAAATGAGTGATCAATCCTTCAAGGAATGTGATGACCACCTCCTGGTTTGCCTTCTTGGTTGGGATTGCTTTAGCCCATCGAGTGAAATAGTCAGTTGTAGTTAGAATGTACTTATACCTGGTGGATGAATTAGGATCAATGACCCCAATAAAATCTAAGCCCCATTATTGAAATGGTGCTTCTACTTGAATCGGATGAAGGGGTAAAGATGCATTTCTACTTCTACCGACATATCTCTAGCATTTATCATAACTTTGACTAACTTTGAAAGCATCTGCAAAGAGAGTGGGCCAGAAATAACCTGCTTTGATGATCTTCAATGCCATGGGTCTCCCTGCATAGTGGCCTCCTGACAATCCAGAATGGAATTCTTCTAGGATTTTTTGCTTCTCTAATTCTTTGATGCACCTGAGAAGTACTCCATCAATATTTTTGTGGAACAATCCATTTGGCAACATCACATACCTGAGGGCCTGTAGTCTGAATCTCCTTCTCTATGAAGCATTGAGATGTGAAGGACACCTTCCTGAATTGAAATATTCGACAAGGTCCTCTATCCAATCATGATCAATTGTAGAGTGATTAGCAAAATTACTTTCGCTTACTAAATCTTCAAGTTGGCAAACCATGGATTCAGAAGCAATGCTCTTTGCAAGCTCTTGACATAGTGCTCGGCCTCGAACCAACTTGGTTGGTCGGATTTCAACATCATACTCCTAGATTTTGGAAACCCAACCAGCTCTCTTGTCTCCAAGCTCTCCCTAGATGATGAAACTTTGGACATCTGGATGAACAACATAAACTATTATTTTACTCTAGGAAACAAAATGCCAAAACTTCTTCAAGGACTTCATTACCGCATATACTTGCTTCTCAATGAAATTGTATTTCTCTTCATGCGGTTGGATGACTTGGCTTAAGAAAGCAATTGGTCGCTCATCTCCATCATCTCCCTTCTATGTGAGCACCGCTATGTAACTCTCTTGTTCACCAATGGCATACAGGATAAAATCCTTTGAATAATCAGGGTTTACCAGAATCGGGGCTTGAGCAATTCTTTCTTTGATTTCTCTGAATGCTCACTTCCTCTGCTCAGTCCATTTGAACTCAACATTTTTCTTTAAAAGCTCAATCATTAGTTTTACCACTTGGGAAAAATCTACAATAAAATTTCAAATAAAGTTAATCTAGCCAAAGAATGACTACAAATCCTTCTTGTTGGCTAGCAATGGAAGCTTCAGAAGAGCCTCAGCTCTAGCTGGATCAATAGCTAAACCTTTTTTTAAAATCACATGGCCCAAGAGCTTTCCTTCCTTCACTACGAAGATAGACTTCTTCGGATTGATGGATATTCTAAACTCTCGATATTTCTTGAACACTTACCTTAAATGTAAACTATGCTCCTCCCTATTATGAGAGAAGATAATCATATCATCCAAATAAATTACAATGATGTGATTTAACAACTCACCAAAAGCTACATCCATCGCTCTTTGAAAAGTTGCTCCAACATTCGAGAGACCAAATGACATTCATTGATAAGCAAATGTACCCCATTTCATGGTGAATATCATTTTATATTGGTCTTCATCCTTGACCCAAATCTGATTATAGCCAGAGAATCCATCCAACAGAGAAAATCTCTGAGCTCCTGCAACTACATGAAGAATCTGATCAATCTAGGGTAAAGGATAATGATCCTTCAAGGATGCCTGATTCAAATTTTAAAAGTCAACACACAGGCGAATATCTCCATTCTTCTTTCTCACAGGGACCAAATTTGCTACCCAAGTAGAATGCTTAATCGGGTAAATGATTTTAGCTTCCAGCATCTTCAATAATTCAACTTTCATCAAGGCTTCAATCTTGGGATTGATTGGCCTCTATTTTTGCCTGAAGGGTTTCACTCCTTCCTATAGCTCAATGGTATGTTGGATCACATCCTTGTTGTAGCCTTTCAAATCTTGGTAGCTCCAAGCGACAATATCTGGGAACTCATGGCATAGCTCCTTGATCTACTCCAGCTCTTCTAGAGTGCAATCGGTGCCAACTTTGATTGACTTCTCAGGTCCCAACTGTAGCTCAATGTACTCCTTCTCATCCACTTTGATCTTATGCTTTTCAGCTCTATCATTCTGATCAAAGAGACTCTCGAGCGTAATCAATCCTTTTGGGATATGATTATTCCTCAGTTGGATCAGTCCTTCAGCTTCTTCTTCATCAAGTGTTCTTCCTTCCATAGTACTAGCTTCTCTTATCAAGAAATTTACAATCTTCTCATCACTTTCAAACACTTGCCAATAGATATTCTTATTAGGAACTGAAGGTCTATAAACTAACCTCATGGTTTTCTTCACCACATGCTCAATTGGAGAAAAGTTAGTGCCAAGGGATGCCAAAAGATCAGCATGTTTATTCTATTCCTGTGAGATCGCTTGGATGTTCAACATTGTGTAAGCTTCAAATAGGTCCCAAAATTTGTTGTGGTACACCTTCAAGTAGTGCTGCTTGGAGACACACTTATTCATTACTTGATTCACAATCAATTTAGAATCTCCAAAAATCTATAGTTGTTTGATCCCAAGCTTCTCTACTTTCTTCAAGCCTAGGCACAATGCTTCATACTCGATAATATTATTGGTACAACTCTAGGTCAATCGATATGAATAAGTCTTATGTATGCTAGAAGGAGAAATGAGAATGATTCCTACTCCTGCATCATTCTTGCATCTTGCACCATCAAAGTAGAGCTTCCACAATTGATCTAGAATAGGATCTTGATCATCAGACACCCTCACTTCAGCTTTTTTAGGCTTGGTAATGGTGTAACAACCAATTTCAGTCTCCATCATGGCATTAAAATCGAGCATTGAAAACTCATCTTTTATTCGAAGCTCATCCAGAACTTCTTCCATTAAATCCAATTCTTCTAATTCTTCAATCATCATGTTGACAAAATTCATGGATTTTTCTTCTTCTTCAATCTTCTCTATATGAAAAGTAGAAGGCTTCTCATTATAGATTCAGATTCTTTTCCCTTTGAAAGGAATATCCAGATGGGAATAGTCTAGAGAAAGATAGCCTCCCAACTTGGTAGTGAACTCTCTTGAGAGGCACATACTGAAATACGGCTCCAGATCAACCACAACCACCTCTTGGATCATAGTGATCTGAGGTATTTTATGCAACACAATGGGGATATCTTTGATGACACCTACTATTCTCATAGGGGTTCCATATAACTACAAAATGCTAGGGCTACTTCTTGTATATTCCATACCCATAACATCACAAACTACCTTTGGCATGATAGTTGTCATAGTGCTAGAGTCGATCATGCAATTATGCATAATCCAACCCTCCATCCTGAGAGACAAGTAGAAAGGGGGTGGTCTATTATTTCTAGTAGCTGAAGTGGTTAGCATTTGAGAAAAAATAGTCTGAGTAGGATTCTTTCCCTTATATTTAACAAACTTCAATGATTCTTGCAACAAGTCGACTTGTCCAAGCAATTGCAATGCATCATAGAGACTAACCTTGGTAGGAATCTTCTTTAGCTCCTCAACAATGTTGTACGTAGATGCGCTAGACTCCCTTCCTTCATTGGTAGCCTCATACTTGCTTCGATACTATTATGTAGCTTCTACCCTCTGATGCTTGGTCAAGGATGGGTATTTGAGCTTTTCTCTAGCTTGTTCCTCTATTTTAGCTTTTGCTTGTGAAGTTGAAGCCTTTTCTTGCAATATTTCTTTCGCTCATGGAGGTAAGAGATCTTTTAATAGGATAGGTGCATCTAGCTTGGGTGCTGGAACAGGCACTTTCGCTTGGTGCTTATTTTTTCTCATTTTGCACCTTTGGGTTAGTAGGTACCTTCAATGGCTCCATTTCAATTGGATCCACTATGATTGGCTTTCTTCTAGCTCTCGTGAGAACTGAAACTTGTTCTTTAGAAGGGACCATGAAATTATGATCGACTTCTATAATCATGTTGATCTGACCATCGAGAGAGCTTTCTACCAATGTTTATACATAGTTCAAATGAACCATGCAAGTTTCTTCACCATGTGGATCATTGTAGGTAGAGCACCAATATACATTTTCCGATGGGCCAACTTCTTCATTTGTCAATACAATCAGATTCCTCTCAAGCACCTTGTTGGTTGAAGTTGCTTGCTCTCTAGTGATTAGTGGAGGTTGAAATATCCTAGGCTAGAAATCTCTTTCAACCTACTTCTTCTTAATCATCATGATCTCATTGCTCATCGCTCTTATGGTTGAGTTCATTGATTACATCTCTTTCAACAACTTCTCTTGGGGATCAAGATTTGAGGGTGTTAGAGGAGCTAGTAATGGAAGTGGTACAGGAAGATATGGTAGTGCTAGGAATGGAACCAAAGTGGGTAGCTATGGAATGGATGGAGTAGGAAGTTATGGGATAGAAACTATCATCATAGTTTGAGATGAAATTAGATTCCATGAAGGGACCAGATACATGGGGGACATTGGTAAGGACTGAGAAGATGCATTAGAATACAAATACTATGGGAGATCAAGAAATATAGGCATCATCATCTTCGATGGAAGCTTACCGATAGCAATCAGATCAGCCTCAACATTTTGCATAGTAGAATACAAGGTCAAAAATGTATCAATGTTGGACTGATGGATGGCCATGCTAATATCAGAATTGAAGGCTCAAAGGTAATAGAATATAACTTGTTTAAGAGTCGATCGGAGACCATCAAGGACTCTCTACCAAGTTCGAGTAAACCTGACATTGAAGTCAACAATTTCCTCCTATGGATACCTCTAAATGGTGGTAAATTGATGCAACAGAGAGAAAGGATCCACTTGTTCATTGAAACCTTTTATCAATAATTCAGCCAACTGGTCCTAGGTGGTAATAGTGGTAGGTTATAAATACCGGTACCAGTAAAGCAACTTCCCTCTGAGAGAGAGCATGAGCAATATTACCATGACATCTTCATACATGATGCTATGAATGGTCACTAGAGAAGCCACATCTTGGACATGCTCATAAGTTATTTTACCTATACCATCGTAAGTAGGCAAAGCCTTCAATGTTGCTTGTAAAATCAGGTTTTGAGCTTGCAGATTCAAAGCTCCAGAGTGATTCCAGGCTGGGAACTATCTTGGTGGTGGTGGTGGATTTTGGGCCATTTGGACTAGAGTGTTTTCTTGAGGAGGAAAGCTAGTAGCAGTGCTAGTAGGACTTGAAGGAATAGAAAACACACCAACTACCTATGAAGATGTTACGACTGATGGAATAGTCAAAGTGACTAACCTAGGATGCTCTCCTAAAATTTGGGTGTCAAGCTCAAAGAACTCAATGGGATTTTTAGAATTTTTGGCCTTCGATCTTGTGATCATGAAGTAAAGCTTTCGCCAACTTCACGTTTAGAGGCTTCTGGGTAAAACTGAGTCGCTAGATGTTCTAGTCAGATAGTAAAAATATGAACATCAAACCTTAATACTACTCAAAGTGGAACTTTTAATGTCCCACCGGGCATGCCAAAAATTATTGGTCATGAATCTGCCTAAGTACAAAATATATGTGCACCCTAGACCCGGCCAACATTGAAAGGTCGAAGGAAAGAGATGTCCTTCAGGCCAATCTCTAGAGAGGGTTGGTTCTCGTACTAATATAACAATTGATAGTAAATATGGGAAATGATAGAAAGGAATGGGAAATATGGCTATGAGCCAAAAACGTAAGGTGGGGATAAACTAGCAGCTAAAATCCAAATCAAGTTTTAATTAGCATGTAACAGAAAGAAAAGCATAGGAACCATTCACAACTTGCAGAGATAACTTCCAATAAACATTTCAGCATTCAGTTCTTTATCAAGAATTAAATTCAAAATGTAGAATTTAAACTTATCTAACAAAGATCATGAACATAACAGAAATGATAGGCAGAAAGTAATTGCATACACCACTGATCCAAGAACCAGAGCCAAATATCTTTCAATTGATGCAGAGAACTCAAAGTGTTTTTTGGCAGAATGTCTATCCTCCTTTTTTACATCAAAATGCTTAGTATTTATAGAGGGTTGCACCTCTGTAATTAAATGCACATTAAAACAAAATGTTGGCTAGTCAAAGATCAAACAACAACAATTTCCTCCTTGGCAACAGCAATGCACAAATCAATGCATTCTTTTAGAAGTAGTGATCCCATTTTGGTGGAAAGCGCCTAGGAAATCAATAAGAATGGATGATGGAAAATCATCTCAGACGTCGGTGCATTGGAACATAGTAGCATCATGCAAGAATTGGGAGCTCGAACAGTAAATTTTGGTTGCTACTTCATCATCTTGTGCCTCAAAATTTTATTTTTGCTAGGAAGACTCAACGAAAATCAACTTTGCTTGGAGAAGGGGTGAAATCAGTGGATGGTACCTCGAGAATGAACAAGATCACACAAAACTCAGCAACCCTCCAAAAATAATTCTAGAAATATTAATTTCTTCGCCACAAGAATTAAATTCATGAGCCTTTGGTCTTTCCCGAAAATGATCTGCACTAAAAATGTTCTTGGAAAAGAATTCAGCAAGAGGAAAAGGCAAGGATGAATTGCACCAAGGAATTTCACTGAGAATATAATTTCACCCAGAAATTCGATCGAACATTGCTTTCGCTGAGACGTCGGGCACAGATGAAGTTCATTATTAAAGTGGGGTGAAAATAGAGTTTCACTGGCAATTTCACCCAAGCATGTACTTTCACCATTAATTTGATTAATTTCACCCAAAAGGAGACCTTGCTTGCTTATGCTTTTCCATCTGAGGGGATTTCACTAGAAAGTGGGGCGAAAATAACTTTTGCTAGGAACTGGGGTGAAAATGCTTAATTTCGCTACCAAAGGAGGGTGAAAATAAATTTCGTCCCCACTTGGGGTGAAATTGACTTTGACTTGCACATGTATTTATTCCAAGATGTCCACCAACTGTTTTCACTCCAAAATCAACCTAAAATAGCAAGTTGCCCAAAAGAGAAGCGATTAACTTTGACTTGCACAGGAAGATGCCTTTTTCATTGTTTTCGTTCCAAATTGGGTGCTTTTATTGCTTTCACTCCAAATTGGGTGAAATCATCTAGTTTTCCAGAAAAAGGGTGAAAGCACTTGGTAGATGCTTTCACTAATTGGTTTCGCTCCCAAGTTGAGCGAAAATAGCAAGTCACCCAAAAGAAGGGTGAAATTGACTTTGACTTGCTTAGAATGAATGTACTTGGGTGAAAATGTCTTTCCTTCACTTGAAAAATCCTTCCAACCTTATTTTCGTTGAAGATTCCCTTCCAAACTCTTAACTTTCTAGTGACGACGCCTTTTACTTACTTTCACCAGTGAAATCACTACAACCCATTTTCGTTGGTGAAATCATCTGAAGTTCAATTTCTTTATTTTCTCCGGTGAAATTACTGGCGCTTATTTTTGCTGGCGAAAGTGGATGAAAGTGCTTACTTTTCATTGAAAGGGAATTTTAACAACATCAAATTAAAACAATAACAACACCCAAAAAAGGCCAGCAAAATTGCATTGTTTAATTTTTATACTTAGAATTTTTACAATGAAAATTCAGTGTGGCAAAACTACCAACAGTAACCCAAAATTATTTTGGCCTGCATTTCCTTCACATGGCTCTTCCTCCAAATTCACATCAAAATTTTCCTTTGATGCTAACTATTCAAATATTCATGCCAAAAATAGGTTTATTTCTAGCTTTAGAGAACTACTCACACTAGCTCTAAATCTTATTGCTCTAGAATTAAATATTCACACAAAAAATTATTTTTTATGCTAGCAATAGAGATTACACAAAGTATCTTTGATATTCTAAGCAATGTAGCTCTAATACCACTATTGGATTTTTAACCAGATTATCACATGTTCCAATATCCAAGATCTTGAGTAGTCTCAAATATTAGAGCAATTTAATATAAATGGTCAATATCAATGAACATAAAATTCATGTAAAATAATAATAAGATATAAAATGGCCAATAAAATGAATAAAACTTATAATATAATTGCTCAAACTATATACAAGCTTCAATATTCAGTGATACTTTGATAATACATTATTGATACATTTCCTAGAGCTTTATCTCCATAATATAACCTTAGAAATGTGACTCTTGGACTCTATGACTATTGCTCTTATCATATATTCGAGAGATGTAACCTTTTCTATTACATGCATAAGATAAACCTCTCATGACTCTTGGCTTCTCATCTTACCACTTGTACACATGACTCTTGACTCTCTATTTACTTTTGCATACTCTATTCTATGACACTTTCACGCTTGCATAGTTTACTACATGACACTTGTGCACACACTTACACATATTATTACATAATACTTGTGCACACACTTATACACATTATTACACAATAATTGTGCATATTCACACTTTACATACTTGCACATATTATTACATGATACATATGCATATCCTTCACATAAACACACATAAGGGGAAATATAAATCACACTCATAAACTATAGATTCAAACCCTATTATAATATTTATAATTGTACCATTGTACCTTATGGTACATTTATATTCCAACTAGGTAATGTAATATTCTCCAACAAGTAATGCAGATAAAGAGAAGGATTGAAGTTCCACTATCAAATTTGAATTATTATTTGGAAAATTAAAGTGATTTGAAATGAATATTAGACACCCCAATTTAGGTATAGATAATAGGCAACTTAGGTAGTCTAGGAGTACCATTAGATTCCATGGACCATTTGAGTTTACCTAGCTAAAGAGGAGGTTGGTTGGCCTCTTTCTCAATAGTTTAAGGGAAATATTTTCTCTTGAGCTTCCCTAGGTCATTTAATCAATGGGATGGCCCATCAAAATTACCTTCTAATTACATACATAATAACCAATTATCACATAACCATAAGGTTGACCCATCTTGCTCACCTCTTGTTTGTCGTTTGAATAGAAGTAGAAATAAGATGTGAAGAAATAAGAGATTTTAGAAAGACCTTGGATGGTTTGGAGGAGGTAATAGATAGTCCCAAGTCATAAAAGGTTGTTGGAGTATATTATATTATTTGGTACATTTTAATGTATCCTCATGGTACATCTTGTAAATATTATATTAGGGTTGTGTCTTGGATTAGAGTGAGTAAGTATTTTATGTAATGTAATGGCATTAAATGCACAAGTGTCATGTGAGTAAGTGTGCAAGTGTTATGTGTGTATATGTGCACAATTTTCTTATATGTAAGTGTGTACAAGTGTATTTAGATTAGAGTGTGCTAAGTGAAGAGTCATGTATAGGTGTGCATACAATATAGAGTAATGTGTATGCAAGTGTCAAGTAGGGAATCCAAGATTCATGAGAGTTGGCATAAGGAATAATCAAGTAACCATAGAGTCACTCTACTATGGCTATATATTACTCCATAGAGGGATATAGTGATCATAGCGAGCATAGCATTCATAGTGATCATAGCAAGTATAGAGAGCATCGTTATCATCATTGTAATAGAGTTTTATGATACATTTGTAAGAGAAATATGAGTAATAAATATTACATACATTTGAGAAATTAATATTGTAAGTCTTGCTACATGCTTTTACGTGTATTATTTAAGCTATTTATAGATTCATATTTCAACATATTAATGAATGTTATTTGATATATTATAAGCCTTGATTTACATATTAATTGCCTCATATTATTCTGGTTACATTATCATTTGATCGTATTATATTATGACTATCTTATATTTGTCCTATGGAATTGATCCTATGAGTTTCTTATTAATATTAAGACTTCAAAATCCATCATAGTTATCAAAGCTACAACAAGTAGTTTCTTGCACAAGTTAAATTTATTTAGCTGCATATAATATTTATTTTGTCTATCTTGACAGAATTGGTTAGAGTATTTCTACTTTAAATGGAGTTATATTTGGAATCTATCGTAATATCAAAGTAAGCAAAAAGATAGAGTCTTTCCACGATTGTAGAAACAACTAGTGAATACTAGGACTCAGCTCTAGAGTCTTTCCACTAGGTTGAAGGATATCTAGTGAATATAAGGACTCATATTAGAGGTAAATCAACTTTAATATAGTTGATTATTACAATGAATAGCCAACCCTTGACATTAGAATGATTTCAAGGAGATAGATAACCCTTGACATCATATGAGTTCTTAAGGATGACCTAAGACATTATTGAAATGGAAATGGATCATCATAAGTGTGAGAAGCTTCCTATATCATATAGAGAAGACTTTCATATTCAAGTGCAATATAAGGTAAAAATATTTCATCTAAGTTGTAGACTATTATTGATTTAGGTCTTGAAGGTAGACCTTGACATAGTGGATTCAAGTATTGAAGGTAGACCTTGATATAGTGGATTCAGGTCTTGAAGGTAGATCTTGATATAGTGGATTCAGGTCTTGAAGATAGACCTTGACATAGTGGATTCAAGTCTTGAAGATAGACCTTGATAGAGATAAAGAGTATAGATTCAAGAGGATAGAGACTCTTCAAAGAAAGAGGTCCATAGTGAATATTTGAGGCCCTTATTAGTGAAAAGGAAAAGAGGCCTATATAAACTAATAAATAGAAGTCTATGATAAGAGATAAAAGCTCTTTATAATAAAAAGTATAGTTGTATTCAGCTCTATAGGTTAAAGGAATAGGAAAACATCTAAGCGACCAATGTAGAGGTCAACATCTAAGTGGAACGTAGAGACCAATAGAATATAGAGGCTAGCACTCAAGTGGTCATATATAGAAGAATATCTAAAATATAATAAGGCAGTATAAGGTGCAGTGATAAATATTCAAGAATAGACTCAATATTGAAAGGCAACAAAGTATAAAGTAGATTTAATATTGAAAAGAAGAAATAGTGTAGTCTTAAAGTGCAGACAAATTTTTCAAAGGTGATATCATCCAACTCTAAAAATATAGCATTGAAGATAGATTTTTTTGGTACTTGAGGGTAGCTTCTTTCATCCATAGCAAAGTGGCACATCTATTCATGACAATAAGAAACATTACAAAAATAAAAAGAGGTTAGCAGTCAAGATTAATAGCACTGTGAATTCTAAATAGTAATGAAGTGCATGAGTTAGAGGAATAACATCTAAGTTTTGGGGTTAAAGGAACAACATTTATGCACTCAAGCTAAAGGAATAGTATCTAAGTGCTCAGTTTGAAGTACTAGCAGCAAAGTATTCAAGGAACAACAATGTAGCACTCAGATAAAGGTAAAAGCTATGAAGATCTCAAGATAAAAGGGACTATAGTAGTGTCATCTTTAGCAAGGGTTCAAGGACTAAATAAGGATAGCATTCTTGGATAAGCGCTTGAATGTATAAGTAGTGCTCAAGCTCAAGGACTAGAGTAAATCACATTCTATTAGCATCGGATAGAAACTAAACATCTAAGTAGCACTTACGTTTAAACAATGAATACTATAATATGCAAACGTCAAATTGGGAAACACACAAGGCAGTCTACATTGCAACAAAGTCGAACAATATAAAGTTGCAAGTTAGGCAACACTCAAAGCATCTCAAGTAGCAATCTAAGTGGACAACGAGTTGAGTTATGCATAGTGAAAGTTACACATAGTAAGTAATGCAAAATTTCAAGCTATGTGTAGTAAGGAATGCGAAACAACAACAAGCCAAGCTACATGCAAGCGAAACATCAAGATATGTGCAGGCGAAACACCAAGTTACATGCAATAAGAAAGGTAAAAAGTTAAAGCTACCAACAAGTCTATAAGTATATGAAGTTCTAAGTTGGGAAGCATACAGTGGAAAGGATAAATATTAAGGAAGATTTCAAACATTGGTGTAACGATAGCGAAGTGTGTTAGCATCAGTTTGTAATGTTTCTTTCATGGTAGAACAACGTAGGATTCTCAATGCCACCTTACCAAAGTAATGTCACCTTGGCATGAAGTTAAAATGATATAAGTGGATTGCTTGGAGAAACATTTCAATGATTCTTGCACATTAAAAAGACTTCACATGAATTCTTTAGGGAGCAGCATTCACAATGCAAGGTTTGTGGAAGATAAGCATCGAAATAGGAGGAATTTGAGAGGTAATTAAATTCTAGGGTTTCATTTATTCTAAGGTTTTATTTTTTAGTAGGAGCAATAAGGTTTTATAATGGTATGTTATATTAAGAAATAATTTTAAATTTAATTTCTTGTTGGAGTGATAAGTATTAATTAGTTTCATTATTTTATATTTGGTTTTTTATTGGAGTTATAAGTTGTTTATAATAGTTTTTTTTTTATATTTCTATTGAAGTTTTCTAATTAAGAGTGGAGTGATAAGGTATAAGAATTAGTGTATTTAAAGTTTTAAAAATTTTGGTTTTTATTTTTTGAAAATATTGAAAAACAAATATTTGCAAATTTAGTTATTTGGGAGTCAAAAGGATTTCAACATCAAATTTAGAAAAAAATAAATTTGCAAAATTCATATTTCTTAGTTTCTAAACATTAGGGAGATATAAGGAATTCTAATACATATATTTTGTAATTTAGAAACTTTGAATTATTTAAACTTAGGGATTTATAAGGATGTCTACTTCAAAAGAATCAAAATATACAAACTTAATGGAGTTCATGATACGAAAAGAAAAGATAGATGTCATAAAATTTGGAATCAAAATTTTGCTTGAAAATTTTGAAAGAAAAGTAGATTTGGTCTCAAAATTAATCTATAGTGAAGCCATATATGAAAATTTTAAAATGTTTGAATGTTATTTACATGCAAGAATATATGAAGCAAATGATAATGGAAAATATGGTATTATAATTCCTTTAGATATTGGTAGCATAATATATATGGCATTTCTTACACTTAGGTTTCATAAAGAAGAGAATATGAAACAAAAAGAGTTGATTGAATATTTCAAGAAGAAAACATAAGTAGATTAATCGTTTTTAGAAAATATATTTCATTCTTCTTGTAATATTGATATTCCAAATTCATCTAGCTTGGGATTCTATTATGATGCTTTAAGTGAGGGATCAAAAGTCACTATATAGGAAAAGAAAGAGTCATATGATTCTTAGAAAAAAGACAAAGGAAAATTTCTTATGCAAGAATCTAAAGAGAATGAGAAAGTACAAGAGACTTGTAATCTAGAAGATACAAATATTGAAGAACTTGAAGTTGAATCTAAAGATAATATCAAGCAAAGAGAAAAAGAAGAATCTAATATAGATGAAATCTGCATGTATTGTAAAGTCACTTAAAGAAATAAAAATATGATTGAATACTAAAGTCTTCAATAACCAAATAATGTAATACAAGGGGTGTTGTAGTATATTACATTATTCGGTACATGCTAATGTATCCTCATGGTACATCTTGTAAATATTAGATTAGGGTTGTGTCTTAGATTAGAGTGTGAGTTAATATTTTATGTAATGTAATAATATGCAAGAAATGCACAAGTGTCATGTGAGTAAGTGTGCAAGTGTGATGTGTATATATGTGCACAAGTGTCTTATATTTAAGTGTGCACAAGTATCTATATGTTAGAGTGTTCTAAGTGAAGAGTCATGTATAGGTGTGCATACAAGATAGTCATGTGTATGCAAGTGTCAAGTAGGGAAGCCAAGAGTCATAAGACTTGGTATAAGAAATATTCAAGTAACTAGAGAGTCACTCTACAATGGCTATATATTACTCCATAGATGGAGATAGTGATCATAGCGAGCATAGCATTCATAGTTATCACAGTAATCATAGAAATTATAGAGAGCATCATTATCATCATTGTAATAGAGTTTTATGATATATTTGTAAGAGAAAGAGGAGTAATAAAGATTACATACATTTGAGCAATTAATATTGTAAGTCTTGCTACATGCTTTTACATGTATGATTTAGGCTATTTATAC
The DNA here is from genome assembly GCA_028583015.1 of Wollemia nobilis. Taxonomy (NCBI): domain Eukaryota; kingdom Viridiplantae; phylum Streptophyta; class Pinopsida; order Araucariales; family Araucariaceae; genus Wollemia; species Wollemia nobilis. The sequence goes on from JAQPPZ010017221.1 coordinate 3,869,029, forward strand.
ATTCATATTTTAGCATATCAAAGAATGTTATTTGATATATTATAAACCTTGATTTACATATTATTTGGCTCATATTATTCTGGTTAAATTCTCATGTGATCTTATTATATTATGGTTATCTTATATTTGATCATGTGGAATTTATCTTGTGAGTTTCTTATTAATATTAAGGCTTCAAAAGCCATAAAAGGTTGCCCAAGAAGATTGAATAGAGAAAAAAGTGTGTCTAAGTTTGAAATACCATTGTGAAGAAGAAGGTGATGACAAATATGGTCAAGGAGGAGAGGTGGTACATAACTAGACAACCCAAATTAGACAAGGTAAAATGAGAAACAACAACAATAGAGTAATATAATATGAGGTAGGACAATATACTCAAATTTAACTATACGAATAAGATGGAAAAAATAAACTTAGATGCATGCAAAAAACATGACATTCAGTTAGCATGCAAATATGATGAGGTGGAAAACTTGTAATTAGGATGCAGTTAGCACATGGGTGCCAATTAGTTTTTCCTTCCATTTTATAAGCATACACACCAAGGAGGCATGAGCATTCCATTGCTCAATGCTTGATAGAGAGGAGAGGAAGACCAACATGTATGAAGCAATGCAAAGTGGCTAAGTGAGGTATACAAAGCTACGAATATAGGAGGTAGAGCTGCTTATATAAGATAGGAAGCTACCAACAAAGGAAAGTATAGATTGAATGAATACCTCTTGAGGAGGAATTTTTTGTGGTGCCAAAGTGAAATACATTGAAGGAGGACAACAATACAAATGATAGTGAGATATTGCAAGTGTATAGGTCATACAATTGTATGAACGACTATTGAAATGAGGAATTATAGTTGCAGATACATGCATGAGGGTTATGAACTAATTTCATATAACAAGGAAGAAGTTAGTTCCATACAAATTACTAATATGTAGATAGATTGTTGAGGGCATACTATAGAGTGAGATGCATGCACATAGAAGGGTAAACTACAAAGAGGGCTATTGTACAAGTCATGAAAGGAAAGTGTTGTACAAGAAGGAAGCCTATATGACACACTACCATTCAAGTAGTGGCATCATATAAGTGAAATATATTCATAATAGGTCCATACAAGGAGAGACAAGATTCCAAAACACAAATGAAGCATCTATATGATAGCATTGTAAAAGTTAACGAGTAGCCAAGTGCCATTCAAGTTGAGGGTTGATGATATATTTTCATATAAGTTAGGTGTAAATAGAAGCTATCATATAATCAGATCACATGTATGATAGGGGTCATAGAATTGCAAACACTAGCTACAATTGGATTTGTTGTAAGTTGATAGAATGCAAAAGTAGTCAAGTATTACAGAGAGGATACATCGGGTGAACTAGTAGTGGAGAAACGTTCCACCTGATATTGTGTTATACTTAGAACATTGTTCATGAAGAGAGGGTTTTAGAGTAACTGCAAGGAGAGGTCTTGTAGAATGTGTACATGGTAGAGAGAGAATATGGTTCAAATGCAAAGTGAGACAACATTAGGCAACATGGTAAACAACTAAATGAGGTGCTAAGAACTAGCACTCCAGAGGAGAGAGAAGTGGAGGCTTCACCTTAGAAGAATAAGAAAGCCAAGGGAAGAGAAAGAATACCAATACCCTTATAGGATATGACATGGTAGTAGCCAACAATAATTTTTCACAAAAATTGATGGTAGAAGCATTCAATAGACAACCCACTGAAGATTGCATTTAAAAACAGGGTATGCATTATATTCATTAGATTTTAAATTTTAATAGATTTTTTCAAGCATTTGCTACAAACATATGATCAACAACAACACATGAGCAAAGTTATAATTAGTGACCAGTAGGTGAGAACATTTGGATTATTGAGTTTAGGGATAACAATAAGTAAAGAAGTGTTTGATCTACACTAATGGAAGGAATTGTTGGAGAATATTACATTATTTGATATATGTTAATGTACCCCCATGGTACAATTGTAAATATTGTAAATGTTAGAATAGAGTGTGAGTCAATAGTTTAAGAGTGTGATTTATATTTCCCCTTATGCATGTGTCTATGTGTAGGATGAGTACAAGTGTTATGAGTGAGAAAGTGTGCAAGTATCATATAGTAAAGTGTGCAAGTAATATAATATCAAGTCATATATGCAAGTGGAGATATGTAAATCCAAGGGACATGAGAGATTTATCTTATGTATAGAATAGGAAAGGTTGCATCTCCAAATATGTGAGAAGAGAAATAGTTATAGAGTCCAAGAGTTGTATTTCTAAGGTTATATTATGGAGATAAATCTCTAGAAAATGTATCAATAATGTGTGATCATTGAAGTATCACTGAATATTGAAGCTTGTAAATAGTGGTGAGCAGAAAATAGTGTTTCGTAAAATAGTTATTTTCTTTCCATTTAATTATCAATCTGGGAGTTTGTAGACTTGTGAGTACCTATGCATAGTATATGCTTGTAGTAATTGGGATATGAGTCCTATTTATCAATTGGTCTGGTGGGGGGTGTTTTTGTTCATGATATTTAGTTCTAGCCAAACCAATAAAATTTAAAATGCAAAAAAATAAAGCACACAATTAAAAGAAACTGCAAGAAGTAAATTGCTCACAACTGAAATTAAAATGCTAAAATCAAACACATGATTGAAAGAGAAATTGCTAAAATTAAACACACAATTGAAAGTAAAAATGCAGAAAAGAAACACACATCTGAAATAAACAAAATAGGAATTAAACGCATAGCTGAAATAAATAAAGCAAGAAATAAAATAAACAAGGGAGGATTACTGCCTAGAGTGGGCCCAAGATCTCGCAGACGGTCCACCCAACTGGTTATTGAAAAATCACTCTTCCAAATACATGTGAATGGAGAACACTCAAAACTTTATTAATATTTATGTAGTACAAAATAATAAAACTTCACAAATTTGTCGATCTCCTTTTTCAAGGATGGCCTACATTTTTATACAAAACATAGTCAATCCCTATTACAAAAATAGGTTGTTCTAATTTAATCATACATCGTGATTTGATACGGTTGGTTTGTGCACAGTTACAATTATTTATCTATTAAAGGATGGACATGTCTAAAATTAATCATGAAATATAAGAATGGTGCTCCCTAAGTTTACATAACAATTTATTTCTAAAATTTGTGTGGTCTCCCTATCAATTGATCAACATGCAGAATAAAGGTGCTTTATTCCTACCAAATATAGGTGCTTGCCTACCTACTACTAGGATATAGGAACTGGGATATAGGTGTCTTTTGATAAGTGAGAGATAGTCACTGATATATAGGCACCTTTCCTATCACTGAGATATAGGCACCTTTCTTTTCATCAAGATATAGGTGTTGGCCTACACCCGGATATAGGCACCAATCCTTAGCAGGATTTAGATACCCTCTTCAAGCACCATGATCTCCTTCAAGATGTACGTCATTCTTCAAACACATTACACTTGTTGTACAATGCTAGGTCCATGTGGGACCTCAACTAAAAGATGTGCAAAAAGCAATAAAAATTTGCATCTACACATATTTCCCACTAAAAACACCAATCAAGCATAATACGTCATTTTCCATTAAATATATGCAATAATTACACAAAAATGCACTCCTAGTGTTAGACATGCCATACAATACCCCTTTTAAACATGCATAAAAATGAGCATTTTTGGTGCTCATCATACCCCCATGCCTAAGGATTTGACATGTCCTCATGTCACCTTATGTTGATAATTCCTTATTTCATTGATAGCCTTCTAGTATGCTCTATTTTGATGTCATCACTCTTGAGTTATGACCTTGTCCTTTTCCTTGTTTCATTTACGTTGACCACATTTGTTGGGTTGATTGGGACCTATTTCCCTAGCTTGATTCTTCTCACATCGACCATGCTGGTTGGTTTGGTTGGGACCTGTATCCTCTTCTAGCAGCCCAAAAATTGTAATTGCATCTCGTTCAAGGGTTGGCATGGCCTACTACTAGAGGAAATGATCCTTAGGTAACCTTATTATTGTTTCAATCATAGGAGTATCCCATGGCGAAAACTAGGACATATCAACAAAGTGAGATTCTAATAAAAATACAACCTATAAACCTCATGTTGGTGCTCCTCTGTCTACATCCTCATCTTCACTCTTAACTTCAGACTTCACAGGATTCAGTATCCAAGGTTGGGTTGTTCTGACTGGTGGTGGCATTACAGGGTCCTTTTTGAACATCCCCATCTAGCAAAAATATTCCATCATTCGTGATGGACATCCATTGATAGAAGCATATAGGGCTTCAAATTGTGTTGGGTGCATTGGGTTTACATTTATGCATGGACTCCCTAGTTACCCACTTGTGAGCTCATCATGTTTCCTTATCCTTCTTTAGGCTCTCCTTGAGCATGGCTAGCTTATGTTGGTGGATTGCAAAAACTTCAAGTGATGCAGCCCACTCTTCATTGAAGTTGAGATCAGACTACACTTTTCTTTTTCTTCCCTATGGCCATCTTGCCATAGCCTTCTGCTTCTACTTCCTTGTTGTTTATGGGCATCTACATTGGTGTTGTGATAGCAAGCACCACTTCTCTCCTTGGAGGTGATTTTTCTTGAACAATAGATGGTTCTATCTCTAGCATGCATTGGCTCATAGGTATAATAGCAAGAGGTTCAACCATTGGTTTATTATCGAATTGGTCAGCCATAGTATGGTTAACCTCTGGTTGACTAGCTAACTAGGTAAAAACAAAATTCTCTACAAACTCCCCAACTGAATTTATAGCCTCATTACACTCAACTGACTCCTCGGTTGCTTGGGTAGCATCATCACGTGTGGGTGACTTTTTAGCTGATTGGGCAGCATTTAGATGATCAACTTTAGGCTAACCAATTGATTGGGTAGCAAAAGAGTTTTCTACTAACTCACCAGCTAAATAAGTAGTCTCAACCTCCTTGCTATCTAAAATTTCAACAAAAATGGGTCCACTTTACAAAATATGACTCCCCTATTCTTGGAAATCATTTGACACAAGTGCTTCTGACTGCTCCCTTACGTCATAAATTTGGGCTTATGATGCCCTCTTGGCATCATAATGATACACCCCCATGGATACCATATTTTCTTCTAAGTAAATGGAGAAAATTTCTAGGTCCATGGCCTAGTCTATCTGCACATTAGCATCAATTCTATTTTCTATCGTTATGAGTAATTATTGTAATTGTTGCACCATGCTCTCTAGTTGTTACACTGTATCTATCAACTATTGCATAATGTAGTTCAATTCTTATTGCTCATCTACAATAGCCCATCAAAATTCTTGAAATTTGGCATGTACTGCATAAAATATTTCCTCCCAATTGGAGGCTTGTGCTTGAATTTTTGATAACTAATAGTGGAGGTCTTCCTCCAAATATTCGCTATGGGACACTTCAACAAATGCCAAGACCTGCAACACATGGGTGTCTTGTTCATCCTCCATGGTGTGGTCCTCATTGACCTCTGATAAAATGTAGTCGACCAAAGTATCTATCACCACCCCACTCCTAGACGTAGGTGATGATGTTGCCCGAAATGGGCTCAATTTGGGTTGCCCTACCTCCCCATATGAATGACTATGTTGGGAGGTAGGTGCCTCTATTTCTTCATCCTGATTATCTTCATACCACTCACTAGATGATTCAGACATAGCTTCCTCTACTACAATGGTTGGTGGTGGTGGTGTAACTCTTTATGCTTCGGCATGCTAAATTAGGGCTAAAATCAGCCTATGATGTCCTAACGCCACCATCGTGCCTACCTGGTATCTATTGGCCTCATCCCATAGGGCACTCATCAGATAAAATGGGATGTTGATATGGTCCCCATGCAACAAATTATTTAAGAAATAAAAGTGGTTGGCATTGAGCTAGGAATATCTTTTAGTGTAGGTGAAGAACCATGCCAATTGTTCAAACACCTACCACCATGCTTCTAGGACATATTATTTTGGCAACCCTGATCGCATCAACTACATCATGGGTTACCCAAAGAATCATTGAGTGCATCACTCAATATTATCTCCCTTGTACGTTTGGTCCCCTATGCATGGGAGGTTGGTGACTTATGCTACATACTCCTCTATCACTAGTATTACCAGCCCTCGCATCTGCATGACCCCATTATCCATTGAAGCTATAAATTCCTATACTACCATGAGGTCTTAGCCTTGGATGACCAAGAGATAGTAATCCAACCACCTTGTAGCTTCGAATTGGTCTTGGATAAATCATGTAATGCCCGAGAGATTCATCGACTCATATCTCTTTTGTGCATGATTTCGTGAAGGTCCTCCCATGGCATCTACTCTATTTTTTATCTTTTTTATGTTGAAGCAAGCAACTATATCCACATTTAACATGTCAAAGCATGCGACTATATCCATGCATATAGTGGGCACCTATACCCCCATAATTAGCAATAATTATGAAATCTATGTAATTATTCTTGAAGCATGCACCTGAATATAGTTGGATATAGTTGCAACCTCCCCCATGCCTGATTGGTGCCACATGGTGAATTGTTGATGTGGGGTTGCATGATTAGACAACAAAAATGTGGGGTATGTACTAGCATGTAACACAAAAATATTTTTCATGATAACTATGCACATACATAATAAAAAAATTAGTACATACCTAGGTGATTTTTTATGAAACATGATGTGTAGGCACCTAGTGGTGCAACTTGATTGATCAAAGCATTGATTATAGTGTACTGGGGTGAATCAGGGACTTGCATTTTTTGTGTGGAGCAATCTCATCAAAGTAATGTTATTGGGTACTACATATTATTAGTTTTGAGGTCTCATGCTGAAAATAAAACCTATGATTATTTATCATGGGACAACACACTTTCACATTGGAATTTAGAAGTAGTGTATCCCATTGTCAATATCTTGAGAGTAAGCATACTTTGATGTCGATGATCGAAAAGTAGGTATACTCCATCCATCAAAAAGTTGATTTTGTTGTATGCGCATGGATATAGGCACCACTTTTGGATATAGGTTTCGCTTCTGATCTGGTTGTAGGAACTTTCCTTCGGGTGGAAGGTAGGTGCTTTTAATACATTTGGATATAGGCACCTTCGCTACTCTGGATATAGGCACCTCGTCTACTCTGGATATAAGCACCTATATTCTGGATATAGGTGCCTATGTTTTACCTCTAAAATTAGGTGCCTTCAATGTTTTGGATATGAGCACCTTCATATTAGTTTGGATATAGGTGTCGCTCCCCCTGGTGGAAGATAGGCACCTTTGTGGTGGCTCAAATATAAGTGTTTCCCTTATGGTGGGAATTAGGCACCTTTTGTGTTAGCCCACATACAAGCATTGTTCTCCTGGTGGAAAATAGACACATGCTGCCTAGCCTGGATATAGACGCCTAGTATCATTGGGATATAGGCACCTTTTCTGTATTACTACACTCCTAGAAAGTAAAAAAACAAGGCATCATAGCTTCATGTCTGATAGGTCTATTGGACCTGAATACCTACAACTTGTAGCTAACTCCACATGGCCCTACAAAACAAAAAATAATAATAATAAAAGAAAAACAGGGTAGCATAGCTTCATGTCCAATAGTCCTGGTAGTTGGATGCCTATAGCTCTACAAAAAATTCCACGTAGCCCTATAAAACAAAAGTAATAAAAGAAAAATATATTCTAAAACTATTAGAAATATATTTTTTTCTCTTATTTTTTTCTTTTATTTATTTTATAATGAACGCATAGGCATTCATTAAACTGTTGAATATTTTTTTTGTTTTTAGAAAATTGGAGTCTCCCCCATGCTTGCATCTGAGTCAATCATGTGAATTAGAGGTGCATGGTAAGGTCATAAGCAGTGGTCGTTGACCATAAAAACTATGCCACTGCCATCAATGGTTCTAACATGAATCCATCCACCTCTACATGAGATTTTATTTTTGCTCTTGGAATTATGAATCATATAACAGTGTCTAATATCCATATATTATGGCATATTACTCTTTGCTTTTGTGTTATTTATGTGTTTTGCAATGCATCTTGCATGTATTCATCCAACTGATTTAGCTGGTAAATATGCTCTTTTTGTACCGCATCTAAATTCATATTGAGCTATGCAACAGTTCAAAGAGTTTTAATCTTAAATTTTATTGGCATCATTGCATTTTCTCATACACCAACTAAAATGGTGTAAATATGTTAGTTTATTTCCATGTAGTTCGATATGCCCATACTACTTTCGAAAGGTATTTCTCCTAATCCTTCTTGTGTTGTTGCACTATCTTTGTTAGAATGTTCTCCAACTCTTGGTTTGTAACCTCCACCTAGCCATTTGCTTGTGGATGGTATGGGGTGGTTTTGTTGTGTCAGATCTGGAACTACTGCATCAGTTCTTGAATCATCTTCGAAGTGAACTGAGTTCCCTAGTCGATGGTAATCTCCTTAGGAACACCAAACCTAGTGAAAATAAATTCATACAAGAATTGTGCTACATTGTCTTCTTTTGTGTTCTACAATGCCTGCACTTCAACCCACTTAGTGACATAATTAGTACATACTAAAATATACCTCTTACCATTATATTGTGGATTGATAGGCCCAAAAAAATCCATCCCCCATTTATCAAATGGTTCAATATGCAAATGTGGTTGAAGGGGTATTTTATCTCATGGAGTTGGTTGACCCATTTTTTGACATTGATCACAATGGTTGACATAGTTTATTGCATATTTAAATAATGAGGGCCAATAATACCCTATTTGTAAAACTTTAAATGCAGTTATTTTTCCTGCAAAATGTCCACCACATGGTTCATCATGATAGGCTTTTAAAATTTTTGTGATTTCATTTTTTGCAACACATCATCTCATGATTTGATCAGGGCTAGTTTTAAACAGGCAACCATCAATCCATGAAAAGGCTGCACTCTTTTCAATTAATATTTGAGCTTCTCTAGGAGTGAGTGCAGGGGATATTTTACCGGTGGCTAAGTAATTGGCCATATCGGCATACCATGGTATGTGATTATCAAGAGCAAAGAGATGCTCATCTAGGAATCTATCCTCAGTGGTAGTGTTATCATGAGAGATTAACCTGGACAAAAAATCTACCACAACATTATCCTTACTAGGTTTGTCTATAATAGTCACATCGAATTCTTGTAGGAGTAATAGCCATCTAATAATTCTGCCACTTATCGTTGGCTTGTTCATCAGATATCTAATGGTTGTATGGTCAATGTGTACAAATATTTTATAGCCCGTGATATAATGGTAAAATTTATTAATGGCATGTACAACTACTAGGAATTATTTTTTTGTGATAGTGTAATTGAGTTTAGCACCCATAAGATTTTTACTGACATAATAGATGGTATACATTTCATTTTCTTCTTTATGTCCTAGTGTTGCCCCTATGGCATTGTTGGATGCATCTACATAAATGTGGAAGGGGAGGTTCCAATTTGGACCTCTAAGCATAGGAGCAGTTGTTAGTTTTTCTTTTAAGGTTTGGAACACTTGCTCACATTCACTTGTCCAAACAAACTCAACATCTTTGGTTAACAATGTGTGTAGTGGTTTGGTGATTTTACTAAAATCTTGAATAAATCATCGGTAGTATCTAGTAGAGCCTAAGAAACTTTAGACATCTCACTATGTTTTGGGGGTAGGTAGTTCTTTGATAACCTCAATATTTCTCTTATCTACCTTTATCCCCTCAACAAAGATGTGGTGTCCTAAAACTATCCCTTCCATCATTAACATAAAGCATTTTTCATTACTGAGGGATAGGTTTATTTCTTGACAGTGCTAGAGTACTCTCTCTATATTAGTTGTAGCTTCTTCAAAAATTTCATCGTACATGATGAAATCATCCATATAGACCTCTATAATCTCTCCTACCATATCCAAAAAAATACTAAGGACTACCCACTGGAAAGTTGCAGTGTGTTACACAACCCAAAAGGTAAGACACGGTAGGCAAAGGTACCCCAAGGATAGGTAAATGTGGTCTTTTCTTGATCCTCTTCCCCTATTTGGATTTTATTGTAGCCACTATACCCATCAAGGAATGAAAAATATTTTCATCCTGCCAGGGTATCTAGGACTTGGTCTATAAATGGTAAGGGAAAATGGTCTTTTCGGGTGGCCTTGTTTAACATTCGATAGTCCACACAAATCCTCCATTTACCATTTTTCTTGGGTACCACCACCAAAGGCGAGACCCATTGACTATCAAAAATGGGGTAGATGAATCCAGTGGATAAAAGTTTTTGTAATTCATCTTTTACGATTTTATTCATGGTTAGATTCATCCGCCTCTAGGGTTGTCTTACCGATATTGCACCATCCTCCAGGTAAATCCTATGAGTGCATACATTGGGTGCAATACCCCTCATATCTCTATAATCCCAAGTGAAAGTAGTCTTATGTTTATTTAATATTCCTTTCAACTTCTCTTCTTGGTCAATTGTCAAGGAATTATCAATGTTCAGTATTCATCCAGGTTCTATTTCAATTTGTTTAACATGATTTTCCCTACTACCAACGAGTGGGGAATCCATAGGAGGGTGTGAAGATTCTCCTTGGAGAAAATTCATTATGATTTGATCTTCATCTTCTTCATCCTCTACTTCATCTAGAACCATCACTTGTTGCAACATAGGCAAGGCATCATCATGAACAAATTCAGAATTAGGCTCTCCCAATTCAATGGTAGATTGTGCAGGAGGATAAATGACTAAATTTTTAATATTTTATCCATTGGATATCATCATTTTTCTAATCCTACAACTTATGTAGGTATCAATCATTGCTAGCCAAGGATATCCTAATATGAGTGGATAACCACCTAGTCTTGATTTTGACTTTAGAACTAGGAAGTCTGTTGGATATTCCCATGCATCCATAGTTATAATCACGTCTTCTAGCATTCCCTCTAGGAGTACTGTAGACCGATCTACCAATTATAAAACTATTTTGGTTGACCTCATGTCTATTAACTATAGTTTTTGCATGGTTTCCTTAGGCATGACATTTATGGTTGCACCTAAATCTACTAAAGTATTGGGTAGCCTCAAGCCTTCAATTTGAACTATTAAAATTGGGCTCTTTGGATCAAAATATTTTTGGTGATAGGTGTTCCCTAACATTAAGTCAGCTAACTGACCTACCATGTACTACTGATTTTGACTATTGTCATCATCCTGGTCTTTTAAGACATAATTCTCTAATGGATTTTGTATAGATAGGCACATCTCGTATATCTTGATAGAGGGGAATTGTGACAGTTAGGTTTTTCAACCCTTCCATTATGTCAAATTTTGGTTGCATCATTTTTTTGAATTCTTGTAATATTTTGGGAAAGGGTGGAACCCCTTCATTGTTGGACTATTCAGTAGTTAAATTTTCTTCCACCCCCTCTACCGGAGGTGTTGGTTCTTCTACTTCTACTTATATTTCCTCTTCCTCCACTATTAGAGGTGTTGGATCTACTCCTACTTCTCTACCTGATCTAAGTCTAATTGGACTACAATCTACACTAATATGATACATAGGATACATCCCCATGTCTACTTGATACGTTGGTTGATTTATCTTATTATTATTTGGATTTGGGGTTGGTTGTGTCGGTAGTTGTTGTGGTCTAGAAGTAGGTGGTGTCAGCAAACTAGGTTGTAGTGGGGCTTGTGTTGTTACCTGTGGAGGTGAAGTCCATGTATTATAATTTCACCACTGCATTCTAGCTTATTGGTATGGCATCCATGGATAAGGTGTGTAAGGAGTTGGCCCTTGGGTGGCATTCATCCAAGGTGGCTGATCCCACCATCCCATATTGGGTGTTTGAGTCTACCCTTGGTGCATAAAATTGGATCCCCCATAGGGTGGTACTACTCTTGGCATTTCGCCTCCCATAGGAGACTGTTGTCAATTTCTCCTATTACCCATAAAATAAGTTTTAGCTACTTTTGGTTCCTCTTTCATATTTGCTAATTGTGGGCACAACTTTATTTTGTGATCCATTTGATAAATGGCACACACTCAGACCTTGTTTTTTAGACATTCATTCTTTGGGTGTTTCTTCCTACATATTGGGTAGAAAAAGGCCAATGTTGCCTCGATTTCCTGCTTCTTTTTTTGAAGCTAGAATGTATCTAGTTGGATTGCAAGAGATGATAAAATATCACTCTTCATGTCTTCCAAAAAGGTACCTATTTTTACTTTTGTTATGGAGGTTGTTGTTTTTGTTCCATGGGTGATGGGTTTACCTTTCATCCTAGAGTAATTTCGACAATATTGTTGGATATCTAACATTTGGGTTTGGTAAATGTCACCTCCCACTAACAATTTTAAGGCTTCTAATGAATCATTCATGAGACCCCTTAAGAATATACTTCTCAAGGATTTCTCACCTAATTTTGCATGGGGTGAACATTGAAGATTAAAATTAAATCTACCCCAGTAATCCTCCAATGACTCTTCCTCCCTCTATGACATATCTAGGAATTCCTCTCTAGCATCTTGTACCCTACCAAAATCCTGGTATTGTTCTAAAAATATTTTCTTCATGTCCTCCTAGGTGGCAATTTTTTTGTTCCCTAAACCGATAAACCAACATAATGCTGAGTCATCCAATGTAGAGGGAAAAAGTTTTAATTTTTGGGCATCAGTTTTATAATCCACTGATCTACAAAGAACATCAAATTTAAAGAGAAATAGATCAGGATCTTCGATTGGTAGTCCTCTAAATATGGGAAGATGTGTAGGAGAAATATGTTTCATTTTAATGTCTCCTCTAGATTCTTCAATTGGAAAGTCAAAACTGGTGGAAGCCTCATCGTTTCCAGCCATGGTTTCAGATGATGTAGGTGTTAAACCAGATGCTTCTACAATAGCTAATAGTGCTTCACACTCATTTCTTGTATCTTCAAATAGTAAATATAAATCAAAACCTGAGGCAAACCCCCTTTCTAATATTTTCCACCTTGAGTCTTTAAATAAATTTTGTCCAAATAATGGATTAATATGCTAAGGTGTATTAGCTAGAGATAATGGTCCAACAATAGGAAGTGTTTTAGATTCTTCAGAAGGTATTTCAAGTGGTTTCGAGGTGACTTCTACTCTCTTAATAAAATATTCGTCCGGTCCTCTTGGTCTTGGTGGACTCATGCATTCTTAGGTAGGGGATCTACGGGTAAGATAGTCTAATTTTTTTAGGTTGACTAACCTACAAATCCTAAAATACTACAGTTGGCACTCCTTAGTAATGGTACCAAAATGGTGAGCAAAAAATGGTGTTCTGTAAAATAGTTATTTCCTTTCTATTTAATTATCAATCTGGGAGTTCAACCTATGCACAGTATATACCTATAGTAATTGGGAGATGATTCATATATTGTTAGCTTTTAATGAATGAGTGCTCACAATAATATGGCCTCAAGATCAATAATAAAGTTACAAATATAAAAGATATGATAATGCTAAGCAATCAAGCATATAAAATCATAAACTACTATAGAAATCAACTCAAAGAATGCTAATAATAAATTCTCAATAAACTATGAAATATTATTGAATAAAGACCTCAAATACATCATATTTCACCACTCTCCATTGTTATAATGTTGGACATTTTGAGTCCCTAAGTCAAAGTTGTCATTGATGTCACCATTGATGCCACCAGAAGGAGTCATCATTAATTCCAAATATTTTAGCAGGAAATAAAGACGACAAAGATGGTCATTTGATATTCAGCAAGAAGGCATAAGTTCAAGTGAAACTGTGCAAAATACAAGTTAAAAAGGAGTGATAATATTTATTTTATAAATTATTTAAATTCAAGATGAATTTAAATTTTATAAATAAATATTAAAAGGTACTTTATCAAAGGTGAAATATTATAATGGTTAGAAGTGCCATGGTGAAAACCCAAATAAAATATTTGTAATTTTCATTACAATATTTTATATTGCAAAAGTGGATTTACAAAGTCTAAAAATATTTTAATAAACCCAAAGGTTGGGTTGAAGGTTGAAGACCAAAGCATATTTTAAATAAATCCAAGGTGGATTTAAACAAGGCAAATTTTATTTCCACCGATATTTTTAATATAATGGGAATGCATATTAATACCATGCCAAAGTTAAGTTTTGAATTACCCTTGCTCGATTTGAAAGAGAAGCACATCGAATTTAATGCAGAGCTCATGATAGTGTTGTGTGAATTTTGTGGTTTGACTTGACGGTGAAAGGGACAAAAGCAAGCGCATTGATTTTTTGGAAGCCAAAAAGGAACTTTGGCCTAGTGGCAAGTGGGATGCAAGCGTATATTTTTTTGTGCATGGTGGTTAGTGTTCGAATCCCACGAAAGCTTTTTGTGGATGCATTGAAGATGCCAATCAATAGATGCATATATTTTTGCAAGGCTAGGAAGGAGTCTTGAAGCATGTGGTGCTTCTTCCTTCCAAACGAGCTTGTAAGCTCGTGTGGTGTTTACGTCATGGGCAAAGACGTTGTGAGGGCTGCATTGAGAGTTCAAAACTTTCCATAGGCAAAGGTACATTTTTAATGTTTTATTTTATTAATGCTTAAGTTGGAGGTATAATGTTTTTGGTGGTTGAAGTCTTTGCATTGTGATAAAGGTTGATAGTTGAGAAATATTATTAGGAGGTATAAGGAGAATTCTAGTTTTATTTTCAAGTCTTAAATTTTGCTATAGTGGAATTTTGAAAGGTTAAGACTTTGTGAGTTGTGTGTTATTTTCAATAAAGGGTTTTGTGATTATTGTGAGGATATTGCTTATTATTTAAGTTGGAGTGATAAGGTGTAATTGTGATATTATTTTTGTGATAAAAAAAATTATCCTCTAACCCTTATTGAGTTTGTCAAATAATTAATTGAGTGTGGCAAATTTTTAATGACAACTACTCTTCAAGAAAAGGTATGGGTAAAATTCTTCTTTGTTGAGTTAGATGGTTGGATTGATTGAAAATTATACTTTTCAAAATTGGTTGAGTTAATGCTTCGAGGTTTTCTGGATTTTGAGTTGTTATTAAACCTTGTTTGATAAGCATTGTTTTTTATACCATTGGTTGAGTGTAGCACTTTGAGTTTATGCTTCAAGGTTTTCTAAATTGAGAATTGTGATTAAAACCTTGTCTTATTAGCATTGTTGTTGAAGCCAATGGGTGATGCAAAGAACTTGAACTTGAGTTAGAAAAGAACATGAGTATCATTGTTATGTGAGATTTGTTGTTGAGCATTATTGGAAATATTTTGAGTTGGTTGATACATGCTTGGACTAGGGTTTATGAGAAAGGTTTGTTCCTTGAGGTGATTGGTTGAGTAGAGTTGATTAAGCCTAGTCAATTGGATGTATGAAGTGGTTGTTCAAGTTCCATGAAACAAACTATTCTATATTCTGATTGATTTGAGATTAAATATTGAGAATAGAACATATTGAGTATCTAACAATTCTTTTTATGCTTCTATGAGATTGATTTGAGATTGAGCTTTGAGAATAGAACATATTGAGTCTCTAATAATTCTCTTTATGCTTCTATGAGATTGATTTAATTTGAGATTGAGCATTGAGTATAGAACATATTAAGTCTCTAAAAATTCTCTTTATGCTTCTATGAGATTGATTTGAGTTGAAATTGAGCTTTGAGAATAGAACATATTGAGTCTCTAACAATTCTATTTATGCTTCTATGAGATTGAATTGAGAAAGTGATTGAGCATTGAGTATAGGACATATTAAGTCTCTAACAATTCTCTTTATGATTCTATGATATTGAACAAGTTTTGTGTGGACTTGTTAAGCTAATTTGAGGTAAGTCTTTGAGAAGACTTGTGGACTATTTTTTTATGAGCTTTTGTGGAAGCTTGCAATGTAGATTTGAGCAAGTCCTAGAGAGGACTTATTGATCAGATTTGGACAAGTCCTGAGTGACCTTGTTGAGTAGATTTGGACAAGTTCTGAGTGAGCTTTTTGAGCAGATTTAGACAAGTTATGAGTGAGCTTGTTGATCATATTTAGACAAGTTCTAAATGAGCTTGTTGAGAAAATTTAAGCAGGTTCTAAGTGGACCTATTGAGAAGATTTGAGTAAGTTTTGAGTGGACTTGTTGAGCAGATTTGAGCAAAACCTGAGTGGATATGTTGAGCAGATTTGAGAAGGTTCTAAGTGAACCTATTGAGCAGAGCTTTGGAGGTGACATATTAGAGAGGATAGAGACTCCATTGGATAGATATCCATCAGCCAGGACATTGAGGATAGGTCTTCTGAGTGAGGATAAGAGTATTCAAGTGGAGAGAGATCCATAGTCAGTGTAGTGGAGATAGTCTTCTAGAGGATCACCAGCCAGAGCATAGGAGAAGGAGTTCTCCTATGGATAAAGATCCACAAACCAGATTTAGGGGATCAACATCTCCTTTGGATAGAGGTCCATAAAAATTGTAATTGGTAAGGATTCCCAAAATATTATTTGAGAAATATTTAGAAAAAATATTTTCTCTGTGGAGGTAGCCCACATTGGGTGAACCACATTAAAATTTGTGTCTCTATTGTGTATGGTGTTTTGTGCATTGCTTTGATTACTGCTATTGATACTGCTATCTATACACTACATAATATTTATTTGAAAAGAAAAGTAAAAAGTGGTATTATATTGTTCACCCCCCCTCTCAGTATAAGCTTGTGTTCTTCATACAATATGTGACTATCTATCACTCCTCATCACTTGATATATTTCCTTTACATTCATATATACATATAGAATGGAATGTGACTCTTCATATGGATGACTCTTAGCCTTCACTCTTCCTATGATTCTTCATCGTCCTACTCTATTGACATATGTACATAGGGAAAACTATGCACATTTACATTTCCAAAATATCATTGCACACTTTTGCATTTATTGCATTACATAAATTAAATACTTTTATCCTAATTTAAGACACTCTTTCTTAATCTATGGATGTACCCATCGTGGTACATTGGCATGTACCAAATAATGTAATATATTCCAACACCCCCTATATTACATTATTTTGTTATTGAAGACTATAGTCTTCAATATGGATCTTTATCTTCTTTCTTGAACTTGTGCTTTTCTTTGTCACTTTCTTTGTCCTGCTTCTTGTTTGTATCCTAATAAAACAAATGATTAGTATTTTTATAAAATACTATATTTTCTAAAGAGATTTAGCTTCATTTTCTTCTATAATATATTCTAGTTCTTGTATCTCTTTTATCTCTTGGGATAGGTGCCCCTTTTGATTTCTGTATCTGTATTGTGACTAGCATTGGTAATGTTGATATGGTGATCTGTATTGGTTCTAATATTGTCTAGGTTGAGACAACATATTTGGTTGACCTCCTAAGTTTATCTAATTCCTGTGATATTGATTCTTCAAATTAAATTTGTAGTATTTGGTACTATGTCCTCCTTTCTTGCAAACTTGATAATACCTATCAGTTCAGTTTGTTTTACCTCTTGAATATGAAGCAATATTCCATTGTGAGTTATGTATTTTAACTAGTGCATTGTTAGTCATTTCACCTATAAGTACATTTTCTAATTCATATTCTTGTAATATATTGACTAACTCATCAAAATATGTATCCTTAGAATTTTTAAGGATGTAACTAGGTGTTTGTAGCTTTCTGGAAGTGCCCTCAGAATGACTTGAACAAAAACTTTATCTTCCACTATATCACCTAGGGTTAGTAACTTTCCTTTTATATCAACCACTCTTCTAAGAAATAATTCAATAGTTTCACCACTCTTGACTTTTAGAGAATGTAATTGTGTTTGTAGATTCAATATGGTGGTTTTATTTTTCCCTTCAAATATCTTAGCTAAGATATTCCATGCATTTGTAGAAGTTATTTTTGAACTTATGTAAGGTTGTATATCATCTGTGATTGCAAAACTTATTATCATAAGAGCTTTTGCTTCATCTTTATAATATTTTGTATTTCCCTATCATCTTCAGTAGGTTTATATTTTGCTCCTTTAACTATATCCCATAGCTTCTCTACTATCAATATTGATCTTGCTTTATTTTTCCATGAGGTATAATTAGGACCTTTGAGCAATTGGGATTTTGAAATAAATAATTTTTTTGTTTTTATGAGTAGACTACCTTATGACTCCCTAGTGTTTGAAAGATAATGCAATTTCAATCCTTTACAAATCTTCAAATTTATATCTCTAATAATTTTGAATTTAGAGATTATACTATCAAGTGTAATTTTGTCAAACACTTCTATGTAGAATTCCTTTTATCTCCCAAATTTAAGAATATAATATTTAATTCTAAATTTCATAAACTATGTTGATGTAGAATCCCTTATATCTCCAAATTTAAAAATTCTGAAAATAATATTTGCAAATTTGTAATCCTAGTTTGATGTAGAATGCCTTATTTCTCCAATCTTATCAAATTGTAAATATTTAATTAGTTTTGTAAACTTAAATATGCAAATTTACAAAACCCCAAAATTAATGCTTCACTTTCAAAAATAATCTTCAATGTATGATAAAAGGCTTCTAAATATAATATTCAAATTTTCTAAGGTTTAACTAAAGCTTATCTCTCCAAAAAATACCTCTAAATTTTAACCTTAGATAATAATTCACTTTTTCACCTTATAACTCCTACTAAGCATAAAATTTCAACTTTAAAACTTAGTAAATAATACCTTTATTAATTCAGGCACTTCCTCCTTGAATTTGCTTGATAAACTGGCACTTTCACTTCTCTGGTCAACTTCCAACTCGGTCAAGATGCTTTTCCTCTATGTGCTCATGCTTGTGGTATGTGAGACTATTCCATCTCATGCAATAAATGAGCTCTCAAAATACCTTTCACCTTCCTTAGTAATGCTCATAGTCTATGCAGGATGAGTGACAAGTGTCACTAGAGTTCTTCCTTCACCTTCATTAACGTAGCTTGTGGTTGTGCGATGCTTCTTCTTCCCTATGAAAAATGGCTTTGCAATGCTCCTATGGCTCTTGAATGGTGCCAATGTTTCTTCTTTCCTATGACAAGTGTCTTATGCAAACTTACAATGCTCCCCATACATTATGGATAATTTGTAATGCTTCTCTTGACACTCAAAATTGTAATGTTCCCTACCTTTACTAGACACTTGGTTGTGCATGCGATCAATGTTTCCTTCCTTGGTAAATATTTGAATTTGAGTCTTTGGCCTCCTTTATACGTTTGAAAATAATGCAAATGCTCAACCTTGGATATTTGGCCTTCTTAATACGTTTTCAAAAGAATGCAGCTTCTTCCTTTTGCAGGTTTTATTTTCAAAATTGTAGGTGCTTCTTCGTCTTCCAATGGTAGCTATCAGGTGCCTTTTTTGGTGTCTTTTCCATGGTAGATATCCTTTCTTGGGTGCTCCTTTGATGGTTTTTCATCTAGATGTTGCTATAGCTCTTACCCACCTGTGTTCTGTTGTTACTCTTGCACTATTCAAAAATGCTCAACCTATGCAATATGGTGGTGATTTCAATAGTGAATCTTACCACACTTTTGGTGATTTCCTTCACCAATGTAATCTATAAATTTGGTGTTATTAAATATCTTAGATCTGCCTTTGATTTGAGGACTCTTCAGCCTCAAAAATCTACTTTGCTTTGAGGGTTATTCGACCTCACTAAAATGTAGAATAGATCTGCACTTTGCTTACTATCATAAACAACATATACCAATCTTCATATTGCTCCTTTTAAACTTGCAAGTTCTAAATCTCTACAATAATAATGTGCATATTTATAAAATAATAATGGTGTGCAATGGTATCTTTTCCTTGGCTTAATGACACTCTAAAAAACTTCTTTTTGCTAGCTCTTGATAGCTCTAAAATTGATACTCTTAAAAAACTTCTAATATGTACTTTCATATTTTTTTTAACACACCATTTATAGATTCTTGTGTATATACTTTCCTAATGGCTTGCTATCTCGAATATACAACAATTCACCTTTGATTTTACTTCTTGTAGGCTCTTTAACTTGTAGTTGTAGTTGCTACCCAAAATTTATTTTCTTGTCCTTAAATGTGTGCTCTTGATCTTTGTATTTTGCAGCTACAAATTCTACCCTTTTGCTATTCATATCTATAGTATATCTCCTCCTTGGATGCTTCTAGATCCACTTTTGCTTTTTTTTTCAAATCTCTTATGAAACTATCCTAAAACTTCTCAAAAATACAACTTGCTTTACTCTTTCAATGCTGCCCAAATCCATAGCTTAAATACTCTCTAATTGCTACTTACAAAATCTGATTCATTGATGTCCACGAACCTTCAAATCTACTACTCTCTTTACTGTCAAGCCTTCTCTTAGTTGGTTGTCTAAATATGCTCTAAAATTTTCTCCAAATATTTTCCAAATCATAACTTTCTACCTTGTTCAATATGTTGTCTTGTGACCTTTCGACTTCTCCTTCGAAAATCAGCAACTTGTGCTTTTACAAATTAGCCTACAAAACCTTTGTGGATATCTCCAAATCTCTCAAATATATGACCTCTACAATATTCTTTCTTTCTTTAATCTCCTTGTTGAATTTTGGCTTCAAATATAACCTCGTTCTCTGTCTTCTTCCTCAAGAATCTAATGTCTTGAGATATTCAAAATCTTCTCAAAATTTGGCAAAATTCTTGCCAAATATTTTTTCTTTTGGTATTTTTTTTAGATGGCGATAATTATCCCAATATCTTTTAGTCAGGTTCTCCTTCTTGCAATATTTTTACATGAGCTCTACTTCAAATATCCTCCAATGGCCACTGCTTCTATTTCTACAATAAGGTCTTCTCTAGCCTTCTTTTCCTTCTTGAGACCTCTTCTCTTGGGTCTTCTAATTTTGTAATAAGGATTTATCTAGCCTTCTTTTCGTTCTTGACACCTCTTCTCTTGGGTCTTCTAATTATGCAATAAGTCTTTCTCTAGCCTTCTTCTTCTAGAAATATTCTTGAGACCTCTTCTCTTGGGTCTTTTAATTATATAGCTACTCAAATATTCTTAATCAAATATTTAATGAAACCTTACCTTGGTTTCTTCAATATTCCAATTATGGAATTTCTACAATGAGATCACCTTTCTTGGATCTTCAAAATTTGTTGCTTCTCAATTCTGCAATAGGGCCTTTTTGTAGTCCTCTTTATATTCAATCTTCATACTTCAATATTTTATCTTCAATCTTCCAAATCTGGAAGTTCTTTAATATGACCTCTTCTTGGGTCTCTTCAATTTGTAGTCTTCAATGAGAACCTTCTCCTTGGTTCTTCTCAATCTTCAATGGTGCCTTCTTCTTGGACCTCCTTCAATGTCTATTTTTCTACAACAAAGAGTTATTCCCTACACTAGGAAAGTAGATAGACTTTCAGGTAATCAAAGATGAAATTCTTCTCTATCTATTGTAGGAAACTTCTAAACTTATAAGAACTAAAATTTTGCAACAAAATTTAGATAATAATAATCAGATATATTCAAAGTTATAGAATCAATAATCTTCACTAGCTATATTAAAAACTAGTGGAATCAAATCTATACTGAGTCCACTCAATCATTCAATCAATGAAACACATATTGCTCACAAATCCTAAACAAGTTTCAAACTTATTCAAACAAAGAGCATAATGTGGGTCTCAAACCCTAACTCAAACATTTCTCAATCTCTATCTCAAATCAAATCATCCATCAACAAGATGTACTCAAACTTGCTCACACATTTCCAACAATACTCAACAATCCTTTTCACTCCACCTTATATTTCATACATTCATTTCAAACACTCTAAAAAAATATAGTGTGTTCATACCTTTTTGCTTTGATGGAGATATGTACTCAAAACCTGTTTTACGCACAAAAAAACCCTCTTGCCAATTCTAGGTTAGATAGCAACAATCTATCTCAAAATATCCACACAAATATTCTCCTCAATAATTATTTCACCATTCAAGAAAAAAAATAAAATATCAAGTCACAAGTACACCTTATTAATCCACTTTCAAAATAATATTCAATTCAAAAAAATAAATTTCCTTTGTTAACACCTTATAATCTCCAATCTTCTCAAAATAATATTCAATACATAAAAATGAAGTGACTTTGTTAACACCTTATAATCTCCAATCTTATCAAAATTATATTCAATACATAAAAATGAAGTTCCTTTGTTAACACCTTATAATATCCAATATTTTATTTTCTAAGAATAAAAATAAAATATTATTTCAACAACCCTTATGACTCCCTAAAAAATTAATACATGTCCTTTTTAATCATCATGTGCTCTCAAAACTATTTCTGCATTCCTAACCTTTTGTAATAATTAAATTAAAAATGCATACCTTAATGTTGGCCCACGTCACCAAAAATATTGCACATGTCTTCAACTATTAGTGCCCAACAACCAATGAAAAAAATTGAACCTATGACCTATGCTTTCGTAACACCTTAGCCCAAGGCTAAGTTGCCGCCTGGGCTACACACACACACATGAATCAAAGGTCCACACTTCCTTATTAAGGCTGCCACACAAATTTTGGAAAAAATAAAACGCTTTTACTCCTTTGCCAAAATGAATCGCGTGGGATTTGAAACCATGACCTTCCCTTTGCGAATGCCTTAGCTAGGTCTTCGACCACCGTCTGCGCTACCCAATGCTATGAGATTATCCTATCGCATCACACAAATATCAATACAAGTCTGCATCCTTATTTTTAAACAACTCACAAGCTTCTTCCTTTCACATATGGAGCGAACAATTTATAACATACATGGGAATTCAAATATCTCTCTTAGTGTTAGAATTAGGAGATGAAACACATTTCCTATGAATACTTTTCCTTTGCATTTGAAACACATCGGCCCTTTCAAATTTTGAATTCAAAAATAAAACTTTAAACTTGACGCCTTTAATTATTTAAATTAAAATTTTAATCTTAGGTTAAAATATTTTAATTTAAATAAATTAAATTAAAACCTTTGCTAACCTTGCTCAAAGGACTTTTTCAAGGATATATATTTTTTAATGATTCCTTCGACCCTTTTATTTTTCATCTCTTCGTTTTGCCCAAATATTATAATATTAAATATTATAATATTTTTATTTCTTTTTAAAGTTGCTTCCCTTTTCTTGGGTCTTCTACCTTTTAGGCCTCTTTAGGCATACAATATTTAAAATAAATATTATACCCTTTTCTTTTCAATAACTTCCTTGCCTTTTGGAGAAATCAACCTTTTGACCTTAATGACAACAAAACTGGTCATCAAACCTCTTGACATCAATGCCAACAAAACTTGCTTAAATTTCCAACATATTAGTTATCCTACATCATGTGGTTGTACTGACTCCCATCAAAAGCTAACACTCAAATGAATCATTTCATTTTTTGCCTAAAATCCCCTCAAATAGACCATTAAATTTATCATAGCCTAGCTAAATGCATAAACTCATATGTTAATAGGGTTGTGTTGTCCTCCACCCAAGGCAATATGCTTTCCTTGTATCTCAATGCTTGTTGATTTGGATGTAGTAATTTGTTTTAAGTCCCACATTCTTTACTACCTAATTGACTATTATATTTAGCCAAAATCCTTAGATTCCATCATGTGCAACAAATGTTTACAAAGCTAAGGATCCACATTCCTAAATGCACCATGTAAAAATTGTGTACTTTTTTCTAGCACTCAACTAGCAACATAATTCTCTCACAACTCATTCCTACATGAAATTACAAATAAACCATGAATAAAGGAAGGCTTGTGTACCCTCTTGGCATGTGTTGTGGTAGTGTCTTGAGTTACCTATTGAGACTTTTGATCGAGAAGCATACTTGTACTAAATCCCAACTGTCACATAGATTGGTGAACCATGGACACCCCAATCCCAATTGCAACATCATCTACTCCCAAGATGTAACAACCCAAAACTAACAACCAATTTTTTTGAAGAGCACTTATAAAAATAGGCTCTCAAGGTATCTACCCTTGTGAATTTATTTTTAGCATACAAGGAATCACCACATTTGAATTTCCAAGTTGCTGCAGACGACACTTAGTGGACAAGATAGGTCAACTCCTACATTTTTTGGGATTCACCTTACTAAACCTACATGCTTAGAAGTATGTCTTAAGTGGTATCCCCATATTTTCTATGCCCTTCTCAGTATAGGACCATGTGACCAGGATGTAGGGATTACCCTTTAAGGCCCCTAAAACTTAAAGAGGGATGCCAGTTCCCTAACCTAACTCTAGTTACTCCTATATAGGTTATTCAATAAAGAGCTTTGGTGCTTAGTTACCACACCTCCATGGGCTAAGGTTATTTCCACTTTTATGATAACTAAAATGATCCCTTGATCCTACATGATCAAGGATTCACCACTACTATCTTGTAAATAGGTTTCCCCACACACTTACTACTACTTGACTAAGGTTTTACTACTCACAAGTATCTTGGCTATTGTATACACACAACTCCTTCCAAGATCAAGAGATCCTAGCTATTTCATTCTCACAACTCCTTCTAGTACTCTTGGATACTTGGCTATTGCATTCATGCAACTCCTTCCAGGATTAGATTTCATGGTTTAAAAGAGGAAGTTCTACCCACCCAAGGATAGATAATAAAATAAAACTATAACAAAGTTATTAAGCATAAAAGCATATTAACCATATCAAATGAAAAACATATGAAGAATTCCTCTTATCCATGAACTAAGCTCTTATGAATACTTGAATCTTAAAATATTTCCATCACAAAATAAACATTAACAAGTTAATAAATATCTCTAACACCATCATGCATTTTAGAAAGATAATGAAATATAGTCTATCTGACTCAATAGATTACTTCAGAAGGCATTAAAATGCAACCCCAATTTGCCATTAAACAATGTAATATTATATTACACAAAATCAATATTCATGGTTTAAATCAACACCACATTTAAACCAACATCATACATCAAGATTAAATTATCTCTTCATTGCATTAAAAGAACATCACACACCATATTCAAAAAATGCCTAGGAGTTTAAATCTAAGATAGAAATATAAACAACATATTAAAAATCTTAACTTAATACAAGATCCTAGGTATCCATACTCAAAGCAAAACCATTCCACAAGTTTAAAATAACTCTTCATTACATTGAGGAAATCAACAAACTATCCTTGAAATCATGAGTCAGATTACAATACTTTCAAGCAAGATATAACTTTTCTTATTTACAATAATATCAACTTGAAGGATTTACAAACATCTTCCAAGGTCTTTTGCCAATTAATTCCACAAGCTTCTTTTATGGAAACACCCTCCAATTTATGGAGAGTACTTAGGGATCTGAACAACTATAGATGCATTGCAAATTAAATTATATATTTCTCTAATATACATCAACCATGCACATAACAATGATGCTTAAGAGAAGAGAACTCCTGCATATCACAAAATTCATCCCAAAACTCTTTCAAATTAACCATCAACAAAGCATCCCATAAAAAAACTTGGATAAGCCCATACTTCTCTTTATAATGATCCTTAATCCACATAGATCTCAAGATACATTATAAATAAAATTCCTTCTTACAAACCAAAATAAACAATTCATATAATACAAGAGAAGCCCATACTTCTCTTTATATTGATCCTTAATCCACATAAATATCAGGAATCAATATAAATAAACTTTCAACCAAAACCACACATTTCCAAACACTCTAAGAGAAGCCCATACTTCTCTTTTATAAGGATCCCTTAATCCACATGGATCTCAAGAATCATTATAAATATATTTCTTTTAAACAAAATATTACCTTATTAAAAACATTTAATAAACAAAGCTCTTAATTAAAATATATACAATGTGCTTAAGAAATCACCCAATAAAAGCACATAGTCAAAGTACTTGATTTAAATATCATCAAAGCAATAAATTTCACATGAAAAATTTATAAAAAGGAAACAAGCAACCTTAATAACATTAACTCTAAGGTTCCTTACAATAAAACAAACCCTAACATTAATAAGCTAAGGTTCCCTTTAATAAATTAAACCTTAATATTAATCTATGAATCCAAACAATAATCAAAACTTAACCCTAACCTAGGGTTATAAATAAATCAAAGAAAGTCATAAGCAATCAAGTTTACATAACACCTAAGCACTAAAAGATAAAACTAGGTGTGTTACAACGAGGAGCAAAGATCCACGCAACCTAGAAACTAGATAAAAACTAACAAATAAAGACAAGGGTGAACACCAATAGAAACGATACTACCATACTACATGTTGAACTCAACCATAGAAACAAAACCAAACATAGATTATAGATAATGAACAAGGGTCAACCAAAAAAATAAGTGCAGGACCTAAAGAAGGTGACAATACCTTCAAGAAGAAATCTAAGACAAAGCTCTACCCAAAATATGGACATAAGCAACACTAAGGCAAGGTGTTACTACTCGAGTGACACACGAGCGAGGGGGAAAAAGCATTGAACTCCAACCAGATACCAAAAAGGAACAGATGAATAACATAGGTTCAATCTTAACGTAAAGCACAAAACAAGTGTCAAAGCAAGGACTTGATTCGATCTCCCATGCTCTGATTCGATTGATCATTCCTCCACCAACTTCTCTCCCCTAATATTTTGGTGTCCAAAAACCTGCTCTATTCTTCCCAAATTATCCTCCTTAATGATCAAGGAGGCACTTACGTATCCACAACAACATTATACACTAAGGAAAATGTTCAAGAAGGCATTTTCCAAAATAATAACATGTGACACCCCAAAAAGCATTAATAAAGAGCCATAACGTAGCGCTCTTGAAAATAAACTTATCTAGGCTTAATAAATATTTTATCCTTAATTAAAATCAAGCAAAGAATATATATTCTAAAGTATTTTTAGATCCTTTCTTTAATTAATTTTATAACTCCAAATATTAATGTCCAAAACTAAATAATACTTCAAGAGTCTAAGGTTTTAAGCATTACAAAACCTAATTCAAATCTATGCACACCAAACACAAACATATATTTTATTTAATGATATTTCACACCATTGTTTTATCCTTTAATAAGTTGTCCTTTTTAAGATAGCCTTACACTATCATTGTCTTATTGAGACTCATTGCAAGTAATGTCCCGATCCAATGGTGTGATTTAGAACATAAGCAAAATGTAATGCATCTACATTAGGGGTAATATTCCTTGTTACCCTGAGCTGTTGATGAATGAGTCATAATCATAATTTACCTAGGTATCATGGTAGGTGGTTTTTCCATAGTCCCACCAAGGAGGAGGTACTTGATCCTGCACCCATAGATAGATAAGCAGTACCATATTTCTTTTTTTAAAGAAAACAATAATTCTATTATTTAATCATCATGAAATAAACTATGCCATCATATAATCACATCCAAAACATAGTTTATTTTCTCAAAATTTATGCCAAGGAGGGTATTACAAACTTCCCCCTAGGACTAGACACAATCCTTTATGTTTCCTTGAAAAGTAGCATACAATAATTTATTCAAACAAAAATAAAAATTGTTGTCTCATAAATATTTTTCCATGTAGCACAATTCTCTAAGTATTGGTCCCACTAGACCTTACATTGATCTACAATTCATTTCCTTAGCACACTCGAATGAAAACCTAAAATATTAACTAGCCATACCTCAATGGCTATGAAATTATCGGCTACAATTTAGAAATATACACACATGAGTAGGATAAAAAACATACTTACTAAGCAAGGATATGTGGAAAGTATCATGGATCTTTGACAGGTTGTGTGACAAAGCAAGTCTATAAGCTACTAGGCTAACTTTCCCAATGATCTCAATGGGCCCAACATAGCAAGGATCCAAATTTATTGACATTATGGCACTTTTCATAGGTCTAACCCTTAAGAAAACTTTATATCCCATAGAGAATTCCATTATGGATATTTTTAGATTTGTATAGCTCTTTTGGTGATTGACCACTTCCTTGAGCCTAAGCTAGATTGCTTTGAGCTGATCCTCAATATCTTGGATAGTATGGGTCCAATCACCACTTGATATTTTGAATTATCCCATGATAGAGGGGTTCTAAATATTTTTCCATACAAGGCTTCAAAGGGGGCCATCCCTAGTGATGCATGGTTTCCATTATTATAAGCAAACACAACAAGATGCAAGAAGCCTTCTCATTTTGAATTTTTATCTATGTAGTACATGTGTAACATATATTCCAAAACCTGATTTACCCTCTTGGTTTGACCATCCATTTCAAGATGATATGCAGAACTAATGTTTACCTTAGTGCCCACTACATGAGCTTGACAAAATTTTGACATGAATCTTGAATCCCTGTTAGAGATGATTACTTTTGGAAACCCATGTAATATGAAAACTTCTTTGGAAAATTTATGTGCCACTATCAGTGCATCATCCTTGATATTCCCTAGTATGAAGTGTGTGCCCTTGTTCAACTTGTTAACCACTACCAATATGACATCATGCTAGAACCTATTATTAACCCCATAATAAAGTCCATGGAGATCACTTGCAAGTTTTGCATAGTTATCTAATGTGGGTTTAATTTTCTAGTCGGGTGATGATGTTATACCTTAACCTTTTGGCATTCCAAACATCTAGCTATGATTTTGGTGATATCTTAATTCATTCCAATCCAAAAGATATTTTTTATATTTTTCTTCACTTTTGACCCTCTTGGGTGAGCGGAGTATGGAGAATTATATACCTCCTGCAAGATCATTTTTCTTAGATCACCCACTTTGGGTATAACTACCTGATACTTAAAGCATAAAAGCCCATCCTTTACATTAAAACCTTTATTTTATTTTAAATATCTTGGTATCTTCTTTTGAAGTTCTAGACAATAAGGATCCTAAAGTTACATTTCCTTGACCCTATCCATAAAACTTACGTGGCTTTGGTTTAAGGTGTTTATGTGACTTCTTCTGCTCAAGGAATTTTCTACCTTATTTTCTTTACCTTTGATATTATCAAATACCAAAATAATTTTCTCCTAAGAACTTTACCCACTTTCTTTGTCTCACATTCAACAAAGGTTGGGTAAAAATATACTTTAACCTTTGGTGGTTTATCCTTAGCTCAAAGAGTCTACCCAATAAGTAGTGCCTCCAAACCTTTAGGGCATGCACAACTACTTCCAACTCCAAGTCATAAACTACATAGTTTACCTAATGCTTCTTGAGTTTTCTGGACTTGTATGCCACTATAATTTCTTCCTAATATGACTCCACCCAAACCTTCTAGAGAAGCATCAATATACACAATGAAATTTCCAAGAGGATCCAAAATATTTAGAATTGGTGTCATTTTCAACTTATTTATTCAATTTTCAAATACGGTCTCACACTTATTTTTCCATTTGAGTTCTTTTCCCTTTTTATGAAGGTTGGTGATTGGATAGACCATTTTTGAGTAATTTCTCACAAAATGCCTATAATAGCCTACAAGCCCAATGAAACTCCTAACTTCTATCATATTTGTAGGCATAGACCAATTTAAGATAGCTTCAATTTTTTGAGGATCCACAACAATACCTTCTAATGAGATAATGTGTCCCAAATATTGCACTTGTGGAGTATAAAACTTGCATTTGGACAATTTTCTAAAAATTTGGTTCTTCCTTAGTACTTCCAATACTAATATGAGATGTTGATCATGCTCTTCCTTAGTTTGAGAGTAGATTAAAATTTCATCCAAGAATACCAAGATAAATTGGTCTAGCTACTTCCTAAATACACTATTCATTAGATTCATCAGATTCATAAAGGTGTCTGGTGCATTCATTAACCCAAATGGTAGTACCATGAATCCATAGTGCCCATATCAGATTTTAAAAGTTGTCTTATGAACATCTTCTTCTTTAGTTCTTAGTTTATAATAATATGATCTTAGATCTATTTTACCATACAAGGCTTCACCACATTTGAGTTTCCAAGTTGCTATAGACGATACTCAATGAATAGGAGAGGCCAACTCTCATATTTTTTTGTGGTTCACCTTACTAAATATACATGCTTAGAAGGACACTATAAGTGGTACCCCCATATTTCCTATGCCCTTATTGATATAGGACCATGTGACCATGATGTAGGGATTACCCTTTAAGGCCCATAACACTTAAAGGAGGATTCCAATTCCCTAACTTGACTCTAGATACTCCTAGATAGGTTATTCAATGTAGAGTCTTAGTGATTGGTTACCATGCCTCTATGAGCTAACTAAGGCTATTTCAACTTCAATGATAACTAACATGATCCCTTGATCCTATGTGATCAAGGAGTCACCACTATTGTCATGTGAATAGGTTTCCCCACACACTTGCTCCTACTCGACCAAGGTGTGACTACTCACAAGTATCCTGGCTATTGTATACACACAACTCCTTCCAATATCAAGAGATCCTGGCTATTACATTCTTGCAACTCCTTCTAGAACTCTTGGCTACCTAGCTATTACATTCACGCAACTCCTTCCAGGATTGAATTTCATGGTTTAAAAGAGGAAGTTATACCCACCCCAAGGATAGATAACAAAATAAAACTATAACAAAGTGATTAAGCATAAAAGCATATTGTATTAACCATCTCAAATGAAAATCATAAGAAGAATTCCTCTTATCCATGAACTAAGATCTTATCAAAACTTGAATCTTAAAAGCTTTCCATCAACATATAAGCATTAACAAGTTAATCAATATCTCTAACATCATCATGCATTTTAGAAATATAATGAAATATAATCCATCTAACTCAAGAGATTACTTCAGAAGGCATGAAAATGCAACCCCAAGTTGCCATTAAACAATGTAATCTTATATTGCACAAAACCAATATTAAGGTTTAAATCAACCACCACATTTAAAGCAACATCATACATTATGATTAAAGCATATCTTCATTGCATAAAAATAACATCATAAACCATATTCAAATATTACCTAGGAGTTTAAATCCAAGATAGCAATATAAACAACATATTAAAAATCTCAACTCAATACAAGATCCTAGGTATCCATACTCAAAGCAAAACCATTCCACAAGTTTAAAATAACTCTTCATTACATTGAGGAAATAAACAAACTATCTTTGAAATAATGAGTAGATTAAAATAATTTCAAGCAAGACATAACTTTACTTATTTACAACAATATCAACTTGAAGGATTTACAAACATCTTCCAGGGTCTTTCACTAGCTAATTCCACAAGCTTCTTTAATGGAAACCACCCTCCAATTTATGGTGAATACTTAAAGATTAGAACAACTCTAAATGCAATGCAAATTAAATTATATATTTCTCTAATATGCATCAACCATGCACATAACAAGTAAGCTTAAGAGAAGAGAACTCCTACATCTCACAAAAGTGATCCCAACACTCTTTCAAATAAACCATTAACAAAGCATCCCATAACAAAACTTGGAGAAGCCCATACTTCTCTTTATAATGATCCTTAATCCACATAGATCTTAGGATACATTATAAATAAAATTCCTTCTTACAAACCAAAATAAAAAATTCATATAATACAAGAGAAGCCCATACTTCTCTTTATATTGATCCTTAATCCACATAAATCTTAGAAATCAATATAAATAAAATTTCAATCAAAACCATATATTTCCAAACACTCTAAGAGAAGCCCATACTTCTCTTTTATAAGGATCCCTTAATCCACATGGATCTCAAGAATAATTATAAATATATTTCTTCTAAACAAAAGCACACATTCCAAACACTCTAAGAGAAGCCCATACTTCTCTTTTATAATGATCCCTTAATCCACATGGATCTCAAGAATCATTATAAATATATTACTTATAAATAAAATTTTACCTTATTAAAAACATTTAATAAACAAAGCTCTTAATTAAAATATATACAATGTGCTTAAGAATTCACCCAATAAAAGCACATAGTCAAAGTACTTGTTTTAAATATCATCAAAGCAATAAAGTTCATGCAAAAAATTTATAAAAAGGAAACAAGCAACCTTAATAACATTAACTCTAAGGTTCCTTATAATAAAATAAACCCTAACATTAATAAGCTAAGGTTCCCTTTAATAAATTAAACCTTAACATTAATCTATGAATCCAAACAATAATTAAAATTTAACGCTAACCTAGGGTTCCAAATAATTCAAAGAAAGGCATAAGCAATAAATTTTACATAACATTTGAACATCAAAAGAAAAAACTAGGCACACTACAACAAGGAGCAAAGAGCCATGTGACCAAGCCATTGGATAAAAACTAACGAAGAAAGACAAGGGCGAACAACAAAAGAAAAGATACTAACATACTACATGTCGACCACAACCACGAAAACAAAATAAAACATAGGTTACAAATAACGCATAAGGGTCGACCAACAAAATAAGTGCAGGCTCTAAAGGTGAAAATACCCTTAAGGAGAAAGCTAAGACAAAGCTCCACCCAAAACATGAATATAAGCAACACTAAGACAAGCTAAAACTGCTCGAGTGACACGTAGGCAAGGGGGAAAAAGCATCGAACTAACCTTGCAATAAACTCTAACTAGAGACCAAAAAGGAACAAACGAAGAACATAGGTTCAAGCTTAAAGTAAAGCATAAAAAAAATGTAAAAGCAAGGACACGATTTGATCTCCTATGCTCCTCTTATTTGATAGACGTGCTCCTTCACCAACTTCTCTTCCCTAATTTTTTGACATCCAAAAACTTCCTCCATTTTCCCAACTCATCCTCCTTAAGGATTAAGGAGGCACTCATGCATCCACAACAACATGGTGACACTCATGAAAATATTCAAGAAGGCATTTTCTAAAAGAATGATGTGCCCCACCCCAAAAGACTTAATAAAGAGCTATAACATAGAGCTCTTGAAAATGAACTTATCCAGATTTTAAAATATATTTGCTCCTTAACTAAAAACAAGAAAAGAATATATATTCTAAAGTATTTTTAGACCATTTCTTTAATTGATTTTAGAATTCCAAATATTAATTTCCAAAACTAAATAATACTTCAAGAGTCTAAGGTTTTAAGCAATACAAAACCTAACTCAAATCTATTCACACCAAACACAAACATAGATTTCATTTAATGATATTTCACACCATTGTTTTATCCATTTTTAAGCAATACTTTTTAAGATAGTCTTACAATATCATCGTCTTATTAAGGAGACTTATTGCAAGTAACATCTCGGCCCAATTGTGTGATTTAGAACAAACAAAATGCAATGCATCTATATGAAGGGCAATATTCCTTGTTACCTTGATCTATTTATGAACGAGTCATCATCATAATTTTACTAGGTATCCTTCATGGTAGGTGGTTTTTCCATAGTCCCACCAAGGAGGAGGTACCTAATCCTACACCCATAGATACATCAATAGTACCATATTTCATTTTTTAAAGAAAATAATCATTCTATTATTTAATCATCATGAAAGAAACTATGCCATCACATAATCACATCCAAAACATATTTTATTTTCTCAAAATTTCTACCAAAGAGGAGTATTACACAAGGAACTCATTGCATTAATAAAAGCAATACACTAACATCCTCACCAATGTTGAGCTTTAATACCAACTTCCATGAAATTGGAGGAACCATTCTAGCTTTGATACCATATCCCATGATGTTATGTGAGTAACCCCACAATTATAATACCAACTATCATAGGCCCAAATGAACAATTCTTTTTTTGACCAAGTCACCCAATCCCATACAACATTGCATAACACTTTGTATGAGCTAGTTTTGACCAACCTAAAAAAGTAGTGTAAATAAGTGCAAATGTGCACACATGTAAGTAAAATAAAAACATACATGAAATTTAATTGAAAGTGAAATACAATTTTATAGTTTGACATTAAGGGTGATAATGCCATCATTTGATAAATTAAAATTGTAACATATGATGCATGTATGTAGGTAAGTATATATAAATTGAAGGTAGTTCAAGTGAGGTATCTCGGGAAACCCTTAAGGATAAAAATGACCCCTTATTCATTTGTTTGGGTATCGAGTACTAGGAGAGCATATATGCATGTAGAGTTTGTGTTTGTATATCCATTGTAGCATTGTATATTGCCAGTGTAGACGATCTATAATGCCAATGTCATAAAGGCAAAAGTAATACAATGATTATTCATCCTTCATATATGTGTTGTATGTGTTATGTGTGATGTTATTACTGCAAGTATATTGGTAGATTATTCTTGTGAAGTTTTGTGTGCAGGTTATAACTAGGAGTTGTAACCCAAACATATTGTATGAAGGAGTTGCTGGTATAGGCAAGGAGTGTCATTCAACTAGACTATTTCCATATACGTGCTTGGTTGAATTTTAAATTTATCATATCAAATTGTTCCTTCAACTGTTGGAATACTCACCACCATGCTAATTTGGTATTGTTGTCACTTGAAGTTCAAACCAATACATGTGAAGTTTAGAGAGGTGAATGATATATTACTTGCTACAAGGACATGGGAGACATGGTCATGGAAGAAATTAAAATCAATCCATGAGGATTTAGAGGATTTTCCAACAATATTGTGTTGTGCAAGATGAATATTTGAACATTGACAATGAAGTACTATATTTACGAGCAATAAAACTTAAAGAACCCAAAGTAGAATGTGTTTGGAATCCTTAAGTGGAGGATGGCTCCAATGAAGTGAAAGGTGGAAAACATTATTCTTAATAATAGAAGATGAAGTACAAGGTAAAGCACAACAAGTAATAAAATGTTAGACTAAGGAGAACATTTATACAAGTGGAGGTGTGAATATTTATAGTACACAAGGAGATAAGGTGGAACAACTAGTAATATCACCACAAAAGTAGAGGAGATAGCTAGGAAGTTCAAAGGATAGGAGTCAAGCAAAAGTGCAATCGTAAGAGAGTGTGTGGGCATGGAGACTAGAGCAAACACTTGTGAATTCATGTAGAAGGTTACAAAATGTATGTGCACTAGGAGCTAGTCAGACATTATTTACTAAAGAATTGATAAGTGAAGAAAACCAACCATCTATGAGAAATATGGAAAATATAATAAGAGTAGGGGGAAAAAACGTGCCCATAATTTTTGGGTAATGGGAAGGAGGACCCATAATGTCATATTGAAATATGTATAACAATATGGTGAGAAAACAGAGTTGATGATGAAGGATCATGGCTAAGATTATTTTTGATGACATTATAAGGGACGACAATGGATTGACATCTGAAAAGAGCAAGGGTAAATTCTTTTACAACATTATAAACATTAATGACCAAAATACTTACTCCAAGATGATATAGAAATTATTTAAGATTATGCCACAAAGAAAAAGAAAGATGATGTCAAATCATATAATAGAAGACTAAAGGAACTTATCAATAAAATGGAAGTAACACTAGTAGATGGTTTAGAGAGGTGATGGGTCTTGGATGGAATTCTATCAAGATATAACAAGAAGATGAAGGTAGTACCACCTACTACCTATCAGGAAGAATTTAATACAGTAATAAATTTAGAAAGTGAAATGAAACAAATGACAACAATAATATATCACTATAGAGATTTTTATTTTGATAGTGATTGATATGATTTGCATGTTGCTATCTAGGCCATGAGGAAGGACTTGGAGAGGATGACGAATGATGTGAAGAGCTAGAAAAAGAAGGAGAAGAAATATATTTGGTGTCCAGGATACAAGGTAGAGTGATACACAAATATCAACTATTCAAAAAATTATTTTTGTAATATATGCAAATTTGCAAGACATGCGGTTGATGATTACCCATTCAACCTAATAATTTTAAGATATCAAAATTTATTGATACAAAAATAAGAGAAGGAAGATAAACCAAATATTTATAAGAGTGGAAAAGAAGTTAAGAGTGGTAAATATAGGAAAAAACCATTGAGTATGATGATAATCACAAGATAATTGACTATAAGGGAGATAAAGTCAACTACAATATGACTCAGATGGTAGACCCATTATCCAATAT
Source organism: Wollemia nobilis (assembly GCA_028583015.1). Classification (NCBI taxonomy): domain Eukaryota; kingdom Viridiplantae; phylum Streptophyta; class Pinopsida; order Araucariales; family Araucariaceae; genus Wollemia; species Wollemia nobilis. Next base: position 3,905,144 of record JAQPPZ010017221.1, read on the forward strand.
TGAAGATGCCAAGAGTGGGGGCACTTCATGAGGAATTTCTAGAATCCATTAGTAGGAGATAATGTAAAAAATTACAATAATGTATTTATGTGTAGGTGTGGAATGAGAAATTATAGGAGGCTAATTGCCTAAAGAAAACAAGTTTAAGTAACACACAAATGAAAATTTTATTAATATAGAAGATCCTCTAATTGACCACCAGAACAAAGACAAACATGTGCTAGCAGTAATGAGGGCTCATGCAAGGAAAGTTTAGTAATATCCAAATCCTACCATAGATAAGGAGAGATGGTTGGAAGCATGATGAAATATAAGAGAAAATGAGACACACCAAGCAAGAACAACTCCTCCAAGGGAATAATCTAAAGAATCCAATCACTTATGAGGAAGAAGAAATATCATAAACACAATAGCTAGTAATGCAAATGTTAAACATGATAATGGAAATGAAGGTGTTCAATCTACTTAGTGCCATACTAGACATTTATGCAATGATAGGGGGAATTACATATACAAGAAAACTAGTGGATTTGTGATGCTAGTAGGAAGCAACCAGATCAATTTATTTATCCAATAATACTAATGATTGATGTTGGAAAGAATATAGTATTAATCCATATTGAGTTGCTAAATTACAAGTTGACAAAGGTGATCATGGATTGAGGATTGAGCATGAATATGTTGTAGATAAGACTTGGAGAGACATAAGAGCACCATTTTTATGGCCTCCAACTTTTATATTATATGGTGTAGACCATTATGGCATTGAGATGAAGGGAGTCCTAATGACCAAGAAAGTAAAAATAGTTGACCAAGATTTCATCATGGACTTTGTGGTGATTAATATGCTAAAACTAGAATTTCACACATTATTGGATCAAGGATGGCTATGCATGATAAAATTCAATTACAACTAGAAGAAGGATCACTTAACATTCAAGAAGGGATAATTCAAGTAAATGATAAATATGAAGAACTAGTTTGTAAGCAAGGATCTTGTAATATCCAATGAGTCGGGTAGTTCATATCACAAGCCAAATGAGGAAGGAGATATGGAAATTGAAGAATACATGGATGATTAAGAACATTTTGATAGCTAAATTATCCATTGGAATATGGAGGACTATGAGTTCTTCCTTCCAAATTGCCTATGCATCTAGGTATAGGAGGAAAAGACCATGATAAACAAAGAAAGTGCACGAGGTTGGAGAATGTAGTAAAAATATGAAGTATATAAATAAGGATGAAGAGAGTAGATAGGAAGTGGATGCACAACTAAAATGTGAGTGGACATGCACAAATGAGACATGTAGGGATTTGTGTATAAAGAGTTTCATGATGGAAGTAATAAGTTACATGTTGACAATGAGGAATGTATGACACCAAAATAATTGCAAGTGGAGGTTTCTAATGGTGAGAGGGATGAGAGTCCAACATCAATGTAAATGGAATATGGTATGACTAACAGTGCATGAGATAGGATTCTAACACTAGGGGAACTGTAGGTTGGTGTACTTGATAATGAGCAGGATAGGAGTTTGACATTGGAGCAACTGTAGGTTGGCATGTTTCATGGTGCATGAGATGAGAGTCTGGAATGAAAGCAACTGTAGTAGAATATGCCTAATAACATTCATTATTAAAAAGATGAAATCATAGGAAGATTGATAGAATAACCAAATAAATATTCAAAACCATTTGAAGGAATGCTGGTCTATGAAGGAGAGTCAATTTAGACCAAATTAGATGGTGTAAATCAAGAAGAAAATGATCCTAATCTAGTTTGGTTGTTTGGGAATGCAATAGAGAACAACCTATAATAGATCAACAAGAATTGGAATCCCTTCTCATATAACGAAGAAGACTATGGCTACATGTAAAATTTCCAAACACAGAAGAAGAAAATAGGTTGATATCACCAAGGGAACAAGAAGATACACAATAGATGGTGGTAATGGAGAATAGATAAGAGCCACAAAATTATGATCCTCAAAGTGATAAAGATAATATGAAAGCATGGGTTTGTTGGTAAGAGTTGATATTTCACAATAAAGAATACATAGAGAGATGCAATAATTATAGGAAGAGAGTGAATGAGTGTAGAGGAGAAATGAAGAATTGAGGGAATAATCTAACCAAGAGATAGTAAGGCTATGAGATGATTTTCAAGCTATAAGGAAAAAAGGACTGATAGCAAACAAAATTATTTGGATAGAATATTTGAAACACCCACATCACTAGAAGAAGTGAGAAACTGGAGAACAAACTCTAGTAGTGTACCCTTCATGAGTTTTTAATAACAATAGATAATTTTCAAGTAATGATGGCTCAAGAAAAGGACTCAGAATATGAGTGAGAAGGAACACACTAATACCATAAAAAATCTCTCAAATTGTAGATAGGAATAATAAAGAACAACATACTAACTCTGAGAAAGTAATATTGGCTTGTTAGCTATATTATCTCAGGCCCCAATATCCAAGATCTTGAGTGATCTCAAATACAAGAGAAATTTAATATATATGGAAAATATCAATGAACATAACATTCTAATGAAATAACAATAATAATATATAAAATGGCCAATATCATTCATGCAATAACATGAAGAAAACTTACAATATAATTTTCTCAAACTGTATGATGAGCACCAAAAATAATCATTTTTATGCATGTTTAAAAGGGGTATTGTATGGCATGTCTAATACTAGGAGTGCATTTTTGTGTAATTATTGTAAATATTTAATAGAAAATGATGTATTATGCTTGACTAGTGTTTTTAGTGTAAAATATGTGTAGATGCAAATTTTTGTTTCTTTTTCACCTCTTTTAGTTGAGGTCTCACATGGACTTGGTATTGTACAACAAGTATAATGTGTTTGAATAATGACGTACATCTGGAAGGAAATCGTATTACCTAAAGAGGGCATCTAAATCTTGCTAGGGTTGGCACCTATATCCTAGGTTTAGGAAAATGCTTATATCCTGGGTGTGGGTCGATACTTATATCATGATGATAGGAAATATGCCTATATCCTAGTGGCTAGAAGGTGCCTATATCCTGGTGGAAAGCAAGTAGATTCCTATACCCAATGAGAATAAAGCATTTTTATTTACACGTTGACCGATTGATCGAGAGATCGTGCAAAATTTAGAAATAAATTGTTATGTAAACTTAGGGAGCACCATTCTTATCTTTCATGATTAATTTTAGATATGGTTGCTCCTTTAATAGATGATAATTGAAATTTTGCACAAACCAGTTGTAGTGAATCATGATGTATGATTAAATTAGAACAACCTATTTCTATATAAAAATGCAAGCCATCCCTGAACAAGGAGATCAACAAATTTGTGAAGTTTTATTATTCTGTACTGCATAAATATTAATAAAGTTTTGAGTGTTCTCCATTCACATTTATTTGAAAGAATGATTTTTTAGTAGTTAGCTGGGCAAACCATCTACAGAAGCTTGGGCCCACTCCAGATAGTAATCCTCTCATGTTTATTTTATTTCTTGCTTTATTTATTTCAATTGCGTGTATAATTCCTATTTTGTTTATTTCAGTTGTGTTTTTTTCTCTATTTTTTACTTTCAGTTATGTGTTTAATTTCAACAATTTACCTTTTAGTCATGCCTTTGATTTTAACATTTTAATTTTATTTGTGAGCAATTTACTTCCTACAGTTTCTTTTAATTGTGTGCTTTATTTTTCTGCATTTAGTTTTTATTGGTTTGGCTAAAATTGAACTACATGAATAAACACACCCCCAACCAAACCAAATGATATATATATTGAAATATATTACATTATTTGGTACATACCAATGTACCACCATGGGTACATCCATAGATTAGGAAAAAGTGTTTTAGATTAGGATGAAAGTATTTACTTTATGTAATGTAATAAATGCACAAGTGTGTAATGATATTTTAACAATGTAAATGTGCATAGTTGTCCCTATGTACATGTGTCAATAGAGTAGGAAGATGAAGAGTCATAGGAAGAGTGAAGGCCAAGAGTCCTCCATATGAAGAGTCACATTCCATTCTATATATGTGTATATGGATGTGAAGGAAATATATCAAGTGATGAAGAGTGATAGATAGTCACATATTGTAACAATGGAGAGTGATGAAATATGATGTATTTGAGGTCTTTATTCAATAAGATTTCATAGTTTATTGAGCATTTATTATTAGCATTCTTTGAGTTGATTTCTATAGTAGTTTATGAGTTTATATGCTTGATTATTTAGAATTATCATATATTTTATATTTGTAAATTTATTATTGATCTTGAGGCCATATTATTGTGAGCACTCATTCATTAAAAGCTAACAATGGTATCAGAGCTACAACAAGGTTTTGTCTTGCACAGGTTTTAGTTGCAGAGAAGATTTCTACTGGTTAAGAAGAGACCAATAACATTTAAGGAAATATCTTTGGAAAGGAAAACCAGAGAAGACAACATTTATCACTGTGTTGAAGGAAAACCAGTGATAGTTAAGGATTTACCTATTCCAAGAGCTAAGTCAAAATAGAAGAGGATTTACAGGTCTTGAAGATAGACCTTGTCATTGAAAATATTTAGAGACCCTTGAGAGAGGTCCTATTGATAAGTTTGATAGAGAGAGAGTAAAGATTCTATATTAGTATTTGGCTAGAGTCTATCCACAGGGTTGAAGGAAAACTTGTGAAGACTAAAAATTCTTGGGCATTGAATTTGAGTGATATTGAAAGTGAATGTGCAAACATTAGAAACCAGATTTGTGAAAGTGACAAACTTAATGATTGAGTAGAACATATTGAGTTTTTGATAGAATACATCATTCTCTATATGTTCTAGAGGTTAAACGAATTCTGAATTTAATATGTCTAAATTGCTTCAAGTTAAAGAAATTACCTTAAATATTAGACAAAGTATTTGATAGCATTGTGTGCAATATTTGAGATTTATTGATCATGTTTTGTGAGTTGTTTTTAGTTAGTATTAAGAGCAGTTTGAGCAAGTTCTTGAGAGAACTTAAAGGTATATTTGAGCAAGTATTTGTGAAGACTTGTAGAAATATTTGAGGTAAGTCTTTGTGAAGACTTGAGAGCAGTTTGAGCAAGTTCTTGAGAGGACTTGAAGGCATATTTGAGGTAAGTCTTGGTGAATACTTGTAGGCAGATTTGAGGTAAGTCTTGGTGAAGACTTGAGATTAGTTTGAGAAAGTTCTTGAGAGGACTTGAAGGCATATTTGAGGTAAGTCTTGGTGAAGACTTGTAGGAATATTTGAGCAAGTCTTGGTTAAGACTTGAGATAGCATTAAGGGCAGGTTTAATTTTTTAAAGCTTTGTGTTAAGGCTTAGGGCAGATTTGAGCAAATCTGATTGGTGATTTGATCAAGCTTTATGTTAAGGCTTGAGGACATATTTGAGGATGAATTTTGGTGCATATTTGAGAGTAGATTTGTGCTAGACTTGAGATAGAGTTAGAGCAAATTTGTACTAGACTGAGGATAGTGTTTAGTGCATATTTGAGATAGATATTGAGCAAAGTTGAGAATAATATTTGGAGGTGATAGAGCAGAGGACAACAGTATCCAATGGATAGAGATCTATTAGCTAGGGTAGTGAGGATAGAGGTCTTCTATGGAGAGATATCCACAAGATTGTGTAGTGGGGATAGAAGTCTTCTAGAAGAGCAATATCTAGAGAAGAGGAGAAAGAGTTCTCCTGTGGATAGATATCCATGAACCAGAGCAGAGGGGAAAGAGTTATCATATGGATAGAGTTCCACAAACTAGAGCAAGGAGAAAGAGTTATCCTATGGAGTGTGATTCATGAACCAGATAGGAAGATAGATTTCTTCTATGGAGAGAGATCCACAAATCAGTTGAGGAGAAAGAGTTCTCTTGGATCAATTTCCATGAACCAGAGAAAAGAGGAAAGAGTTCTCCTATGGATAGAGATCCACAAATCAAAGCATTAGGGGATTGGTGTCTCCTTTGGACAGAGGTCCATAAACATTGTAATAGGGAAGTGATTCCCAAGATATTTGTTGAGAAAATTTTAGTGAAATATTTTCTCCGTGGAGTAGCCCACATTGGGTGAACCATGTTAAATTAGTGTCTTTATTATGTGTGATTATTTAAGCATTGCTTTAATTATTGCTATTGATATTGCCAATGATTATATTGAATAATATTGGGAAAAAAAAATAAAATTTGATCTTATACTTTTCACCCCCCCTCTTAGTATAATCTTGTGTTCTTCAATTTCTATCAAAGTGGGTTCCTTCGAAAGAGTTTAACAGCTTTAAGAAAAAGTATACAGAAACACAGATGGCATCTCAGAGTGGATCTTCATTAAATAAGGCACCATTTTTTGATGGTAATAATTATACTTTATGGAACATAAGAATGAATACTTACTTGATGGTACAAGGATGTGAGATATGGCAATCATTTGAGGATGGATACACACCTCCATCTAGTCCTCCTATAGATAAATATGGTAAGCTCCTGGTAAGTTCCTACATCTATCTAATGCAAAGGAAATGAATGCAATATTAAGTGACTTACATGAATCATATTTTGTAAAAGTTATGCATTGCACATAAAAAAAATATATTTGGGAAAATTTGAAGAAAACATATGAGGGAGACAAAAAGGTCAAGATGGAAAAATTGCAAAATCACAAGAAAATATTTAAAGACTTGAATATGAAGGATGAGGAAGATATTGTTGCATACATACTTCATGTGGATGAGGTTGTTAACTCCATGCAAGGACTTGGGTTTAAAGTTGAAGAATCAAATGTTTGTCAAAAGGTTTTTAGGTCACTCCTTATGAGGTATAGTGAAAAGGTTTCAATCATAGAATAAATAAGAGATATTGAAACCTTGAATAGGGATGAGTTACATGGAAATCTTGAAGCTTTTGAGATGATAATGGGAAAGGATCCTATCTCCAAGAAAGAAGTAGCCTTCAAAGTAGTAAAGAAGACAAAATATATTAAGTCAAATTTAAGTAATGAGCCATCCAGTGATGAAGAAGCAAACTATGGTAGAAGGAACAAAGACTCAAGAAAGCACAAAGGTACAAAAAATAGTTAAGTGTTTTAATTATGGTAAATATGGTCACTAGGCATCTAACTGTCCAGAAGCTGGAAGTAGCAGTGGTGAAGAGAAACAAGGTCATAAGAATAGGAAAGAGAGAAAATCCATGTATCAAAAGAAAAATAGATATGGATAAAACAAGCATGAAAAGAAGTTTTTCCAGAGGCATAAGAAGAGTTTCTATGTAGATAATATAGGTAGGATTTCAAGTGATAGTAATAGAATATCTTTAGATAATGAAGAAAAAATTCTCTTCTTGGAAATAGAGAAAGAAGGAAGTGCTTCTATTGAAGATAAATCTGAAAGGTATGAAGATGCTCTTGAAGACAAAAAGGTAGAGGAAGAATCAAAAAATTAAGAAGTAGTTGATCTAGAAGGTGAGCTTATTTCTACTCTTAAGGAATTAAGAAATGTTAGAAAGTAAAATTGAAGACTCAAGGTTCAATTTCAAGAATGTGATGAAGAGAAAGGAAAGCTTATACAAGATATGACAAACTCAATATCTAATACAAGGAGATTTAAAGAAAATTTAGAGGTAAAAGTATTAGAATGTGAAATATTAGAGCATGAAGTAGCTTCTCTAATAAATGAAGTGAAAGAGTCTAAAGATAAGATACACATGTTTGGAAAGATTAAAAACCTTGGATAAGATTATCAGTGTACAAATATCATAAAACAAGATAGGACTTGGTTTTGAAGAACAAAGAGAACAAGGAGATGAGTCAAGCTCAATATCCAAAGAAGAAGAAGCTTCAAAAGAAGAGAACGAAGGAGAAAGTGATACTTATGAGGATAAGTTGAAAATAGAAGGTTCACCAAAGAAGGAAACAATGCACAAATAAGGAATAGATGGAACAGGAAACATCATAGGGAAGAAATTATTGAGAGACCAATGGGGTCAAGGCAATATTTCTTTAAAGGCCATTACTTCTCATGTCACAGGTTTGGTCACAAGGCTATGCAGTGTAGGACACATGAAAAGAAGGAATATGGTTTCACTAAGAGAAATTTTAGATATGGGTATCTCTTTCAACGACATTGTCACTCTTGTAATCAGTTTGACCATAAATCAATTCATTGCAGGGTTCATGACAGGAATGGATATGGCTTCACCAGGAGGAACTTCAAAATATTTACAACTTCAAGGAACCACTACATTAAGTGTTACAATTGCAATAATATTGGGCATATGGCTAAGTGGCGTAGAACAAAATTTCTAAAGACAAACAGGAACAGGGATACTCAAAAGAATCAAAAGGATCAGTTTAGAAAGAAGGTAGACAAATAAAAGAGTATTGTATGCTAGGAGTAGATATACTCCCATCCCAAAATTAACCACATTAAGGAGAGGAGCTAGGGAGGGGCCTAAGCTAAGAGTCTTATCTTTAGACCCAAAGGTGACCCTTTGCCATTGATGTTAAAGGAGGAGAGATTTTATTTAGGTGGGGAGCATTCAGTCAGGGGGAGAAGTTTCTCAAGAGGAGCAGAATTGGAAAAGGTAAAAGGAATATCTAAAGAAAAAAGGGTTGCCAACAATGACAAAGGGGGAGATTGTTGGAAATTTGAGCAAGTTTTGTTGTCATTAAGGTCAAAAGGTTGATTTCTCCAAAATGCAAGGAAGTTGTTAAAAATAAAAGGGTATAATATTTATTTTAAATATTATATGCCTAAAGAGGCCTAAAAGGTAGAAGACCCAAGAAAAGGGAAGCAAGTTTAAAAAGAAATAATAATATTATAATATTTGGGTAAAAGGAAGAGATGAAAAATAACAGGGTCCAAGGAATCATTAAAAAATATATATCCCCAACAAATTCCATTGAGCAACGTTAGCAAAGGTTTTAATTTAATTTATTTAAAATAAAATATTTTAACCTAAGGTTAAAATTTTAATTTAAATAATTAAAGGCGCCAAGTTTAAAGTTTTATTTTCGAATTCAAAATTCGAAAGGGCCAACATGTTTCAAATGCAAAGGAAAAGTATTAATAGGAAGTGTTTTTCATTTCCTAAGTCTAACACTAAGAGAGATATTCGAATTCTTATGTGTGTTATAAATTGTGTGCTCCATATGCAAAAGGAAGAAGCTTGTGAGTTGTTTAAAAATAAGGAGGCAGACTTGTATTGATATTCGTGTGACACAATAGGATAATCTCATAGCACTGGGTAGTGTAGACGGTGTTTGAAGGCCTATATAAGGCATTCGCAAAGGGAAGGTCATGGTTAAAAATCCCACGTGATTCATTTTGGCAAAGGAGGAGAAGCATTTCATTTTTGTCAAAATTCATGTGACAGCCTTAATAAGGAAGTGTGGACCTTTGGTTCACGTGTGGACGTGTAGCCCATGTAGAAACTTAGCCTTGGGCTAAGGTGCTGTGGTATCATAGGTCATGGGTTCAAGTTTGGTCGCTAGTCATTGGGCACGGGTCATCGAAGACATGCACAATATTTTTGGTGACGTGGGCCGACATTAAGGTATGCATTTTTAATTTAATTATTGCCAAAGGTTTGGAATGCAAAAAGAGTTTTGAGGGCACATGATTATTAAAAAGGACATGTGTTAAATTTTTAGGGAGTCATAAGGGTTGTTGAAATAATATTTTACTTTTTATTTTGATAAAATAAAAGATTGGAGATTATAAGGTGTTAACAAAGGAACTTCATTTTTATGTATTGAATATTATTTTGAGGATATTGGAGATTATAAGGTGTTAACAAAGGAACTTAATTTTTATGTATTGAATATTATTTTGAGAAGATTGGAGATTATAAGGTGTTAACAAAGGAACTTTATTTTGTGTATTGAATAATATTTTGAAAGTGAAGGAGTAATAAGGTGTACTTGTGACTTGATATTTTATTGTATTTCTTGAATGGTGAAATAATTATTGAAAAGAATATTTGTGTGGATATTTTGAGATAAACTGTTGCTATCTAACCTAGAATTGGCAAGAGGTTTTATTATGAGTAAAATAGGTTTTGAATACATATCTCCATAAAATCAAATAGGTATGGACACACTATCTTTTGTTTAGAGTGTTTAAAATGAATGTATGAAATATAAGGTGGAGTGAAAAGGATTGTTGAGTATTGTTGGAAATGTGTGAGCAAGTTTGAGTGCATCTTGTTGATGGATGATTTGATTTGAGATAAATATTGAGAAATATTTGAGTTAGGGTTTGAGACCCACATTTGAGTTAGTGTTTTCATATAAGGTAAAGAAAGCTAAAGTTGAGGGTTCTTCTGGGTTTCCATTTTGAATGTCTTTCTGGTTCAATTTTTGTATCTTCTTCTATGTTCATATCTTCATTGTTATGTGTCCTCTTAGTATGTATTTTATTTCTCTTCCTTATTCTTCTACTACAATTTTGCATTGATGCCAGTGGAATCTCTATTTCATGATTAGTTAGTTTATCATCACAATAATATTGATTTGTATTGCTAGTTTTATTCATGTGTTGAGCAAGTACAAAAATAATTAGTGATAGATAAATCATCAAAAATTCTTCTGATGTGAATATAACTATTTTCTATGTGTTCCACCATGCTCTAAAGAGAGTCTCTGGTAGGAACCTAGGGTTCCTAGCACATAAATTGATAAATAAATAATAAATAGACCTAAAACTAAAATAATTGCCTTTTGTATTGTCGGGAAGTCCCTTCAATAAATTGTATTATATTTCATATTCCTGGATATATTAAATGATAGAATTACATAGTGTCTTATACACCTTTAGGGTTATGAGTGAAGATTCACCATGCTTCCTAACCCTAACCCTAATCTTATAATAATATAATAATTATTATAATTAATTATTATATTATTTATTAATATAACCATAGGATAACATGTATTATTATTATTATTATTATTATTATTATTATTATTATTATTATTATTATTATTAATTAATGTTAGGATAGGATCCTAACATGTCATCCCCCTTTCAAACGCTTTGTCCTCAAAGCGACGGAAAGGTTATCGCCAAATTCATCTCATAATGGTTGCTCATAAGTTTTCTCTGTACTCCAATCCAATCAGTGTACTCCAAGAAATACTTAAACAAGGATACAATGTATTCATTTTGAGCAGCCTCCAATATTTGTTGATGCACTTCTTGAAGTAGATAGATGCTAATCATGGGTATTATTGTAAAGCTGACATGGAATAATAATCAGCTGTGACTGTTGTCTTAAATATCTGTAAACTTCCAGATTAATAACATCACCATCAACTTTTGAATAGGAAGTATTTTTTTGTATATAGTGCATAATATCTTGGAAACTCGTGTTATGACCCAGAAGGACTCTAACCTCAAATCCATATTTATTTATTGGATGGTTGATAAGTTGATTGAGTTCCAAGGTATCCTGTTCAATATATTTGCAGTTTTCATTGAGTTTTGTTTCAATAATAGCCTCATCATGGTCTAAATGGCCTTGATATATTTTTAGAGGACTCATTCTGCATTTCAAGCATTGTATTACAACAAGCAAATGCAACTGCTATATGCCTATTTGTAGGAGAAAATGCCATATCAGTAATCTTTTTGATGTACCTTTCAAAATTTTATGACTCTCCTCCAATCACTTGTTTCTAGCACAGTTGAAAGAGGACTATAACCCATAATAAGTCTCTCTATCTTGACATGTTTCACTGGATTTTCTGTAGTATCTTTGCACTGCATAGTTTAACCTTTTCAAATGCTTCTTTAAAAACAACAATTTTTTTTTCTTCGATAAAGCAGTCATTTGCAACTATGAAATATTGATTATTATGTAGGCCCACTGATGTTAAGTTGTTGCTGGTTCTGGCTTTGGAGATGGATAAAACAAATAGAATCCCTCAACTCCACCACATTTATCCATATTGTAACTTTCCCAAATAATCCACTTGTCGTTGAGCAGGAGGCTATTTTAAAGGGCGACAATGTAAAAACCATTTATGACCATACCTGTTACTGGCCTCACTTCATTACTATAAGCCGCCCAGTAAATGAGGATGTTATATTTTTCACTCTTTAAAAACTCACCAGACACGCTGGCAGTAGGCTTGGGTTGTTTTCACAGTAAAAATTATTGGATTCTATAATTTTTGGTTGATCTACTCTGACCTGTAATTCATTTTGTCTAGTTTCTAGATCAGATCTCTACTTTCTTTTCCTTTATCAAAATTATTTCGAGATAAAATTTATGTGTTTGTAGATGGCTGATTGTGAAAGACAACAATATCTATAAGAATCAATTATCAAACCCTAATGGTTTATGGGTCTTTCTCTGCATGTAGGTAACGATTAATTATAGGCTACGCGTTACCTCCAAGGTGTCCACGACTTGTTGATTTGGATGAGTGATAGTATTACTTCTAATTTTTTTTGTAAGCGTTATACCAAGACCTCTTTCATATTAGCCCAATAGAAGATCAAAATGGTCTATGATACTACCTTTCCTCTTTAGGCATTGATTGGCGATGACTATTGTGACGATAAGAGTTTCCTTGGTAATGTATTTCGAGGCACCTTTCTTCTTTAACATCTATGGCAAGTGGCAGTGAAAGCTTCCAACATTTTTTGTGTTTATCCTAAGTATTTTTTAAACCGAACGATATCACTTCCAATGATGCTATATTCCCAGCTTGGCTCACTATGTATTATGCTTAATGTCACCATCAACAAACCAGTCGTAAGCACAATTAATTTTACTAAACTATCTTGCACTGCTATCTTGATCACTACCTTACTATCTTGGTACACGCTACTATTGTGGTGGGGTAGCCTGTTCTCCCACCAATATATTACAAAAATTATGTATTTTAATGCTTCGATATCTTTACCATGATTTCCTGGTTGTGGCTGCAGATGATTCTTATATAGCCTGGCACTTTCCAAGCTTTCTGCCATCAATCAACCTTCTGAAGTGTTTGAAAAATATAACTTTGATGGATGATTTCTCAGGTCAAATTGTTCCCATTTGAGTCCACTTAAAAATATAGACTTGATGGGTGATTTCTCAGGCCAAATGGTTTCCATTTGAGTCTGCTAATTGAATTTTTTATTTTTTTTTAAATGATGTTTCTTCTCTTCTGTGTTAATTATATTATTGAATCTAGTGGTTGCTCTTTCTGAAAGCTTCACCTACGCGGATAATAAAATCAAGATTGTCAACTGCATTTCGAAAAACTCGTGTGAGGACGCCCTTGGCACATTGATTGGATTGGAAATTAAAGGTTGAGTAATTGCATTAAATTTACAGACAACAATTTTAAGCATAATATATTGTTTTCTCATGCTGCAATATATTTTGTATGCTTCGATATTTGTATGCTTAGATATTTTCTTTGTACACAGTAAACCACGATGCCTTCCTCCCTGTTGAGCATGTCTCGTAAATGCATTACAACAAACTGAATTACCTTAGGCCTGATGTATTATTCGAGTGTTGCTCGCTTCGCTGGACTATATATATATATATTATTTTTTATTTTTTTAAATGTTGTGAGGTACACGGTGTATTACCACGAGTAGACACATTGCTATGAGCAATTTTGGGAATTGGCAGTGGTTTTATAGATGTAGGATGCAGATGTTTGTTCAACTTCCACTGGATATCATTCTATGAGCACAATACTTTTGATATTTATACACTATGGTCATGATTTATTGTTGTTCAGCTACTGATGTCTTTGTCATACAATATCGCACTTGTGCTATGTTGTTCCACTATGAATTTTTTGTTATTCTCCCACGAAAAATGTTTGGAGGATTCAGGTTGGAAAAATAGATATGTGAACAATGCTACCAGATGAAGTTTCTTATCGTCCCAAACTGCCAGATGAAGATTCTTATCCTCCTAAAATAATGAAGTTTTCATTGGTGAGTGGAAGAGGAGGTGTCCATGGAGGAGGTCGTATGAAACTTCTTAGATATTGTAGATTGTGGAAACCAGGTGTAACATCAAAACATGGGAAAACTATGAAGACACTCAACATTAGCAGACATTGGTTCCCATATATTGGAGTTTGGAATCTAAACGAGACTATGGTTTTAGGGAAATAGCTCTTGCACACCTCCTTTCCATTGAAGGATTTTTGTAGTAATTGCTGCACTTTTTGGGATGATCGAGAGAGTTTCTCTCTGGTTGCATTTTCTTTTATAATTATTTTTTTATTTTTAGAGTTTTCATAAAAAAATTCTTCTTTTTTCTTCGGAAGTACATAATGTACCCTTTGAAAATTTATGGTTTTGGGCTCTTCCAAGAATAAAAATTTAGGGTTTGAATTATCTTCTTTATTCGGATGAAGTGCAATAGGTATTTCTGAAAGTTCTTTGGTTATGGGCTCATCCAAAGAAACAATTAATTTAGGGTTTGGAGCAATATGTTCAGTTGCATTTTTTTTCTTGGGAAGAGCAATGGGTACCACCTGAGATTCGTTGGCTATGGGTTCTTCCTCCTCTACCTGAGATTCCATGGCTAGGGCCTCCTCTTGCATTTCCATTAAATATTGTATAATACGATCAGAACGTTCCATTTGTTTTTTTTGTTTTTGTTCAATCATTCTTCTAATTTTGGCAATGTCATTTTTCATTTCCTTGACCAATATGGTTGGATTCGTAAGGCTCTGATACCAGATGGTAGGAACCTAGGGTTCCTAGCACATAAATTGATAAATAAATAATAAATAGACCTAAAACTAAAAGAATCACCTTTTGTATTGTCGGGAAGTCCCTTCAATAAATTGTATTATATTTCATATTCTTGGATATATTAAATGATAGAATCACATAGTGTCTTATACCCCTTTAGGGTTATGAGTGAAGAGTCACCATGCTTCCTAACCCTAACCCTAATCTTATAATAATATAATAATTAATATAATTAATTATTATATTATTTATTAATATAACCATAGGATAACATGTATTATTATTATTATTAATTAATGTTAGGATATGATCCTAACAGATCTCATGAAGATAACTTATTAGAGATGTAAAGTAGCCTTCTTTTTCTTCTTTAAGAAATAAGTAGAATCTCTCTTTGCTAGATTTTTGTATCCTTTGAGGGTATCTATTAAGTTTTGGGAGTACAATTCTACTTCATGAAATAGTTCCTCATTATTAAAAGCATTTCTTAATATTTCATCCATAATATTGAGGTCAACCAATATAGTTCTTCTAGCTCTTAGATCCTTTGTAGTAGTTTACCTTATGACTCCCTAGTAAATCAAGCCAGAAAATGTAGTATTCTTTTGTCTCCTCAAAACTTAGAATACTATATCTTTCTCAAGTAAATTGAGTATATGATCCTATTTGTTAAAACCTTTCTAGACTTTAGGTTTTGTAGGACTCCTTATGTCTCCCTAGTAAGCTATAAGCTTAATAAAGTACTTTAGTAAATAATAGTTCATTTTTGAGTTGATTTTGTAATATTTTGTAAATAACAATAATCAACTTTTATTTCACCTTATCTCTCCTAATGAACTATGCACTTAATTTGAAGTTCTCTATGGTTGGATTTATTTTTTCTCTTTAGTATGAATATGAGACAAGTGTAGGTATATAATTCCAACTTCCTTAAATAAATGAAGAACTTCCTTTTATGTCCCTTAATGTCAATAATTTAATATTCCAATAAATTAATTTGATGTAGTATACCTTATAACTCCCTACTTTGGAATATTAGAATTTAATAATAATAATAGTATTTGCAAACTTAATATTTCTGGTTTACTAAGGTTAACAACCTTATATCTCCTCCTTAGTGATTTGCTAATATATAATTTCTTCCACCTTGTTAGAATGTCTTCCTTTCTTTCTAAGGTTGTTATTTTGATAATAGTAATCAACCTTATAATTAATAACTTATAACTCCAATTTAAAAAAGCAGAATAATTGAATAATATATTTATCTTCTTTCAACATAGGTGACTTGGCTGCCAATGAGTATTTTGAGTTAGGATGCTCTCGTTGTATTGTGGTAATGTAACCAATTTTTTTCTCCTATGATGGATGTGATGTAGGCGGTTTTGCTCACCCTTGACGGTTGTTATGTAGGTGGTTTTGCTCTCCTTTGATAGTTGTAATGTAGGCATTTTTGGTCTCCTTGACAATGGTAATGCAGGAGATTTGGCTTTCTTTTAACGATGGTAATGTAAGGTTACACTAGGCACTAGTAGTATCCTTTCTTCCTGAGCATTTAAAATCTTATGAGCACTAGAATTGGTGATTTATGATAGGCTCTTAATGGATGTCCTTTGACTCCTTGAATTTGGATATTCAATGCATCTATGATTGATTTAAATATCCTCTCCTCAAAATTTGCTTACAATCACTTACACTTGCTTGGATTTCTCATTAATTGCTTGGATTTAGGTGCTTATGTAGCTTCTATCCTCCTTAGACTTGCACCCATGTGTTACTCTGATCTTGTGAGGTATAATAGTAATGCTTTGGTCTTTGAGTAACACTCCTTCCTTATTTAACCAACTAAAAATGATGATTATACTTGCATTGATGCCTTTCAATGTCTAAAATATAGATGTTTTCTTAAGAATTTCCCTTTGTGAGCATTATCAAATTCTCTATTATATGTGATAAGTGACGGTCTTCTAAATTGCATGTATAGTCTCCACAAACGTCTAGCAATAGTTATAAAACCTCCTTTGATAGCGAGTACCCAATTTTTTTCCTTGCTGTCAATGCTTTCTTCAGATAGAAGAAATGTGCTTCCCTTCACCACGTTGGCTCTGTTTTGATGAGGCCAGTTCTATGGTGCTTTCTTTAGCTGTAAATTCTCCCACTATAATGCACCTTTCTTGTTAGCTTTAAGCTCTTTTCTCATTATTGCATTGTGTTGTAATTACTACAATAATATATTATCCTCTCATGGTTTTGATGCGTGTAGACATTTACTGTTGTAGACGTTGATGGTGTGGGTATTAGAACACCATAATATGTGTTGGATTTTGAGCTCTAAAATGGCTCTTTGGTCTAATACTCTTGATACCTTTGTTGGCTTGTCTTCTACATGCTCTCTACCTGGTAGTTGCTCCTTGCAGATGGCAGATTTTATACCATGTTCATGTGGTTCCACTTAAAGCACTCTTGATAGTGCTTAATGGCCAATGTTGAGCTTCTTTTGACTAGCTCTTTGATGTCAATAATATGGCCGCTTGTAGAGTAATATGCTACATTGGGTGTCTTTAATACACTTGTATTTTTGTCTCCCTTTGATAGAGATAAATCAGGTGCTTTCATACAACTCTGTAAATACCTTCATTTGCACCTTAAATCTAAGATATTTCAAGTCTCTTCTTGTAGCTTCTTTCTCTAATTTTATGGTTGCCTTCTTCTTCTCCACTCCTTGGAGGAATTTTGATCTGCTTGGTGGCTTCTATAGGCCCCAATAATTTGTAGGTAGTGAGTACTGACTAGTGTCTTTAGACACTTTGATATTTGCAGATTTTGTGCTCTTTGGTTTATTACCTTAACTCAATCAACCAATGCATATAATAATATTTAAGAGTAAATAAGTTAATCAATCTAGAATAGTGCAAAAATAAACTCACCTTATTTCTCCTTTGATGCACTAATAGAAACTCTTAAAGAACTCTCACATGTACTAATAATTTTTGCAAATCTCTTAGTAGTAATTATAAAGAACTCTTGAAAGTAATCTATAATATTCACTACAATCAATGTTTTTTTCAAAAAATTGAAAAAAAATTGTATTAAAACAAAGATCAGTTACAATTGGGAGTAGACACATCCCAGTCGAAAACAATGAAAGCACATGATTACAAGAGAAGAGGAAGATTTGCAATGGAGCCAAATCTCTTGAACCAATACCAAGCTAGCTGAGGGAGCTGATTGGTCTGTTACAACAACTGGTCACAAAATCGCGCAGCAAACACCAACTTCACCTTTACCTGCGAAAAAGTTGCAAGTCGTGAAATCGTGACACAAGACTCCTCTGACCGCAAAAATTCAACCTGTCACGAAATCGTGACATGTCACAAAATCTCGACAACAATCCTCCCTTGGCCACAAAAAGTCAACCTGTCACGAAATCGTGACATGTCACGAAATCATGACAACAATCCTCCCTTGGTCGCGATGGAGCAACAGGTCACGAAATCGTGACACCTTTCCACCTTTGGCCGCGATGGAGCAACATGTCATGAAATCGTGACAACTTTCCTCTCTTGGCCACGACGAAGCAACATGTCGTGATATCATGACAACTTTTCTCCAGCGGCCGCGATGATGCAACACATCACAAAATCGTGACAACTTTCCTCTAGCGGCCGTGACAGCGCAACATGTTGCGATATCGTGACAACTTTCCTCCCTTGGCTGCGACGGTGTAACATGTCGTGATATCACGACCAAATCCTCCAGTGGCCGCGATGGTGCAACATGTCGCGATATCACGACAACTTTCCTCCCTTGGCCACGACAGCGCAACATGTCACAATATCGCGACAACTTTCCCACAGTGGCCACGACGGCGTAACATGTCACGATATCACAACAACTTTTCTCCAATAGCCGTGATGGTGCAACATGTCATGATATCATGACAACTTTCCTCCAGTGGCCACGACAACGCAACATGTCACGATATTGCGACAACTTTCCCACAACGGCCGCGATAGTGCAACATGTCATGATACTTTTCTCCAACAATCGCGACGATGCAACATGTCACAAAATCATGACAACTTTCCTCCAACGATCGCGATGGTGCAACATGTCGTGATATCATGACAACTTTCCTCCAGTGACCACGACGGCGCAACATGTCGTGATATCATGACAACTTTTCTCCAGTAGCCGTGATGGCACAACATGTCATGATTTCACGACAGCTTTCCTCCAGCGATCGTGACGGCGCAACACGTCATGATATCGCAACAGCTTACCTCCAATGGCTGCGATGGCGCAACAGGTCACGAAATCATGACAAAAACCACCCTTAGCTTTTTCTTTGATCATTTTCTCAAGGATATTTCAAGGCCCTGCCTAATCACCTCATCTTCAATAGGCATGTCACTATGCAGCTGCACCCCTACCTCTTTCTCAGCACCTATCTTAGCCAAGAAATCGATCGCTTTGTTTAAATATCTGCTCATAAAAACTGGAATCACATCATCTAATTCCTTCCATAATTCCTTGATTTGAGAGACCAGAATCCTCAACCTCCAAGCTTTCAATGCAAAGTTCCTCATGCAGTCTAGAGCTCCAACCAGAATTTGAGAATCAGATTCAAGAATTATCCTCCTGTGGCCCTGAGTAACTGCCCAAATAGAAGCAGATTTGATAGCAATGGCTTCTGCTTCATTATTTTTGGCTCTACCCAAGCCCTGTAGTTCCCAATAGAACACTGATCCCTCATGATTCTGGCAAACCACGCCAATTTCGGCACTACCTGGATTGCCCTTTGCAGCACCATCAGTATTGATTTTAATCCAGCCTTCTGGGGGCGGTTTCCAACTGGCTCTGTCCTGTCCCTCTTTCTTTTCAACTCCCTCTTCCATTGGCCCAGGACCAACCTAAGTTTCCTCTTTAGCGTAGATGACAACAGTTTTTGTGACTTTGCTCCAGATGACCTGCCAAACTCCATCTAGCGAGGAAAAGGTTTCTCTAAAAATTATAGCATTTCTCTCCAACCACACTTGCCACCAAATGAGGTTTAAGCCAAGCTCCCACCCAATTTGAAGAGCTTTGGAATTAAATCTACCCCACTTCCATCTTTCCCAAATATTAGACAGATTCATGTCACCATTAACCTGGATTTTATAGTGAGAGAACCATCACTTCCAAATCTGACGCATGAAAGGGCACTCAAACATCAGGTGATCAGCTGTTTCCTCATTCTTGTGGCATAAAACACATTGAGAAGGGCCGATGATTCCTCTACATCTGAGATTGTCAAAAGTGAGAATACCATTGTGCATAAACTACCAGGCAAAAAAGTTTACTTTCGGCCAGCCCTTGGGGTGCCAAATCTTTCTCCAATCCTCAACCGGATAAGAATGGGGGGGAGGCTCTGGGAGGATCTTGTCATATCCATCCTTCATTGTATAAACACCAAGGCTCCCATAGCCCCAAGCTAATTCATCCTCCTCGTCTCTCCCTGTAAGAAACCTTTCCGTCAAGATTTTGGTCAAGATGGGTGCCAACTCCAGGGGGATTGGAATTGGCCACTTCTCCAACCTCTTAAACTTCTTAAACTTATACTCCCCCAGCTGAGAAGTGTTGAAATAACTTTCAATTTGTACCCAACCCTTGGTTTCTATGGCAGATTTTATTGGAAGTAACTCGAGGAATTCAACAATGATGGGTGGGTACTGATCCCATGAATCAGTCCAAAAATGAGCCTTCTCCCCTCTCCCCACTTTCCAAAACAATTGGTCTTTAATAACCTGAGATCCTACCACACTAAGGATCCAGTACCATCTAGAGGGAAATGGCCCACCTCATTAGGGTTAACTTGACCCAAATATTTACTAGTTAGGGTTCTATTGAATAAGGAAGTTGGTTGGGAAATCCACCTCCAGTACAACTTTCCAACCAAGGCTTGATTATAGTCTTCTTGATTATTAGAGAGACAATAGGTATATGATATATTTTCTATTTAAATATATCCAAAACCTATTTAATTATGCAGGTAATAACCTTAAAAGTAACTTCCTTTTGCACTCTTTGAAGACTATAAAATGCAACCTTATATTTACAACTTTTGAATCCTTAATAAGGTGATTTTAATAAAATTGAATAATAACCCAAATTATAGTTCAACTAATGAACCTATTTGCACCCAAGTTGCTTACCTTACTAATTTATAGATGAAGGATTGCAAGGTGATTCAATTCACCTTATTGCTACCTTTGAAACTGAATAAATGTATATATATCTTTGGTTGTCCCAAACAGCTCCTTCACTCATCAATTTTTATCTTAGTAACTCCTCTATCTTGCTACCCTTTGATCTATAGTAGGCGATTCTTATTAAAATTAATGATGAACTCTGAAACTCTTGAAGTCTTATAGATTGTAGTGTTGTCTTGATTGTTGTCCTTATGCAATCAATATACCCTTCTAAAATGTACCTTCTTAACTATGAAAGGCAATCTCCAATTCTCTTGTATTTGGTGGGCTTCTTCTATTTGTGTTCTTCTCCTTATCAAATTCTAACTTTGATCCTTGTCTCCTTCTCAAGAATCTAAATGTCTTGAGTCTTTAGTATTCTCCTTAGATATTTGGAACTCCTTGCCAAATTCTTATCCTTTTAGATTGTTCTCAAATGGTGATAATTATCTCAAATTTAGCTCTGTCAGTTGCTCCTCATTGTTGGTGTATTTCTCCAATGAGTTCCTCTAGGAACTCCTTTAATGAACTTATTCTAAACTTCTTTAATGAGGCTCACCAAGCCTCCTTATTTCTCCTTGAGACCTCACCAAGGTCTTCAATATTGTAGCACTTATGGTCTTCCAAATGAGACCTTTCCTTCAACCTTCAACTAAGAAAGTGTTGGTGTTGAGATCTTCTTCTCGGATCTCTAAAATATGTTGCTTCTTGATTCTGTAATGGTACCTTGTTGGTCCTTCTTCTCTTCTATAATTTGTAGGTTTTAATGAAGATCACCAACCTCCAATATTCCAAAAATATGAGTTGTAACTAGACCTTATAAGGATCTCTTCAGCTTCTTTGGGGTGAAGTTTTTTTTTTGCACTGGAGAACACCAATCTCCTTATCTTCACTGAGAATCTTCACTAGAATCTTCTTCTCTCCCTTAAGTTTGTAACAAGGCTCCTATGGCCTTTTTTTCTTTTATGCTCTCTGCGTATTGATCTTGAATGGAGATCACCAATCTCTTATCTCTTCCTTGACTCATATTTTGGAGTCTCTTCTTCCTTGAGTCTTCTATAAGGCTATTTTGGCCTTTTCTTCACTTCTACAATTTGCAGGTTTATAGCTCTTGTAATGGGACCTTTTTCAAGGTCTTTGAAATTTTTAATATTCTTCTTATTGCTGCAAGTGCTAGAATGATTCTAACAATATATTCTCTCTCTCTTACCTAGGACTCATGTACATGTATGCACATTGTGAATAACATAAGCATTTACTGAGAGGGGGGTGAACAGTATAAGACCACTTTTTACTTTTCTTTTCTCAAACAATATTATCCAATATATCAATGGCAATATCAACAATAGTAATCAAAGCAATGCACAAATCATCACACACAATAGAGACACCAATTTAACGTGGTTCACCCAATGTGGGCTACGTCCACGGAGAAAATATTTCACTAAAATTTTCTCAACAAATCTCTTGGGAATCCTTCCCTATTACAATGTTTATGGACCTCTATCCAAAGGAGACACCAATCCCCTAATCAAGTTCATGGATCTCTATCCATAGGAGAACTCCTTCTCCTCTGCTCTGGATGGTGATCCTCTTAGAAGACTACTGCCTCCACTACACTAGCTTGTGGATCTCTCTCCATAGAAGACTCTTGTCCTCACTCATAAGACCTCTATCCTCACTGCCCTGGCTAATGGATCTCTATCCACTAGAGACTACTATCCTCTACTCTGTCACCTCCAAAGCTTGATCTCAGCTCTATCTCAAATCTGTACTAAACACAGTCCTTCGGTCTAGCACAAATATTCTCAATATCTATCTCAAATCTGCACTAAACATAGTCCATTTGATCTAGCACAAATCTTCTCAATCTCTATCTCAAATCTACACTAAACACAGTCCTTCATTCTAGCACAAATCTGCTCAATATCTATCTCAAATCTACACTAAACACATCCTCTAGTCTAGCACAAATCTTCTCAATATCTATCCTCAAATATGTACTCAAGCCTTAACACAAATCTTGATCCAATCATAAATCAACTCTGCTATAATATACACCAAACCTTAACTCAAAGTTTGAACAAATAAATCAATCAACTCTGCTCACAAGTCTTCTCAAAGACTTACCTCAAATATGTCCTCAAACTTTCTCACATCTTCCCAAACTTACCTCAAATTTCTACTTCCAAACTCACTTTTTCCAAGTCTTCCAAGACTTGCCTCAAAATCTTCTCAACAAGTCCTCACTAGAACTTGCTCAATATGCTCAACAAGTCTTCACCAAGACTTACCTCAAATCTACTCAAGTCCTCACTAGAACTTGTCCAATCTACTCAACAAGTCTTCACCAAGACTTACCTCAAATCTGCTCAACAAGTCCTCACTAGAACTTATCCAATCTGCTCAACAAGTCTTCACCAAGACTTACCTCAAATCTGCATTGTAAGCTTCCACAAAAGCTTACTCAACTCAACTCAATCTATCACAAAAACCTCTTCAATCACTCAAACAAGTTTCACACAAAATCTTGTTTGACCTCAAAAACATATAGAGAATGGTTAGAGACTCAATATGTTTCACACTCACAAAACACTCAAAAAACTCAACTTAATCTCTTTCAAAAAACCTCTTTAATCACACAAACAAGTTTCACTCAAAATCTTTTTTAACCATAAAAACATATAGAGAATGGTTAGAGACTCAATATGTTTCACACTCACAAATCACTCTATCACTTTCAAACTCCTTTTCAAATCAATTCAAAAATAAAGAATAATTTGTTTCATAAATCTTGAACTATCACACCAATGCTCTCAATCAATAATGATCAATCAACTTTACTCAACCATCCACTCAATGAAACACAACTTGCATCCAAACCCTAACCAAGTGTTTCACTATACTTCCAACAATTCACACTACAAACCTTGACTCAAGATAATTCCAATTTTCACATAACAATGATACTCAAGTTCTTTCACAAACCCTAGTTCAAGATTGTACTCAACTTCACATAA
The DNA here is from genome assembly GCA_028583015.1 of Wollemia nobilis. Classification (NCBI taxonomy): domain Eukaryota; kingdom Viridiplantae; phylum Streptophyta; class Pinopsida; order Araucariales; family Araucariaceae; genus Wollemia; species Wollemia nobilis. The sequence continues at coordinate 3,929,135 of JAQPPZ010017221.1, forward strand.
CAATGATACTCATGATCTTTCACAAACCCTAATCATGCATATGAACACTCACTCAAATATTTCCAACAATGCTTATCAAACAATCCTTTTCACTCCAACCTTGCATTTCACAACATTCAATCCAACAATATTTCACTCATAGGAAGATGTGCCCATACCTTTTGTTTTGATGGAGATATGTCTTCAAAACCTGTCTTAACCACAATCAAATCTTCTTTGCCAATATTAAGGTTAGGTAACAACAATCTTTCTCAAAATCTCCTTGCAAATATTTTCCCAATAATTATTTTTCCACACAAAAATAACAAGTCTTAAATACACCTTATAATCTCCACACTTTCAAAATATAAGTCAACAATTTTGATAAAGAAAACAACCACAATAATTTTCTTTAGTCACCTTATTTCTCCTCTCAAAACAATTAACACATCATAGCTTTATCTCAAAATAAAAATATAATTTCCTTTGCAAACCTTATAACTCCTATCTCATTGAATAAATTCTAACCACCAATATTAAAATAAAATATTTTAATTTTCTTACACCTTATACCTCCCTTAACAAAACTCACAAGCTATCCTTTCAAATTTCACGCAACCTTTAAAGTGAATTTTTGGATATCAAAAACCTTTGAAAAATCAAATCATAAATTGCATACCTTTTATTTTCACTCTGCCCAAAAATATTTCCAGCCAAATTCGAACTCACAACCTTGCTTCCTCAACACCCTAGCCAATGCTAGGCAACCGGTTGGGCTATGAGCCCACACAAAACTCAAGGTGCACGATTTACGTTTTATCCCTTATGTCTTCTGTCCTCTAGCGCAAAAAACCAAAATGTTTTCCCTTGCAAAGCACACGATGTGAATCGAACCCACATCTTTGCCCTCTCAACGCTTTCGCTTGGCCTCAACTACCACCTGTGCTACCGCCATCGGTGGTACCTCCTTTGACTTCCACATTTTTCAAAACTAGCTCCTTGTCTTCTTTTTCAAAGCACGAAAACCTCTTCTCTCGAAACACGAAGCACACGAATTATATAAGCATTGCACAACACTTGATAGCATATGTCAAAGGTAATAAAATGAGAATTTGTTTTCCCTTTTTATACACGTTTTCACTTGCACATAACTCGTCGGCCCATCATTCAATTTTGAAAATCGAATTTAGATTTAAATATTAAATTTAAAAACCTTTGCCATCCATTATTTATTTAAATTAAAATTTTAACCATGGGTTAAAATATTTTAATTTAAATAAATTAATTTAAATCTTTTGCAAGTTGCTTCATGGGTCTTTTCAAGAATAAATTATTTTAATAATCTCTTGGACCCGGTTTACTTCACCTCATCAATTTTTTCGATAATATTAAATAATATAATATTATTATTTAATTTAAACTTGCTTCTCCTTCCTTGGGTCTTCATCCTTTTGGGCCTTTTTAGGCATATAATATTAAAAATAAATATTATATCCTATTCCTTTTCAAGACCTTCTTGCTTTTGGAAAAACCACTTGATGTCCTTAATGATGACGAAATTGAAACAATACTCTCTTGACATCAATGACAACAAAACTACTCAAAATTTCCAACAATCTCCCCCTTTGTCATTGATGGCAACCCTTTTTTTTTACCATTCCTTTTTTCTTTTTCAAAAGTTGCTCCCCTTGAGAAACTGCTCCCCTGACTGAATGCTCTCCCCCTAACTCAAATCTCTCCCCCTTTGTCATCAATGGAAAAGGGCCACCTATGGGGCTTGGGGCTAAGAATGAGACTCTTAGCTTAGCCCCTCCCCCACCTCCTCTCTTGAGGTGGTTAATTTTGGGGTGGGAGTATCTCTACTCCCAGCATACACTACTCTTTACCTTTGTCCACCTTCTTCCTTAACTGATCCTTCTGATTCCTTTGAATATTCATGTCCCTGCTTGTCTCTGGAAATTCTGCTCTACACCACTTAGCTATGTGCCCAACATTATTGCACTTATAGCACTTAATGTTGTGATTCCTTGAAGGTGCAAATGTCTTGTAGTTCCTCCTAGTGAAGCCATATCCATTCATGTTATGAACCCTACAATTAACTGCCTTATGACCAAACTGATTACAAGAGTGACAATACCCTTGAAAGAGATGCCTGTTTCTAAAATTCCCATATTCTTATCTTTCATGTGTCCTACACTGTGTAGCCTTGTGCCCAAACCTGTGACATGAGAAGCATCATCCATTGAAGAAACCTTGCCTTGACCCCATTGGTCTCTTAGTCTCTTCTACCCTGTGTTGTTTCCTGTTCCATTTGTTCCTTCTTTGTGCATTGTTCCTTTCCTTGTTGAACTTTCTATTGTTCAACTCTTCCTCAGAAGTCTCACTCTCTCTTACACTCTCTTATTCTGAAGCTTCTTCTTCCTTGGAGCTTGAGATTGACTCCTCTCCTTGTTCTCTTTGTACCTGTTCAAAACCAAGACCTATCTTGTTTGATGAAGATTTTTGTACCTTGATAATCTTATCCAAGGTCTTTGAGCTTCTCCCAAACCTATGTAACTTGTCTTTAGACTCTTTTACTTCCTTCCTTAATGAAGCTACTTCATGCTCTAACCTTTCACATTCTAAAACCTTTGCTTCTAACTTCTCTTTAAATCTCCTTGTCTTAGCTATTGAGTTGGTTAGATCTTCTATAAGCTTTCCTTTCTCTTCATCACATTCTTGAAATTGAAGCTTGAGTTTTGAATTCTGCTTTCTTACCTTCCTTAATGCATCAAGGGCAAAAATAAGCTCACCCTCAAGATCAACTTCTCCTTCCTCTTCTTTTTTTGATTCTTCCTCTATTCTTTTATTTTCAAAATCATCTTTATTCCTTTTCTGATTTATTTCCACTAGAAGCACTTCCTTCTTCTTCTATTGCCATAAGAAGACTTTCTTCTTCTGGACCTTCACTAGCATCTTCATATTCATCTTCACTAAAACTGAATCCATTCCTTGTACAACTATCTTCAAGATGACCAAAGTTACCACACCTAAAACACTTGAGAATTATTGGTAACCTGTTTCTAACCACTTCTTTTTCTTCTGCCAGAAATAGAATTTCTTCTTCTTCATTATCTGAGGACCTGTCATCACTATCACTTGAACTCTTACCTACCTTTTCTGCATAAAAACTCTTCTTATACCTTTGGAAAAACTTCTTTCCTTGTTTGCCTTGTCCATCCCTATTTTTCTTTTGGTACCTATGTTTTCCTACTTCCCTATTCTTATGATCATGTTTCTCATCTTCACTACTATTTCTAGCTTCTGGACAATCAGTTGCATAGTGACCATATTTACCACAATTAAAACATCTAACTAATTTTGTACCTTTATACTTTCTTGAGTCCTTGTTCCTTCTGCCATAATTTGCTTCTTCATCACTGGATAACTCATTGCTTGAATCTGACTTCTTACCCTTTGTCTTCTTTGTAACTTTGAAGGTTGCTTCTTTCTGGGGAATAGGTTCCTCTTTTATTCTCATCTCAAAAGCTATGAGAATTCCATGTAATTCATCCCTTGTCAAAATTTCAATATCTTTTGACTCTTCTATAGCTGAAATATTTTCACTATACCTTTTTGGGAGTGACCTTAAAATCTTATCACAAACATCTATTTCTTCAACTTTAAGCCCAAGTCCTTGCATGGAGTTAACAACCTCATCCACACGAAGTAGATATGCAACAATGTTTTCCTCATCCTTCATCTTTAGGTCTTCAAATGTTCTCTTGTAATTTTGCAACTTTGCCCTTTTGACCTTTTTGTCTCCCTCATATATACCTTTCAACTTATCCCAAATTTCCTTTGCTGATGTGCAATGCATAACCTTTATAAACTCTGTTTCACGCAAACCCTTTAAAATTCCATTCATTGCCTTTGAATTATTCAGTTGTAGGAGCTTACCATATTTATCTGTAGGTGGAGTAGCTGGTGGTATGTATCCATCCTCAACTGCTTGCCATATTTCATTCCCTAGTGCCATTAGGTGAATCTTCATTCTCATACTCCAAAGTGCATAATTGTTCCCATCGAACAATGGTGTCGAATTCCCTGAAGATCCATTCTGAGAATCCATCTGTGTTCTTGTGAGATTTTCCTTCAAGTTATTAAACTCTTTCGAAGGAACCCGCTCTGATACCAATTGAAGAACACAAGCTTATACTGAGAGGGGGTGAACAGTATAAGACCACTTTTTACTTTTCTTTTCTCAAATAATATTATCCAATATATCAATGGCAATATCAACATAAATAATCAAAGCAATGCACAAATCATCACACACAATAGAGACACCAATTTAACGTGGTTCACCCAATGTGGGCTACGTCCACGGAGAAAATATTTCACTAAAATTTTCTCAACAAATCTCTTGGGAATCCTTCCCTATTACAATGTTTATGGACCTCTGTCCAAAGGAGACACCAATCCCCTAATCAAGTTCGTGGATCTCTATCCATAAGAGAACTCCTTCTCCTCTACTCTGGCTAGTGATCCTCTTAGAAGACTACTGCCTCCACTACACTGGCTTGTGGATCTCTCTCCACTGAAGACTCTATCCTCACTCAAAATACCTCTATCCTCACTACCCTGGCTAATGGATATCTATCCACTAGAGACTATTATCCTCTACTCTATCACCTCCAAAGCTTGATCTTCTTTATCTCAAATTTCACTAAACATATCCTTCGATCTAGCACAAATCTACTCAATATCCTATCTCAAATCTACACTAAACACAGCCCTCAAAACTTAGCACAAATCTATCTCAACTCATCTCTCAAATCTTATAATACAACATTAACTCAACAAATATCCAATCACAAAATACACCAACCAAATCTCTCACCTAAGACTTACCTCAAATCTGCTCAACAAGTCCTCACTAGAACTTGTCCAATATGCTCAACAAGTCTTCACCAAGACTTACCTTAAATCTACATTGTAAGCTTCCACAAAATCTTACTCAACTCAACTCAATCTATCACAAAAACCTCTTCAATCACTCAAACAAGTTTCACACAAAATCTTGTTTGACCTCAGAAACATATAGAGAATGGTTAGAGACTCAATATGTTTCACACTCACAAAACTCAACTTAATCTCTTTCAGAAAACCTCTTCAATCACACAAACACAATTTCACTCAGAATTTTGTTTAACCTTAGAAACATATAGAGAATGGTTAGAGACTCAATATGTTTCACACTCACAAATCACTCTATCACTTTCAAACTCCTTTTCAAATCAATTCAGAAATAAAGAACAATTTGTTTCATGAATCTTGAACTATCACACCAATGCTCTCAATCAATAATGATCAATCAACTTTACTCAACCATCCATTCAATGAAACACAACTTGCATCCAAACCCTAACCAAGTGTTTCACTATACTTCCAATAATTCACACTACAAACCTTGACTCAAGATAATTCCAATTTTCACATAACAATGATACTCAAGTTCTTTCACAAACCCTAGTTCAATATAGTTCTCAACTTCACATAACAATGATACTCATGATCTTTCACAAACCCTAATCATGCATATGAACATTCACTCAAATATTTCCAACAATGCTTATCAAACAATCCTTTTCACTCCAACCTTGCATTTCACAACATTCAATCCAACAATATTTCACTCATAGGAAGATGTGCCCATACCTTTTGTTTTGATGGAGATATGTCTTCAAAACCTGTCTTAACCACAATCAAATCTTCTTTGCCAATATTAAGGTTAGGTAACAACAATATTTCTCAAAATCTCCTTGCAAATATTTTCCCAATAATTATTTTTCCACACAAAAATAACAAGTCTTAAATACACCTTATAATCTCCACACTTTCAAAATATAAGTCAACAATTTTGATAAAGAAAACAACCACAATAATTTTCTTTAGTCACCTTATTTCTCCTCTCAAAATAATTAACACATCATAGCTTTATCTCAAAATAAAATATAATTTCCTTTGCAAACCTTATAACTCCTATCTCATTGAATAAATTCTAACCACCAATATTAAAATAAAATATTTTAATTTTCTTACACCTTATATCTCCCTTAACAAAACTCACAAGCTATCCTTTCAAATTTCACGCAACCTTTAAAGTGAATTTTTGGATATCAAAAACCTTTGAAAAATCAAATCATAAATTGCATACCTTTTATTTTCACTTTGCCCAAAAATATTTCCAGCCAAATTCGAACTCACAACCTTGCTTCCTCAACACCCTAGCCAATGCTAGGCAACCGATTGGGCTATGAGCCCACACAAAACTCAAGGCGCATGATTTACATTTTGTCCCTTATGTCTTTTGTCCTCTAGCATGAAAAACCAAAATGTTTTCCCTTGCAAAGCACACGGCGTGAATCGAACCCACATCTTTGCCCTCTCAACGTTTTCTCTTGGCCTCAACTGCCACCTGCGCTACCACCGCTAGTGGTACCTCCTTTGACTTCCACATTTTTCAAAACAGCTCCTTGTCTTCTTTTTCAAAAGCATGAAAACCTCTTCTCTCGAAACATGAAGCGCACAAATTATATAAGCATTGCACAACACTTGATAGCATATGTCAAAGGTAATAAAATGAGAATTCGTTTTCCCTTTTTATACACGTTTTCACTTGCACATAACTCGTCGACCCATCATTCGATTTTGAAAATCAAATTTAGATTTAAATATTAAATTTAAAAACCTTTGCCATCCATTATTTATTTAAATTAAAATTTTAACCATGGGTTAAAATATTTTAATTTAAATAAATTAATTTAAATATTTTGCAAGTTGCTTCATGGGTCTTTTCAAGAATAAATTATTTTAATAATCTCTTGGACCCGGTTTACTTCACCTCATCAATTTGTTCGATAATATTAAATAATATAATATTATTATTTAATTTAAACTTGCTTCTCCTTCCTTGGGTCTTCATCCTTTTGGGCCTTTTTAGGCATATAATATTAAAAATAAATATTATATCCTATTCCTTTTCAAGACCTTCTTGCTTTTGGAAAAACCACTTGATGTCCTTAATGATGATGAAATTGAAACAATACTCTCTTGACATCAATGACAACAAAACTACTCAAAATTTCCAACAATCTCCCCCTTTATCATTGATGGCAACCCCTTTTTTTTTACTATTCCTTTTTCCTTTTTCAAAAGTTGCTCCTCCTAACTGAATGCTCTCCCCCTAACTCAAATCTCTCCCCCTTTGTCATCAATGGCAAAGGGCCACCTATGGGGCTTGGGGCTAAGAATGAGACTCTTAGCTTAGCCCCTCCCCCACCTCCTCTCTTGAGGTGGTTAATTTTGGGGTGGGAGTATCTCTACTCCCAACATACACTACTCTTTACCTTTGTCCACCTTCTTCCTTAACTGATCCTTCTGATTCCTTTGAATATTCCTATCCCTGCTTGTCTCTGGAAATTCTGCTCTACACCACTTAGCTATGTGCCCAAAATTATTGCACTTATAGCACTTAATGTTGTGATTCCTTGAAGGTGCAAATGTCTTGTAGTTCCTCCTGGTGAAGCCATATCCATTCCTATTATGAACCCTGCAATTAACTGCCTTATGACCAAACTGATTACAAGAGTGACAATACCCTTGAAAGAGATGCATGTTTTTGAAATTCCCATATTCCTGTCTTTCATGTGTCCTGCACTGTGTAGCCTTATGCCCAAACCTGTGACATGAGAAGCATCATCCATTAAAGAAACCTTGCCTTGACCCCATTGGTCTCTTAGTCTCTTCTACCCTGTGTTGTTTCTTGTTCCATCTGTTCCTTCTTTGTGCATTGTTCCTTTCCTTTTTGAACTTTCTATTGTTCAACATGTCCTCATAAGTCTCACTCTCTCTTACACTCTCTTATTCTGAAGCTTCTTCTTCCTTGGAGCTTGATATTGACTCCTCTCCTTGTTCTCTTTGTACCTATTCAAAACCAAGACCTATCTTGTTTGATGAAGATTTTTGTACCTTGATAATCTTATCCAAGGTCTTTGAGCTTCTCCCAAACCTATGTAACTTGTCTTTAGACTCTTTTACTTCCTTCCTTAATGAAGCTACTTCATGCTCTAACCTTTCACATTCTAAAACCTTTGCTTCTAACTTCTCTTTAAATCTCCTTGTCTTAGCTATTGAGTTGGTTAGATCTTCTATAAGCTTTCCTTTCTCTTCATCACATTCTTGAAATTGAAGCTTGAGTTTTGAATTCTGCTTTCTTACCTTCCTTAATGCATCAAGGGCAGAAATAAGCTCACCCTCAAGATCAACTTCTCCTTCCTCTTATTTTTTGATTCTTCCTCTATTCTTTTGTTTTCAAAATCATCTTTATTCCTTTCTGATTTATTTCCACTAGAAGCACTTCCTTCTTCTTCTATTTCCATAAGAAGACTTTCTTCTTCTGGACCTTCACTAGCATATTCATATTCATCTTCACTAAAACTGAATCCATTCCTTGTACAACTATCTTCAAGATGACCAAAGTTACCACACCTAAAACACTTGAGAATTATTGGTAACCTGTTTCTAACCACTTCTTTTCTTCTGCTAGAAATAGAATTTCTTCTTCTTCATTATCTGAGGACCTGTCATCACTATCACTTGAACTCTTACCTACCTTGTCTGCATAAAAACTCTTCTTATACCTTTGGAAAAACTTCTTTCCTTGTTTGCCTTGTCCATCCCTATTTTTCTTTTGATACCTGTGTTTTCCTGCTTCCCTGTTCTTATGATCATGTTTCTCATCTTCACTACTATTTCTAGCTTCTGGACAATCAGTTGCATAGTGACCATATTTACCACAATTAAAATATATAACTGATTTTATACCTTTATACTTTCTTGAGTCCTTGTTCCTTCTGCCATAATTTGCTTCTTCATCACTAGATAACTCATTGCTTGAATCTGACTTCTTACCCTTTGTCTTCTTTGTAACTTTGAAGGCTACTTCTTTCGGGGAATAGGTTCCTCTTTTATTCTCATCTCAAAAGTTGTGAGAATTCCATGTAATTCATCCCTTGTCAAAAGTTCAATATCTTTTGACTCTTCTATAGCTGAAATATTTTCACTATACCTTTTTGGGAGTGACCTTAAAATCTTATCACAAACATCTGTTTCTTCAACTTTAAGCCCAAGTCCTTGCATGGAGTTAACAACCTCATCCACACGAAGTAGATATGCAACAATGTTTTCCTCATCCTTCATATTTAGGTCTTCAAATGTTCTCTTGTAATTTTACAACTTTGCCCTTTTGACCTTTTTGTCTCCCTCATATATACCTTTCAACTTATCCCAAATTTCCTTTGTTGATGTGCAATGCATAACCTTTATAAACTCTATTTCATGCAAACCCTTTAAAATTCCATTCATTGCCTTTGAATTATTCAGTTGTAAGAGCTTACCATATTTATTTGTAGGTGGAGTAGCTGGTGGTATGTATCCATCCTCAACTACTTGCCATATTTCATTCCCTAGTGCCATTAGGTGAATCTTCATTCTCATACTCCAAAGTGCATAATTGTTCCCATCGAACAATGGTGTCGAATTCCATAAAGATCCATTATGAGAATCCATCTGTGTTCTTGTGAGCTTTTCCTTCAAGTTGTTAAAATCTTTCGAAGGAACCCACTCTGATACCAATTGAAGAACACAAGCTTATACTGAGAGGGGGGTGAACAGTATAAGACCACTTTTTACTTTTCTTTCTCAAACAATATTATCCAATATATCAATGGTAATATCAACAATAGTAATAAAATCAATGCATAAATCATCACATACAATAGAGACACCAATTTAACGTGGTTCACCCAATGTGGGCTATGTCCACAGAGAAAATATTTCACTAAAATTTTCTCAACAAATATCTTGGGAATCCTTCCCTATTACAATATTTATGGACCTCTGTCCAAAGGAGACACCAATCCCCTAATCAAGTTCGTGGATATCTATCCATAGGAGAACTCCTTCTCCTCTGCTTTGGTTGGTGATCTCTTAGAAGACTACTGCCTCCACTACACTAGCTTGTGGATCTCTCTCCACAGAAGACTCCTATCCTCACTCAGAAGACCTCTATCCTCACTACCCTAGCTAATGGATCTCTATCCACTAGAGACTAATATCCTATGCTTTGTTACCTCCAAAGCTTGATCTCAGCTCTGTCTCAAATCTACACTAAACACAGTCCTTCGGTCTAACACAAATCTACTCAATATTTGTCTCAAATATACACTAAACACAATCCTTTGGTCTAGCACAAATCTTCTCAATCTCTATCCTCAAATATGCACTAAACATAGTCCTTCGATCTAGCATAAATCTTCTCAATATTTGTCTCAAATCTGCACTAAACATAGTCCTTCGGTCTAGCACAAATCTTCTCAATATCTATCTCAAATCTATACTAAACACAATCCTTTGGTCTAGCACAAATATTCTCAATCTCTACCTTAAATCTGTACTCAAGCCTTAACACAAAGTTTGATCCAATCACAAATCAACTCTTCTAGATTTACCCCAAACCTTAACTCAAGGTTTGAGCAAATAAATTAATCAACTCTGCTCACAAGTCTTCTCAAATACTTACCTTAAATCTATCCACAAGTCCTCTCTAGAACTTGTTCTAACTGCTCTCAAGTCTTCATCAAGACTTACCTCAAATCTGCATTGGAATATTCCATAAAATCTTGTTAGCATATATGTCATACATTATTGAGCAAAAGGGTAGTGCACGTAGGTGCTCTCTAGGTTGGTTTAATAACCACCAAGTTGGTTTAATAAACCAACTTATTATAACCACATTGTAATCTTTATAATTGATATCAATCGAAATGAATAATTGCTTCATCAAATTCTTTATGGCATCAAAGCTAGGGATGATCGCATACATTGGGTAAGGTAGTTATCATTTCTAACTACTCCAACTTCCCTAAACAGTGTGGTTCTTGGAGACACTGACAGACGCAAATAGAGGATAGACTACCAGCCAACGAGACTGGAGGTATGCAGAATGGAGGATACTGATGGACGCAGATAGAGGAGACACTGACGGATGCAGACAAAGGACAGACTACCAGCCAACGAGACTGGAGGCACGTAGATAAAGCAGAGCAGATCATGCATGTGATTCGAGACTGGAGGCACGCAGACAAAGAAGAAGATGATTTATTGCTAATAATAAATTCTATCAAGTAAAGGGAGAAGGGGATGTTTTTGTGTCCCTTCCTGATGGTAATTTTCAAATTGATAAGGTTCTCTATGTTCTAGGATTAGCCAATAATCTGCTCTCAATCACACAAATGTTGAATAGAAACATGGATGTCATATTTCGAGTTGTCAAAGGCAAGAAGAGATTTTTTATCACCCACAGTGGTAAACATGTTGCAACCGAATCCTACAAACATGGCTTGTTCATTCTAGATGCTCTTTCAACTCCTCATGTTGCTTATGCTGGTTTGTGATTATTTCTTTTGTATTTAAATATTCTATTTTTCTTGCATTAACAATCATAAATTACAAAAAAAATAAGACCCCAAATTTATACCCTATTTGTGCAATTTATTGCACAACAGCGTTCGGTATTTGAGATACCTCTGGTCCACACTTACAGGTAATGTTGTCATGATTTGGACTACTGTATTCATCACCTAATATAGCTGCAACAACAACATCTGAGCTTGTTCTCTATTAATCATCAGGGAGAAATAAGGCAAACCAGATCTATTTTTTTCTATTTCATACCCACATCATGATTGTTGTTAGGGAAAGTTTTTTTTCCAAGTGTTTAGAGGAAGTTACGCCCCACGCATGAGGAATAAAACTTTCTATGGTAGGTGTCATTAACAACACGATGCCCTTTTAGTATCGCCTATGTTCAATAAATTGTGCTTCTCATATGTACTTATAGTCTCCCTCACGTAAGGGAGGGTACATATTGAGTAGTATATTGTTCATATATACCTATAGTCTCCCTCACGTAAGGGCGGGTATATATTGAATGGTTACGATATAAATATTTTGCAGGTATAAAGAAAGGAAGACCAATTTGTGATATAAGTAACCTTCATAATGGCCACAATTCATAAGTATCTCTCAAATTCACAATTTTTGAAAGGTCTTAACTTCGTTCCATGGAAAACAAAGATGAAAGCCATTCTTCAGTTGGAAGATTTATGGGATGTAGTGACTGGCATTGCAAAGCATCCTTAGACAACAAGAACAGATCAAGATGCTTGGGATAAGAAGGACAAGAAGAGTCTTGTGTTTATCTTGCTTGCTACTACAGATGAGGTGCAACCTCATATTTGTGATGCAAAAACTAGTAAGATAGCTTGGGATGCCTTGATCACAGTATATGAAGGAAAGAATCAATCCACTATTCTAAACCTTCAAACTCAACTACATACTCTCAGCATGAATTCTAGAGAAACAGTTGATATATTCCTTTGCAGAGTGGTTGACTTGAAAGCAAAATTGAATGCCATAGGAAAACCAATGGATGATGATATCTTGAAATCTATCATCTTGAGAGCATTGCCAGATTCCTACAAGATGTTGATCACTTCTCTCAATGTTTTTGGTAGACAAGTATCATTTGTGGAGTTAGTAAATTTGCTTCAGACTGAGGAGGCAAATCAGGTTCAAAAATATGACGTGCCATATAATGCCCTTTCCACACAACAAAGTGGTAAGAAACAAGGTCAGTTTCAAAAAGGGGGTCCTTCTTCCAAAGGAAAAGGGAAGCAAAATCAGCAGAAGGATACAAAATATTACAAGATTTGTGATATGAATAACCATGACACCAACAGGTGTTGGTTCAAAAACAAGAAATAAAATGATCAAGGTCCTAAGAAGAAGGGCAAAGACAAATAGAAATAAAACAAACATAAGCAACCTAAAGGCCATGTTGCTTATGCTGACTCCAACTCAGACTCAGATTCTCCTGGGTATGATTCAAATTTTGACTCTGAAATAGCACATAAGGTGCTCATGACCCATACTTCATCTTCCCAGATAGATGTTGTATGGTATATTTATTCAGGAGCTAGCAAACACATGACTGGGGACAAATCATGGTTTGATACTTTTACGAAGAAAGAGGTTACAAGCCAATCACAATTGCTGACAATCAAGTCTATCAAGTAAAGGGAGAAGGGGATGTTTTTATGTACCTTCCTGATGGTAATTTTCAAATTGAGAAGGTTCTCTATGTTCCAGGATTAGCCAATAATCTTCTCTCAGTCACACATATGTTGGATAGAAACATGGATGTCGTGTTTCAATTTATCAAAGGCAAGAAGAGATATTTTATCACCCACAGTGGTAAACATGTTACAACCGGATCCTACAAACATGGCTTGTTTATTCTAGATGCTCTTTCAACTCCTCATGTTGCTCTGGTTGTAACTACAAAGGAGGCCACCTCTCTCTGGCATAGACATTATGGGCACCTTAGTTCAGGATATTTGCTTGAATTACATAGATATGGGATGGTGAAAGTTCTTACTCCACTCTCATCTATCTTACCAGTGTGCTCGGATTGCTTAGCAGGGAAGCAACATAGAGTACCTTTTGAAACTAGCTCCTCTTGAGTGAAAAATCCTTTAGAGATGGTACATACCGATCTATGTGGTCCTATGCCAACCAGCTATGGTGGAAAGAAGTATTTTCAACTATTTGTTGACGATTACTCACGAAATATGTGGGTTTTCTTTCTTCAGTTGAAATCAGAAGCATTTCTCTACTTTCAACAATTCAAGAAACTTGTCGAGAAGGAGTCGGGTTGTTTCATAAAAACCCTCCGCTCAGATCGAGGGGGGAATACACCTCTGAAGAGTTTTTAGATTTTCTTAAGAAACGTGGGATCAAAATACAACTGACTACAGCCTATACACCTCAGTAGAATGGAGTTGCAGAAAGGAGAAATCGTTCCATTATGGAAATGGTTTGATGTATGCTAAAGGGAGCACATCTTGAGGATCAATATTGGGAAAAAGCAGTAAACACAACATCATACCTTCTAAATAGAGCACCCACTAGAGCTCTACAAGGGAAAACACCACAAGGAGCTTGGAGTGGTAAGAAACCTTCCATTTCTCATTTAAGGGTGTTTGGATGTAAAGCATTCATGCACATTCCAAAATAGAAAAGGAGGAAGTTGGATGAGAAAACCCTGTAGTGTATCTTTCTTGGCTATGATGAGTATTCAAAAGGTTATCGATTGATTGATCCTAAGACCAAGAAGACACACGTAAGTAGAGATGTTGTATTTGATGAAGCTTTCACATCAAAAGACACATCTACAGTTGTATACCTAGATGAAGAAGAACCTAAGAAGGAGGTTCAACTTCCACAACAACAACAGAAAGTCCCAAAATGGTATACTAGCACTTTGAGAGATGCTAAGTTGAATTCCCTTCCAGATCTATCTCTAGATAGGCCATGTACTCGCAGTATGACTCACCAAATGAGAGCAGAGGAATCTACTTCAGAGGTTGACGAACTTTGTCAACACTTTGATGATTTGTCAATGGGTACAGAAAATGATAGAGAAGAAGATGAGGATGAAGAAAATATTTATATGTCTACATTGAATACAAATGAACCCACAACGGTTCAATATGCACTTGATAAACCATAGTGGAAAGAGGCCATGGATGTAGAACATAAGTCTCTCATAAAAAATAATTCTTGGAAGTTAGTCGATCTACCAACAGGAAAGAAACCCATAGGCTGCAAATGGGTGTTCAAAGTGAAGTATAAGGCAGATGGATCTATTTATAAGCATAAATCCCGACTTGTTGCAAAGGGTTATGCTCAGAAATAAGGCATAGACTATGAAGAGACTTTTGCCCCTACTGCAAAAATGACTACCATTCGAGTACTTTGTGCCATGGGAGCTCAGTTTGGGTGGAAGTTGCATCAGATGGATGTTAAAAGTGCTTTCTTGAATGGTGACTTACGGGAAGAAGTATACATGACTCAACCAGAAGGATTCGTGGTCGAGGGGCAAGAACAAAGAGTATGCAAGTTGATCAAATCCTTGTATGGGCTCAAACAAGCTCCTCGAGCTTGGTATATCAAGATAGACAGTCACCTTGTGCGACATGGATTCAAAAGAAGTCCTTCAGATGCAAATCTCTATATTAAGAAAAATGGTTCTGATATAGTGATTCTTGTACTTTATGTAGATGATCTGATCATAATAGGAAGCTCGGAAAGAATGATTGAATTAGTGAAAAATTATTTGAAGCAATCATTTGAAATGACAGATCTAGGACTTCTGCACTATTGTCTTGGTTTAGAAGTTACTCAGAAAATATTTCATATTAGAGTAACACAAAAGAAATATGCCAAGACTTTAGTAGAAAAATATTGGATGACTAACTGTAAGTCAAAAGCAACTCCAATGGAGCAAGGACTTAAGTTATCACGATATGATGAATCACCTCAGGTAGATGGTACTCTCTATCATCAGTTGATTGGGAGTCTCCTATATCCGACAAATACCAGGCCGGATCTCGGTTTTGTTGTGGGCTATCTTTCAAGGTTCATGCAAGAGCCTAAGATGAGTCAACTGGAAAGCAGCAAAAAGAGTTCTTCATGATGTTCGTGGTAGTACAAATTATGGTCTAGAATACAAAAAGAATAATAAGTTTTTCTTACTAGGATACACGGACTCAGATTATCTTTGGATCCATTGATGATCGTAAATCCACTTTTGGATATGTTTTTCATCTGGGATCTGGACCTGTCTCATGGCACAGTAAGAAGCAGCATGTGGTTGCTTTATCTTCTACAGAAGCAGAATATCATGTAGCCAGTGAAGCAGTCTATGAGATAATGTGGTTAAGTCACATTCTTACAAACATGGGTCTTCCAAAGAATATTCCTCTTCATTTGTTTTGCGACAATCAAGGTGTTTTGAATCTTGTCAAAAATCCAATTTTTCATGAACGTACCAAACATGTTGATACCAGATGTCATTTCATTCGAGATGAAGTTCCAAAGCACCATATACAACTTCAATACATTCCTACTAATGCGCAAGTTGCAGATATCTTTACCAAAGCACTTGGGCGTATCAAATATGAAAAGTTTTGAGATACTATTGGAATTTTCCAATAATGTAATAAGGGGGGATGTTAGCATATATGTCTTACATTATTGAGCAAAAGGGTAGCGCACGTAGGCGCTCTCTAGGTTGGTTTAATAACCACCAAGTTGGTTTAATAAACCAACTTATTGTAACCACATTGTAATATTTATAATTGATATCAATCGGAATGAATAATTGCTTCGTCAAATTCTTTAAAGCTCACACTAATCTATCCACAAGTCTTCACCAAGACTTGCCTCAAAATCTTTTCAACAAGTTCTCACTAGAACTTTCTCAATCTTCTCAATAAATCTTCACCAAGACTTACCTCAAATTTGGTCAACAAGTCTTCACCAAGAGTTACCTCAAATCTGCATTGTAAGCTTCCACAAAAGCTTACTCAACTCAACTAAATCTATCACAAAAATCTCTTCAATCACTCAAAAAAAATTTACAAAGAATCTTGTTTGACATTAGAAACATATCGAGAATGGTTAGAGACTCAATATATTTCACACTCACAAAACTCAACTTAATTTCTTTCAGAAAACCTCTTCAATCACTCAAACAAGTTTCACTCAAAATCTTGTTAAACCACATAAACATATAGAGAATTGTTAGAGACTCAATATATTTCACTCACAAACACTCAATCACTTCTAACTCTTTTCAAATCAATTAAGAATAAAGAATAATTTGTTTCATGAATATTGAACTATCACTCCAACACATCTAATCAATTATACTCAATCAACTCCACTCAACCAATCATTCAATTAAACACAACTTGCATCCAAACCCTAATCAAGTGTTTTACTATACTTCCAATAATTCACACTACAAACCTTGACTCAAGATAATTTTAATTTTCACATAACAATGATACTCAAGTTCTTTCACAAACCCTAGTTCAATATTATTCTCAACTTCACACAACAATGATACTCATGATATTTTACAAACCCTACTTGTGCATATGAACATTCACTCAAATATTTCCAATAATGCTTATCAAACAATCCTTTTCACTCCAACCTTGCATTTCACAACATTCAATCCAACAATATTTCTCTCATAGTAAGATGTGCCCACACCTTTTGTTTTGATGGAGATATATCTTCAAAATTTGTCTTCACCACAATCAAATTTTCTTTGCCAATACTAAGGTTAGGTAACAACAATCTTTCTCAAAATATCCTTGCAAATATTTTTCCAATAATTATTTTTCCACACAAAAATAACAAGTCTTAAATACACCTTATAACATCCACACTTTCAAAATATAAGTCAACAATTTTGATAAAGAAAACAACCACAATAATTTTCTTTAGTCACCTTATTTCTCCTCTCAAAACAATTAACACATCATAGCTTTATCTCAAAATAAAAATATAATTTTCTTTGCAAACCTTATAACTCCTATCCCATTGAATAAATTCTAACCACCAATATTAAAATAAATATTTTAATTTTCTTACACCTTATACGTCTCTTAACAAAACTAAGCTATCCTTTCAAATTTCACGTAACCTTTAAAGTGAATTATCAGATATCAAAAATCTTTGAAAAATCAAATCATAAATTGCATACCATTTATTTTCACTCTGCCCAAAAACGTTTCCAGCCAAATTTGAACTCACAACATTGCTTCCTCAACGCTAGGCAACCGGTTGGGCTATGAGCCCACACAAAACTCAAGGCACACGATTTACGTTTTTTCCCTTATGTCTTCTATCCTCTAGCATGAAAAACCAAAACGTTTTCCTTTGCAAAGCACATGGCATGAATTGAACCCACATCTTTGCCCTCTCAACATTTTTGCTTGGCCTCAACTGCCACCTGTGCTACCGTCGCCGGTGGTACCTCCTTTGACTTCCATATTTTTCAAAATAGCTCCTTGTCTTCTTTTTCAAAAGCACAAAAACCTCTTCTCTCGAAACACGAAGGGCACGAATTATATAAGCATTGCACAGCACTTAATAGCATATGTCAAAGGTAGTAAAATGAGAATTTGTTTTCCCTTTTATATACGTTTTCACTTGAACATAACTCGTCGACCCATCATTTGATTTTGAAAATTGAATTTAGATTTAAATATTAAATTTAAAACCTTTGCCATCCATTATTTATTTAAATTAAAATTTTAACCATGGGTTAAAATATTTTAATTTAAATTAATTAATTTAAATCTTTTGCAAGTTGCTTCATGGGTCTTTTCAAGAATAAATTATTTTAATAATCTCTTGGACCCAATTTACTTCACCTCATCAATTTGTCCGATAATATTAAATAATATAATATTATTATTTAATTTAAACTTGCTTCTCCTTCCTTGGGTCTTCATATTTTTGGGCTTTTTTAGGCATATAATATCAAAATTAAATATTATATCCTATTCCTTTTCAAGACCTTCTTTATTTTGGAAAAATCACTTGATGACCTTAATGATGACAAAACTGAAACAGTACTCTCTTGACATCAATGACAACAAAACTACTCAAAATTTCCAACACATTGATACTTGTGGATTTATTAAATTACTTGAAGTAACTAGATGACTTTACTCTAAAGTAAACTCCTATTCTATATATGTACCAAAGGTGGTACATTTACATGACCCAAATGATGTAATATACTCTAAAATTCATGACATTAGGGAAGTGGCATATCAGTTTGATCTTTTGTTGATTTCCCATATCCACCTTGTTTTTTAGTTTCTTGTTTTAAACAAGTCATTGGATAAAAATGTAGTCGAGTTTACAAACTCAATTAATAAGGTCAAATCACACTCTAGCTAGAAGTTGTGCTATATTCCCAAGTTTATAATCTATGATCTTGACATATTTAAGAGTTTCTCATAAAATGGTAAGATCTTCTAGATGTGACATGGGAGCTTGAGAGTATTTTCTAGTCACTTCCAAATTTGAAGATAAAGCTTTTAGAGGGTATTCATGCAATATTTCTATTAGATCAATAATAACTATATTTATTATTGTTAACTTAAGCCCTAAAATAATTTTAATGGATCCTTTAGAGTTAAGGTTATTATTTTATTTAGTCTATAAATAGAGGAGTTGTGTTATAGTAAAGGCATCACCATTTGCATTATCTTAAATCACCTCTATTATATATATGAGAATTAGTCCTCTCCAAGTGGTTATGAAACTTTATCTTCTCCAAGTGATTGGGATTTGTACTAATTTGGAATCTGGAATTTATTACTTGCATTATTGACTTTCTAGTATTGAATTTGATCTATTATTCTAGTGGATGTTTTATTTTGCACATTATTGAATTATTAGTGTTGTTGCTATATTTTTGGAAATCGTTTCTTTACAATAATTCACCATTTATATTCTTGTATTATTTTCCATTGCTCTTGTTATAATGCTTAGTTTCTTGTGAACCTCCTATCAAAATTCTAATCCAATATAAGGTAGCTTGGATGTGCTTGTAATATTCTCTTTATTTTTGTGATTTTCTTTGGAGAAATGCTTGTGTCTACACTTGATGTTTTTGACACACCAAAACCTTCAATTATAATTGTCTTCTAAGTATTTTCTACTTGTTTTCCATGTAGTCCCCCTTTGTCAAAAATCACATCCCTAGATACAATGCATTATCTAAATATAGGGTCTAACATCTATATATCTTGCTTTCTTAAAAATAACCAACAAACATGCATGCTTGATTATTTGGATATAACTTCTTTATTTTCTTATCTTCAAAATGAGTATAAGTCAAATAATCAAACACTCTCAAGTGACTTATCGAAGGCTTGTTTCCATACCATTCCTCATGAGGAGTCATATTCTTTATTGTAATCATGGAACTTCTATTGGGGATGTACACTATTTTTGCAACTACTTTAGCCCACACTTGATTATCCAAATATTTTTCTAGCACCGTGCTTCTTGCCATCTCTATGATTTTATTATTTTCCTTTTAACCACTTTATTTTATTTAGGTGTATAAGTTGTTATCAATTGTCTTTGTATCTCATGCTTGTTATAGAATTGATTAAATTTTTTAGAATAATATTCTCCACCATGATAAATCCTTAATGTTTTGATTTTATATCTACTTTAATTTTCTATTATGGATTTTAAGCTCTTGAATACTTCAAAAGCATCACTCTTTTTTTCTAAAAATATACCTAATTTTTTCTAGTATGATCACCAATGAAAGTGATAAAGTAGAAGAATTTACCAACACTCACTATGTGCATTGGACCAAAAATATTTGATAAATCAACTACAATGGATATGATGTTCACCATGCTTTTCCTTTTGAAAAATCTCTCTATGATGTTTTCCATTGTGTGACCTTCACATATTTCACTTAATACTTCTACACAAGGTAGTCCATGGACCATTCCTTTAGCATTCAATAAACTCAAGCCTCAAAAATTTAGGTGATCATACCTTTGGTGCCATAACCAGCTATTGTCATCAATATTTTTATAACACAAATTGCTCTCTCCTCCTGTAATATTCAAATAAAATATTATGTTCTTTGTCATAGGTACAACAACCATTGCTTGTTTTCCATTTTCTTTGTCATAGATGATGCACTCCTTATTCTCAAAAATAAATTTTAAATTTTTTTTTACAAGTTATTCCACACTCAACAAATTGTGATTCAATATTTGTATGAAGTAATTATTTTACATATTTTTCTTTCCATATTTTATGTTAATTTGTAAAGTTCCTTTTCCTTCAACCTCCAGTGGATTTTTATCTCCAAATTTTACCTTTCTCTTGTATGAGCCATCCAAATAAAAAACTCCTTATTATTGATCATATGATTTTATCAATTGTAGTCTAAGTACCAAGACTCCTTAGTTGAAATATCTACGACATTACATGATAAAAACATATTTTTTGAGCTTTCACCTTCTTCATGTGAAAAGTTTTCCCTTTTTCCCTACTTTATTACTTGTCTTTATTCTACATTCTCTTGCGTAGTGGCCATAACTTTTATAATAGTGAAATTGAAAGTTCCTCTTATCCACAAATCTACCTCTACATCTTCCACTATAGTCTCCTCTTCTACCATGGCCTCTTTCTCTTATAGAATATTGATTTTGTTGCTTCCCTCTTTGACCTTAGGAATTGTAACTTGAGTTATAGCCCTATTATTGTTTGAAACTCTTGTCTTGGAATCAAAAGCTTACTCTAAGTTTTCTTCTTCACTGTTTTTAATTCTTTCTACATGGAACATAAGTGATCTCACTAACTCATAAAACTCTAACTTTTTCAAAAATTTAGTTTCTTTAATAATCATTGCACAATTGTTCTACTTTGGTGTCAACATTCTCAAAAAAAAATTAAAATCTCCTTGTTTCAATTTTCATCATAGATCCCCCCATTTGTACACAATGTAATGCACCCTTACATTATAATATCTCACATTCTCATTACCCTTCATTCTTAGATTTTCATATTCTCTATTTAATATCTATAACTTCACTAACTTGAGTTGATCATTGATAGGTTGTCTTCACGGTGTCCCAAGCTCCTTTGGTAGTCTTGAAACTTGTACTTCTTGAAAAATGCTTGTATCAAGATCTTCTTGTATGTGATACAAAGCTAAAATATTTTTTTTTTGTGCTTCCTCTATATTGTTTTTTCTATCACTAATAAAATACTTTAAACTCGTGTTTACTTGTATCCATTTTTACAACACTCCATACTTCCTTGGCTATCAAAAAAGTCCTCATCTTTATGCACTAATAATAATAATTTACTCCTTTAAATTTTGGGGGCATTTAAGCATTACCACGTTCCATGACAACTACAATAATAATATATAAAAATTTCCTCCATAAACTTCAATTCTAAATTCTATGGTTAAAGATAAAAAAATCCTCAAGATATCCACTTGTTTAGTCTCCAATATCCATGTTGATAGTAGTGTATGAGATGTGGTGGTACTCTAAAACAAATATTAACACAGCATAGAAAAGAAAAAATGAATAGAAAACAAAATAACACAAAATCCTCTAATAAATACTTTATCAAACTTCAAATTTATGCATTTTAATTCAATACAATTCCCTACACCTATGTGTGTGTGTAGAGAGAGAGAGAGAATGTATCTTGGTTGTCTCAAGAGTCTCTTGGTGCTTCACATTCTCTCCAAATCTAGGTGAGAATATTTATTTTTTCTTATTTATGTTCACTTATAATTTAATTCTATCCTATTTTGGTTTTTGTCTTAATCTTGTCCTATTTTATTTTTTGTCTCATTTAGTATCACAATTTCCAATAGTGTCCATTATGCTCCATAGGGTAGAGCAAAAAATACTCAAAAAATTGGTATCCCTATCTAAAACAATGAACTTTAGCAAATCAAAGTTGAGCCATGGATAAAATATAATTTAGCAGTCTCCTTAGTTGAAATGTATTTTCTATAAGGATTTATGATTAGTTATTTTTGAAAAACAATTAACTACTACAAAAACACAATCATTACCATACTTAGATGTGGAGAAACCTAATGGAAACTCCATGGAGATGAATTCCCAAATTTTGAGTAGCACTAGGAATGGAATTTAAATTCTTTGCTTCTTATTGGTCAATTTAGAAACAACACAAGGGGTGCATGACTTGATGTACCTCTTGATATAATTTCTTATCTTGGAAAAATAAAAGTAGTTTTAGATAACTATAATGTTTTCCCCATCCTAAAATGATGTGCTACTTTTCTAAAGTGTGATTTTCATATCATATTTGAGCATTCATTAGATTGCACATGTATGTTCAACATGAGAGAGAAGATTACCTTGCAAATAAAATAAAAAAGTATTCTTACCTACATAAAGAACTTGATATGTATAAATAAAATTAGAATTAACTTCAGCAATATGGACCTATTTAAAGTCTCAACTTCATGCAATATTTAGACCAATATGGACACTTTCTAAAGACTCTATAATATATTATCATATATATTTACATCATATCTCAAGATACTTGACCTTGTAACAAAGACAGTCTACCATGACAATGGCACTTTTACTTTTATTATTTACATATACTTGTATCAATGACATGTGTCTACCACTACATTCTTATTGTCCTCCCTCCATACAAACATTTGACTTATAAAATTTTTATTATTTAATGGTCATCATAATATTTATAAACAATATATTGCATTGCAATCATTTCAAATAGCTATCAAGCCATAATCTTGTCATATAAGCTATCCAATGATATATTGTGCATGCTCCTTATGCTATCATACATACAAATAACACAACAAAAAATTTATGTCAAAATATCTTCCCCTCCTAATGTTTACTCCATCCTCAGAGTAGACCTTGTCCTATCCTAAAGGATGAATATCTTGAGCTTATCATTATTGATCCATTTTTTGATATGAGTTTCATCCAACTCCTCGATATTTTTTATTATTATGTATTGGTATTATTCAATGGGACCCATATATTTCCATAGTAACTTGAGTTTTCTATTATTGTGACATGTGTCATAAACCATAACCAAGCCATTAACCTTGAATGGGGACCACTCGAGATTTTTGTCTCAATATTCTTTTTCTTTCATCTTCTTTTTAGACAATACAGTTATGTACTACTTGTCACATTTTATCCAACTGGTGTAGTCGTACCATTCGATTATTTATAGGCTCACTTTTATTTTTTCTCTTAATCATCACCCATATAGTTGGGATATTATATTCAATATGAATAATAAGACCAGTGTTGTATATGAGTTGAAATAGAGAGTAACCTATGGTTGACTTAATTGTAGCCTTATGATAAATCATTATATATTAATCGATAGGGGTTTTAGGCTTCAAAGGTGCTTATATTGTATGTGTTAGTACCAATTTGAACTCAACTTGAAGTTACAAAAATTATATCATGGAAGTGCATTCTACCTAAGAAGCTAGGAATCATACACAAGGGCCTTATTGAAAGCTTTGTGATTGTCTAGGATTAGAGAAAACAGCCTCCTTACTTAGGGCTATTTCCATTGAGTGTCACAAACCATTGTATATGCATGACACCCAAAATTGATGAGACATATATTATGTGTAAGCACTGTTCATTTTTTTATGTAGTTGTGTATGAGGGTTGTGACAATTGAGTAGTTCTAATCATTGGGGAAGACAAGATTATTCTTGTTATGTTGTGTTGATTCAAGAATATACAAGTAATGTAGATCATATTGGAAGTAATAAAATGGTTTTATTTTATTAAATGTAATTGTTATTCATTTCCTTGTTGCATGTTATTTTGATATCTTTCCTCAAATTTGTTTTATGGAATATGTAATCTATACTACAACCATATCTACTCATGCCGAACTAGGGGATTATAAAACAATATTATTGGATTCAATTTTACCATAATGAATTATTGTTATATAGAAGTTATAAATTCTATCTACCTATATATTTGGGAAAATAATGTAATACTTCATTTTATCCTATCACACATGGTGTAAGGTCACTAATACTGGTAAATTATTTTTTTTAAGGTTATTGGTTAGTGTTTTCATGCATATGGATGCTTAAATTATCTATAATAGATAAGATGCTTAAGACACCCAACCCACAAGTACGGTTGGGTGTGTAAGATTTTTAGCGTTATTACCACCATGTCCTCTTATTCTATTTTTTGGCCAATATATGATAATTGTTCTCTGATATTCTTGATCTTGAGTAAATGCTCCTACAATAATGCATGTTCATCCATTCTTATAAAAACAACATATTATTTAGGAAGAAGGCTTTGCCCTTGTCCGAAGTCTCATGCAATTCTCTCAAATTCTTCCAAATCGCTATTGAAGTCTTCCCTATTTGAACATCAGGAAGCATCTTATCTATTATAGATAATTTAAGCAACATTACCGCCTATCTATCTCATTTATGATAATATCATCCTATGCAAATACACCCAACCCACAAGTACGGTTAAAGATAGACAATTTTGATAAATGAGATAGATAAGCGGTAATGTTGCTTAAATTATCTATAATAGATAAGATGCTTCCTGATGTTCAAATAGGGAAGACTTCAATAGCGATTTGGAAGAATTTGAGAGAATTGCATGAGACTTCGGACAAGGGCAAAGCCTTCTTCCTAAATAATATGTTGTTTTTATAAGAATGGATGAACATGCATTATTGTAGGAGCATTTACTCAAGATCAAGAATATCAGAGAACAATTATCATATATTGGCCAAAAAATAGAATAAGAGGACATGGTGGTAATAACGCTAAAAATCTTACCACATGCTTATGAGCACTTTATTGAAACCTTAAATATCACCACTATGAATGTTAACCTAAAGTTTGAAGAGTTGTACAATAAGCTCTTATAGTAAGGTAGAAGGAAGAAATAGTTCGGTAGCAGTAGTGAGACTAAGGATTCAGAATAGGCCTTTACAACCAATGTTAAGGGTAAATGCAAGTGGACAAAGAAGAAAGGATAAGGTAATTATGAGGATGCAACCAAGAGTCTAAAGACCATCACATGTAATTACTATGGCAAGGTGGACCATATGAAGAAGCATGACAGAAAGATATTGGTAGATCATAAAACCAACTAGGGAGGGTCTCAGTAGAAGGTTCATGTCGCATAGCTTACAAAGGAGAAGTCATATTTCTATGCATTCATGGTCAAGAAATAAGCAAATCATCCCAGATCATCTGCTTGGTATATAGATTTAGGTGCATCGTGACACATTACCAATAGGAAGGATTATTTCTTGGAGTACATTGCTTGTGAATTCTCTAAGTATTTAGTGACCTTTGAAGGTGGGGAATATTTCACAATAGTGGGAAAAGGGAATGTGCAAATTTTCTTTGGAGGGAAATATTAATTTTCATAAATGTGTACTATGTGCCAAGAATGGAGTTTAATTTGCTCTCAATTAGAAATATTATGAGGTGCTTCCCCCATCTAGATGTCATATTTAGCAATCACAAATGCTACATAGTTGACAAAGAGATCAAGAAGACTATTTCTCGTAGTGGACTATTTAGATTGGTTGACATCAAATAAGTCAGGGAGCATGCATTAGTAGCCAATAGTGCATCGAACATTAGTACACTTTAGCATCAATGGTATGGGTACCTAAATCTAATATACCTCTCTCAATTGGAATGAGATAAATTATTAGATGGACTTCTTGACATCCAACAACAAATATAGGGTGTTTATGGAGCTTCACGGGAAGGGAAGCAACACAAAACATCATTTGATGAAGGACAAGCTTGGAGAGAAAACATAGTCCTTCAACTGGTTCATGCAGAAGTTTGTGGACCAATGAACATGGCATCCATCACAAGTGCTAGGTATTTTTTCTTTTATTGATGACTACAATAGAAAAATATGGGTGCATTTTTTGAAATTGAAATATGATGTGTTTAATTAATTTCAAAAGTTCAAAGCATTAGTAGAGATAGAGTCAGGGTTTTACATTACTAATTTTAGATTTGATAATGGTGGAGAATTATGTTCAAAATAATTCCACAACTTTTGTGCTAAACATGATGTCAAAATATAGTTTACTACACCCTACACTCCATAGCAAAATGGAGTGGTTGAAATGTGAAACCGCACTATCATAGATATGGTCCTGTGCATGATGGAAAATAGGGGAATTCTAAATAATTTTTGGGCTAAGGCAATATTTGTAGTAGTATATCTACTGAATAGATCTCCAATAATGGCAATGTGGCAGAAGACCCTAGATGAAACATGGTCAGGGAAGAAGCCCAACGTCAGTCATCTTAAGGTCTTTGGTTTCATTGCATATGCCTAGATACCATAAGAGAAGAAAACCAAGTTAGATCCTAAGAGAAAGAAATTGATGATCATAGGGTACAATGACAATCATAAAGCTTATTGGTTAGTTGATGTTAACACCAACCAGTTAAGCTTTAGCAAAGATGTCATATTTGATTAAGTTATGTCTTTCAAGACTTCTTTCGATATCAAAAATGGTAGAAGATCAACCCATTGTGGCTAAGGATTTAGTTATCAAGCTTCAGGTAGCTCTACTTGAAAATGGAGAGGATTATGAGCATGAGGAGTTTCCAAGATCAAATTTTGATACAGATAGCCCAAATTAGCATTCGTATGATACATATATAGGTATCCCAAGTATGGTAAAAGTATTGACTTAGATGAGAAGGATACTAAGAAGAGACCAAAGTGGTGGTCCAACACCATTGTAGATGTTTGGATGAGTGAAATGGTAAAGGGATGATCATCGAGGAACAAGAGCAAGAAACCTAATATGATCAACTTTGCTCTAATGGATAAAGTTCAAGAAGTTTATGAGTCATAGGTGTTTCAAGAGGCAAAAGGGAGACCTAAATGGGAGAAGGTCATGGTAGCCAAACATGAGATTCTGATGAAAAATCAAACTTGGGACCTCATAGCTCTCCCACCAAGGAAGAAACCCATTAGCTATAAATGGGTGTACAAGGTCAAATACAAGGTAAGTGCACACTTTAAAAGTATAAAGCATGACTAGTTGTATAAGGATTCTCTCAGTGACAGGGCATCGAATATGAGGAGACCTTTGCTCCTATAGAAAATATGAGCATCATCTGATTAGTCCTAGACATGATAGCTCAAAATGGTTAGAAGGTACATAAAATGGACATGAAGAGTACCTTCCTCAATGGATATTTGAAGGAAGAAGTCTACATGTGCCAACCATAGGAATTTTAGGTTTCAAAAAAGAAACACTTTGTTTACAAATTTAAAAATCTCTATATGGCTTGAAGCAAGCACCCAAGGCATGGTACTTTAAAATTGATAAGTATTTGGGTGAACAAGGGTTCCAATGGATTCCTTCAGATCCAAATATGATGTCAAAAGCATAGGTAATGGGATCATCCTTCTGGTTATATATGTGGATGACACCATCATTACAGGGAGTGAGGTAGGTGCTAAAGAAAAGATCAAATCTAATTTGAGTAAAGCTTTTGACATGTTTGATCTTGGCTTGATCTTCACCTCCTACATTACTATCTAGGTATAGAAGTTTGGAAAATAGGTATCAATATTGTCTCACAAATAAATATACCAAGAGTTTGTTTGACAAGTTTAGAATAAAATATTGCAAAATCTTGTCTACACCTATGGAGAAGGCTAAAAATTTCAACCCAAACTGACTCTAAGGCAGTTAATGAGTTAGTATATAGGCAACTAGTGGGGAGCTTGATATATCTTACAACCACTAGACCTAATTTGAGTTATGTTGTGAGCTTTATTTATAGATTCATGATATATCTTACAACCATTAGACCTAATTTGAGTTATGTTGTGAGCTTCATTTCTAGATTCATGACAGCATCTAAAGTAGAACACTGGACAACAGCAAAGTGGGTGTTAAGATATGTGAAGGGACACTTTATTTTGGCATTTTGTACAACAAAAGCAAAGACCCTAGGCTATGTGGGTATACAAATTCAGATTGGACAAGTTCTATGGATGACAAAAGCATGGGTGCAATCACATGGGTTAGCAAGAAGCAACATTCAGTTGCCCTTTCATCGATATAAGCAAAATATTAAGCAGTAAAAGGAGCATGTGAGGAAATTTGGCTCAGGAGGATGCTTTCAAACATGAATATGCATCAGACAAAGTCAGTACCCTTCTTCTGTGATAATCAAGGGGTGCTCAAACTATCCAAGAATATAGTCTTCCACGAGTGGACCAAACATGTTGAAATACATTGTCACTTCATCGGACAACTTGTAGAGGATGGAACTATTAAGCTGCAGTTTTGTCCAATAGAGGACCAAACTGCATATATCTTTACCAAGTCTTTGAATCCTGAAAAACATGTGAAATTTTGAGATAATCTTGGTTTGGTTAGTAGATTGACCATTAATGGAGGGTGTTAGATTAATATCAGATTAATAATCGTCAATTAGCTTTTAGAATTAGGTATTAATAAAGTCATCGTGACTTTAGGTTTAAGTTGTATTTCTCTTATGTTTGTATCTTGGTCTATCCCACATTCATAAAGTGGATTGACTTGAATTATAGTAATCCTTTATAAGGAATATTTCACTCCTCACTTTTATGATGGTGAAATATGTGATACAGAGAACTCTCGTGAGTAATATTGGTTTCTTTTGTGTTTCTTGTTATCATATATACATTATGTGATTAACACTCAAGGTACAATTTGTAACTGATATAAGTGCCCTTCTAACACTCAATATACAATATGTAATTTATAAAAATCTATTGATAACTTTCAATTGGATACCATATTTTTCACATTTAATCTACAATTTATAACTAGTATGATATTCTTCTAGTAACACCAAAGATAAACTCTCTAAGTTTTATGTGTCTTATAATAAATTTTAATGGGATTAATCTTGTATTCACACTCAAAATAAAATTTCTAATTTGTATAAGTGTATTTGGGTAAATTCTCATAAGATACGTAAAATGGCATTAGGTCAACCCATTATATTCCTTAAATTTCAAGGAGGAGACCCACATTCAAATATTGCCAAGTGATACACATATAATTGCCAAGTTGTAATACCATTATGTGGTCACAATATAATATGGATGGGACCCATTTCAATTCCATATAAACAATTTAAAATTTCAAAAAAAATAGTATTATAAGATACAATGTCTGATTCACATTCACAATAAAATCTCTAAAATATACATATCTTCTAATAAGTTTTGAAAATGGATTACAATAATTGATTTATTTATAGGATATAATATGTAACTTTATGCATGATAAATTTCCATAAGAAGCACAAATTGTTAAAAGCATGGACTTCCAATGTGGAGATCTAGATTTAATTCTTACCAAGAAATTTGTCAATTTAATACCTCTATATGGTTTGTTGAAATTTCACAATAATGCAATCATAATGTAAAATGGATAACACCCATTTCAATCTTATATAACCAACTAAACCAACAAAAATAAAGCTTCCCATAAAATGTAAATGTTAATGAACACTCAAGCTACAAGTCGTAACTTGTGTAGGTGAATTTCACTAACTTCCAACATGTAACAATCTCTCAGTAACACTTAAGATATAGTATATCACTTGCATGGTTATCTTTCGATTATTTGTGACTGTACATAAGGTTTGAAAAAATATTCTCGTGTTACTAGCATTTGGAAGGAAATTTCAAATGTTCAATTAACACGATATAATATGCATCTTGAATAAGTGATATTTAGGTAACATCTAAGGCTTGACTAACATTCAACATAAAAATTATAGCTTGTATAAATGCCCTTCTGATAGCTTCTAATGGGATTCAAATTTTTACTAAGAACAAATATGAAAATTGTAACTTGAGGGTCTTCCCATACATTTTGATGGGATACAATGTTTGACACGAACATAATTAGTACCTAGTATTAAAACCTTTTAATAATTTTCAATGGGATAGAATACCTAATTCACACTGGAGAAATAGTCACTACATGTCAATAACTTTCAATAAAGCAATCTTCTATTAATACTCGAGATACAATCTAGAAAATCGTATAAGTTATTTTCAATAACTTTCAATAATATGCAATCTCACTCACACCCAAGATATAATGTGTACAAGTACCTTGATGACTTTTGATAAGATCTTCATCTAATTCACACTCAATATTTATTTTGTATAAAAGCCATTTAACTCTTCCAATGGCATGCAATCTCTTAGTCACATTCAAGAAACAATGTTTAACTTGTATAAGTACCTTTTAATAACTAAGGGAAAAGAGTCATTGTTTCATGCTTATGATAACATTTTTTATCTAAGCATAACTAAGTTGGAATACTAAAGGATTATAGAACTTAATTAGTGAATTCAAAATTTTCTATGATGTACCACTATTATATAGTTAAAAGGATTAAATTAATCTACTTTGCACAACACTTTTGGTTTGGAGTATAAGCCCGATGTTTTATTGGGCTTGGACAACTATTTGATTGACTCAATTGTTATATAGTTGTAAATGTCATCATTTATATGTTTGGGAAAGCAATGCAATGTTTTTGTTGTTGTTGTTGTAGTTATATAAATAAACACTAATAGTTGGCAAATTGACCAGTTTACAACATCAATTAATAACCACAATGACCTTATTATAAAGTGCTTTCTCGAGTATGGATTGACAATACAAATTTATTTATTAAATAATTCACTATATAGTGTAAATTGATTGAAAGTAATTGTTAATGTTGTGTGAAATCGTGTGAAATTTGATATCAGTAACATGTTTATTTTAACTAGAAAGAATGATGAAATTGATAGTAAATGTCAATATAATGTTGTTCATTACAAAACTCATACCGATACAAGAGACTATTATAGGAATATATGTTGGATGTTTTTGCTCACAAAACTATATACCATTAAGACTATTATAGGGGAAATCAAAATCACTTTCTAATATTTGTATTCTTTCATGTTCTATTATGGTTTCTAAACTGGTAGTTTACTATTGCATTGATTTGTGAATGTTAGATAGCAGGGATTACTTGTCACTATCCATCTTAAATTCCAAATACATATTCTTATTAGAAATTTTGATGTCATTGCTCAATATCCATCTTGCACATTGAATTTATAATTTTCTATTCTTCTTTTATTGCCTCTTGCTTATGCTCAGGCTAAATCTTCAATTTCTCTAAATTCTAAAATAAGACATTTAATTGTTGTATATGCATGACGAGGAGTTTGTTATTAGGGCATGTTGTATGATTTTGGGATTTGAAACTTGTCAATTGTATTAATGTCACATACTTAGCTTTGTTGTAAATTGGTATGTTTTAGTATGAGACTAATGCACATTAGGTTGTTGATTTGATCTTGAACCTTTTCCTTAGTCTGAATTACCCTTCAAAATTTTCATTATCATCACATTCATCATGGCATTATTTCATTATAGACAACAACATTAGTCACATACCCTCAAAACTGTTAATGGTGGCAAATGCTCTATTGCCACAATATTAATCACTTAATATAGCACTAACAATTTGATATATAATAAGGTTTGAAGTGTTTTTCTTAGTGTAGATGCCATTTGGGACTACCTTGAATTAGAGTGGTGACTCTCTTAGTGTCACCAAGCCATTTGGGGCTACCTAAAATTAGAGTGGTGACTCTCTTAGTGTCACCAAGGCCGTGGGAAAATTAAATGTCACCAAGGCCATGGGAAAATTAAATATCACTTTAAACACCCTCGATATTAACACTTTGGGGGCCTAAATACTATATTAAAAACTTGGGACCCTTGTGATATGAAACTTTAAATTAAAAATAACCAGACAATGTCTCATAGGGTTGGGCTGCATGTCCCAATATGGCCCACAGATCCTTTAGCCAACTCTAAACTTCCCCTACAAAAGTTATATTGGTCAAGCAATCTTATGACCTTAATGGTTGTTTGCCTCATGGAATAAATAAACAAATACTACCTTGTCAAACATATTTTGACCATTACTCTATTATCCATGCTCCACAATCCTTTCTAAATGAGATGGAGAAAATCATGAGAATAATTCTTTGGGCAGGGGAGGGGTAAACAAGATAGTAAAAGAAAATACAATCTTATCAAATGAGAAATTATAACTAAGCCAATGAGTAAAGGAGGGCTAGGTATTAAATCTATAAGTAAGCAAAGTATGCCCTTAAAAGTAAAATTGGTTTGGAAAATGATCACCTAGCCTTCAAAATGGTGGGTGCAAGCATTGGTGCACAAATACTACAATGGAAAAATTGGAATAGAGACTTTTTTCAATTCAAAAATTCTAAAGACATCTAAAATCTGGAAAGGAATTCTAGAGGCCAAAGACATCTTTATTTAAGAACTATCATGGAATCCCCCATATCTGGAAGAGAAGTTTCTCTCTCACACAAGATTCTAGGAAATTATAAACTTTAATAGAGCCTCCTCTTCTGAAGTGGTTAAAGGACAATAACTTCAATTCTCTCAACTCTATCATGCACAACCAGAATTTGAAAAGCAAAGAGAAATTTGGTCTTCCTGCTGATTTACAGCCTCATTGGCAAATGGTTAAATTTCAATTGAGTGGAATAATGCCTTCTTATGCTAGAAACAAAGATGTAATCATTTGGGGATCTCCTAGTGGAGATGGTATTTATTATGTTAACAAGGGATATTAGTCCAAAATGGATTCTACTTCAGTAAGTAACCTCCCTTGGAATTTGATATGGACTCCTTTTTCTATTCCAAAGGTCAACTTCTTTCTTTGGATTGCTTGTCACAATAATTAGCTCACTCAAGATTATTTGATAAAAAAATGTTTTGTGGCTTGTCTATTTGTCCCTTATGCTACATCCAGGAATAAAGTTTAGCTCATCTAGTGTTGTCATGACATTTCTCTAGAGAAGTATGGACTAGGCTCCATGAAGGTCTTCTTGGCTAGAGTGAAGCCCCCATGCTTTCTTCTATTTCTGAGTTTATTTCTCCTAGAAGTCTCTCCCTTCCTGTAAAAATTAGAAAGGATAAATCCTTGCTCCGAATTTGGAAATTTATTCCCAAATTCTTCCTCTAGAGAATTTGGATTTGTAGAAACAGGAAAATCTTCAAGGAGGAAGCTCCTAACATAGACAGAACCAAGATCAAAATCCATTGTTTAGTTAGGGATTCCATTAAAGCTTACCCTCGCAATATCAGTAAAGCCTCTATTCGGCTTCCTCAAGTGAAGGTAGCCACAAATCATAATTTAAAGTTTTATGGTGCCTCCAAAGGCAACCCAGGTAGTTATGGAATAGAGGGATCTATCCTCAATGAATAAGGCTTGGAGGTTTTGTCTTATTTTCAATCAACTGGTTTTAATTCTAATAATTTTGTTGAATTTCATGCCCTTAAGACATGCATGGAGCTAGAAATTGAGAAGAAGATCAAACACCTTATAGTTGAGGGAGGATTCTCAATTGGTTATTAACCTCATGAACAACAAAATCCAACCGAAATCCATTTAGATCCAAAGGGTGCATCAAGAAGTGAAGCAGATCAACCTAAATTTTGACCATATCCAATTTGAACACATCCCTAGGAGTCAACATAGCAGATCAACTGGCCAATAAAGGAACTTGGCTAAGGGAGGGGGTTTTAA
The DNA here is from genome assembly GCA_028583015.1 of Wollemia nobilis. Taxonomy (NCBI): domain Eukaryota; kingdom Viridiplantae; phylum Streptophyta; class Pinopsida; order Araucariales; family Araucariaceae; genus Wollemia; species Wollemia nobilis. The sequence goes on from JAQPPZ010017221.1 coordinate 3,963,381, forward strand.
AGATATGCCAATCAAGATACTCTTAGAACAGGGGCCAACAACAAGTAGAATTTTAATAATGTCAGGATCAATGTTGACAAAAACTAGTTGTGATCTTGACTGGGAGTACCAATTAAGTGCATCGGCCATTCTAGTGATATCATTTAGGAATCAGCTGGACAGGAACTCAAATGGTATTCTGACTACAGTTCAGACATTGGCATCTTCTTCAATTTGTGGAATTACACTTTCTTTTTTGGGAGGCCAGCAATTGTTGTTTCTTGGAGTAGTTGAGCCATCTGTGCTAATGTAAATGAAGAACACAAGGTTATACTAAGAGGGGGCATGAACAGTATAAGATAAAACTTTTATCTTTTCTTTCCAAAGCAATAACCTCAAATAATATCAATGCAATAATGAAACAATTGAAGAACACAAGCTTATACTGAGAGGGGGGGTGAACAGTATAAGACCTCTTTTTACTTTTTCCTTTATACTTCAAAACAGTAAAGCAATATACCCAAAGCAATATCAAAGCAATGCACAAAATCATCCACAAAGTGACACCAATTTTAACATGGTTCACCCAGAATGGGTCGAGCTACGTCCACAAAACTTTTCTCTAAAAGTTATCTCAAAGTTCTTTGGGAAACCTTCCCAATTACAATATTTATGAGCCTCGACTCAAAGGAGATACCTTTACCCCAATCTGAATTTATGAGCCTCTGCTCAAAGGAGATACCTTCCCCCAATTTGAATTTATGAGCCTCTGCTCAAAGGAGATACCTTCCCCTCTGCTCTGGATATGATCCCTTAGAAGATCAACTGTCTCTACCTCTTGCCAGCACATGGAACTCCTTTCCACCGAAGACCTCCTACCCTCAATGTTTAGCCTAAGAGACCTTTGTCTTCTATGATCATGTCCACAGCAGCTCAGCAACCTATACCAAACACAGTCAGTCGGTCTAGTACAACTCTTCCTCTATCTGTCAGATCTGTCCAACTCTTGAACAAATCAATCCTCTGTCCACAAGCCTTCTAAAATACTTGCCAAATCTGTCCTCAAGTTCTCTGATAGAACCAATGTACCTTTGTCCTCAAGTTCTCTGATAGAACTATCAATCTCAGCTCACAAGTCCTCTCGCTAGGACCTGTCCAAATCTGCTCACAAGTCCCCACCGAACACTGTCCAAAACCTGCTCACAAGTCCCCAACGGAACCTGTTCAAAACCTGCTCACAAGTCCCCAACGGAACCTGTCCAAAACAGCTCACAAGTTCACCAAGAAAAAAACTTGCTTAGCATGAACCCACAAAGAGAATTGTTAGAGACCCAATGTGATTCATCAACCTCATAGAAGCATAAAGAGAATTGTTAGAGACTCAATATGTTCTATACTTAACTCCCAATCTCAATCTCAAATCTCATAGAAACATAAAGAGAATTGTTAGAGACTCAATATGTTCTATACTTAACTCTCAATCTCAATCTCAAATCTCATAGAAACATAAAGAGAATTTTTAGAGACTCAATATGATCTATACTTAACTCCCAATATCAATCTCAACTCAATCTCAATCTCAAATGAATAATATAGATGTAGTATGCTTTTCTCAAGAACATGAAACACAACCCAACAATTGCCAAACAAGCAATATCTCATATAACAATGATACTCATGTTCTTTCCACAACCAATATCTTTTCTCAACCAATTAGGGCTTTAACAACAATGTTTATAGACAAGGTTTAACCAACATCATTCAACTCAACATTAACTTTGAAGCATTCAACCAATCATCACAAGAAAAGGAAACAAGTAGAAATCCTTTTCCCTCCAAAGATATTTGAACAAAACGACCACCAACACAATATCACCAAATGCAAAGAATAACTTGCTCAAATCAACTCAATGGAGTAAGCCCAATATCATGAATCAAGTAAAGCAATAACTTGATCAAACAACCTCTGTGGAAGCAACTCAACCATCAAACTCAAAACAGCCAACCAAGGGTCCCACCAACTCAATGCAAGTAGCTTGACTCATAAATACAAACCCTAGTGCACAAAGCTTCCACTATCTCAAACCAAAAATTATGCATTCATCAAAAACTCTCCTTAAGGATAACAATGCATAAGTAGTCTTCAACAAACCAGAAAATAGGATTTACACCCAATCAAAGAAAACCTAGTTGAAAACCTTTTCACTCCAACTTTATTTCAGAAAACATACACCAATCATACTCATAAGAAGAATGTGCCCATACCTTATTGGAGTAGAAGAAAATTGATCCTTAAAATTGTCACCACACACAACCCTCAAACTTCCAACCAAGTTAGGGTTAGAACCAAGATAAATGAGCATATATAAAAACTTTCCTTAGTACACCTTTTAGCTTCTCTTCTTTTGAAAACAACCACCAAAGAAGCCAAAAACACAACCAAAACTTACACCTTATATCTCCATTTTAAACTTTAGCATAGCAAAAGACTAATCTCAAAAATACAACCAAAGAAATATCCCCTTATTTCTCCTATGTCTTTTAAACAATGCTAAACAATGCCAAAAATTATATCAAGAAATTAATCACACCTTAGAATGGCTGCCCTTGAAGAATCCAAAAATCGCGGAATGGCTGCCCTTGACGAATCCGAAAATCGCGGAATGGCTGCCTTTGATGAATCCGAAAAAAGCGACACAAACTACGTTTTAACAAAAACGTGACTTAATCCATGCACAGCTCCCTCCACGGGAATCGAAACGCAGACCTCCGCCTACGCAAAGCCCAAATGCAGCCTATGCTGCCACTAGCCCACAAGGGGCTAACGAAGTCTAAGATAGACTTCCTACCACTTCAACGAACAAGCACTTCGTAAGTTTTTCAAACGCGAGCTCTCTTCTTTCGCGGCGTCAACAGAGCATCGATCGCAGCCAAAAATTAATGCATTTGAAATTCTCAATAGGAGTTAAACCGTAGGATCCTTCCCATATTTATAGTCCAATCGTGGACTTTAGAACACGTCGGCGACAGAGAAACGTAATTTTGAATTTAATCGAAATTGCTTTCTAAAGGGTTTAAAAACCCTTAATTAATTTTAATAAATTAAGAATAAAAAAGGTTTAAAAACCTTTAAGTATTTTTAATAAATTAAAAATAATTTCTCCCTTAATTAATTAAATAATTAATTAATTAAAACCTTGAAGGGTTTTAAATAATAATTAAATAATAAAGAGAACCTCCATTGGTTTTAATAAAAACCATTTAACTTGGTTTTAATAAAAACCCTATCCAAAAACCTTATCCAATGGAATCTCTCCGAATTCTCTTAAGAAGATTCTCTTGGAATCTTTCACCTTTGAAGCCAACACATCCTCTTAACATTAATGCCATTTCCTTTTGACATCAATGACAACTCATAGACAAGGAGCTAGGATCTCAAACCCAAAATTGCCAACAACAATGCATAAATCATCATACACATAAGAGACAAATATTCTACGTGGAAACACCCTTTTGGGAGAAAACCACAACAAAATATTGCTTATATTTTTCTTCAATAAATTTCATGGGAACCTACCCACAGGAGACACCAATCCCCTATACAAGTTCATGGACACCAATCCACAAGAGACACCAATCCCCTATACAGGTTTATGGACACCAATCCACATGAGACACCAATTCCCTTGCTCAGGTTCGTGGACACCAATCCATAGGAGACACCAATCCCCTTGCTCAGGTTCGTGGACACTAATCCACATGAGACACCAATCCCCTTGCTCAGGTTCGTGGACACCAATCCATAGGAGATACCAATCCCCTTGCTCAGGTTCGTGAACACCAATCCACAGGATACACCAATCCCCTTGCTCAGGTTAATGGACACCAATCCACAGGAGACACCAATCCCCTTGCTCAGGTTTGTGGATCCCGATCCACAGGAGACACCAATCCCTTTTTGCTCACAAATTTGGTCTAAAACTTTGCTCATGTCTGTCCTCAAATCTTTGCTCACAAACACTGCTCAAATCTGCTCCAAAATCTGCTCACAAATAAATCTGCTTTAAAACCTGCTCACAAATACTGCTCAAATTTGCTCCAAAACTTGATCAATAATGGCATCAAGTTCTTCACATTTTCTTGATTTTGCTTTCTTCAACTAAAAGCAATTCAGACATATTCTACCTAGAATTCTTTTAACTTTATGAACATATAGAGGATGATATGCACTAGTGTAGAAAGCTTCAAATGGCCAATATGTTCTTCGCATTCATTTAGTCTATCACTTCCACATATCTCATTTTTCTTACATTTTAAAGGTAGCTCAAATCTAGCATTAGATAACTTACTTGTGTGTTGAATTGGACATGCTAATACCTTGCTTTTCTTCCATTATCATGTGCATATTTTCTTCTTGAAATGGTTGAATTGTCCTTCCTTGTTAATTGAATGCTTGGGTGAATATGTGACCTCAATCCTCTTACTCTATTCTTTGAAGTCTTGAATTGTTTCAAATTTGTGCCCTCCAAATCTGCCTCAATTATGATGATCTTCCTTTTGCATGAGCTTTCCAAATCTACCTTGACAAAATGATTTTCCTTTTGTATATGCCTTCCAAATCTGCCTTAATAATTATGATCTTCTTTTGAAACTTATAAAATAAAACTTTATAATAACAGCATGACTCGTTATATCTCTCTTTCAAAACTTGCAAAATAAAACTTTATAATACCAACATGACTCCTTATATATCCCTTTTATAACTTGCAAAATAAAACTTTATAAACAACAGACTGACTCCTTATATCTCCTTTTAATAACTTGCAAAATAAAACTTTATAATAATAATGTGACACCTTATATCTCCCTTTTATCAAATTTAATTTAAAAACTTTACCCTTACCTTGCACAACAAAACTTAGCAATCGACGGATGAGATTCAACCTTCTGACCTCTAGAAGCACAGCACCCTAACGCAGGCTTGGCAATCGTCTGGGCTAACCCAGCGGATGAAACCAAAAGGGCACAATAGAATACTTAACTCTTTCGTTGCGCTATCTCGAACAACAAACGCTTTAGCAAAATAGATGCCGAGGAGATTCGACCCTTGAACCTTCTGCATAGAAGCGCCCTAACACGGGCTAGACAACCGACTAGGCTACCCCAGCTGATGAAACCAAATGGACACAATAAAATACATAACTCCTTCGTTGCACTATCTCGAACATCAAACGCTTCATCGATCTATGGTTTTGCTTCAATGATCTCGACTCTCAATATCCTCTACGCTTCGTTTCTCCACACGTTGCTTTACTTCAATGATTTTTGGTCTCAATGGTTCTGTGATTTGTTTCTCCACGCGATGCTTTGCTTCAACTATATCTGGCTTCAATTCCTTCTTCCTCCATGTAAACGAATGCATGTGTCCTTTGAGCGTTATTAAAATACAAATATTTCAAATCAATATTGATTTACCTCCATGTTGGGCTCAAACACGAATTTAGATTTTCTCCTTTTAGAGCTTCATTGTTCGTTATATTGCATGGGCAAACAATATTCTCTCCTTCCAATGAATTCTCCAAATGTTGCATAGTCTTCTAGCTTCAATATAATGACATTCTAAATGTTGTGCGACTTCCAAAACTAGCAATTTGCAATGGTCACAATGGAAACACGTTGGTTGGTTGAATTCAGTAAAGGCTTGCACCGTTGAATTGAAGTTAATTTAATTCAAAGGTAATTGTGTTCTATTTCCTTGTTGTTCTTTGGACAGCGAAATCTTATTCAATCTGGACAGCAACATCCGCCTTCATGCGAACGATTATCTTCACTTTATCAACGAAAAACTCTTCTACCCTTTCTCTGGACAGCGTCATCACCTGCCTCCACTTTATATCAAAGGATATTCGATTCTACTTACAACCTTGCAAAATGAATTATTGTCTCATATAAATATGTTTTTCCTTTCTCTTTCACGCCCAAGGAGGTCGGCCCATCATTTAAACATTTGAATTTTAATTTCACTTTTGTATGGTGCACTCAAGGAGGTCGGCCCATGCATATTTAATTTTTTGAATTTCAAACTCACTTCAAGTCGACCCACTCTTTTTGCCTTTATATTATAATATTAAATCTATGATTTAAATATTATAATATTTATATATCTATTTAAACCTTTTAATTTAAATATTAAATCACCCTTGCAGATATTTTTCTTGACATCAATGACAACTCATATGATTAAATCACCCTTGAATATATCTGCCTTAACATCAATGACCACTCAATAATTCTAACAATCTCCCCTTTTGTAATTGATGGCAACCCTACAAAGAAATTGTCTTTTACTACAACATGATCACAAACTGCTCCCCCTGACAAGTTGCTCCCCCTTACTAAAATTCTCCCCCTTTGACATCAATGGCAAAAGGCAACTCAGGGTTGTAAGATAAGACACTTGACAACGCCTCCTGACTCCCTGCTCTTACTAAGACAATCAATGATGATATGGGAGTAAAACTCCCAAATTACTACGCTTCTCTTCTTGTTCTATTTTCTTTCTCCAAACTTTGGAGGACATACCCTTTTGAACATTTTTACCATCCTCTTTTTTGCTTGACTTCGAAAGTTCATGGAACACTGTTCTACACCATCTAGTTGTATGCCCAAATTTATTGCATTTGTAATATATGATGTAGTCCATGAGAGGTGCAAATGAATTGAAATTCCTCTTGGTGAAACCAAAATCATTCTTAGCACATACCCTGCAGTTTACAGCTTTATGACCAAATTGGTTACATGAGAAACAATAACCATAGAAGAAATATTGAAACTTGTTTGATTGCCTTAGAGGATATTGTCGCATGGTTCTCTCATTGTTGTTTATGTGATGGACTTTGTTCCTTGATGATGCTTTGTTTTCTTCCTCCTTGATGCTTCCACTTCTCAACACATCGACATAGGTCTTAGGCTCTTTAATTATTTTCAGTGACGCCTCTGTTCCTTTTGAGCTTGACTCCCCCTTTTGTTTTCTTTGACCTTCAAAATCAAGTCCAATCTTTATAGATGATCTTTGTGTTTTGATAATGTTATCCACGATCTCTTGTTTTTATCAAACTTATGTAGCTTATTATTTGATTTTTCCACTTCCTTCCTTAGAGAGACAACCTCATGTTCCATTTTTTCACATTCCAACTCTTTTGCCTTTAACTGTTCAACCATACCTTATTCAATTTGCTTTGCCTCTTCAATTTTAACTTTCAAGTCAATGAGTTCTTGTGACAACTTTACCTTTGTCTTCTCATCCTCTTGTACTTGAGTCTTCAATCTTGAGTTCTTCTTTCTAAGCCTTTTCAACTCTTCAAGAGCAACAATAAGTTCATCTATGTCAACTATGGCTTCCTCTTCATTTTCTGGATCTTTCTATTTTTCTTGGTTTTCGACATTAGGAGCTTCTTCTTTCTCCTATATGGCCAAAAAAATGATTTCTTCTTTTTCACTATTGGAGAGGCTTTCATCACTGCTGCTGGAAGAATTGCTTGCTTCTTCAACATAAAATCTCTTCTTGTGTCTTTGAAAGATTTTCTCCTGCTTCTTTTGACCATGCTTGTTTTTCTTTTCATGATAAAAAAAAAATTTCTTGTATTCTTTTTCTTCTTCACTGCTACTACTTCCAGCTTGTGGGCATTTAGATGCATAGTGACCAATGTTACCACAATTAAAACATTTCACAGAGTGCATACCTTTGTGTTTTCTTGGACCCTTCTTATTACTTCGTACAAAGTTAGCTTCTTCTCCGCTGCTTGATTCTTCATTTGATTCTGGTTCCTTATTCTGTCTTCTTTGTAGCTTTAAATGTTGCTTCCCGTTTGGATGTTTGATTTTTTTCAGTCCTCATCTCATAGGTTGTGAGAATTCCGTGTAGCTCGTCCATGCTTAAGGTTTTAAGATCATTTTTTCAATCGTTGAAACCTTTGCATCAAATCTCATAGGAAGTGACTTTAATATTTTCTAAACAATATTAGTCTTCAATATTTTCTCCAAGTCCATGAATGGTGTTGACAAATTCATCAACGCGGAATAGATATTTTGCAATATCTTCCTCATCTTTCATATTCAAATATTCAAACTTCCTCATGTGGGTTTGAAATTTTGTCATTTTAACCTTGTCGTCTCCTTCATATGTTCTTTGTAAATTATCCCATATTTCTTTTGTTGAGGTGCATTGCATGACTTTTACAAACTCTGATTCACATAACCCACTTAATATTGCATTCATTGCCCTAGCATTATTTTCAAATGGTTTCTTGCCATCTCGATCCGTGGGAGGAGTTGTAGGTGGTGTGAACTCATCCTCAACGGATTGCCATATATCATAGCCATGTGTCATCAAATAAGTTTGCATCCTTATGCTCCAAAAAGCATAGTTAGTCTCATCAAAAAATGGAGCCCTATTTGACGAAAAACCTTCTTGGCAAGTCGTGTGTGTTCTTGTAATATCTTTCTTCAAGTTGTTAGGCTTTCACGAAGGAACTCGCTCTAATACCAATTGAAGAACACAAGCTTATACTGAGAGGGAGGGATGAATAGTATAAGATAAAAAATTTCTCTTTTCTTTCCAAAGTAATAACCTCAAATAATATCAATGCATAATGTAATGTCCCCTTTTCTACGCAGTCATATGCAAAGCAGATTAGCCTATACACGAGCTCTCGTAGGCTTAAGTCGGATGGAGGGGAGCCATTGGAGATATCAGAATCTTTGTCAATACCTAGAGAGCTATTGATTGATGGTCGTTTGGGCTCATTCAAAGATTTGTTTGATCAGAGTTACTATTTTTAGCCATGTCCGTTTTTAGGGTTTCGGTGGACAACAGACAGTGCAATGATATTATTCAATGAAATGGGTGTCCAAAACCATTCGTGGATTTCAATTCGGATGGGCAGAGGTTGGAAATTTTAATGGTCAAAGATAAAAATTAATAAAATGATTCTTTAATTTAATTTTGTAAAGTCAATGACTTTATTTTATTATAAAATCATTTTATACTTAAAAGGGATCATTTTAAGTGACGACTTAAAAAGTCGTTAAGCCTAGGCATAAGGGGGTGAATAAATTAAAGAGAAATAAGGTGGAATTAAAAATTGATAAAAATATATTTGCTCACCCTAAAAGTGACCTAACCCTAGGTCGACCTATGAAGGAGATAAAAGGAGTTTTTGAGTTCATTTGAAGATGTGCGAAGATTATTATTTTTCTCTCTGTTTTTTTGGAGGACTCTCTGGCAGATCCATTTACAAAGATTCTGGAGCTTGTGACAGACGGCAACCTCTTACAGGGACATTGGCTTCGGGGTTGCAAGATTACCCTTAGGTCAATCTGGGCATTTCCACACAGGGATTGCAGTTGGATTTCAATTTTAAAGACTTCTGAAGTTGGGTTACCACACAGGGTCATTCGGAGATTATACGGGGAATATTTGGAGTGGGACACCACACGATATTCACATCAGAAGGGCTGAGCCTTCATCATCATTTATAGAGTGCGGAATAGCCAGGGTTTCATCAACATTTGAGGTATTTGCATTGTAATTTGTGCCCTAGTTTTGATATAAGAATAAAGCAATATTTTCGAGAATTCTAGATTGCTCTGTGTTTGTGATTTTGTATATCAAAAATTCACAAAAAATGTTAAGAATTGGCAAACCCCTAGAGAACTAGATAGGGAGGGTTATTACACATAAATCACCATACACATAAGAGACCAATTTTACGTGAAAACACCCTCTCGAGAGAAAACAACAGCAAAATATTGCTTATATTTTTCTTCAATAAATTCCGTGGGCACCTACCTAAAGGAGACACCAATCCCCTATACAAGTCCGTGGACTCCAATCCACAGGAGACACCAATGCCCTATACAAGTTCATGGACACCAATCCCCTTGCTTAGGTTCATGGACACCAATCCACAGGAGACACCAATCCACAGGCTCTGGTTTGTCGACACTAATCCACAGGAGACACCAATCCCCTTGCTTTGGTTTGTCGACACTAATCCACAGGAGACATCAATCTCCTTCTGCTCACAAATCTGGTCTAAAACTCTGCTTAGGTCTGTCCTCAAATCTTGCTCACAAACACTGCTCAAATCTGCTCCAAAACCTGCTCACAAACAAATCTACTTTAAAACCTGCTCACAAATATTGCTCAAATCTTCTCCAAAACTTGATCAATAATGGCATCAAGTTCTTCACCTTTTCTTGAGTTTTCTTTCTTCAACTAAAAGCAATTCAGACATATTCTACCTAGAATTCTTTTGACTTTATGAACATATAGAGGATGATATGCACTAGTGTAGAAAGCTTCAAATGGCCAATATGTTCTTCACATTCATTTAGTTTATCGCTTCAACATATCTCACATTTCTTACATTTTAAAGGTAGCTCAAATCTAGTATTAGATAACTTACTTGTGTGTTGAATTGGACATGCTAATACCTTGCTCTTCTTCCATTATCATGTGCATATTTTCTTCTTCTTGAAATGGCTGACTTGTCCTTCTTTGCTAATTGAATGCTTGGGTGAATATGTGACCTCAATCCTCTTTCTCTATTCTTTGAATTCTTGACTTGTTTTAAATTTGTGCCCTCTAAATCTGCCTCAATAATGATCTTCCTTTTGCATGAGCTTTCCAAATCTACCTTGACAAAATGATTTTCCTTTTGTATATGCCTTCCAAATATGCCTTTATAATAATAATCTTCTTTTGAAACTTATAAAATAAAACTTTATAACAACATGACTCCTTATATCTCTCTTTTAAAACTTACAAAATAAAACTTTATAATACCAGCATGGCTCCTTATATCTCCCTTTATAACTTGCAAAATAAAACTTTATAATAATAACATGACAACTTATATCTCCCTTTTATCAAGTTTTATTTAAAAACTTTACCCTTACCTCGCACAGCAAAACTTAGCAATTGATGGATGAGATTCGACCTTCTGACCTCTAGAAGCGCAGTGCCCTAATGCGAGCTTGGCAACCGTCTGGGGTAACCTAGCCGATGAAACCAAAAGCATACAATAGAATACTTAACTCCTTCACTGCACTATCTCGAACAGCAAACGCTTCAACAAAACAGGTGCCGAGGAGATTCGACCCTTGAACCTTCTGCACGACAGTGCCCTAACATGGGCTAGACAACCGATCAGGCTACCCCATTGGATGAAACCAAAGGGGCACGATAAAATACTTGACTCCGTTGCGCTATCTCGAACATCAAACGCTTCATCAATCTCTGGTTTTGCTTCAACAATCTCGGCTCTCAGTATCCTTTGCATTTCGTTTCTCCACACGTTGCTTTACTTCAAAGATTTCTGGTCTCAACGGTTCTGCGATTTGTTTCTCCACGCGATGCTTTGCTTCAACTATCTTTGGCTTCAATTCCTTCTTCCTCCACGTAAATGAATGCATGTGTCCTTTGACCATTATTAAAATACAAACGTTTCAAATAAAAATTGATTTACCTCCATGCTGGGTTCAAACACGAATTTAGATTTTCTCCTTTTAGAGCTTCATTGTTTGTTATATTTCATGGGCAAACAATCTTCTCTCCTTCCAATGAATTCTCCAAATGTTGCATAGTCTTCTAGCTTCAACGTAATGACATTCTAAATGTCGTGCAACTTCCAAAACCAGTAGTTTGCAATGGTCGCAATGGAAACACGCTGGCTGGTTGAATTCAGCAAAGGCTTGCACCGTTGAATTGAAGTTAATTTAATTCAGAGGTAACTACGTTCTATTTCCTTGTTGTTGTTCTTTGGACAGCAAAATTTTCAAACTAGACAGCAACATTCGCCTTCATGTGAAATATTACCTTCACTTTATCAACGAAAAAACTCTTCTGCCCTTTCTTTGGACAGCGTCATCACCTGCCTCCACTTTATATCGAAGGATATTCGATTCTACTTACAACCTTGCAAAATGAATTATTGCCTCATATAAATATGTTTTTCCTTTGTCTTTCGCGCCCAAAAGAGGTCGGCCCATCATTAAAACATTTGAATTTTAATTTCACTTTTGTATGGTGCGCTCAAGGAGGTCGGCCCATGCATATTTAATTTTTGAATTTTAAACTCACTTCAAGTCGACCCACTCTTTTTGCCTTTATATTATAATATTAAATCTATGATTTAAATATTATAATATTTGAATATCTATTTAAATCTTTTGATTTAAATATTAAATCACCCTTGAAGATATTTGTCTTGACATCAATGACAACTCATATGATTAAATCACCCTTGAAGATATTTGCCATGACATCAATGACAACTCAATAATTCTAACAATACTCATTTGTGTTGAACCTTTGCCAATGATCGAGGAGACTTGGGACCTCAGTTGTAATTGTCCTGGGCGAGTTGGGGGTGTGTTTGGATTGCTTTTATGTTATTGTTTTCCATGCTGGAAATCAATTCAGGGAAAGGTTAGTGCTTTTGTTCTCTGCTCCAAGTCATAGATACAAGGTGCTTCAGGAGTATCATGCTACTTTTGTTGAAACAGTACCTTTCAAAACAATTGCCATGTTCACCATATTCCAGACATGCTATTGGCTGGCCTGTTTTTGCATAACATGGATTCCCATCGCCGGTGTTCTTTTTCCGTTGCTGATAATGTTGTTAGTCCCTGTAAGGCAGTATGTCCTTCCCAGGTTTTACAAAGGAGCACATCTTCAAGAATTGGATGCAACATAAAAGATCATTATCTTGACTTCTATTATTATTTTATGTCAAACTCTATACAACATTACAAACTACATTGTCTGTTGAAAATGGAAAGAGTTTCTAGATAGTAGACAATCCTAATAGTAAACTGCAAGACTGATCATCACAACAGAGACTTATTACAACACAATTACGATAAAGAGCATCGAGGCAGACTGTATCTACAGATTGTGGGAAGGCACTCACACAGTCCATAGGTGGATGAAGGGAGAATCTTCAATCTAAAGCAATCTAGTTGGAGGCCAAATTCACCAACTTCCGGTTAGGCTTTTCTACAGCCTGCAAATCATCAGTGCAACATTTTCCTTCAGTGGGCTCTCCATATGTCTCATGACAGTTCCAATGCTCTATTATGTAACCGTGTTGTAGTGTCCTTCAGTGAGCTCTCCATATGTCTCATGACAGTTCCAATGCTCTATTATGTAACCGTGTTGTAGTGTCCTTCAGTGAGCTCTCCATATGTCTCATGACAGTTCCAATGCTCTATTATGTGACCGTGTTGTAGTGTCTCTATTGTGATTTTCTGTCTTGCAGTTTACTATTAGGATTGTCTACTATCTAGAAACTGTAAATTTTCCAGCCCTAGATAACTGCTGTCCTATGTTATTTTAAAATAAATCAGATCTGAGAATAATTTATTCAAACATGCAACAGTCACACAGATGGCTGGAAAAATAAACAGCGTGAACAGCAGAAGTTAAATATATTTCTGAACCTGAAATATTACAAATAAAGGAGGCTACAGCTACAGCAGAACACTTCTGCTCTCTTGCTGCCTTTTCTGGCCAGCAATTTCACTGTTCTTCTCCTCCTAAGCTTGTAGTTTTCCTTCAGCAATCTGTTCTCCTTCTCTTCTTTTCTGTGTGTAAAACACTCTTGACCTTCTCCTTTTATCCTTGAAAAAGGTAACCCTAATCTCTCTAACCCTAAGATTAGATCTCATCTCATCTTGAGATGTAAGGTTAAAAATAGAAAATCACTTAAGTGAATTTCAAAATAGAATCACTTAAGTGAATTACAAAATAGAATCACTTAAGTGAACTTAAAAATAGAAAATCACTTAAGTGAATTTCAAAATAGAATCACTTAAGTGAATTACAAAATAGAAAATCACTTAAGTGAATTTCAAAATAGAATCACTTAAGTGAATTTCAAAATAGAATCACTTAAGTGAATTACAAAATAGAATCACTTAAGTGAACTTAAAAATAGAAAATCACTTAAGTGAATTTCAAAATAGAATTAGAAATGTCTCGAACCACTTCTAGCACGTTCATACTGAAGCCTGTGCAAGAAGTTCCTGTCCGAGCTACATTTCTCAACACTCCCTCTTAGCGAGGAAGGAATTCTGCACCAATCCAAGTTTGTCTCTGAATGCTTCAAACTTCCCTTTCACTAAGGGCTTGGTCAGAATATCAGCTACCTGCTGATCTGTGGGAATATACTGGAGCTTTACGGCTCCCTTCTGAATCTTGTCTCGTATGAAGTGATATTTGATGTCTATGTGTTTGGACTTGTCATGAAATACTGGATTCTCAGAGAGTTTGATACAACTCTGATTATCACAATATATCACCGTGGGATCCAACTCCTGATCAATCAATACTGTAAGCAACTTGCGAAGCCAGATGGCCTCACAACTAGCAATACTGGCTGCCATGTATTCGGCCTCTGTTGAGCTAAGTGCCACAGAAGTCTGCTTCCTGCTGAACCAGGATATCATGCCTGATCCCAAGCTAAAGCAACACCCTGAGGTGCTCTTCCCTGTCTGCTACATTGCCTGCCCAATCTGAGTCTCGTATACCCCCGCAACCTCACTTCACCATCTCCAAGATATCTTAGACCATACTCCACCGTGCCCCTCAAGTATCCGAGCACATGTTTTGCTGCTACCCAATGCTCCTCGCCTTGGCTCCACCATGAACTGACTCAAGGTGTTCACTGCAAAACATATATCCGGTCGAGTGTTGACCAAATACATCAAGGATCCTATCAGCTGCTTGTACAACGTAGGGTCCACCAATTCTGAATCTGAAGTTGTCACCTTCTTCAGATTAGTGATCATGGGTGTGGCCATAGGTTTGCAGTCCTCCATCCGAAACCTCTTCAAGATCTCAACTACATACTTACCCTGCCCAAGGAATATCTCTCCTGGTCTCTCGCCAAACCTCCAAACCCAAGAAGTAATGCATCATGCCAATGTCCTTCATCTCAAACTCAGCTGCCATATCTGCTTTGCACCCCGCAATGAGCTTCTCTCGCACCCGTAAGAAACAAGTCATCTACATATAGCACCAAAATGAGTAGATCAGTCCCAACAAATATGTAATATAGATTAGGATCTGCATCACTTTTGGCGAAGCCCACACTCTGCAAGTATCCATCTATCCCTGGAATACCATGCTCTCGGTGCCTGTTTGAGTCCATATAAGGCTTTCTTCAGCCTACAAACATGGGACTCCTTCCCATTTACCTCAAAGCCCTGAGGCTGCTCTATGTACACTTCTTCCTCAATGATCCCATTAAGGAAAGTTGTCTTCACATCCATTTGATGAATCCGCCATCCCATAGATGAAGCTAAAGACATAACTGCTCTAATGGAAGTGTATCTGGCGACCGGAGCAAAAGTCTCCTCATAGTCCACTCCCTCTTTCTGGGAGAACCCTCTCGCCACAAACCTTGCCTTGAACTTCTCGATGCTGCCATCCGCAACATGCTTAATTTTGTAGAGCCACTTGGAACTCACAACCGACTTCCCCTCCGGTCTTGGCACTATGTCCCAAACATCATTCTTCATGATGGAGGTGTACTCCTCCACCATGGCATCCCGCCAAACCTGCTGGTCTGTTGCCTCCTGAAAACTCGGAAGGCTCTGAATTTATGATGTTACTCATCAATGCCATGTAGTTTGAAAACTTCCTTGGAGGTCTGCTCTCCCTAATCATGCCGCTAGGAGCCTCAACATACTCCTCGAGCATCCCTCAATGTTCGTGTAAGCCATCGAGGTCTCCTGATAGAACTGGAAGGGGCTAATGTCTCCACCTCCTCACCCGAAGGTTGTTGTCCTGAACTGGAAACCACCGGTGTCTTTGGTGACCCTGGCTCAACCTTCGGAGCTTCTTGCTCCTCATTCTCTATCACTCGAATAGGCTCATGGGACTTCCTGGATGCAACGTCCTCCTCAAACTTTACATCCCTGCTCACTACTGTCTTCCTCTTCTCTGGAATATAAACCCCTGTAAGCTTTTGAAGTCTCACTGTATCCTACAAATAAACCCTTCCTACTGGAGGGCTCCAACTTGGTCCTCTTCTCTACCGGAACATGGATATAAACTGGACATCCAAAGATGCGGAAATGACTCACCTCTGGTTTCACACCGGTGAATGCCTCCTCTGGTGTCTTGTCCTCCAAGATCCTGTGAGGACACCTGTTCTGGATGTAGACTGCTGTGTTGCATGCTTCTGCCCAAAGAAACATCGGCAAGCCCTGGTCATGAATCATGGCCCTAGCAGCCCCTATGATGGATCGATTCTTTCGCTCTGCAACCCCATTCTGTTGTGGGTTGTATGGAACAGTCAGCTCCCTCTTGATTCCTGCCTGCTTGCAGAAACCATCGAACTCCTTGGAGGTATATTCACCCCCATTGTCCGATCTCAAGACCTTGATCTTCTTCTCTGTCTGGTTCTCAACTAGAGCTTTGAACTCCTGAAACCTCCTAAAGACTTCATCCTTGGTCTTTAAGAAGTAGATCCATGTCTTGCGAGAGAAATCATCAATAAAGGAAACATAGTACATGCTACCTGAAATTGATGCTACCGACATCGGTCCACAAACATCCGAATGTACTAGATCTAGTATCTCCTTAGACCTATGCTCGCTATTTGGGAAAACAGCCTTGGCATGCTTGCCAAGCGTGCACCCTCTGCATACTCCCTGTTGCTCAATGCTGAACTCTGGAAGACCTGTGACTATCTCCCTCATAATAGGCAACGCTCTATGATGCAGGTGCCCCATCCTCTTGTGCCACAACTCACACAAGTTGTTACCGCTATGAACTAGGGCTCGAACAGGTTCACCCTGCAACCTGTATAGATTGCCTTCTCTAACCCCTATCACTTGTGTTGTTTTCGGGCTAGATTCTTTTGGTCTAATAAGGACATGTTGGTTCTTGAACTCCACTGCATAACCCTTATCCTCCATAACCGAAACTGAAAGCAAGTTCTTCCTGAGACCTGGAACAAACAAAACATCATCAAAGTCTAAAGAGTTCCCTGACTGGAGTCGAAAAGGAATGGTACCAATTCCTGCAACTGGATATTTGGTATCATCACCAAGCTCAACCTGAACCCTGAGTCCTGCTCTTGTAGACTGGTAAAACATTGTCGAGCTGATGTCATGTGCCGAGATGCCCCACTATCCACATACCAAGCATTTCTTGGAACCGTGCTGGTAGAAAGGCAAGAGACCAATGAGAAATCCTTCTCGAATTTGGCAGCAAACTCGCTCATCTGAGTTTCTGCAGAGGCTGCTACCTGCATCTACTGTTGCTTCCCTTTGCCCTTCTTGTCTGGACACTGTGATGCATAATGGTCGTGCTTATGACAAATGAAGCACTTGATCTTGCTCAAGTCCTTCTTCCCTGACTGTGAGGTTGACTCCTCATTCTTTACCTTACCCTTGTTGGGTCCTTTACCTTTGCCCTTCTTGGTTTGCCCAAAAAGAGCTAGGTTATCGTCACCACCTTTCTTGCTGGCCTTTGACTCCATCCGAGTCTCCTCCTGGATGAAATCATCCCACAGTTTCTCAAAGTTGGGAAGGTTCTCACGAGCACAAATGCCTTTGACAAATGGTTCCCATGAAGCTGAGAAACCATTAAGTGCCACGTTCACCAACTCTGTGTCTTCAACCTTCTCCCCAACTGCTGCCAATTGATCACGAATCTGCGTGATCTTCATCAGGTAACTGGTAACGGTGTCAGATCTGGTCATCTCCATAGATCTGAGTTTGTTCCGCAATATCATCTTCCTGTTTATGTTCTCGCTCTGGTAGAGGCTAACCAGGGCATCGAACATCTCCTTTGCCTTAGTCTTCTCGGATATGTGAGGAATCAAGTGATCCTTCACTGCATCCAAGATCATCCGCTTGGCCTTCACTTCCTTCTTTTTGTGAGCTGCCAATTGCTGCGGATCTGTAGGCAAAGTCACATCATCCTTGACAATATCCCAGAGATCATTCTCTTCCAATAAGAACATTACCCTAACTTTCCAGGGCAAGAAATTGGAGGCACCTTCCAATCTATCCTCAAATCTGAGGCTAGCTGCTGCCATCTCTGAGATCTGCTGTACAAACTTTCAGATCTGATATGAATGACTCAAAAAAACAGTCCTGCAAATAAGCTTAGTCCTTCAAGCAAAAAAAATATGAAACCCTCTAACTGCTGTTTTTTTTTTAATATCCAGCAGTGATCTACTGCTGTAAACCCTTGAGGATCTCAATCACAGAACCTAGCTCTGATACCATGTAAATTTTCCTAACCCTAGATAACTGCTGTCCTATGTTATTTTAAAATAAATCAGATCTGAGAATAATTTATTCAAACATGCAACAGTCACACAGATGGCTGGAAAAATAAACAGCGTGAACAGCAGAAGTTAAATATATTTCTGAACCTGAAATATTACAAATAAAAGAGGCTACAGCTACAGCAGAACACTTCTGCTCTCTTGCTGCTTTTCTAGCCAGCAATTTCACTGTTCTTCTCCTCCTAAGCTTGTAGTTTTCCTTCAGCAATCTGTTCTCCTTCTCTTCTTTTCTGTGTGTCTAAAACACTCTTGATCTTCTCCTTTTATCCTTGAAAAAGGTAACCCTAATCTCTCTAACCCTAAGATTAGATCTCATCTCATCTTGAGATGTAAGGTTAAAAATAGAAAATCACTTAAGTGAATTTCAAAATAGAATCACTTAAGTGAACTTAAAAATAGAAAATCACTTAAGTGAATTTCAAAATAGAATCACTTAAGTGAATTACAAAATAGAATCACTTAAGTGAACTTAAAAATAGAAAATCACTTAAGTGAATTTCAAAATAGAATTAGAAATGTCTCGAACCACTTCTAGCACGTTCATACCGAAGCCTGTGCAAGAAGTTCCTGTCCGAGCTACATTTCTCAACAGAAACTCTGTCCATTTTCAGCAGACTGTGTAGTTTGTAATGTTATATAGAGTTTGACATGAACTAATAAATGAAGTCGAGATGATTTTCTTTATAAAAAAAAAGAAACATACTTTGAAGCATACCTGCACCATTAGGAACTAGAAACAACTATACAAATCTCATATGTTATGCTTCAAAGAGACCAGTTCCCCTTTGCTTGAGTGTATATGGCTTGTCTATCATTCTGTTAATAGTCAGTGCTTCATCTATTATCTTGGAGTACACCTCTGCCATCAAGAATTTGATCAACACTTTTAAGAGTATTCCACTTGTTTGACAAGTGCTTTAGCCGTGTTATTATTACTGGCTTACCGTCCATTTGCCCTATGTGTGAGTAAGATTGTTAAAAAAAAAGTCACCCTTCTATATACTCGTGAAAAATTTAAACATTTTACTTTAGTTTCTTAAAGTTCAATTTGTTGTTTGAATAAACCAAATTTCAAACCAGCAAGTTCCAAGGAGTTTGGAAAGGTAGTTCAACACATTATTATTGTCCTATAATTTGGGAGATTAATTTTAAATTTAGCTTTATAAAGAGGTGTGGTGGATCTTTTAATTCATTTCTTGGGGAATCCTTGTTTGCCCTATGCTTTAGCCATATTACTGTTACTGGCTTACCATCCATTTACCCTACCCCTTATGAAGCACGTCAGATAGTTTCAATTACTATGTCCAACTAATACTTATGCCTCTTTGATTAAATGCAAATATTTTAACCATCTAAAAAATATTTACAATTTCACCTAATTGCCTTGTCATGAGACCCAATATGATACCACTATACAAAATTTACCATCCTGCAACATTCCCATTGTCGGAATACCAGCAAATATGAAATACAGCCATTATTTGTTTTGTCTCCGTAATAATTTCTACATTAATCAGATGCTTGTGTTCTCTAGATAAATATAAGAGCGCATAACAGAGAAGAATAATACAAGATCTCATAAAACACTCAAAAGTGTATTCCATTATAAGTTGTGCATCAAAATAATCTCTCTAAATGTTTTAATTATTCTAAAAATTCATTATGCAGCTGAAATCTAAAAGCAACTGCAGATTGACAAGAAAGCATGCAACCCTGATGAGTATGGTCAAAATGCACAAGAAATCAAGTCCTTCAAATTAAAAAAGAACAGATTTTTGAAGGAAAGAAAGGTAATATCATACCTAAATGTACATCCACTTGGTACAAGTTCACTGAAAACATTACCCTTGTGAAGCAATTAAGGTTAAAATTTCAATTATAAAAAAAATAATAAATTTGTGGAAGACTTGGAAGACAAAAAAAAATGATATTCTGGAAACATTACACATTTTAAGAGACCTGAACTAGCCTACAGAAGTGGCCTCAGTATCAACTCCAGCCCATGTAAAATCCAAAGTCTACCTGTCTATTTGCTCCTATGTTGCCTTCCATTTTACTTCCCATGTTAGCATCTTCACAAATATGCACCTAAACTCTTCAACCAATGGTGACCAATCAAAGGTTCAATTTTATATCTGGTAAGATAGGCTGAAAAGCATGTCTCTCTGCTGCAATTCCTGCTTCTACACTCTTTCCACACTCTATCCATATCAACTACAGGATAAGCCCTCAAAACACCATCCACTGTGTTCAAACCTTTGTAGTTATCTCAAACATATGGTCTGCCAGCTCTCGTGCATCTTTTCCTTTCTAAGCTCCAAGCAATGTCTAGAAGTAATTCAAAATAAAAATTATTGTGGAAATTTTGCAAAGAATCAAATGGTAATAGTGTCTTCCAATTACATAGAAATAAATGAGATGCAAATTTACATAGCAAATTCCATCAGTTCAACAGAGAACCTTCAAAATATTAAAAGGACCTGCAGGATATTGCAATCAAAGTTACCTGATTTGAAAGACGATATGCAGCCCCTCGTGAAAACTTCCTTGCAAATAGAAAGCAGGGGCAAGATTTCCCATTGGTGCTGCACCATTCTGTTCGACCCTCTGTCTCGTAATTGACATGATCAATCCCCTGTGCACAAAATAACTTTACATTAAACAACTTATTTTTGATAGAAAAACTCTCAAGAAAAGGAAAGGTGAGAACAATCATAAGGTGTCATACATGAAATCATTTACTCTCATTAGCAACCTAACGTGCCATTTAAATTAGATGATTCTCTATCCATGTTCATATCATTTGATTACTTGTGAATGATTGGGATCAGAACATTCACAGTAGGGTACATAGCACAATTATGCCATTTAATTTAGATGATTCTCTATCCATGTTCATATCATTTGATTACTTGATTACTTTGTCTTAGAGTTCTTCAGAAGGCATTTCACCTGTCATAGATGTTGAAATGAATATTATCACCAAAGTTAAATCAGATAAGAAATTAATGTCAATCCTCCAACCCCCCTTCCTCCTCCCTTGCTAGTAGGGTTTTGAGAGAGTTAACGACTTCTTGCTTGATCACTTCCTGATCCTCTACCTTTGACCTCTCTTCTGAACCAGAAATTTCTATTCTATCGCCCTCTGGCCAGAGTGGATTTATGGAGAAACTGTGTTCCTGTCCCCCTCCTTGAGGCACTGAATGCAGGATTTCATGTCTAGAAGATCTCCTCCTCTGGCTCTTGCATAAGCCCTTCCTTCATACTCCTGGTTTTTTCAACTAATCCATCCCTCAAGATGATTTCCTGCAGGCCTTTTAGCTGATATTCTACTGATGCTTCCTTGGAAACACCCAAAAATTATTAAAAAATAAAAGAAAAATCCAAACACTTCCTTGCCCCAGGATCTTGATTTGGCTTTATTCATCTACAGTTTTGCCAAAAGTTGCACATCTCAAATAGAATCTCTTTCCCCCAACTTGTGATGAGATCATGGAAGCCTTAAAGCTCAAATGACATTCTTATGAATTGAAAAAATGTATCCTGAAAGTCTGATTCCTTTGCACACAGAAAGTATCAGTCAACGATCCTACCCCAAATGTTGTAGAACTTTTGACTACATGAATAGATCTCCCTCCGGCGAATCAGAGCTTACAGGGAAGCAGCCCATGTATTCTAAAAATAAAATCCTCCCCCCTTGTCTTTGTTACTCCATGTACGAATTTAAAAGAAAAAAACGCACTACGCTCATAATCATTTTTCTAAGTTCCAGATTTTCCATAAAGTCACTGAACTCTGCAATATCCTCGTTTGGAGGATTTCTGCCTCTTCTTGATTTTTCCCCCTTGACTTCACGATCAAATTGAATCTCCATGCACATTTCAGTTGAGGTCAAAGTGGAGAGCAAAACCGCCCTCCAACAGGCTTTTCTTTCATTGGCATCTCTAAAACCATAGACATTAGTTAATATGCATTGAAGCTTCTCTTTTCTGCTCCCAATAAAGCAGTATATACAATCCCAAAAAGTGATTCAGAAGAGCACAACCTATAGTCTTGAGGTTCCATAGAAGCCCCAAGAACTTGGCCTGCTATGCTCACTCCCATTGCTTCCCTATTATTGCAATGTATTGTTCAACATTCTCACAAAGAGTTCCTCCTTCATCCTTAGTGTCCTGAAGCATAACGTATGGTTGACTGCACCTCAGGCCGAGAGAGAAACCCATATTTGGCACTTTGCTCCTCAAAATGCATTACCTCCAGGGGCTCTTTTGGTCCTCATCATAGATGGTACACAAGTTATTTCTCTTCTTCAATCGCTTGGCATCTCCATAGATCAATTACCTCCTTTCAAGTACTCTTTAAATGCTCCTCCCCACCTTCTTCCTAATAAGAGGGTAATTAGTGAAGCAGTTAGAGATGATGTTTATCGACAATATATTCAGATCACTTGGGTCGCTCCATATCAACCTCTTACTCATCCTAATTATGTCGAGCGACATTGGACACACAGCCTTAGGATTCCTCTTGGTCAACTTAGAGTATGCTCACATCAGTTGCAAGTGGAGATGGACCACCATATTCCTCGAGAGGATAGGGTATGTTGTCTTTGCTCTATTTGCAAGGTGGAGACTAAAAACATTTCATCTTCAGGTGTCCTATTTATTATGAGATTCGAAGGAGGTACTATTGCTTGTATAGAGACTCAGGTGGATCGCTTGTATAGAGACTCAGGTGGGCTATCCAGAGGCAATGAGACCATTGATGCCTGATATAATCTGAGCTCGTTACTTTGCCAACATCAATCTACGTGAACTGCTCCACATACAAGGTCATCTTGGGGCCAAAAGGTTCAGGAGAGATCCATGTAGTTTTGAGTGTATTGTAGATAGAAGAACTCCCTGATAGACTTCTAAATCATCCCTTTCTATAGGAGGAGATGCAGGAAAGCGTCTAACGAGTACCAAAGAGGGGCAGGTGCTCTATAGAAATCTCAGCAGATCGAAGAAGTAAGCTAGTTTCTAAGGAATTTGCCCCATTTAGCATACAACTATAAATGAAATCAGTGCAAAATAGGCAATGATGCTTTGTTTATCAAATAACGCTTATAATCATAGTTTCTTTGATGGTGTACCGAGTCGATCTTGCCCATAGTCATGTGCTTGTCTCAAAGATTAAGCCATGCATGTCTGTATCAACTGTTTCAGACGGAAACAAGCCTGTTGACTTCTTGGAAAACAGCACTCTTTTGGGAAAAGGAATAATGAAAACTTGATCTCAACAAAATTTTCCAAAACCATTGATTGAGTTGGTTGAAGCTGATATCACAAGGATGAAGCAGGCAATAACAGATGAGGTTGGAAGTTGGTACATCAACAGCTACAAGCCATTTTTCATTTTCTGACCCAGTTCAGGATGCAGCAGAATAGTGAAGGATTAAGTTTTCAGTGTTCAATCACTAGTACAAAGTTCTTTGTTAAAGTTACTTGAAGTCCAGAAAGAAGAACTATGTCCTTATGATTTATTGTCATATAGTTTGTAGTACTATTTAAGTAGTATGAGAAGAAGACAATAAGGACAACCAATCGGCTTCCATTTCGTTATCAAAAACCCATTTTCCACAAGAAAGTGGATTATTCCCCTTTAAGTTTTTGGGGATTGGCACCACTGTTCCCCAGTTTTTTTAATCCATAAATCCCTCATAGGTGGTGGTAAATCTTAAGCTTAGCTGCCACAACTGCATGGTATTCCTTCCAAAAAACAAGTCACGAGACTTACAACTGGCCACATCCATTTGGATGTAGCAGTTTACGCAATCAACACTGAAGCTTTCACAACTACAACACAATTACAATTACTAACATCCAGTTCCACTTCTCATTTCATATGTTACCTCAGGATTTGAATCTAGGTCTCCACGTTGAAATCCACTTACTTTACCCACTTAAGCTCATCCCATCAGATTACTATTACCCACTGACAGTAGCTTTATTGATGCATTAAGAAAGGAAAAAAAGAAAAAAGCTAATTCAAACAGTGAAACTGTTGATAGGCCATTTCACACTGAATAATATCATGGAAGGTGGTCTAATGATAATGACTTATGTGTCTATAATTATCTAATATATAGGTTTAATCACATAAATTTGACGAAGTCTTCAACATTAAAGACAGAAGAGATGCCAAAGTATCATCTTTGTAGAAAAAGAGAATGAAACTAAAACATACCATAGAATCAACATGCCAACGTAACTTTTGCGCAAGGAAATCTACAAAACAATGTGTAGCACACAAGGAGGAAAAGATTTAAAAGTTATGATCTGAACCTTTATATCATCTATAAGCTTTGGAGCCGCATCAGCATATTTAAACGTTACAGGATGCCAACCTTGCCTTTCACGGTTCTTCCCAGGAGCTTTCCAAAGTGTGTATGTTACTGTCCGGCGGTTAATTTCTCCTTCAAAGCCTTTCATCTAATTGAATTCAAACAGAAAAGTCAGGATCCAGAGTTAATTGAGAATATACCAAAACATTGAGAAAACATGTAAATATTTCGGCTCAAACTTCAATTTGCATTTGCCTTGATGGAACTACAGTTCATATGTTAGTGTCAGTTGGAACAGTTTCAAGTTCAACAATAAATGCTCTCAACAACTAAGTGGCTTGTTCTAACTAGTTACAAAAATTCTGTCTAGAGTGTACAGCCAAAGGAAGCAAAGGTTAGAACAAATGACCACTCTTAACATACATTGTATACTCAGTTACTCTATAACCGTCTCATTCGCGTATGTCAATAACCCATCATCATTATTTAGTAATTTTTTATTTTACCCGCTCTGGATAACACTATAGCTAGATATTCCTCATGTGGATGAAACAAATGCCATACTCAATGGTTAGTAACTAAAATAGCAGAGGCAAAAATGACAAGGTACAAAGAGAAATGCTTACCGCCAGCAATGTTTGCACATAATGTTCATCTGGTATGCAATTGTGTACTTTGGAGGTATCTGCAGTCTGTCAATTGACAAATGAAAAAGAAGCACAAAGTTGGTCATGCAGAAATTTGGTAGACAACTCCCCTACAAAAAATCATCCAATACAGCCATTTAAATTATCACCAAAAGGAAAGATTTTCCAAAGCTATGTTTTGTCATATATAGAACAAGATGTTCCCAGAAATAAGGCTGTAAGAGCATGGAATGCAATAACCTGCACAAACTACCCAGATTGCAAGTATAGGGTATTGAACAGAAGACATAATGATAATATCACAGAACATTAGCACCTACAGCCAATGAGGCAGCAAAGAGTCTAGCATTATTGTGCTTATCCTTGCTCCTATTTAACATGCATTTTCTCTGAAAAGCATCATAAGTAAGAAGAATACAAAGACTTAAAATGACCTAAAAGTAGAATAAGCATAATTGATGTCACTAGCGGTTATAGAAAGGGAGGTTATCTGGAAGGATGCTTCAAAACCCTTGCTACACAGGGACAGAACAAACCATCAAAACAAGCAAATAATATACAGCCTCTATTCCAAAGAGGGGTGTTCAAAGCACACACGAGAAGATATCGTTTAAGTACCAAAATTGAAAATGGATAGTAATGGCCTATAAGGAAATCTTGCTAATGGCCTTTCCTCTAAAGAGGGTTCCATGCCACCAACTGAACAAAGAAGCACTATCCAGGAATCATATATAACAATGATTTGACATACTTATCTAGCCAACAAGGCCTTCATCATGAACATAAGACCTCAGATGATGTGCCCATTTGTCTATGTTTGGGACAATACTTCAAACTAGCATCTTCTATAAAAATCATAAAGCTTTTAAACTGAATAAAATGAAAATTAGCTCTCACCATTGCCTCCTGTCTCCAAAATTCTGGAAGTGGCTTCCTCTGCATTAAAAATATACAGAATGGGAAGGTGTTAATATATGTTCACAAATTCAATTTCAAGATACCCAAATTAGCTGATATTCATAATTCATTTAATGTGATAGCACATTAAGCAGTTAAGATTTAGACCTTAACATAATATAGAAAAAGAAGGGTTTTAAAGCTAAAGTCGCAAGACCATGAAAACTTGCATGAAACTGCCAAATGCAGATAACCATGAATCATTTATGAAACATCTAGGGCTCAAATTATTATTATAAAATTTGAAATTGAATATAAATTATGTCAACAAATGACAAAAGCAGGTCAATAAGATTGGAAAGTAGAATAGTGATAAAGTAGGCAGTTTGAGGGTGCAAGAAAGAAACCCTCAAGAGGTGGAAGGCTTAAAACCATGAACATGCAGGCCACATACAAGGATAGAAAGCCATAAGATATAGTTCCACAATCAGCAAAGCATTGGCAAGAAGCAGAGATGGGAGTCAGAGCCAGGTGGCATCAATTTCATGTAGCTAGATTCTATAGCAGTGTCAGATTCTGAAGAATCAGTGATGTCATCATTCAAGAGAGTCTGCAGAGTGCTTGAGGCTGAGAGGGCGAAACTAAGTGATATGCTCCCACTGGACTTTCCCCTACCATCCAAGGTAAAGTCTCCAATAACAGAAAGCAAAATGATGAATTGACTTGTGGATATGAATATATTATTTACTTTCACTTTTATAATGTTGCTCTGGAAATAACTGGTTATAAAAAACACCTATACTTACACACAGTATTACCTGATTATTTTGTAAATGACATTTCCTAAGGCATCACTTGTTGCACACCATGGGCTCAAATTGCCTTATTGAAAATGACAAATGTGGGCAGATGAGTTGGCACATGAATACTTGATCAACATAATTATGTGTCACAAGCGCATGAACTATAATATGTCATGTTGTATAGTTTGTCATATGCATTTGTCATCACATAATATCATCATACGCATAGTCGTTGCAAACTGTTTGCAAAAAATATTATGTAATTTGTTAAGGGCCATATTATGTTTCATATATTGGGTAGTTAGGTGGTAGTTGAGCAGTTGCCAACTGCCTTAGGGTTCCCATGATACCTATATGTATACCATCTACCTTTGTCAATGAATGTTGGTTAAGGTATGTTTGTTGTTTATGTTGGTCATGTGTGTGGTAGTCAATATGAAAATGTGTAGTTTGTATGTTGTATGCTCAACCAGAACATTATGTATTGCAGATAATTGAAATTGGAAGATGCATGCTACGCATTGTGTATTTACATGTATTAGTGAGTTCTTTCCATTGTGTTTATTTATCTATAATGGAGTTGAATTCTAGTGTAACGCATTCTATTTCTTGTTTATGACTAGAATACTCCCACATGCTACATTTTGGCGTTGTTTCCTTTATAAAGATGGGTCAAAGTTGGTGACATGGAGTTGCAAAGAGCATCTGGCACTAGAGGATAAACAATGACAATGGGAAGATTAGAGCATGGTCAACAAGCATGGTATTCCATCCATACCTCTTCCTTATCTAAATGAGAAAAGATAGGAGCCTAAAACGGAAAGTGATGCAAACTTTGTTCTTAATGTCAATGAAAGGCCAAGTGATGACAAGTCTAAGCATAGAAAAAAACTGATATAAAAAAGGTTGATAATTAGAGACGTAATTGACATGGGTTGTGCATTAGATAATGAACAAGATGGGAGCCTATCATTAGAGCAACTACAAGTCGGTGCATTAGATGGTTCACAAAATAGGAGTCTAAAATAGGAGTAATTGCATGTTGACACGTCTTATGTAGTCGTCACTACCATAGAAGTCGACCTCCCAACTCTTGCCATCACTAAAGAGGGGATAGTTGTCACAAGGAAGAGCAACAAAGACAATTGTCATATTGGGAAAGAGGGCCATCCCTATCAAAGGCATAGCTATTGCCCTTGATCCCAATTGCAAACTTGTCGCCAAAGAAATGAAATGAAATATTATTAATGTCCACGGTGGGCCAAAAAAGACCCAAGGGACTATAAAAAGGACAACAATAACTACCAGCGAGCGGGCCAAAGCGCCCAACAAAGAAAGAAACAAAGATAAATACAAAGACGCGACCCGAAAAGCGGGCCAAAGGGAATGGGAATAGAGAAGAGGGGAAAGGGGTGGGCTGCAGTCCAAAAGAGTGGAGTGCACGCCAAGAAGAACGAAGAGAGAGAGAGGAGGGAGGGGGGGAGCAGCCCTAAGGGGCAAACTCCAACACCCCCAGAAACTAGTCTCTCCTAACAGTCGAGGCCGAAGAATCTATGCTGAAGAAATCCATGATCTGTCTCTATCCATCACTAATCCGAGGCCCCAACGAACTGTGGGTGCGTTGTCTAGTGACCCTGCCTCTGTCTGAACGGGCTGATATGGGACGTTTCCGTCCGGTATCACTCGGTCCATCTGAGCTGGTGAAGTAGGTTGTGATGGGTCGAGAGTGAGGGGGGCGAGAGCCACCTGGAGGAGAGCTTCTCTGTCGACGAAACTGAGTTGTCTCCCTAAAGAAGAGTGCGAGACATCGTTGGTCCGGGTATCTGAAGAAGGTGGATAGAGATCGAGAGTTATCCCTGAAAAGGCAATGAAATCTGCCTCGGATCTCATAGTAGATGGGACATCGAAAAATAAAGTGATGCAGGGTTTCAACTTCTCCCAAGGAACAAAAAAGGCAAACCCGCTCCTCCATCGGAAGATGGTGATCTGACTCAACCCGAAGTTGGTGGGAGCACACCCTGAGCTGCCCAATCGGGATCCGAATGTTATGCATTGTGTGTTGCTGAAGGTACTGTGGGGGGACTATCCTGTCGTCTTGAATCTGAAGGAAGTGCTTGTGGTAGAAAGACAATTTGGGGGAAAGAGGGGCAGCGGGAGAGATCCATGTGCAGCTGGTATACTGGAGGCTAACATCCTTTCGGATCTCGTGAAGCACCTTCTCCTTATTATTCCGAGAGGGGGGAGAGCACCCAAGGAATAAGGGGGAAGCCTATCAATCTGTATCTGAATGTTGGCCAGAAGTGTAGAGACCTAAAAATACCAGCTCCTCCGACCCCCCGAGAGCTCGGAGAGAGGTCCATCGAGGAGCGAAGGGCAAGGTAAGGGTACCGTCTACAACCCGAGGGGGTATCTCCCAAAGTACGAACCTTGTGAAGATAGGTGATAATCAAAAAGATGATCTCAAGCCGAAGAGGAGAGGCCCCAAACTCTGCCAGAATAATAGAACGGGGGACCGTGCCCTTGCAACGAATGAATCTTCAAAGAAAAAGTGTTTGTACTCATTCAACACGAGACCATTCAATCGGGCCAAGACTGGGACCCCAAACCACTGACCCATAGGTAATAGTTGGCTTGACCAAGGCATCAAAGATTCTCATCTTTACAGGAATATCCTGGAAATGTGCTCTGAAGCAACTCCTCTCGAGCAAAGACAGAGTTGCATACCCCTTACACACTCGGGCCTAGGCGACGAGTTTCAAACCAAAGGTGGGTCCAATGAAGAGAACCCCCAAGTACACATATGAGGTGGTGATCTCAACCTCCCGCCCTTGAAGATAGAAGTGGAGATGGGATAGAGCCTCTTTGGTAGTATTGAACACCATAACCTTGGTCTTAGAAAGGTTCACTGTCAACTGTCTCAAGTTACAAAAAGCGGCTAAAGTATCCAGATGACGTTGAAGCCCCTCAAGGGTCGAAGCTAGAAGGACAACATCATCGGCGAAGAGGAGGATAGAAATCAGCACATGGTGGAGAAGGCAACCATCCTCTGCCTGTGTGTTCTCTCGGATAAATGACTCAAGCTCGTCAATGAAGATCCCAAAGAGTGTCGGAGAAAGGGGGCAACCTTGTTTCACTCCTATGGTGCTGAGAATGTTGGCTGAAAGCCCTTGTGGAGAGCGAAACCGTCCTTTCACAGTCTCATACAACCGCGAAACTGCTGTCATAAGCTGTCCAGAGATGCCAACCGACCGAAGTCTCTCAAGAAGTAAATGTCGAGGCACTGTGTCAAAAGCTTTCCTGAAGTCGACAAAGCAACAATAGACTCTCGAGGACCTGGAACGCACCTCCTCAATAATAGCTCTGAGGACTAGGATATGATCTGTGGTCTGGTGGTCTTGTCGAAAACCAGCTTGGCCCATGGCCCTGTGACCCTCCTCCTCCAACCTATGTGAAAGAAGCACATCTAATGTTGTGGCATAGAGCTTGGCAAAGACATGCCCAATCATGATGGTCCTGTAATTGTTGGGTTCGTGGGGATCTCCTGCCTTATGGATGGGGTGGATGATATGTTGAGTCCAAGAGTCAGGGAAACCCGAGCAGACAAAAAGGTTGAAGAGATCGGTGAGGGGCCCAACAAGAGGGTCGATGCCATGCTTCAGAAATTCCGCCTGTAACCCATCTAAATCTGTTGCTTTGCTCGTACAAAGCTTCCGAATAGCCCGCTTAATAAGCCCAGTAGAGAAGAGGTGGCAAGGAGGGGAAGGAACCCTAATAGGAGGTTGATTTGGGATGGTATAGAGGGATGAGGCATGAGTGGTCCAAGAGGAAAGATTGATCCCATGATTGACCTGGTCACGGGGGAGGATAAGGCGCCAGAAGGATTTAGGAGAATGGTGGAGGGAATGAATGAGATCCAGTCTATGCTGAGAGAGGAAGAGACGTTTCTTCTTTCGGAGGAGCAACCTGTAGTCTCTGTGGGAGGTGGCAATGAGTTGGGGAGAGTATCGAATGGTATGTTTCAACCTTCGGTGGGCAGACTTACAATCCTCATCGTACCAGATGTTCATGGGACAATGACCGAGGGAACGAGGGCGAGGAGGGGGGCGGATGGTGTGGGGGTAAGAGTCCAACACTGCCCTCCAAATAGCTTGGACTAAGAAAGCAGAACGATCGGTAGCAGTGGGGAGAGAAGACAGCCTTGGAAGAACCTGACGTAAACGGTCCATGTAAGTAAAGGAATAATAGTAGTCAAAGTCTATAGAAACCCGAGGGGCGGGAGTGGAGGAAGGGGGTGGAGGAATAATAGGAAGGGAAACAGCGGAGAAAGTGAGAGAAAGAACGGAGTGATCAGTAAGGGGGGAGGGTTATCAGAAACGTTGAACCGAGAAATGAACGGGATGAGGGTGGTGGAGGAAAGAGCATAGTCCACGACACTGGCACCACCGTTGTGAGGAAAACAAGTGAACCCACTAGAATCTGGGAAACAAGATAGACCGTTGAGAATAACGAGCCTGTTGGATTCACCCAACTCAAGAAGATGCTTTCCGTAAGCAGTAACCTGTGTGTCGATGGAGGTTCGAGCAAAACCAAGGTCATCAAGATCTAATTCACGAGTCTGCATCTCGTCTGTTGTGAGGTCGTGGAGAGAAACCTGCATAGGTCCGGTCCGGGCATTGAAGTCTCCCAACAAAAGCACCTCCCTTGAAGCCGAGTACCTAGTGATGTCCTCATAAAGGTCCTGAAAAGGGTCCCCATCCATGTGTATAGCAAAATTGGACGTGGTGGGGGGGAAGTAACAAGTGGCAATGAAGATATCCCGAAGAGGTGGGTGACGACAAATTTTAATCCATAGGAATCTGGAGTGGGGATCTGAGGAAACCAGGGTCACAAAACCCTGGAGTCTATCCCTGATAAGAGCAACGACACCTCCTGACCCTCTAACCCCCCTAGAACGCCGAGTAAGTTGCCGACAACTGGACCACCAGAAGTAACCAATGATAGTTGGTAGGGCCCGCTCAGGACTCTCATGTGTCTCGCAAATGAGAATGATATCGTGTCCGCTAATCACATCATCAAGGGACCCTAGGGCAGACCATGTCATACCATTACAATTCCAGCAAGCTACAGCCAGCTTATCAGTCCCCTCCCTTCCATGCCGAAGGAGTCATTTAGTGGGTAAGGGTTTGGACCACCCTGGTGGGGGAGTCCCTGATCACTGCACAAATTACGGATTACTGCCCATTTGTTGGCTTTTCTGGCTGCGGCTACCTGTTCTCTGGCTTTCCTCAATTCATCAACCTGGAGTCGCGTAAGGTCCTCATCAAGAAAGATCTTGTCCTGGAGATTAAATAATTTCCGTTTGGCCCTTAAGGCCTTCATACGCTCTTCCGCATTCTTGAAGCGTATGACCAATGTGGAATCAAGAGAGACCCATGCTTTCTCGAGGGTGATGTTTGTTAACTCGAGAGTGTTATGAATGAAGGTGTTGTCGGCTTGAAGCGGATCTGTTGGTTTGGGCACTCCACGGACCCTGAGATTGAGGGTTTTCCTCTTCAAACTTAGCCTGGACAGCAAGCTCAACTATAGGAGGGGGGTTCTTCTTCCCGGCTACAACCTGAACCCAAGATTGTTGATCAACTAATTTCTGACTCTGTTCAGTTGATGCTTCCTTGAGACGTTCTTGTTCAGCCAAAAGGGCAACTTGCTCTTCTCGGATCTTTGAAATTTCAGAGTGAAAATTAGAAGAATCTTGAGGAGACTGTTCGGTGTGTACAGTCTGTAATTGAGTGATAGTGGGTACCATATTTCAGCTTACTCTGGAGATCCGTGATGATGTGACTACCCAATTTCACTTAGTCTTGCAAAGAGAGTATGATGCTAGCCTATGTATCCAACTGTTTTTGGAGAGAAGTTATCTGTTTAGAGAGACGTTGGTAGGAGGTTGTTGCATGAAAACGTTGGACAGACTTATGAGGAGAAGCTCGTGTTTCCTCAATCCCTCCACCATCGAGAATCCCCATAACAAACAATATGGGAAAAGAAAACACAATCCAAAAGCACAGGGATGCGGAGATGCAAGGGCCTAGGGCAAGGGGCCTTTGAGGCATGCAAACGAGGCCGCAGAAGCGCACAGGCGGGGCCGCGCAAGGGCTCAAACGGGCCCACATTGGGGCGCAGGGCACGTAGGTGGGCCGCGCAAGGGCGCAGGGGCCCGCAGAGAGGGTGCAGTGGCCCGCAAAGAGGGCACGGTGACCCGCACCAGCACAGGCCCATAGAGAGGGCACGGGGGCCCGCAGCCGCGCAGAGAGGGCACGGGGGCCCGCAGCCGTGCAAACAAGCAAGGCCACACGAACGCACAGATGCTAGACAAGAAAATGTTTTAGGTTTGAGGAGGAACCATCGTCCACAAGGCTATTGTACCCACTTGACAAGTTGTCACCTAGCTTCCAGTAGACAAGTTAAGGTGATTTGGTGTTGGAAACAACATTTTGGTCTTAGCAAAGGTCGTCCTCAACATCAAATACATTACAAGGTTGACACAATTCTTGCATACGTTACACCTTGTAAGGAGAGTGATGTAGAACATCACCTTGTTTGCAATTATCATTTTTAAGTAAGGAGCGGAGAAGGGTAGGGACAGACCAGGGCCATCTCTATGGTCTAATAGGACCTCACCTAGTAGGAAGGGTAGAAAGAAGAAGATGTGGGTTAGACTAGGTTGAGCTATCACTTGACCCCCAACATAGGTGAGGAAAGGTGTTGCTCGTCGAACTTGAAATACAACCAGTTGCACAAAACAAGTACAACATTTGGGGAATGAAGTTATGCTAGCAAAAAATTGTAGATACCATTCTTGTAGAAAACATATAAAACATGAAGAAATGTCATGATCACAACAAATATTTAATGTAACAAGATCAATGCCTCCACACTTAAGGTAAGTGGATGAGTTGGCATGGACACTTGAGCGTCCACATAAGCATGAGCTTCCAAATAATCATGAACATAACAAGCAAATAAACTACACTATGTCGATGTTGTATAGTTTGTCGCATGTGTTTTATCGTCATGTAGTGTTGTCACATGTGGTCATGATCACATATTTGTAATACATTTTATGAAATGTGCTATGGGGTATATTTTATGTCTTACGTAAACAGGTCTTTAGGTGGTAGTTCAGAAATTGCCAACTGCCTATAGGTTCCTATAATACTTATATGTATGGCATCTACCTTGGTCAACATATGGTTGTCGAAGTATATTGATCAATGTATGTTTTTCAAGGTATATTTGTCAGCTATATTTGTCATGTGCATGGAAGTCAATATGAAAATGTGTAATCTATATGACCAGACAATGATATATTGCAAATGATTGAAATTGAATGATGAATTCTATGCATTGTGTATTTACATGTATTTATGAGTTCTTCCCATTGTGTTTCTTTGTTCATATATAAAGAAAGTATATTAGTGTGTTGCATTCTATTTGTTTGTGCATATCTAGAATAATCCCACACTCTACAAACAATATGTTCAATGCAGATTTATGAAAAACGAAATACATTTCTAATTCCAAAATGTGCACTATGGATTACTATGTGGATGTATGCAACTATTCTCTACATGCTTATCATGATTAGACCTATAAAAGTGAACATGTCAAATTCTTTCAATTTTATTATTTTGTTCTAAATGTAACATGGCTCACATACAACACCTATAGTGTGCGCATGTATAAACCATAGCCACAAGACTGGGTAACTGGTCACCAAACTTGCCAAATAAAAAGAGTTGTGATGAACCCAATAGACTTAGTCAACAAAAAAATCAGAACTGATTACAACTCGTTGAGACTCATGTACACTTGGCAAGTTAATGATTAAGTTGGGTTCTCAAAAAGCCAACCAAAAACTCATGGGTTCAACCTAACTACTACCAAAAGAAAAAAACTCATGAAGCAGACTTTTTGAAGAGTTTTCAATCCAAGGGTCCTATCAACCAACAGCAAATAGATTTTGACAATAATTACTGTGGATCTTAGAGTTCTCCGTTAAATTTGACAAGTAAGGCGAACTGTGGTCATGGTTCACAGCCAAGCCAGCACATCTCTTGGACTTAGAACCCCTTGTCGGAGCAACGGTCTTTTCCACTATACTTCAAATTTTAGTTCAATTGTGTACTTTTTCAGTTTCTCATGGTAAATAAAGTCTTTCCCATCCATCAAAGCTCAAGGTACAAGGAACTCCAAAAGAACACAATCCCTGCAAGGTGCGGTCACAGGTCAATTTTAATGACCTGGACATGGAGAGTTCAAATGGGCTTTCTAACACATCCAATCAGTCCACAAATGACTCCTTTCAAGGAGTCATGATATAGAAGTTGGGGGAATGTAGTTGCCCCATAGACATGGAATCAACTGCAAGTGAAGCCTCTGGAAATATAGGAGACCTGAATGATGAAGCAGGAGATCAGGCATTGTGGCCATTGTCATGGAATATGACCACTAACATGTCAAACCAAACCAACAACAGTCAGTGACCGTGCAGACAGAGTTGCAGCCCAATTATCCTGGTAAATGAAGACTGTGGGTACATCTGTGGTTTCCAAAAGAAAGATTATGCCTGTCTCAATGCACATTGTCACATGGCAGGGCACACAACTGAACCGGTTATGGACAAGGCAAAGCGAAGAACAAACTAGGTGAGCTCACACCCCTCTTGAAGTTCATAGCTTACAATGTTTGACGGACAAGATCTAGAAGCAACAAGGAGGTGAAGAAGAACAAACTGGTTAAGGTCTTGACGGCCCCATTATGCCTCTCAAAGATGAAAGGTGAAGGCACTCAATGAACTACAACATGTCAAAAAGTGGATCACCCAGTTGATGGAACTAACAAACCCACTACACTTTCCTAGATTGGGTGCTTGTACAGGCATATACACTCGAAGATGAAGAATATACAACACAAAAGTAAGCAAATGAACTCGGTAATAAATGCATTACGTTGGTAGCAACAGGTACGTATATAGGAGGTATGCAAGTTGATTCGACAAAGAAAGGAAGCACAATAGAACAAGGAAAACAAACGTCACACTCAAAATTTTAATAATTATAAGGTAGGTGGGCTCCACATGAGTTCAGGGTCTTCACTAGGAAGAATGAGGTAGAAGATCATCGTTTTAATTTTTAAAGTGTCACGAGGTCTAGGCACGAACTCCCACGCTTGACCAAGAAGAAGAAGAAGAAAGTATTTAATATCCATAACACCAAAACAACCTATGGGACAACAAAGCTTTGTTATCAAACACAATATGTTATCTTACTTGTTCCTTTAAAAGGAAACAAGTTTATGTGAAAAATCAAAGTTGAACCATCATTCTCTCTTTTTGAAGAATTGATCTTTTGCTACTGATCTTGCTGATAAATTCTCCTAGCTTCTTTATTCTTGTTTCTTTAAAATTTCCAGACATAGAATCCACTGCTAATGTATCAGCATAACTATCCCAAATATTATTATAAGCTTTGCATTCAAAGATAAAGTGTTTCTCTATTTCCACTGCCCTTCAAGTGCAATAGGTGCATATTCTCTCTTCCCATTTCTCTTTAGGTCTCTTCCATCTACCTGTCTCACATCTGAGTCAATGTGAACTAGTCCTCAGTTGAGCTATAAGCGTCTTTGCTTTCCATTTGATATTTGTATCTATATATGCTTTTTGATGATGCTCATATGTGAGGTTGAACACCCAGGTGTTGTAGGTGAGTTGGAGAGGATACGGTAATCCTCCAAGGGAGGTCCTAGGTTCGAATCTCCACCCTACCAAAAATTTGAATTGGGTATCCAAAATCCAATTGATAATGTTGGTGCGGGCAAGGTCGAGTGCGACTCCCAAGTGACTTTGACGGTGTAGAACCCCCTGTTCATGGTCTCTTGGACCAAGGTGGCCCCGCAAGGGGTTTTTCGCTAAAAAAATATATATATATGTGAGGTTGAACTTAGCAAGGTAGTGCACCTTCTTTCTTCATATATCTTTTGCCCAAATTGTTGTTCTGGTTCTTGTTTCCCTTACATTGACTTTTATATCCTTTATGTTGTTTGGGCATTCTATTAAATCAAATACCCCACTCATTCATCCATTTGACATTTTATTCGATCAAAGTGGTCTTCTTCTTTTTTTTTGTTTAGGTCATCTCCTACTATAACTTTAAGCCACCTATCTAGGGACCCATGAAGCTAGACTTAACCTTTTTCTAAATGGTGACAGTTTAACAGTTTAAACCATGATATGAAAATCATCAGTTGCACTAATGATTATTTTCAGAAAAGGAGAGGGAAAGGAATGCACCCATATTAGGTCAGCCACCTTAACTAGAGAATGCCAAAGAAGAGTAAAACACTATTATATGCTACGTCCAAAGAGTAAAGTATAGTTGCAATATAAATCATATCCACAAAGGAGAGGAATCAAAGATAGTCTTCCACTATGAAGATTTTGATTCCTAACAACCATGTAGCAATAGTAGTCCAAAGTACGGCACATAAACCCCATTCAAGAATTCAGATTTGAGGAGGTCGAAATTGATGTGGGGTTTCTAGGGAAAAAAGAAATTTTCCCCATGATTGTGATGAAAAGGGTTGATTTCAAGGGATTGTTGACGAATTCCTTCCAATAGTCGTCCGAGCGAGTGACATTTGGGATGGGGGAGCCATTTGAATGAGGGTCATCTAAGGCAAAAGGTAAACGTAAAAGGTAAAGTAGTTTTTAACATCCACAAGACCATAGGCCATATGAGACAACCCTCATAGAAGATGTTATTTACCCAATATATGTTTATCCAACCAAACTCTGGTTACTGAAGTATGGTGTACAACTCTACCCCCCATTGGATTCGAACCTTGAACCTCCTATTCGGAGTTCCAAAACCGTTAGGCCCACTCAAGATTCGGCAAGGAACTGATAAATAAAGGAATTTTCTCAATTCCATGAAGTCGTCTTCCAAGAGGTCATTTAATCATTGTCTACCAAGGAACCATCTACCCTATCATTTGCCAAGGGGTCGTCTATCGTACCATCTGCAAGGGCATCATCTACCTTGTCATTGCCAAGTTGCCTACGCTGTTCTCTGCCAGAAGGACATCTTCCCTCCCATTTGCCAAGAGGCTATGTACCTTATCATCTACCTCGCCAGCTAGGTCATTGGTCTCACTGTTTACCAAGAAGTCTCCAGAGGGAGGTCATTTAATGAGAAGATGAGACCAAGTCGCCTAGAGAAAGGTTGTCCAATGAGCAACCATCTGACAGAAAGTCCACTAGGACCACATCGTTTGGAGAGGAGCTGTCTAACGAGAAGTCATCTGAGATTAGACCATCTGGAGGGGATTTGTCTAACAAGCAAATGTCTGAAGGAAGGTCATCTAGAGAAGACTCTCCAGGATTCAAATCCATTAGTGAGGATGGTAATGTCTCAAGATTTATATGATCCAATGGATAGGGATAAGGAGGCAATTAGGGTGACATAAGGAGATACTCTTCAACCTCATCAAGTCATTGTAGAGTATATGTCATGTGACTTTGACAATTGCTTCAAATGCTTTGAAACATTAAGAGTGATTAAATAGGATTTGCAGTAAGAACAGAAGTTGAAATTTCATACTGTTGTCTCCAAAATCAAATTAATCATATTTAGTGAATTCTACAAGTAGCCTTTACAAAATCTCCCCAAAGACATCACTCATCCAATCTTGTTGTCTTTCAAACTTGTTTCCTTTCACACATTTCTTTCTCAAAACTTGTTTTTATGTACCCTCCATGAAAGTTTTTAAGATTCGGCAATAATCTGACTTGTTTAAAAGAAATTTGAGGCTTAAATTCACTGTATGGGCGAGCAATTAAAATAATTTGTACGAAAAGTTCATATAGCCCCAAAAGGAAACATCAATAGCAAAAATATTGAAATATATCCACATATTAAGGTCTCTTGGACACTCTAGTAAATAGAATGACAAATTGGAGCATGCACATGCATGTCAATGTGCAAAATTCCTGGGTATCTTAAAAATTCCCATACTTAGTAACCATGCTTACAAAAGGAGTTCTTAAATTCATCTCTTCAAACTATATAAATAGTTCTATCTCTCACATCCCTTCCTTGAACAAGTTGATTACTTGATTATGTGTGTGGCTTTCGGGTGGTCAACTGATGAACTACTAGACATTTGCACAACAAAAATAACAACAATAAAGTTTCTTTGCATGGATGCTCTCATTCGACCCCCTTGGTAAACTAAATGTAGTGACTCATGCACATTTACCGAGTTAGTGAGAAAAGATTAAAATAAGGGTCATGCTTGCAAAGCAATAATGAAACTGCACATTGAAATGGTATGCCTATGTAATTGAGCTAAGGGTGTTCTAAAAGAGGGATTTGAAAATATAGCCTACCCAAAAAAAAAAATGATACTACTATCATATTTTTGAATTGATTATAGAAGCATAAACATGAAGACGACAGGAAAAAGGGTCAAATACGTGATACAAACTCAAGTAATACATAAGTCTTAAGAATATCAAATATACCAGACAGTAACATCATTGTAATAAAGCCAAAAATAGTCACATTTCTTATAAGACTATTCATGAATCATGAATGAGAAATACTAAGTTCATAGCTTTAAATTTGACTATTTTGTAATATAGAACCCTTAGGTCACCTTACAATGCTGTTCAAATGCAGGAAAAACTGTATCATCAGCTGCTACAACTTCTGCATGCTTTCTGATTAAAGTACCCCACTGCAAAATCCATCAAATTAGCCACTCAGAATATGAAGTTTTTATCATAATATTATCAACCTCAATGATAGTCATTAAACATCTTACCTGAGAACCTTTTCTCCATTTCTCCACAGGGATTGTTCCAGACATTTTGGGATTATAACGCCCTTCCTTTGTGTCACTGAAGCTGTTTGTCATAAAACAATGGGGAAATGGATGACTTTTCAATGTTTCATTAACATTCTGACCATAGTTTAACTTTATAACTAGTTACATCCCAACTAATAGCTGCTAAATCTAAAATGGGAAGACTAAATCTTAACAGCCACGGCTCCAAAGAGACTATCACTTCCCTTATGGTTGCCACCAAGATCTAGAAATGGAGCACTAAATAGAGACATTTGCACATACAGAATAGCAGAACACCTTTCACCTCCACAAAATTTTAATGGCCTAAAATCTACTCACCTGTCAATAAAACTCTTTTGAGATGACATTATGTAGTCATTTATGTAGCTGAAATTGTAAAGAGGTACACAGCTGCAACAAGTTTGGGGAAAAAAGATATCAGAAACTACTGCATAAACACAACCAAATTCATTCCAGACTCCTAGATTCAATATAAATTCCCCCATGTGAATATAATAGCTGAAAGTTTATAGATCCTTTAGAATATTGAATATGTCCAACCAGTTAGTTCATAATGAAGACATTGACACACACGACATATATTAAGTAACAATTTAACTCTTTCATAAAACAAGCTGATTTATTTTACACGAAGAGGTCATTCAGAGATTTGGACTATTATAGTTATTGTTCCAGCCAAAGAACTATTAGAAACAGAACTATTTTTATCATTTTTGTCAAAACTAGAGTATGGAAATAATCCTCTTGGGAGACCTTGCCATTGTCCCATTACGAATCCATTGTTTAGATGAAGACATCTATCTCCTCTGCTTTGGTGGTGAAGAAAAAATCCATGGGCTTGGATTGTAATCACCTATTCTTAACCTACTAGTCCAGCCTGAAGTATTGGGCCAATTTTCCACCTGATTTGTTACGTTTCCAAATAGGCAGCAGCTGAAACCTAGCAATCTGATGGAGGTAACCCTTTTCATTTTCAGTCAGTGTTTGAAGCAGCTTTCTAGGTTTCCATGGATATTGTCAGAATCATTCAATAAAGGGTCATGCACATTTTATACAATCTGCTCTAGATTCATGAGACATAGTGAGCCACCAGCTGCTTGCTGTAGGATATTGCTACGAAACTACAAATAAGCAAATGATGTTGGTACCACATGATAATGATTAATAATATGACAATGGCCTAGGTGTAGTATATGGAGGTATTCCAATCATACAATCAACAAGTATACAATGCAATATCATATGATGCAATGAAGGACAGTACTTTGGAAAAACAACTCACATACACAAGCAGAAATACACAACTACAATAGATCATGGCATGAATCTCTTTGTATTATCCAACAAATCCACAATACAAATAGAGAGAAAAACCATGGTTTGACTCTCCCATCAAGAATAAGACAGCTGGGTACATACAGGCCCAGTGGTGGAGGGTGGCAAAATAAACCAGCCATGCCCATCCAACAACCCAACAAAATTAAATGGTCCCCCAAACAACTGTGATGACCATATACATATCATATTATTATTATATGAATATCATTTATTCAATTACATAAAGCATAACAAAACAACATCATAACTCATCAAGTAGCATCATACAACTAAGACTCATGGCCTAGGTCAACATCATCACTTGAATGTAACCTGTTCGCTAAATGTGTAGACATGCCCACTTATGGACCAGCTACAACATAGGGTGGGGTAGGATAAAGGGTAATTGGCATGGATGCTAGGGAAAGAAGGGGTTACTGGGGTAGTTGCACCCATTGAAGCCAAAGTATATAAATGCACCAGCCTACCTAGTCATAGCGTTACTGAAGCCTCACCAAATCAGAATCATTGACCCCAATTCAATTGAGCCTAATGCAACTGCCTATCCCTAGCATTAAGATGTACCTCCAATTCCACAACTTGTTGATCACACCCACAGGTCACCCTCTACACAGTGCCCTGTTGCATCAAGTTGCCCCTGCAACTGATATAAATTCTCCCCATTCTTTCACATCTCCCCTTCTAACCTCTTCATAATTAATCTTTTCCTTCAGCTCCTCCAAATGTTAGACTCAACATCATTCCTGCTCCACCCTACACCTCTCCTACTCAACTCACCCCACCATTTCTCTGTCATGCAGCACCTGGACCTGTTGCTGCTCCAACCTTAGTTTCTCCTCCTGGATGAAACTCAGTTGGAGAAATAACCCAAGATCTCATAGACAAGGACATTCAGCTGACACACTGCCTATGCCAACTCATTTAGAACTTTTACCCTTGACCAAGATTAAATATGGTAGATAAGAAGGAGATCATATAGTATCATTCATGGCCTATCGACTTCTTTATATTTGGCAACCAATTCCCTCATCGTCGTAGAGTGTGTACTTTGACCCCTATTTAAAGCCACCCTCGTTATCAACCTCATCCAACTCTTGAGAAGGTGCCTCATCTCATGTTAATAACACTTTACTTTCAGCAATCTTGTGTTGCACTGACTTTGGTTACAATTGCTCTAGCTAGCTTATTAGCTTTGGTTTAGGTCCGTGTTGTGGCATCCTCTCATCCTCGTTCTCCTCCGCACTCAAAAATTATGCTTGGTGATGAAAATCCCATACCTTGCTCAGCAGAGTCAGAACTGAACACCATCAAATACTACCCCTCTCGATGTTCGTCAAATTTATATCACATGCCTCTGAACAGACAAGTCAGTAAAGTAAGTTTTGCTGCCAGTTTGATATCTATCAAATATGAGTGCATGGATTGGAATGGACAAGTCAGTAAAGTGAGGTTTGTTGTCAGTCTGCACCTTGGTT
Organism: Wollemia nobilis; assembly: GCA_028583015.1. Taxonomy (NCBI): domain Eukaryota; kingdom Viridiplantae; phylum Streptophyta; class Pinopsida; order Araucariales; family Araucariaceae; genus Wollemia; species Wollemia nobilis. Next base: position 4,006,140 of record JAQPPZ010017221.1, read on the forward strand.
CACCTAGTGGCAGGTGTGAATCAAACAATGGTAGGTGAAGGGATCTGGGATAACTGAAATAGCTTGATTACAAAATGGGGAAATCCTTAATGTATAACAAAATTCTAGATCCAAACCATTGCAGTATTCCAACCATGTACTATGTAATGAGTGGTTTTCACCTACCACCACTCACTAAAGCTACAAATTATTACTAGATGCAATGAACCTAGGACCATAATATAAAATCAAAAAAGAAAAACTTTATATCAAAACAGGCTATTAGTTATTTAATACTGTTACAAAATGTCATTTTTAGGCACACAACATGCCCTCGTAGAAATATTTCTCCCAAAGGTTTGCGGACCAAATGGACACTCTAACATGCAGCTTATTTCATTCTTCAAGCATTCTGTGTCATATCCAAATATCACGTGCCAAAATAGATGTTTCATATTTTTTTCAATTGTTGCTACATCTAGACTAAATGAAGTATGCAACTTTTTCAAAAAGATCACTCTTGGCAATAGCATTATGTATATCTCATATATGAAATGCTTTTTAAAAACGAACCAGAGGATTATCGATGATATTGGATATGGATTCCATTGAATGATAATATCTTTATAGTGATCCTCTACTTGTGCATCTTCATTGCCTTCATGTGCATTGTCATTCACCAATATAACTCATTTGTCTTCTTCATGGAGATCCTCATCCCATATAACATGGGACTCTTCCTCATCTTGATCAGGATTCTCATACCATACCACTTGTTCTCTTCTTCATCTTGATAGGGTTCTGTTGGTTACGAATCTGCCATGAGGAAAGGATTTTTGGTTAATGCGCCCAGATTCGCCCACCAGCATGAAAGGCCGGAAGGAAGAGATGCCTTCCGAGCCAATCTCCGGAGAAGGCCGGCTCCTTTTGGGGGGCTTGATTTAAGCTAAAGGGAACAGAAAGAAATAAAGGAACGGAAAGAGACAAATGTACGGAAAGAGATACAAATATGTCCAAAGGTTGGTGGGGGGAACTAACAAGACGGGAACACACCAATCACCGCTACTTACCGCATACAAACACAGAGCATGACAAGGAATTGCAAAACCTAGGCGTACTTCCGATACACCACAGCCGTATGCACACTTCAATAGCTCCCTAGCAAACATTCCCTACAAGGAACTAACAAGTAGGGATCGTATCAATCACCGGATACATACACCGATGGGGTAGAAAGTAAACCTAGAGATGCCGGAGCCAGGTATATGTGTTAGGTAGAGAGTTTAACCGCACACTTCAATGGCTCCCTAGCAAACATTCCCTACAAGGAACTAACAGTAGGGGATCGCATCAATCACCAGATACGGGCCAGCAACGTCACACACAACTGATGGAACTGCTACCAAATTTATAATGAATGCTTTAAATAATGAAGTACGGAAGGTGCTTTAAGCAAGCAATGCTAGAGGAACCTGATCGCCAAATGCCAAAGTGAATTAACGAGCAACGACACAAGTGGGCCTAAGGCATATAATGAAAGACAAGATAAAAGAATAAAGATAGTAGAACGTAACCATGCATACAGCATTGTATTCATAAGCGTAGCACGCATAAAGAAGTACAAGTAGTTCCCTAACAAACATTCCCCTTCCACCCTTTACAATGAATTTCAGATGGGCTTTTATAGCCCGAGTCCCACCTGTTACATTAATGGGCACAGAGTCCCGCCAAACATGAGCCGACGTAAGCGGCGAAAGAGCCGCAAATGCCGACCTTTGTCGGATCGCGTACCCGCAAGATGGTCTTCCCGGAATTCGGACAGCTACGTGGCGGAGTGCCGGGTAATTCTTCAAGTCGGCAGGTTGCTAGTAGCCGGAGCAGTGAAACCTCGATCAGCTTTGAATGTGGCTATTAACGCAGCGGTGAGCAGCCCATGCTTATCCCTTTGGTCGGCAGCCTTGGTTCAAATCCCGAGCCGGACACTTGTCCGATGATGGGTTATGCCGTGGACACATGCCCGCCTTAGAGGGCAGCCTATCCATCTTTGCTTGGGATCGGGCTCCTTGGGATGCGTGCAAAAATCGGCAGGACTGGGAAGGCCTTCAAGCCTTGGTCAAATTCCGGGTTTGTTCCCCTACCGTACACCCGTCAAGGGCGCATTCCCGCTCCGCTGAGAAGTCGAATCGCGCACAGCGAACACCGGTGTCCGCCGCCATATGGACTCGCTCCGCATTTTACCTTTTTTCTCGCATTGACCCGTCACCGCGGCAAGGTGCGCCAGAGGTGGGGCGAAGTACGAACTTCGCACCAAAATCGGGCGAGTGCGCACTTCGCACCAAAATCGGGCGGGCGCACTCCGCACCAAAATCGGGCGAGTGCGAACTTCGCACCCAGACTTAGCCAATTTCAGATAGACTCGCCGGAAAGCCGGAAAATCAACTCGGGGAACTCCATGGAAAAAAGGGGGGAGAGAAAGAGAATGGGAAAGAAAAGGAAAGGGAGAGAAGCGAGAAAAACGAAGGAGGAAAAGAAGAGCAAAGACCGTTACAAAACAACATTGAAGACATTGCACCCCGTGCAAAAATGTGACAACATTTCGGCGGCTCGCGGGTGTCGAGCTCGCCTCGGCGCAAAGAATCCATGCCTTCATCCTTTGGGTGCAGAGGAACTTGCCTCCCCCGCTCTTTTTCTCGCTCTAATCGTTCTCCTTGCGGCAACCGTTCTTCGTATTCATCTTTGTCGGCCGCCTCACCGCATCTCCTTCCGAAAGGTCTCCATTTCTCGCTTCGCCTCGCACATGCGAGTGTACGCCTCTTGGCCGAGCGCCAGTGCTTCCGCTTCGAATGGCTTGCGGTCGGCTATGTCTTCTAATGCTCCGTGAAAAGCAGCGACCGCGCAGTGTGTCGATGGTGAGGTATCTTTTCTCTAACTCCCGAAAATAGGAGCGGATCCCGGAATATCCGGACACCATCCGAGTGACTCGACTGCCTTGAATTGGCTCGTCCAGCCTATCAATTTCAGTCAGATCCGCTTCAAAGGACTCGCCAATTCTTCTTTACCCGATCTAGGGTAAGGAGCTCGCCATTCTCAACAAAACCCGGACACCTGTTCCGTAAGAGCGTGAAAGGGGGCCGACAGATATCTTTTTCATGCCCGAATGCATCAAGCATTCGTCCGGCCACTCTCACCTCTTCAACTTTTCTAAAATATTTGTGCAAGGTCACCCTTGCACCCGCCCATTCTGCAGCCGAATGAGGACACGGGGAAAAGGACGCCGCCGCGCCGCGCTCCCGAAGGTTTATCGCCGTGTCCAGCCATTGCTTTGCTCCGGCGCTCGCCTCCTCTACCACAAAGCTTCCCGGCGTAAACTTCTTGAATCCCGGATGCGAAGTCCAGGACTGCCATCGCCTTAAAGGTATGGGGCTTGCATTCCCTCAACAAACCAGCCCTCATTTCCTTAACTTTTGTCTTTGAAAAGACAACCGCTTGAGATGTTTTTTCTGCAAGCCGCGACCGTGCTCGCTTCAAAGACTCCCGGAGCCGAGAAATCGCTCCGAGGCCGCTTTTTCGTTGCGGCTCGTTGTCGAGAAGCGGCTAGCCGGGCTTTGAATTCATCTCGCTTTCGCCGCGCCGCTTCCAACCGCTCGATGGACCTAGATAGGTCCTCTTCAAGTTGCCTTACTTTGTCCCGCAACGCAAAAGTTCTTCCCGCTCCTCCGCACTCTTGACAAAGAGATTGTCGCCTTGCGCATGATCGTCCGAATCTCATATCGTTTATCAATGTCGTCAAAGCTTTTCTCCTTTGTCCGGAGCACGTAGTCCGCCTTAGTCATTTCTCGAGAGGCTTCTTCACTATTGGGATTATTTTCTCCGTTGTAATCACTCTCCTTCCGAAATCATACTTTGCGCGTTTTGCCGGGCGGCTATCTCTTCATGTCTCCTCCGCTCTGTGTCTTGGCGGAAAGAGACAGAATACTCTACGGCTCTCGCTGCCGTGGGCAAGTCATCCGAGTTCGGAGGTCGTCCATAAAACTGGTTCCCCACCTAGGGATCCGCCGAGACGTCTCTCCCGCGGGGATGGGATCGGGAGGAACCGGACGGACCTTGGAAGAATCGGCCGCTTGTGGGGGCGACCGGGAAACGGAAATGGGAGAGGCTGACACTGTGAGGGTTTGAAGCGGCTGAGGCGGAGGATGTGATGGTGAATGGACAGCCTCAACACTAACCTCGGGCGAAGGGTTTGGAGTTGTGCTCGGAGAAAGAGAGACGTTAGGGTTCTGAGCAACCGGTCGAAAGAATGGGGACCGCTAGAAGGGCGCGGAGACGGGGAGGAGGATGTGGTCATGGCTCGCCCGGATTGAGCGGGGGACCGAGTGGAAGTAGAACTGGGTGAGACTAGAGAGACAGGGACAAGCAACGTACTCGCGGGCTCCGCCCGAGCCGATGCCGGTGAATGTCTTCTCTTATTGTCTCGGCGGCCGGCTTGGGATCGCCCAAAGGAACCGCTCTCGCGGCGGCGAGACGCGGCCGCGGCTCGCGATCGGTCGCCGCACTATCGTGCTAGGGTCGCCCGATTTTCTCAACTCTCCTCCGCTTCTTTTCTTCCGGAACAACCGTCGGATCGGGGGAAGGAGACGGCGTGCAAGAGGCGCCGATGCTCCCACGGTAAACTTGTACCGGGTTTGACTTGCGTAAGGTCCGCCGCAACCGGTCTCGCGTTCCGGCGGTGCCGGTGCTTTTCTTGCTCGAGGAAGTGCCTCGGCGCCGCCTCGGCTAACTTTTTCGCCTTTTCGTGCGCCGCCTTAGGAGCCACGAACCGCATTGGATCGGCCGGGTACTTGTCGGGCCGGCGCCGGCACTGCCGAAGTGTACAATCGTTTGGGAGGAGACCCACTTTTATAATCCTCAAAGGGGCCTCTGGGAACGTAACCTTGATATGCGAACGGCCGCCACCGTCATGATGCCGGTCATAGAGAACCGAGAAGTCGCCATCTACGGCCATGTTTCTCCTTGTGGATTTATCGTGTCGCGTGCGGCATCTCATTTTCCAAAGATTCAATAATCTTTTCTTTAGACCAGCTAAGGCCTGCAATCTTGGACAAAATTTTTTGAACCCCGGAGATGAGAAGTGATGGTCCCGGTTTCTCTTGGGGTCATATGTCACCTCCTCGCAAGAGAAATCCCGCCAAGGGGGAGAAGCTTCCATTAATTCAATCTCCCACTCAAGGTCCACATGGACCACGTCGCATCTATCTTCGGTTATGTCCCGGGGCACAGATGTGCAAACTTTCCCCTTATCCCATGAGGGTCATACTCCACCGGGCCAAAACCAGGCCAATCCGGGACAGCGCTTGCTCTAGGTAGACATGTTGTCCTACCTCGATAATCTCAACATTGGCCCAGGAAAGAGGATATTGAAAAATCTGTCCTCTTTTCTTCCCTAGGCCAAACTCTTCTTCCACATAGTCCATCTGTCGGGCAACTTCCATCCCGAACAGATGCTCTGAGCACCAATAGGGCAGCAAATAGGGTTTGCCCTTGAATCCGTGATTCGATCACAATCCCCGCGTCGCTCGAAACGTCCCCGAGCTTCCGATTTATCAAAGCACTCGCCATTTCTCTCTGGGACGGGGATTTCACTTTCGGTGAAGACCGACATGACGAATCCCTAAAGTTGAAGTTGAACTTGTAGTAGGACCCTTTCCGTATAAGTCATCCGTCCAGCTATAGACGGTCGGGTTCTCCTTCTCGTTAACCTTCTTCGTGTTCGGGATCGGCATTTGGGGGTGCAGATGGTACAAACAAAGCGCACCTCAACGGAACCGAAACGAAATTGGTTGATCGGCGCTCGGATCTTCAACAGACCGGAATGAATGGCGAAGCCCCCGCCACCGAAAGAGATGGGGCGTTTCGCTCCGCCGCGCCGCCGGTTCGTAAGATTCTCCACACAGAGGCATTCTCGCGCCACTGGCACGGGTGTACCACCATCGGAGTCGCAACGAGGATCCATGCCAAGATGGTATATAGATACTTGCTCAGAAATTTTACCAAAGGCATGGGGCCCACGGCCATTGTCCGACCGGAAGCGGGCGCTCTCCGAATTGAGGAAATCCCTCATTCGCTTGGTGTGCGTGAAACGTCCCGCTTGTTCGCCCAAATTGATTTTTTCGAGGATGGTGCCGGAGTCGTACTCCACCCGGGGCGAAAGTCGGTCGCACAGCTCCTCGCAGCAGGCGAACAAGGGTTTGCCGCCTGAACCGCAGATTTGCCGGAAGCCGGTTTATAGTGTCCGACAATTAAGTCTATCACTCCGGCATTGGTGGACAGGAGGGCACATGAATCAAGAGGTTTGATTTGTACGCCGCTCCAAAATGATGGGAGGGCGAAACCTTGTCGCCCAGCCTCTCCACATTCGCTCTCACCTGAGTTAGGCTCATGGAAAACGAGCCGTCCACATATCCTCGCTGTAATTCACCGGAGGTGGTGGGGATTGCCCACGCCGTACCTTCTTCGTCCGGCCTTTGACTTTTTCTCCGGCGGAGGATCGCCTTGAAAACTCCCCGGCCGCGGCAAATCGCCCGGTTCGTCGCTCGCTGGATCGCGCCGACACTGCATTTTTCCCTTGTCCATCTCTCCGAGTCAGCAATAATGACAGTTCAGCCGTCTCGCAACAAATTTCGCTATCGAAGAATAATTAGCACCGTCCGAGGAATAATCTCGTAACTGGAATGTTGGCATGATTCGGACCCCCTTTTCTAGATAAAAACAGCGCCATTAATGCAACGCAGAGGGGTAGGTCGGCTGAGTTAAAACCCTTGGTGGCCGCGCAGAAGAACGTTTAGGAAAAGACGCGCCTCGACAGCCGTGCCTTGCTTTTTTAGTTGCGTCGCTTGAAAACGCGCAATCATTAACTCAGCCGTTGGGGACCGCACCATGGTCGACGTTGCCGCCACCACTTGGGCACGCCGATCAAGACAAAACCTTCATGCAGGAAACCCACATTAAAACAAGTGCAAACGCGCCTTGGGCCCAGCTTGGGGTTTTTGAAATTTTTTTTTTTTATTATTCTTTAAACCGCGTCCCAATATTGGCCCGGAAAACTAGGCGCAACTGACTTCGCCCGGTTGGGCACGGCCCGACCTCGCCAGGCGAGTCGGATCTCGCCCGACTTCCGGCGAGTACGAACTTCGCACCAAAATCGGGCGAGCACGAACTCAGCGCAGCGCGTGCTTGAACTGTTCTACCTGTTTAGCCGCGCCCAAGGTTTGGGCGCGATCTGGGTCTTTGCCGCCTTTGATCTTTAGATGGACTTCGCACGGCGTCAGGCCGCTTTGTTCGGACTTCGCCGAAACTTGAGGCGAGTGCGAACTCGCGCGAAGTTCGCACTTCGCCCAGTGTTGAGCGCAGCGCGCACTTCGCACGGCGCTGGCCGAAGTCGGACTGCGAAGTTCGTACTTCGCACAAACTTTGCGCGTAGTGCGTACTTCGCACGAAGGGTTGCGCAGTGCGAACTTTAGTCTGCTTCAGCTTTTCTGGACAAACTTCGCACTCGCCGGGCCGAAGTCCAGTCGCGCGAAGCTCGGACTTCGGTCAACACTTAGTCGATTTCGCTCTTTTTCTCCTTTCTTTTTCTCGCATAGCCGAACCTCGCCCTCTCCGTGGGCAACGATAGACTTCGTTGCGAAGTCCGTCTTTCTCTCCCATGCCGCATTTAAGCTCAAAGAAGGAAAATAAACCGAATGCTAAACTGAAACTATACATGCGGGGGGGAAAATAAAAACACAAGGCAAAATTTTTACAGGAAGGGCCACTCGGCGCCTTCAACAACGATAAAGCTTCAAGTGGAACCCGTTGACGGGGATGGGGAGGAGCCGACCCTCCATATCCGAAAGTATGTAGGCATTGAACCGATTCACCCGGCAATCCGATAAGGGCCCTCCCGTAGAGCATCAAATTTTCCATGATTACCCGGTTTTGCCTTGTATGAGTCCCACTTCAAGCACTGTGTCCCCGACTTCGAAAACTCGGCAAGGTGCTTTGGCAAACCAGCCTTTAGTGGCCGCAATGTGATCGGCGAAGGCCCGGTATGCACTTTCTCTCGTCTTCTTCCAACCGCAGGAGTTGGCACAACCTCGTCGTCTACCGGGTCTCCGCCGCTCCTGTCTTCGTCAATCATCCACAGTGCGGGGATTTCAATGTGTGATGGCATAACAGCTTGCTTGCCATAGACGAGCGCATAGGGGGACGTCTTGAGGGATTTCTTGAACGCAACTCGTCCGCCCATAGCGCCCGGCTCAGAGCAAGTGCCAAGTCCGCTTATTTTTTTCAATGGTCCTCCTGAGAATTTTCGGGAGGTTCTTGTTAGTAGACTCGCAAGGCCATTCCCTCGCGGGTAGTAATTAGAAGACATCTTGTGATAGATGCCAAGGCCGCCGGTGTACTCCGTGAGTACAGCGCCTACAAATCCCGGACCGTTGTCCGTCACAATCGACTCGAACCCCGAGCGGGTAATCGTGCTCTCAATGAACCCGATGACCGTTTCTTGGTCGGGCGTTCTTGGTCGGGATCGCCTCCGTCCACCGTGTGAAATAGCCGTGAGTCGTGGAGAATAAACTTGTGGCCGGCGGAGGAGTTAGGGGAAATCACCCCAATGAAGTCCGGACTCCCATTGCCGGAACGGAGCTTCGGCTTGAATCGATTGAAGGGGCAGGGGTGCTTTTCTCGCTTCGGCCAAAGGATACCGCGCATTGATCACACTTGGCACAGACCGCATACGCGTCTCACAACGCAGTGGGCCAATAGTATCCAGCCCTTATTATTTTTAAGGCCGTTGGCCTTGAAGAATAGTGACCCCGTGCATCCTGTAATGAAAGTCTCCGAGGATCCTAGGCTGGTCGGATTTTATGACGCACCGCAACAGGATGCCGTCAATGTTTTTGAAGTAAAGCCCCTCGGGCGAAGAGTGTACCTTAGTGCACCTAGCCGAAATCTCCTTCGTTGTGAGGCGTTCAGTTGATCGGGACATCTTCCGGTGTAGAAGTATCTCACCAGCTCATCCGTCCAATCACTCCCCTCCGATAAGGAGTTGGCTAGGTAGACGCGTGTCGCCGTGTCCTCCCACTTACAATGCGGAGATGCCGGCTACAGCCGCTTCGGGCCAATTCCCCGACACAAGGCTCGGCCTCCGATAAGCTTGGTGGGCCGTACTTCGATGTCAAACTCCCGGATCTTGGCAATCCATCCCGCTCTCTTGTGACCCGGTTCCCCTTGCAAGATGAAACTCGCGAACATCGGGGTGAATCACAAAGACAATGGGTCTTACTTTGGGAGACAAAGTGCCCGAGCTTTCGAAGGGACTTCATGACCGCATGGACCCGCCGCTCTATAAAATTGTACTTCTCTTCGTGTGGCGTAATCACTTGGCTTAGGAACGCAATGGGGCGCTCCTCACCGTCGTCTCCTTCTCGAGTCGGGACCGCAGCAGTAACTTTCGGGTTCTCCCACCGCATACAGATGAAGTCCTTGGAGTAGTCCGGGTTTGTCAACACCGGAGCTTGCGCACTTCGAGCCTTGATTTCCTCGAAAGCTTGCTCTCTCTCATCAGCCCATTCGTAAGGTGTATCTTTCTTCAACAGCTCGGCCATAGGCTTGATCACCTCCGTGCGAAGTCCGGAATGAACTTCCGCACGAGTTAATCCGACCGAAGAAGGACCGCAGACCTTTTTATCGAGCAATGGGCGTTAACGAGGGCTTGTGCTCCGTCAGTGGTCAATGGCGAGGCCTTCCTCGGAGATGACATGTCCCAAAGCCTTTCCTTCCTTTACCGCGAAGACAGACTTCTTCGGGTTTATAGAGATGCCGAATTCTCGACAACTTTCAAATATCCGCGCAGTGCGAAACATGATCTTCTCGTCGTGAGAGAAACACCATGTCATCAAGATAGATGACAATAATCTTGTTGAGCAGCTTCTCTAAGGCCGGGTCCATGGCCCTTTGGAACGTGGCACCAAGCATTGGATAAGCCAAACGGCATGCGCCGATAGGCGAACGTCCCCACTTCGTGGTAAACGCCGTCTTATGCCGGTCTTCGTCTTTAACCCAAATCGGGTTGTAGCCGGAAAATCCATCTAAAAGTGAAAATCTCTCGGGCTCCAAGAACGATATGCAAAATTTGGTCGATTTGGGGAAGCGGATAGTGGTCCCTGAGGGAAGCCCGATTTAGGTTTCGAAGTCGACACGTAGACGTATGTCGCCATTCTTTTTCCTCACGGCACCGGATTCGCGACCCAGATGAATGTTTGATGGGGTAGATGATCTTGGCCTCCAAAGATCTTCAAGAGCTCGGTCTTCATCATGGCCTCAACCTTTGGATTTACGGCCCTTTGCTTTTGTCTGAACGGCTTGGCGCCATCCTCTAGCTCGATGGTATGCCGGATGACAGTTCTGTCATACCCCTCAAATCTTCGTAGCACCAGGCCACGATGTCTGGGAACTCCCGGCACGTTGATCTAATCCGCACCCGCTCCTCCGACGTGGCAACTGCTCCGACCTTGATGGTTTTATCGAGTTCGAGCTCCAGTGTCAGGATACCGCCTCGGGTCTACTTTGATCCTCGTGGGATATGGCTCGTCATTCCGATCAAAGAGACTTTCTAATGTAATCACTCCTTTTGGGACGTGATTATTCCGTGGAATCGTATCAACCCCTCATATTGCTCGTCATCAGGGTCTCTACCTTCGATTACACACACTTCGTTAACCAGGAATGTGACGATCTCCTCGTCACAACTGAATACCCGCTGTAGGTATCCCTATCGTGCACGTAAGGCCTCGGAATGGTGCGGACCGGCTTCAGCTCGGACGACGTCTTCACTCGAACGCATCTCGCTCCAACAGACGCCGTAATATCCGCGTGCTTGTTTCTCTCACGCGATATTGCCTTAACGTTCAATGAGTCAAACGATTCCATCGGGTCCCAGACCCGATTGCGGTACGCTCTAAGATAGTGATGCTTAGACGCGCATTTATTCGTAACTTGATGACACACTAACTCGAATCTCCGAAAATTTGGAGATGCTTGATTCCGAGCCTTTCCGCCTTTCGGCACCCTAAGCACAGTGGCTTCGTATTCCGCCGAATTGTTAGTACAGCTCCAGTGCCAGCTCGTAGGCATAGTCCCTCCGGGACTCCGGTTGGAGAAACCAGAGGACCCCCGCACCGGCGCCATTCTTGCAACGGGCGCCGTCAAAGAAAAGCTTCCACAGCTCTTCGGGTGCATGTCCTACCTCCTTCGCAAACGGACACGTCAAGCTCCTCGGGCCGCTTAATGGAATAACAGCCTCGTCGTCCCGATTACGGCATTAAAATCCCGCAACGAGAACTCGTCTTCTAGCTGTAGCACTTCGAGAGCTTGCTCGGCCGGCTCTATCGTCACCAGCTTCTTCTTCCGACAACCGGACCATGCACCCATCTCTCCGCCGGTATCTTGTCTACTAGAAAAGGGGAAGGCTTCTCATTGAAAATTTTCAGCCTCCTTCCTTTGAAGGGCACTTCCATGTGCGAGTAGTCTAGAGACAGGTACTCGCCCAACTTCGGCAGTTGAACTCCCGAGAGAGACACATGCCGAAGTAAGGCTCCGGGTCAACAATCACGACCTCTTGGATGACCACAATGTCGAGAGCTTTGTGCAGCCGGATAGGGATGTCCTTTATGACACCAACCGTCTTGACAGGGGTGCCGTCTAATTGCAAGACACCTTGGCTGCTCCGTGTGTATTCCATCCCGATCTCATCGGCACGGCCTTCGGCATCACGACCGAGGAAGCACCGTAATCCACCATGCAGCTAGGAACTATGTGCCCTTGCATCCGCAAAGACAGATAAAAGGGTGGCGGTCCTGCTCTTCCCATGGTGGAGATCACAAAGGTTGAACCAGACAGCAGCCGCATCCGCTGCCGTTCTTCATGTTTTTTAGTGATTCTTGCAAGCAGATCTACCCGGCCTCGGAAGCGTATGGGCATCGTACATGCCGATTCCGGCAGAGTCTTCTTTAACTCGTCTACAATGTCGTAGCCCGAGGTACTAGCTCCTTCGCCGGTTTAGCCGGTTCATACTTGGTCCGGCATCGTTGGGTGGCCTCAACTCGCCGTCTCTTGGTCGAGACGGTACTTCACCTTCTCCCGGGCTTGTTCTTTGGTTTCGGCCGGGGCTGAAGCACAGGGAGCTTAGCGGGAGTTGGGGCCTTTGTCGGAGGCTTAGCCGGAACAAGCGGTCTTTGCTCGGAGAAGGTTTAGCGGGAGCTTTATCTTTGGATGCCTTCTCCCGGGCCGTGTAAGGCCACAGCCGCTTGTACGGTGGCAGCCCATTGGGCTGCGGTCTTTCTCTTCTCGTGTATACCTGCAAAGGTTTAGCCGTGTCCGCAGCTTTCTTTTCTTCCTTGGCGGGCGTCACCGGGTTTTCTTCTGGCAGGGCAAAATTGGCCTCACCGTCCAAGATCATGTACAGCTCATCATCTTCTATAGTGCTGCGGCCAAGGTCCGGATGTAGTGCCGGTGCAAAGTGCAATCTTCCTCCGAATGCGGGTCATTGCAAGTAGTGCACCAGCTGACTCGGTCGGGAGGACCAGGTGGGTCATCTATAGCAAGATTTCTCGAGGCGACGCCTCGCGGTTGGTTTTCCGGGGCTTTATCTTTTGTCAATGCCGGCGGCGCATACGGCCTTCTAGGAGCAAAGTCCATTTGGGCCTGCTTCTTTTTCATAGCAGTCATGTCATTGGACATGGCATGATATCCGGAGGCCAAAGCCCGCACTTCTTGTAGAATCGTGTTCTGGATGTTGCTGTCGGGAGGCGGCAACTGTGCCGGTGGAGGCAAAGCGGCCAATGGAGGAGGGTTAGAATAAGACGCACACTGCGGGGGAGCAGGAAGCGCCGGAAAATGCGGAGCGGGAGGAGGCGGATGAGGGTAATGCAACTGAGGCGGGCCGTATTGAGTTACGACCGGCGCCGGATTCCACCGCGGGCCGGGGCCGCTGCTCCGAAGTAGACGGCACACCACCGTAGCGTAAGGATACCGCGATCTTGGAAAGTCGGGATGAATCGGCTCCCGCACTCGGACGAAGCCCGCCGATGGAGATAATGTCGCCTCAGCTTGTCGGGCAGCTTCGTACAGAGGTGCTAGGAACTCGTCAATTCGGGCGATCTTCAAGAAGAGGCATATGTCCGAGTTGAAGGACCTCGATAGTAGTGAGCAGCCATGCCGGCCGAAGGCCGAAGTTCGGCGAGGTACCCGTTTCCAGGATCTCGCAAACCTAATGTTAAAATCGGACACCTCCTCTTGAGGATGCCTCCGGATTGCTTGGAACCGATGCAAGAGAGAGGTAGGATCAGCAGACTCGTTGCATCCTTTTACGAGCCTCCCGGCAAGTCGGGGCCACCCAAGTGATGGATCCCTCTCGGCGCACGATCTCCACCAAGAGAGAAGCTTTCCCTCGTGGAAAGGGCCAGCAGACGGGTCTTCACACTTTCATCGATGATGGTATGCAGTGCGGCTAGGGCAAGGATGTCCCGGATGTGCTCGTACGTCGTCTTACCGTAGCCGTCGTATGTGGGAATAGACTTTAAAGCAGCAGGGGGCACAGCTTGTCGACCGATCGAGGGCCAAAGGCCCCGAGAGTCCACCGCCGGGAAGAGATCATCGTCATTCGGGTCGTTGATCAGCCATTTCTTCTTCTTCTCCGCCGTCGGTTGTGTACTCGGTATCGGTACTTTCCGAGGATACAAGATTTTCCTCTTCCTCGGCCTCTTCTACTTCGTACTCGGCTTCGTCGAAATGAGCTCGCGGATCAGCCAGCCTGGGTATCTCGCCTCGAGCGTGGATGTCTAGTTCGTAGAACTCAGGCGGGCTTCTCGGATTTCTTGTTCGCCACCTTCTCGTGTGCATGAAGGTGACAGGACCGGTCTTCTAGACTCAGAGGATTTGTTCGTGCAGAGTCGCCAGGTGTTCAGATTTGGAACAAGCAATGAAGCGAACACCGGTGCTTCGATTCTGTCTGGGGTGAGAAACTTCCTTGTCTCACCAAGAGCTCAGAACCGCCGCCGCTGTGGAGACCGATCGAAAATCTCTCGTCGATGTGGGACCCGTGTTCCGCCGAGCGGGGCAGAGAAACCGTTGCGCTAGGTGGAAACCGGATGGGTACTCTTTCTTTAAATCGTGGGACAAGCGTCCCACCGGCGTGCGCAGAAACCGTTGGTTACGAATCCGCCATGAGGAAAGGATTTTTGGTTAATGCGCCCGCATTCGCCCACTCAAGATGAAAGGCCGAAGGAAGAGATGCCTTCCGAGCCAATCTCCGGAGAAGGCCGGCTCCTTTTGGGGGGCTGGATTTAAGCTAAAGGGAACAGAAAGAAATAAAGGAACGGAAAGAGACAAATGTACGGAAAGAGATACAAATATGTCCAAAGGTTGGTGGGGGGAACTAACAAGACGGAACACACCAATCACCGCTACTTACCGCATACAAACACAGAGCATGACAAGGAATTGCAAAACCTAGGCGTACTTCCGATACACCAGCAGCGTATGCACGGCTTCAATAGCTCCCTAGCAAACATTCCCTACAAGGAACTAACAAATAGGGATCGTATCAATCACCAGATACATACACTGACAGGGGTAGAAAGTAAACCTAGAGATGCCGGAGCCAGGTATATGTGTTAGGTAGAGAGTTTAACCGCACATCTTCAATGGCTCCCTAGCAAACATTCCCTACAAGGAACTAACAACAGGGGATCGCATCAATCACCAGATACGGGCCAGCAACGTCACACACAACTGATGGAACTGCTACCAAATTTATAATGAATGCTTTAAATAATGAAGTACGGAAGGTGCTTTAAGCAAGCAATGCTAGAGGAACCCGATCGCCAAATGCCAAAGTGAATTAACGAGCAACGACACAAGTGGGCCTAAGGCATATAATGAAAGACAAGATAAAAGAATAAAGATAGTAGAATGTAACCTGCATACAGATTGTATTCATAAGGTAGCACTACAAGAAGCACGTAGTTCCCCAACAAACATTCCCCTTCCACCCTTTACAATGAATTTCAGATGGGCTTTTATAGCCCGAGTCCCACCTGTTACATTAATGGGCACAGTAGTCCCGCCAAACATGAGCCGACGAAGCGGCGAAAGAGCCGCAAATGCCGACCTTTTGTCGGATCGCTGTACCCGCAAGATGGTCTTCCCGGAACTGGACAGCTACGTGGCAGGAGTGCCGGGTAATTCTTCAAGTCGGCAGGCTTGCTAGTAGCTGGAGCAGTGAAACCTCGATCAGCTTTGAATGTGGCTATTAACGCAGCGGTGGGCAGCCCATGCTTATCCCTTTGGTCGGCAGCCTTGGTTCAAATCCCGAGCCGGACACTTGTCCGATGATGGGTTATGCCGTGAGACACATGCCCGCCTTAGAGGGCATTCTATCCATCTTTGCTTGGGATCGGGCTCCTTGGGATGCGTGCAAAAATCAGGCAAGGGGAAGGCCTTCAAGCCTTGGTCAAATTCCGGGTTTGTTCCCCTACCGTACACCCGTCAAGGGCGCATTCCCGCTCCGTTGAGAAGTCGAATCGCGCACAAGCGAACACCGGTGTCCGCCGCCATATGGACTCGCTCCGGCATTTTACCTTTTTTCTCGCATTGACCGCCGCGGCAAGGTGCGCCAGAGGTGGGGCGAAGTGCGCACTTCGCACCAAAATCGGGCGAAGTGCGCACTTCGCACTAGCACTGGGCGAAGTGCGAACTTCGCACCAGCACTTAGCCAATTTCGGATAGACCCGCCGGAAAGCCGGAAAATCAACTCGGGGAACTCCATGGAAAAAAGGGGGGAGAGAAAGAGAATGGGAAAGAAAAGGAAAGGGAGAGAAGCGAGAAAAACGGAAGGAGGAAAAGAAGAGCAGCACTGTTACAAAACAACATTGAAGACATTGCACCCCGTGCAAAAATGTGACAACAAGTTCCTCCTCCTAAACCACTAGCAGTGCTTTCTCATCTTCATGGAGATCTTCATCCCATACCATCTGTAGCAATTATTTTCCTTCAAAAGTAAAGAACCTTGTTGCAGAGTAATTTGCCTTTTACACATATTTCACAAATCTTGCATGATTTTTTTCTCCCAGTTTCACAAACACTTCCCTAATTAAATAGGGAGTTCATAATTTTTTCATTCCTTAGCATTTAACACATGTACTCTTTTAGTGGAGACTGTGTTGAGATGTAGTGGCATTGGTCGCAGCTCTGGCGTAAGGGTGCAGTTGCTAATCTTAATGTTTAGATGCAGATTGGTGCTTCCCTTTTGCTTTTAGTTCGACCTTCTTTTGATTGCTCTATGTTGTGCTCGTAAACATTCCTTTATGCAAGAGGATGTAACAAATCAAGAAGGTGCAGCATTGGAAGAGGAAACAATTCAACTTCCAAAATGACTTACACATGCACTCGTTTAGTGGAGACTGTGTTGAGATGTAGTGGCATTGGTCGCAGCTCTGGCGTAAGGGTGCAGTTGCTAATATTAATGTTTAGATGCAGATTAGTGCTTCCCTTTTGCTTTTAGTTCAACCTTCTTTTGATTGCTCTATGTTGTGATCGTAAACATTCCTTTATGCAAGAGGATGTAACAAATCAAGAAAGTGCAGCATTGGAAGAGGAAACAATTCAACTTCCAAAATGACTTACAGTTTGAAGTTCATGCCCAAGATAGCAGTTGGTGTTGGCGCTGACATTGGTGTGCCGAGAAGCCTCCTGCACAAGATGTCGGAGTCCAAAGTTCGAAGTTCGAGCCCAAGCTAGAAATTGGTGCTAGAGATGACATTGGTGTGCCTAGAAGCCTTTTGTGCAAAGATGTTGGAGTCCAAAGTTCAAAATTTGAACTTCAGAGTTTGGTCCCAAGTTGGTAGTTGGTGTTGGTGCTGACGTTGGTGTGCCCAGAAGCCTTCTACAAAGATGTTGGAGTCCAAAATTCAGAGTTTGGAGTTCACACCCAATCTGGCAGCTGGTGCTAGTGTTGATGTTGGTGGTCAAAGAAGCCTTTTCGCAAGATGTCAGAGACTTAAGTTCAAAGTGAGAGTTCGGGCCCAAGTTAGCAATTGGTGTTGGTGCTAATGTTGGTGTGTCCAAAAGCCTTCTGGAGTTCAGAGTTTGGACATTAGCTAATGAATTTAGTTGAGGTGAAGTTTGGCCTCATTGTCTCTTCCAGACTTTTGACACTGCTTTCTAAAATACAGACACGTGTTATTACTCAAAACTCAAAGCAAAGAATGAGGTGAAGTTTGGTCTCTTTCAGACTTCAGGCACTGAAAACATTACCTACCCAAGTTGTAAAGTTGGATAAGCTCTGGTTACTCAAATTAGGGCAGCTAGACACACAGCGCGTACAATTATCAAGGCATAATCCACTTAATAGGTGTGACACCACAGAGACATAACGTTAGAGCTAATGTTGGCACCCCAAGTGGAGTTGGCATCGTGAATAGATGTGGTGCCATAGGTGGTCATGGCACTAGCCCATAGGCTGAAAAGTCATGATGGGCACCAAAACCTATGGGTTGGCATCATTCTAGCACTGCAGCCCATGAGGACTCTGAGCAACCCCTGCCTTGCTTGGATCAGTGTATTTGAGGCCAATAGTGATGCCTTGTGTTGGAGATAATCTTTGATGAGATAGGCAACATCCCCAAACCCTAAAGTTCCACCTAATCTTTAAGTCTCATTAATAAAAGTAGATTTCCAAAAGCAACCTATAATTAGAGGAAGTCTAATCCAAGCTCTTGTGCATCTCAATGAGAAATATGAGGCCATTAGAAGAGTTGAAACATGGAAGGTTCCCAACAAG
Source organism: Wollemia nobilis (assembly GCA_028583015.1). Classification (NCBI taxonomy): domain Eukaryota; kingdom Viridiplantae; phylum Streptophyta; class Pinopsida; order Araucariales; family Araucariaceae; genus Wollemia; species Wollemia nobilis. The sequence continues at coordinate 4,023,997 of JAQPPZ010017221.1, forward strand.
GGGCATACTATATCACATTATTTCTTTTATTTTATTCCTGAAACCAGCACCAAGTTTTATTAGCTAAAGGGGACCCACCGTGGCCCTTCAAAATCCCCTTCTTTGACCCCATGTTCGGCACGGCTAGTCTCTTCAATCAACACATGAAAAATTACTTGCCATAGATTCAACAATGAGTGCCAAACATATAACTGTGCTTGTGTTGAGGTAGATAGCACTTCCATCCCATATCAACAAGTTGGGGCACCAAGGGAATTAAATCCAATGAAAACACCAACATGGCAGCCTCCATCACAATCCAAATGTAGGAATTACCCCAGCCCATGCATTAGAATTGAGTCCCTCCAACCTTGTTTGGGTTATAATCGAGGAAGGGCCTATCACCCCAGTTGTGTTACCACAATCCCGAGAGTTCAAAAGACTAACTCAGTAGTCGTTGTGTATCCAATAGAAGGGTTCCCCTACCCATATGGGCATCATCTCTGTTGCAATTCACTTCCGCCAACCAGAACCAAGGACATCATCACTTAGTCCATTAAGGACATGACCATCCTTGGCGAATCAGTTATGGAATGACACTGCATTTACAGATTAAGGCCTATTAACTCTTCTTCTTGAAAACCACAACCTAGCTCGCTTGAAATTGACAAAAACTCAAATCTGAAATTTAAATATGAACTGAAATCAACAATCAACCAATAAACAGAAAAGTCCAAGCTTGCAGGTGAGCAACTCCCAAATTCAGAAGATAACCAATCTTCTCCCCTCTGTGAATAACACAATATTTTATTCAGCAAAAGACCTCTTATTCATGAAGTATCTCCGTGCTTGTAGATGAGGAACAGCTTTATTCTATTCTTGCTTTATACCACAACTATAATTGCATTGTCCTCCCAGAGTCCCAACAGTACTTGGCATATTCTCCAGCTGCACTTGCTATATTTTCCAGCTAGACTGGCTTTACTCATTTATCTGAAGATGATATATTTTTCCAACTGTACTTGCTTTATTTTCCAAATGCACTTTTATTCTATTTAGTTATTATATTCTCTCTTAGCTGCACTTTCCTTATTCTCTTCTTATAAAGTAACTCTTATTCCCTTAAGCAACATTGGACTCAATACACATGAGACCTCTAATGTTCCTCTACTTCTTGGAGGAATGTACAGTCTGCATCTAGATAGGCCTTGTTAGGAAGATGTCCTTCAAGTCCAACATGTCATGTAAGGTGGTATTACCCACTTGTAAAGGATTGCTAGGCTTGGGGAGTCCTCAAACTCCAAGGTTGAGTTCCTTAACATGGTGTTCCCTTGCCTCTTCAAATTTTTCTTGCATGGCCATTTCAACCCCAGGATGAGCCTCTTCGACCTGCTTCTAGATGGACTATTAGCATGCAGTCCTTTCTTTCAGATGTTCATGTTAGGAGAGAATTTAGGAATGCTTATTTGGTAATTCTGGCATGGCCTCTTAAAGCTACTGAATCGGGTTTGTAGAGTACAGGAAGGGGCTGCATAAGGGAGACAATCTTACCTCCTGTAACTCAATTTGGTTCTGTGAATTGGCAACAAGGTCTTCATGTTCAATGATTTGTTTGTGAAGCTTCTAGTTGTGGCTTTAAAGCTGCTGCATTTGGTCTTGGAATGCAAATCCAATTTCTTCAGGGCTAAGACCCAGTCAATGAGGACACCCACTCATGCACAAAAATTTAAAGTGTTCTGGTAAGAACATCTGTCCTTAAGAGACTTCTGTCCTACTGAAACAGGTGTTGTTGCTCAGTAATCCCAGAATTCAGGTTCCTGTATTTTCATAGGGCACCAAACAGAGAGCCTCAGCATAAGGCAGTCTGGACTTAACACAGCAATATACCTTAAATTCAAAAAAAAAAAGGGGCTGTCAGAGGGCATCAGAAATTCTGCAGCTTGAGTGTCCACCATAGAGCACTCACAAATGGACAGGAGATTTTGGAAACAGAGCTCATAGGATTCCCAGAACAAGAATAGGTGGCTTTGCTCTGTCACCAATTTGGACAAGGCCCCAGGATTCCAGATATTACAGTTCAACAAGGATTGCAACCCCCAGAAAATTAGACTGGTAAATGTTAGACTTCAAAGTGATAAATTTTGGACAGCATAATTTAAACTGGTAAGATTCAATCAGAGATCTCAAGCTGTGAAATTCAAACTCAAAATATCCATAATTGTATCATGTTCCTATATTTGTGGACATCTCCCCCTGCACATCTCATCCAATCTTTGCACCTTTTTGTGAACTAGACAACCCTGCTCCTTAGAACTCCCAAACACTTTCCAAGATTCCCCTTGGGATTGCACAAGCTGGCTCCATGCATACTTGAAAAGAAGAAAGCACCTGGATTTGAACTTGCATGAACAACAGAAAGCTGTTCTCTGGGTGGTATATTCAGGTAATAGACAAAAAACATAAAAACTGGAGATGCATAGACACACCAAATAGGATTCACTATTAGAAGAAATATAGCCTGTAAAAGCCTAACTTCCTACTTAAAAGTTAAGTCACTGAAACTGCCAGCCTTCAATATTTAAGACCCTAGGTATGCATACTTCTCCAAACCTTAGAATGTGATACACCCTTTACGGGTATTCTCGAGGGACAAAGCGATCTCAGGAATGTTTCCAGATTGTATACTTGAACCCTTCAATAAACCAATGAGCAAGAGAAATGCTGTCAGAGACAGACGTTGTAGCATGCATCACAGGATCCAGCAAGTCATTAAGAATAGTAATAATGGACCATATTCTGAAGGATTATTGTAAATTGATGACAACTAAGCCCCATTATCATCAGCCCTGCTCCTCATGTTTCTGATGGAGCTACCAGTTTGGAATTATGGAAACAAGAATAGCAATAGCCATAAGAATGAATGAGCTCAAAGATGCTGTAGAAACAATTAAGGATCAAATTGCCAAGTACCATAGAACTGATAGGGAAGAGATACACTGGAGCATGAATACTCTCAACTATAAGAATAGATCAGAAATTTTAATAACAAGTATGCAAAAAGTGAATCAATCAGTTGCATCAAATTATTCACAAGGGTCTTATTTGGGACAATGCATCTTTCAATCTGAGACTTAAAAATTTAACCATGAATGTATGATTTAAGTTATTTGATTCTTTTAGGTGTCTGAGTTGTCTTATCAAAAACACCTTTGACTTCCTCGACTTTGTCTTTTAAGATTTTTAAAATATTTTTATAGTAGATCTCTCAAACAGCTATAGGTAGATAAGTCTCAGGATTGCCTTCTCAAATTGCGGGCGTTATATGGTTTCTAAATGCATGAGTTGGTTTGTGACTCATGGCCTTGCAATTATTTAGGAATCATGAAATGCTAGGAAAGATGAAATACCAACTACGTAGATATGGACATATTGGTCCTATTTTCAAGGAAGTGCCGAGGTGGTAGTAAAGTCAGATCATTTAATGTAATTACATCCATGCTTTAGTGACATGTTTCTCAATTCATGTCAGTTATTATGCCAAGGCTTACCTAAACTGTACAAGGAAATAAGTTCGTTATGGACACATCCCAAACTAAGCACATGGAAAACCATACTTCAAAAAAAAATTGTTCGTGAAAAACCAAAAATAGTACTTTTGTTGGCATAATGACATCTTTTTAAATTATGTCATTTCTAATGTTAAGGGTTACCTAAACTACAAGGAAATGAGTTTGTTATGAACATCCCAACTGAAGTGCATGGAAAACCATACTTCAAAAGATATTTTGTTTGTGCAAAATCAAAAAGAGTACTTTAGATGGAATGACACAAATTTGGAAAAATTGTCATCCATAGTATGACACATATTTCCATTACAGCTTACTGCTGGACCAGTTACAAGAGAGTTTGCTAGTTACAAGGTTGAAGACAAGCAATCACCTATCTGAGACAAAAACGAATCGCTGGTTAGCTGGATCCTGAAGGGCTTTCCTAAGTAAGAGACGCTCTGCTTGGATCATGCTTGCTTCTCCCCAGTCTACCTGGTCCAAAAAGTTATTTTTTAATAAATAGAACAATACCTAACCCAAACACTGTCCACACTATTCTGCCAATAGATAAGCAACTTGGACAACACTTACAAGTGAGTTCATACAGAAAAAAGCTATACACATAGGCATATCCCTATAGTTTCTTATAGGCTGAATAAATAGAGAAATTGGCTAATAACTAGCGAGAGCACGTTTTATGTTTATAGTCCCTTTAGAAGATCACTATTCATATAATAATTGCAAAAGGACAAACCTGAATACTGTTACTCAGCTGCCTTCCATAAAAATATGTACATCTTGTTGTTCCTTTACTGAAGATGAATCCTGGTCTTGAATGAATATATATTGAAAACTTGTCCTCATCTGCCCCCTGTGCAAGGCAAACATATACCATTTCAAAAATTCACATTGTCCTCAGCTACAATTTTTCAAAATATAAACTACATGAATGTCATGTATAGTTTAGTAAAAAATACTGTTAAGTTTAGCAAAACGTGGAAGAAATTATTTCACAATGCAAAATGAGCTCAAAATCTATAAACCAACATCCATAAAGAAAATTTTTATATGCAGACAATTAAAATCAAATTACAGGATTTAGTAAAGGGTAAAATTAGTCCCACAGAATATGAGATCAAGACCTATGAAGTACCATCCATAAAGGAACTTTTCATATGCTGATGATCTGAAATCAAAGCCACAAGACCCAGCACTGACTCCTAAAAACTTGCAAAGACAACACTGGACTCAGACCCCAAAACATTGAGTCAGAAAACCTGCATATTTTTGTAAGTTAGTGTCAATTCCTGCACAAAATGTCCTGAAGACAAATATTGAGCCAAAGATAACAGTCAAGGACAAAATGTAGGGAAAATGAGAAGTGTGGGCTCCCTAAGAACAAGCAGTTCAAAAAAAAGGCCCATGGGGTTGAAGTCCAACTGTTGACAATGTTTGGCTTGCAAAGAACCCACTAGGGTTCAATTCCTATGGATACTATGATATATGTTTTCTTTCTAGTAACCACTACATGGTTCATTGAAATACTGCAGTGAAACAGTCACGGATGGGGCCCATTTCAATCCCCTATAACCAATATAAATTTTAAAAAATAAAAGCTAGATGCAGTTGGACAGAAGATGAAAATATAAAATAATTTACTTTATCTTGTATGGATTTGTGTTTACTTGTCCTTGTCAACTGATGGATGTATCCCATATTTTTGGGTACAATATTCTGTATTGCAAGTCAATCCTTACTCTTTGGCTTGCCATTCTGGAAATTTGAAGTTGCCAAGTTTTACTATTTAAGTCATATGATTTTGCATAAAACAAATCCATTTAAATTACAAAAATTGTTATTACAGACTAGTTATGACAAAAAGTAAACTCCCATAGCACATTTTCTTGTTTTTAGTTTAGCATAACTTTATTTACAATTTTGGTTGATTGCACAATTACAAATTTTTGGATTTTTGTTATTTTTTCCAAGTTTCTGCTAGACTCACAAGTAGAAATAGTTTCTTACACTTGCCAATCTAAACTATTTGGTTTTCTAAGAATTTCCCTCTTAATCACATGGCTTTATTTAAATATATCTGTTTGAATTATGCACATTATAATGGCAGTTTAATTTAGCTGAATTTGAAGACAATTCAAATTGCATCTTGCTGATTTTGTCTAGTGCATAACTTTCTAACAACTTTAATTAGTTGTACAATTAATTTTTTTTTTCGAATTGTTACCCATGTCACAAGTCAACTAGACTCTTTAGCTTACCAAGTTTTGCCACCTGAGTCATGTGACTTTGTTTAAAACAGATCTGTATGAGTTAAACATATTTTTATGACACTATAATTCAGATAAAATTTGAAAACAATTCACATTGCATATGGTCAAGCATTTTTTTTTCCAATGAGTTTACATGGGTTTTTATGAGGGGTCCCAGTCCCCTCACATACTGAGTGGGATTTGAACCTTGGACCTCTCAAAGAGAAGCCAAAGCCCTTACCACTAATATGTTCAAGCATTTTATTCAAAACAACTTTAGCCAATTTAATTTTGAAGCCTTTGAAGTATCTCACAACTTAGTTGAAAGATCCTTATTTTGTGCATTTTGCAAATAAAATAATATTTCCTGTAATCTGCCCTAACAGTTGAAGCGAAGCTGACTTTAGTACAAAACTTTTGTGCATTTAAGACTACAGTAGTTGGTTAACAACTATAGTCTAATAATGATGCTTATCCAATATCCGTATTCACACCTGCATTACCAAAAAAGGAAATGGATAAGAAACAGGAAATAAGGAAAAGCGGTTAGGGGAAAGGGACTGCAAAATGTTTCATCACAAGAACCGCTATGGGCCTTTTTGTTTTTCATAATTTAAAAAAATCAATTTTTAACTATCTATGGCCAAATAGAGATGAAATCTTATCTTTTATGTAAACTAACTTATGATACCCCATGCAACACAGTTCAATTGGTAAATAAATGGGATGGCAGCGTGTGCTTGAATATTTGACGACATATTTGCACAGCAAGACAAATAAGCTAGATACAATTTGAAAAACATCATGGTAAAAGATGCTGGGACTGGAGTGTTTTCTACTTTCTATAATTCTACTCGCTTACGAGGGAAATAGCCTGCAAGGCAGGTTTAAATTTCGATCTCTAACCAATGGATCCCATTTGCCAGCTTCTCATCGAAGGCTCAATTTCTGTGTCCAGAAATATCTGGTCATTACAGCCTTTATATTTTGCCAGCTGGGTAATTCCTCACAAGTTTTTTCAAAAATATAGATTTGTCCATCAGCAAACTTTCATCTTCAAACAGAACTAGGTTTTTCACTAAAATATACACAGGGTAACTAGATGCTCTAAAATTTACCACTTTATCCTATATCTTCCTTGAAATATTAGTGTATAGTTTTTCTAGCAAATTTTCATTTTAAAAAATACATAAATGCCCGGTTTACTATAAAATTCGCACAAAATCATTAGATTCACCAAAATTCACTGTTATTTATCACATATTTCTCCTCAAAGATTTGTATATATGTGACTAGACTCAATAGCTAAGTTTTTCACTAGAAAATTTTCATCTCAAAAAATAAATAAATAACTACATAAATAGCTAAACTTTCCTGTAAATGTGAATAAAGTTATTGGATTCACCAAAATTTACCGATATTTTTCTTCAAATATTTGCCTATATATGTCATTAGATTCACTGGCTAAGTTTTCACCAGAAACTTTCTGTTTCAAAAATAAATAAATGGATAATAACTCTTTTCCATCCCATAATTTACTCCATGCATCTAACAACTGTGCCATAAAGTCATTTTATTAAACAAAAATTACCAGTATTTAAGCCATATTTTTCCTCAAATATTTGCCTCGATGTCAATAGATTCACTAGCTGTGCCACAAAGTCATTTTATTAAACAAAAATTACCAGTAATTATGCCATATTTTTCCTCAAATATTTGCCTAAATGTCAATAGATTCACTAGCTAGAATTTTTACCAGCAAATTTTCATTTCAAAAATTAATATATAAATAGGCCGCATTTACTATAAAATGTCCAATAAATCATTAAATTCGGATTATTTTATTAGCACATTTCATTTATATAACCCTAATTCAATGCGTGACCAAAATTTTCCCCTGTAATTACCTCGAAGAAGCGCTGCCACACAAAATCCAGAGCAATGCGGTTCCGCGCGATGTAGAGGAACGCAATCTTTGGCGAGGCAGCAACAAAACGATTAAAATTTAAAAAATTCAGACGTGAGCGCGGCATGTAACGCAGCTGCAAAACGAGGGTTAATGTTACCGTCACACACAGCAATCCTATAACCAACTTCTGCCATTTGCAACAGTATCTCTGCTCCTTGTTACGCTGGTGGTGGTGAATTTTCTTCTTCTTCATGTTCATCTTTTCCACACCAGCAAAAGATCAGCACTCTCCATCAATTATTAGAAAGCAGCCAGGGCCAGGGCCAATTTGAAGGCCAACGAGATCTTAAATTTTCAGTTTACTCAAGGAAAATTTAAATAACATACATTACACAGAATAGTAACAACAACGATAACAACAATCTTCAGCTCCACGTTTTTCAGAGGTGATCATACTAGACCGGTGGGGACTGCACGGCCAGCAAAGAAACTCGATGCATTTTATTCTTATTCCCGAGGGCTCCTTTCCCGTCGTCACATGCTAATGATTCCCTATTACATGCCTATTATAGCTTCTAATTTAACAGCGGCGCCTCGAAGGTAAGAGAGTGTATTCTGTTGTGAAGTCCATTCCTTGGGTAGGTAGTCAAGATCTGTCCTTCAATGTCCATGTGTTACCACTGGGCTTAAATGGTTTGATGCTGGATGCGAGACAGCGAAAACGTAGTTTGGTGGGTTTCGTAGGACCCACTGCGTGGAACTTGTGGTGTCGGTTGTCGTTCCATCTCGGCTTCGAGACCGGTGGCGTGCAGGACGGACGGACTTATCGCGCGGGATTCTATTATTATTATATTCTCCTCTACCGCCTAGCACTCCGTTAAAATTAATTCAGATTCTCCCTTCAAATTTTATAAACCGTAGCCCACTAAATTAACTTAAGAGTCAACAGAACTTTTACCGTTCACTGAATTTTACCAACTTAGTATACAAACATTGAAAGTCAACGAGATCATTCGTTTCGTGAACCTATAGTTCACAACCAAACATTAAACTACTATCAACTAATATATTTCTTTCCAATCATTATTTTCATCTAAACGGTTAAGATTTTCTGAATATTCTAATTTGCGTGAAGTAGATCTATGCCGGTTGTTTCTCAACGTCGGTAACCGTAGTTTTCAGGTTATTCTACCGTGAGACTAACAATTGTTTTTTTTTTTAAATTGAACAAATTATTATGAAAATGATCTTATATTTAGTAAATATGAAACATAAGTAATTGACATCTATAATAGGAGAAATTAGAGATAAAATTCTATATAGATAATAAGATGGGTTATTTGCGTATGTATACTTAGTGAAATTAAATAGTGATGTTATTTTAAAAATGATTTTATATTTATTAACTATATAAATAAATTATTATTATTATTATAATTAATAAAATTATCTATATAAATTTGATTTTTAATCAAAAAGTTAGAGGTAAAGTAGATTTTAATGGTCATGAGGTTATAGACTTTTATTTTAAGATTTGATTGGTGTGATAAACTTTTAGGACTGATTTTTAGAGGGTTGAGCATCCTCATCTCAACCTGACCTTTTAGGGTTAAGCGTCCTCATCTCAACATGACCTCTCATAAGAGGGAGAACTAAACTTATCAATAGAAAATTGAACACACAGTCATACACAAGCCTAGTCTTTTGAACTTTAACATCCAAAAGAACAGCTTAAAATAAATCATAAGATGATTTTTTAAGAAGGATGTTATTTTATATAATATATGGTTATGCAAGCAGAGTTTAGTTATTAAACCTTGTTTTTGAACTTTGAAAAGATGATTTTTAAGAAGGATGTTATTTTATATAATATATGGTTATGCAAGCAGAGTTTAGTTATTAAACCTTGTTTTTTGAACTTTGAACATCCAAAAGAACAGCCTAAAATAGATCATATAATGAAGGATGTTATTGTATATAATATATGGTTATGCAAGCAGATTTTAGTTATTAAAATGCATGGTGTATAACCTTACTTTAAAAATTTGAACCTTAACCCATGTGTTGTAGGTGAGTTGGAGAGGAGAGGGCAATCCTTCAAGGGAGGTCCCAGGTTCAAATCTCCACCCTACCAAAAAGTTGAATTGGGTATCCAAAATCCAATTGATAATGTTGGTACGGGCAGGGCCGGGTGCAACCCCGGGTGACTTTGACGGTGTAGAACCCCCTGTTCGTGGTCTCTCAGACCAAGACGGCTACGCAAGAGGTTTTTCGCTTTAAAAAAAAAAATTCGAACCTTAAACTTCTTTTAGAATTCTAAAATCTTTATTGTTAAATTTATTTACGAAAATAAATAATCTTAAATAAAAATAAAAATTCGAACTTTTTTAGAATTGTTAAATAAAAATTCGAACCTTAAACTTCTTTTAGAATTCTAAAATCTTTATTGTTAAATTTATTTACCAAAATAAATAATCTTAAACTTTTAAAGTTTCAAAATCTTTAATATTAAACTTATTCATAAAAATTAATATAATTTTATTTTGTAAAAAATGTTATACAAACCCACATGAAACTAAAAGACTTAAAGCCTTCCTTACATCAAGTATCCCAGTGAATATTATGTCTATACCTCATGAAGATGCCCTATTACAACATATGTAATATGATAGTCTTCAAAATTTATATAACTTTTGCAATTAAGTTGTACATAAATAATAATTAAATATATAAATAAGTTTTATATTTAATTGTTTAAATTATAATGTTGAATGTGTTTTAAATTAATTAATATATATATATATATATATATATATATATATATTGGTAATTTTAAGATATTGGGGTTTTGATCAGGAATCTCCCAATCTGTCACAACAATTTCATCGGGGAGACACACACCCACCCCCTCACACACTCACCCACGCCACAGTTTGAACCTTGGACCTCTCGAAAAAGAACTAAAGCCCAAACCGGCACCCTCAGGTGCTATAAATAATATATATATTATAATGTATAATAATAAATAATATGTGATTGCTTTTTAACCAGTTTATACATGTTATAATGATATGTAATTGTTAAGTCATATGGTTGTAGATATTTTTATATTTAAAAATTAATATATATTTAATATAAAATAAGGTTGAAAGTTACAATGATATCAAAATGTTGGAATTGAGTATAACAATTTTTATTTTTATTTTTAATAAGAAGTGATTGAACTCAGGTCACATCACCGATAATGCAAGTGGCATCCTTGGAGTATAATAATATTGATTATGTATGGCTTTGAACATTCTAGACATCTTGATTTTCAATGCAATTTAATATTTGATAATCTCATAAGTTACTTTATAAACTAAGGGTATCTTTGAGTATATCAACTTAAGGAATAACATTTAATTTAATTTACTTAAACAATACAAAAAGTTCTAATAAAAAAAAAAATTGCATATCTTAATCATTTGTTATTATATTAAAATGTATAATTAACAGTATGTGATTCTTAAATCATATGATTGTAAATATTTTTATATTTAATATAAAATAAGGTTTGAGGTTTCATTTATGTCAAAATGTTGAAATTGATTATAACATTTTTTTTTAATTTGGTTATTGTGAGAAACCTCAATGCACACGCAGTCTCCTCCTAACCATGACCCCTCGTAAAGCCGAGAGCTATACTTATCAATAGAAAATTTAACATAAATCCATCACACACCCACCCCCTCACACACTCACCCACGTCGCGGTTATTATAAAAATATTTTTTATTTTTATTTTTTTTTAAATTATAACAATATTGATTATGCATCGCTTTGCACATTCTAAACATCTTTATTTTCAATGTAGATTGATATTTGATAATCGTTTTAAGTTACTTTATAAACTAAGAGCATCCTTGAGTATATAACTTAGGGATTAACATTGAATTTAATCTACTTAAACAATACTTCAAGTTTGAATAACAAAAATTGCATATTAGTCTGTTTTGAATTTTTGAGTGCGTGTCAACTGACGATGGTGAAAACCCTGAGCAACCAATGGTCTCCATCTCACGTCGGCTCAACGACAATGAGGCAAATAGGCTTGTTAGGAGCAACCCTTGTGGTTTGAACCTTGCACTTGCTAGTTACTAAAAATAGTGGTCGTAACCAACTCTTCTATGTAATAAAAGTTAAAACAAAAAACAAAAAAACAAAAAAAATTGCATATCTAGATATGATCACATGTCATTATAAAAGGTTTACCCGATTCAACTGGAGGTTATAGTGATGACAAGGAGGGAGATTCAAACCCACAAAATGCTATAGAAAATTGTAACAAGTTATTGATTCCTCTAATATAATGAAAAACATTTTATTTTCAAACATCTAAATCAAACCACAAAAAATCAAAACATCACATCAAGCTAGAAATACAAGTATCATATATATACCTCATATTATACATGACACAAGAGGTGTATCACAAAAGAAAACAAAATGATGCACTCAACTCATGAAAGGAGGGTGTACCATAACCCTAAAATTTGGCACTCTCACTCTCAAACACCCCTAAACTTACCTAACAAGTAAAACCAACCTCTCCATCACCTCTAGAGGAGGAAGGGGATGCTACTAAAAGCTAATAGACCTATAGACCTCTGAGAAGTGTCACTCACCGACAAAGTCCTCAACCTTGATCTCGAAGATGATGGTGCTTATCACTCTACAGGTACCACTACATGATATAGCTGATGATAGTACATGGTCCTACCTCTCTCCCTTTTGGTATGGACCTTGATATGCTATAACTTTTCCATAATATCTACCCTAATGATCTCTAGCACTACTCTAAATGTTTGTGTAAGTCCTATATTTTTTCAAATAAACTCATAGTTAAATTGTTAAATTTAGAAACTACTTACCTCTTATGGATAAATAGGATTTGACCTAATGGTTTAAATGATAAGATCAAGAATTTAAAATATCTGAAAAGTTTCAAACAAAAAAATTAGGTGGGTGGTTATGCAACTTAGGTCAAAGGATAATGAAGTTGTCCATGCTCAACCTTGGACCTAAGGTCAAAGATAAATAAGTTATTTAAATTCAAGTTTTATTGGAACTATCACGACTCAATTTTTCTATATATATATTATTTTCAATTGTTTAATCTTAGTTACAAAGACAATTATCAATAAATTATTCACAATTGTCTTTTAAACTCATTAAACATAAATGGTTTCAAAAGAATTTTAAACTTAAAAATAAAATATATTCATGCATTTAAAAAAATGGTTTATATTAAAAAATTAATTAATTAATTGAAGCAATATAACTAGACTTTATAAATCAAGTGGCATTAGCTTAACCAGTTAGATTCCTTAACTTTTAAGGAGGATATATAGGTTCAAATCTTGTTGAAGATAGATGCATAATTGTCAAGGTTGTTGTAATACCACGATGTGATAATTGTCAAGCTTGTTATAATACCACAATGTGATCACGATGTATATGGGTGAGGCCCATTTCAATCTCATATAATGAATTAAAAAAACTATGCTTTGTAAGATTGTCGAGTTGATTATTTATGGCAAGTATTTTTCACTTAAACTAAAATAGTTTTTTTTTTTATATATATCTTGTAATTTGGCATGTATGGTCCCTATAGATATCAAATGTGACGACTTTCATACTTCCTCTCTTTTGCCTTTAATGATAAAACATTTCAATTATGTTTAAAAAAAATGGTTTGTCATTCATTCCATAAAGTATCATAAATATGTAATATGGGCATATGAAGATCTTTGGTTAGCTTTATTTAAATTTATAGGTATCGGCATTTTTGAGTCACCTTCATTACCATAGGAAACTATAGGTACATATTAAGACATGGACCCCAAATATTTTGATGCATGAACCATATAAATAGTGTTGGGGTTTCTTTATTGTCAAATTTGTAAACCTATAAAGTTGTAATGTGTCAACTAATATCAATGTTAAGTTGTTTCATTAATTCTTATTGATATGGAGCATATAAGGTGTTTCAATGTTTTGTATTCATATGGATGGTGACCATGTTTAAAGGGAAATCATGATATGTTTATGCTTTTATTGATATAAAGCATAAAAAGGGTTTCATTGTTTTGTATTGTATGTAACATCAATGGATGGCTTTCATACTTCCCATATTTTCCCCTTAGTGATAAAATATTTCAAATATATTTACAAAAAAATGGTTTGTCATTCATTCCTTAAAGTAAAAGCATCATAAAGATCTAACATGGCCATATGAAGATTTGTGGTTGGTTTTATCTAGATTTATAGTCATTGATCTTATTGAGTTGCCTCTTTTACCATAAGAAACCATAAGTACATCTTAGGGGATGGACCCCAAATATTTTGAACCAAATAAATAGCATTGGAATTTCCTTATTGATAAATTTATAAGTTTATAAAGTTGCAATGTATCAACTAATATTAATGTTAAGTTTCTTCATTGTTTCTTATTGATATGGAACATATTAGGTGTTTCAATGTTTTGTATTGATATGGAGGGTGACCTTATTTAAAGAGAGATCATGAAATGTTTATGTTTTTTATTGATATGGAGCATATAAAGTGTTTCATTTTTTTGTATTAATATGTACAATGACTCTATTGTTAGAGAGAAATCATTAAATGTTTTTTTCTAGGGGGTTTCATAATAATCCAATCACATGGTCTAAGATTGCATTATTATGAAAGTTGTTAGAATCATTCTATGAAAAGTAATAAATATACAACAAAATAAGAAAATATCTCTATCAATGAGGAGGAGGTGAAGGTATTGGAATTATGGGTGAGCCCATATAGCATTAGCTTATTTAATTGTGAAATTTACATTTTCAACACTAATTTTTATGTGTTGAACAATATCATTTGATTAAACCTAAGAAGAAGAATACAAAAAAAGGGTAGCCAAGATTTACTCTTGTGTCATTCCTAGGAGTCATCCATTCCTAGAATGGCCATAGCCTAAGTAATCTAAGGGATATTCCAAGTTTTGAGAAAGCTTTGACACCATTCCAAACCTAAGGAGCTAATAACAAGACCATAATATATGCATTGGATTTTCCAACTACTAATATGCAAAGTAGACTATCAAATCAAGGCCAATATGGTTAGCCAACTCCCTACTAGGACACCTCCTAATAAAAGAGACCATGCAAAAATCACCTTCTTTAGCTCTACTAGCGACAACCAAACTATGTGTATATATTTTAACCAAATTTCCAAAGAAAAATCAACTTCACAGTATTTATTTAGTCAAGGAGCTAAGCTTGGGGTTAAACAGAGCCATTTGTAGGCTTCTTTAATAGAGTATGCAACAAAATTTTTATGACTAATCCAATTCTAGTCTTAGGTTCACTCAATTTGATACATATGGGATAAGGGCTTTAATAAAGTTTGTGAGAAAGTATTTAATCTTGTTAATATATGTAAGATTTTTCTCTTCACGTTATAGTATTGTTTAATTTTTGTTTCTGAGAGTCATTCTTTTATATCTATATTTAACAAATCTTCCAAAGATGTGATATACTTCTTATATAGTCTCTTTGGTAGGATATCTTTGTTGAGCTCAAGCAAACCATAATTGTTTGTGAAATGTGGGGACCACCATAAACTTTGAGAAAGAGTTGAAAATATTTTTTGGAAGAGAATTCCTCCCACTGTAAAAAATATATTAATTTTATTCCAAGTCTGCAAAATGTTGTAGGAAATAAAGGTGCCAAAAGTCTTTATTTAGCAAACCAAAATAGAAGAGTCTAAAGGCCAAGGTCTTCCTATGAATATAATCCTTTTGGATGGGCCTTAAGAAACATATTCCTAAGATTTTTCTTTCATGGCTCATTACCTATAGCCATACAAACCACCCATTTTGCAACCAGGGCTAATCCTTGATTTTTTATATTAATCAAACTTAGGCTCTCATGTCCTAAGCATTACCATCAGTTTTAGTCCATAAAAAAATCTTAAATTTTTCTCTATCTTTTAGGAGGCTTGGAAGCCTACCCAACAAGATGAATAATAGACATGAGTATTAACCAAAACTTTAGAATAAATCTAGAATTTCCTAGCCAATAAGAGTGGTTTAGGCACCCACTTGTCCAACTTGGTTAAAACTTTTTTCCACCACACTACTCCATCAGACTAAGGAATGATGACATCCAAAGGCCAGAGGTATTCCTAGCAACTTAAAAATTTGGCCTAGTTGTAGCTACTTCCAATCTTTGCATTGCAACCACTAGAGAATTTGGCCTTTACTAGTTATATAGGCACAAACCTTATGTCATTGGATCATGGGCCCTAAAGCTTTATAATAGATATCCATGAATATTTAATGTGTTTCCATATAGCCCCAATTTTCTTAAATAGTCAAGAATGTGTCATCAACAAAACATCCATAAGTGAAAGAATATAAGAGGTTATCTATGTGTGGGATCTCATGCATTTCTCTTCTTTCTATCTAAAACTATACTAAGTATCCAAAAGTATTACTAACAAGAATGAAAAGTGATGGTGTTAGAGGGAAGCCCTGAAAGATGAAGCATGTTAGAGAGAAGTTTTTGGAAATTTAGCCATTGATATTCAAGGTTGCATAAGGATTAGAAAAAAAGAAATTTATCAAGGTACAAAATGCATAATCAAAAATCAAGGCTTGCATCTTTATTTGAATGAAATCTCATTCAGTTCTATCGTATGCATTAGTATAGTCTAACTTAAGAAAACTCATATTGACATTAATGCTTGATGCATAGTGAAGCCCCTCCCACACAACAAATACATTATCAAGAATATACCCACACAATCTCCAGTCTTGAGCCAATGCAATCGAGCTCTTTTTTTTTCCCTTGGCCTTTACTCAATTATCTTCTAGAATTCTAGCTAAAAGAATAGCAACCTTCTAGAAAATTTTATCATCAAAAGACTTCACTTGAAAGTCAATAAGAAGCCCTTTAAGGCTTCCTTTAGTGTCCACCAACTTATCTCTCCTACCCTAAGCAATTTACTTACCAAAATTCCTGAGAAATAAATTTACTTGACTTATGGATCTTTGCCATCAGAAAATCCACCCTAAAGAAGATGTGGGTCTAGGTAGAGAGATCCATAGAGATTTTATACCATTGATATAGACCAGTTATTAAGATATGAGCAATTGAGATAAAATATAGTGTAAAATTCCCTTCTATTCCCTTGTTTATAGGTACAAGTAAAAAGAAGAGGGTGGTGGTCAAAACATCCAAGGTTTAGAATAGCTTGAACTAGTCAGTAATTACCTTCCTTAAAAAAGAAGGAAGATCCATAAGAGAGCATGGTCTTGTCTAATAGTTCGAGGATGTGCATCTCACCTACCCTATGAATATACCAGGTATACGATATTCTTTTGAGTTCTTGTCTTCTAAATTTATTTGGGTTAGGTAATCTAAATGCATCCCAAAAGATCACCCAAGCTTGATGTTCCCTCATTGTTAGCCTCATCGGTATAAGATGCACTTTATATACTTGGTTATCCACCATAGTAAAATCCCCATAAACTAGCCATGGGTTGTTTACAAGATTTTCAAAAATCCTTTCCCACAACTCGACTCTCTCCTCAACATCATTGAGAACATAAATATTAAAGACTCTAAACTATAAGTTATCAAGATAAATTTAAACTCAAACTATCCTATGGCAGGTTCAAATCCCTGATTGACCACCATTATTGCAAGATGAGGATGAACCACCATGGTAGCACCACCATGACCTTCAGGGTGGTTTATTTGTACCACTACAAAGTCTTTTGAAAGAGACTCATGAAAAAATTTAATTCAATATTTATAATTTTTACTTCTTGAAAAATTAATTGAAATAAAATTTTCCTTTCTATAGTAATAATTTATCTTTTATTTGGGTTAGATATACCCCTAACATTCCATGCGATACAACTTATCTGGTTGATTAACATTCTTCAGAGGTGTTAGAAACTATATCCATATTCTCTCCTTCATTGTCTACATATTCAACTTCACTATCACCCTAGAATACCTCAAACCTATTAAGTGAGGCAAGAGCAGTATCATTAGATGGATTTATATATTCCCCTAGTAAAACTAGAGTTATTGATTTCTTACTATGGCTACCCATGAGCAGGCTAGAGTGAGTCATCAACTCAAGATGACTGTGCCTTTGTGCATTCACAATAACAAAGCTATGTGATTTTTCAAGGGCTTGATAGGACTGGGATCCAAAAGGTTTCACTAGACCCAAGGAACTAGCCACTTGAGGCTTGAAAATTAATTTGTTGATTTGATAAACTAAATAACTTTAGGGTCAGAAGGTTATCGACCAAAATTAATGGCCAAAGTAGTTGGCTTAGGGTTTCACTTTTTTTCAACCACTTGGGTCTAAGTATCAATTTCTTCAATTTGCAAATTACTCAAATCTTCTTGCACCATATGACTCAATTATGGTCAATTCAAAAAATGGCAACTTTGACTTGGTTCTCCATACTTTGGCACTAAAATAAAGTATTAAAATATTAGCATATCGAATAGCCAAACAATAAATTTTACCATCAAACCTAAAGTACACCATATCCTTTAGGTCTTTGGAAATTCAGATATACACATAAGCCCCAGGACACGATCATGGTTGGAACTAGTGAGGAGCTTCCAAAAAAATAAATTCTCCAAGTTTTTTACAAATATAAGGGATAAGGTCTTTGAAATGCATGGGTAAACTTGAAATGCATGGGTAAACTCAAAATTTAACCCATACTAGGCAATAAAGACCCTTTTTACCATAAACTATAAAGTTGGGGTCATAACTAAAATGACTAAAAAATGACCAAAACAAATTCATGTTTCTACCTCATAAATGACTCTAGCTTGCTTGGTTAACCCAATGGAAAAGGAATAAAATCCCTTGGATAGACTTCTAACTTCAATAGATTGAAGGCCCAAGGGCTCCAATGCCTCCTAGATCTAATATTGGATATGAGTGGTTGGGGGAGCTCGACTGCCTATGACATATCCAATGGTAAGCTTATTTTAAAAATCTTGTAATAATTGAGAAAAATGATTGTAATATGTTACAACCAAAAACTTTGGATAAAATTAGGAAGGAGGTCTAAATCATTACCTCATACAACATTTTGAGGATGAATTTTCTAGGTTGCTTTGCAGGTGAAACCATTCTAAAAAAAAACCTCATTCATAAAATTATGAGCAGATATTTGCTACATGGAAATGACTTAAAAATTCAAGGCCTAAGGCCAGGTGGGAATGTCAGCAGAGAACCGCTAATGATGGCCTTCACAATGGCTAAAGCATAACAAATTTTATAGAATAAAATGTCTACTAGAATGTGTTTTTGACTTCAAACACTAACCCATAAAAAACACTTCATAAAATTTTTTACAACCATAGATTCTTTTTAACAATAATTTGATAAGGGTCATTTTCAACCTACTTAAAATATTTCCAACCTAGTTTTATCAAATTAAATATATTTGTATTAATTTGTCTAGTGCACTTAGATTTAAACTTGATTAGGCTCATATCTCGGTGAGTGCTTGGGTGCTTTCAATTAAGTTGGGTCATTGTAAACTAAAAAAATTGAAAGAGGTTTGAGGGTTGAGGTGTGATTAAGATTATAAATGACAAGGTCCTTATTTGATGTATTTTGATGGCCTTGTTTAAGTTTTGTATATCATTTTCATTGGGTTATCCATCATGGAACTTATTATAGTGATCAACATTTGTATTTCTTAGTTAAAATATAGTTTTATCGAATATTCTTTATGTTTTTCATTTCACTCTTTCTTTATATTTGTATGTTAATCTATTGAGATCTTTAAAATTATAACTACCTATCATTTTCATTTTTTAAGAGATTATTTTAAAAAGTATATGTATAAGTGGACACTATTTTTTTAATTAATTATACAAGATTGAAACAACTACCACATGTATTACATCTTGACTACATAATGGTATTATGAATTATGATAACTTGGTAATTTTGAATGTATCATTTGGCAATATTTGAACCTAGATCTCCTCATTGAAAGTTGAGGAATATAAAAGAGTTGAGCTAATACCATTTTATAAGTAGACACTTATTTATCATTTGATTTTTTTTCTTTTTAATATTGTCATCATTTATACTTGAAAAAGATAAACTTTATTTTTAATTAACTATATATGGCTTCTATTAGAATCCACTCCAATTAGAATATTATGTTTGCCATTAGGTCACTTAGATCATATTAGGCTTGTCTTTCTATCCAAGATATTCTTCATATCTCTCAAACCATTAGTCTTTCTTTATCAAATTTTTGATGTATTATAATTAAAAAATAGGATCAAACCACTAGTCTTTCTTTATCAAATTCTTGATGTATTTTAATTAAGAAATAAGATCTCCCTTGACCAATTACTTTATCAAATTTGAGTTTTGTCAAGGTAGAGCTCAACATTGCAATTGGCTAAATTATCTCCCAATTTATTTTCTTCTCTATAGATGTATTATCGTTTCCAAGATACTACAGTCATGAATATGTGCTTTTTAATAAATTTACACATGTTTTTATGAGGGGTCTTGATCCCCTCATATCGAGTGGGGTTTGAACCTTGGACCTCTCAAAGAGAGGCCAAAGCCCTTACCACTGCAATAAGCTTACAACTCAATAGTCATGAATAATTAATAGACATTAAAAATATTTTTTTTTACCGATTCAATTGCACATCCATTTATCTTGACAACATTAATAGTAATATGTGAATTCTCCCCAATTGATATATATTTCCAACCTCTTTCAATGGCAATCTTGATCCTTTTAAGAAGTGCCCTAGCTTGAGCATTGTTTTCGTTAATTCCACATGATTTTGAGAAGATGAGGTTATTTTTGCCTTCATTATTTCAATAAACACCACCTCCACTTCCTTTAGAATCACCATCAATATTAAGTTTTATGAACCCAAGTTCTTGATATTTTTATTTTACAATAGATCAATGTGGATCCTTCACATTAGCTACATTTTTAGAGATGAGCCTTGCATGTATATTCAAATTCCATATTAAGGATTCTAGCATATAGTTTTCACACCTAAGACTTATCATGATAAGCACCATGCATATAAATAATTTGTGAGAGAGGTATGAATACAAATATAAAAGCTAGATATTATTTTTATTTTTATTTTTTGAAAGATATATTATTCCTTGCAAGCTACAAAACCAATCTATAATGGTAATACTAACACCTAAGAGAATTTTTAGTGCTTTAACTTTGGAAAAATTAATCCAAGATTTCATCAACTCTTCTAATATTGATGGAGAAACTCAATAGATTCTCATTCTTTTGAAAATGTAGCCCCAAATGGTGGAAACAAAGGGATACTGAATAAATAGATGATTTGACATTTATACCTCCTTATGTAAGGAACACCTAAAATGTCCATGATATCTTCTTCTTTATCATATCTTACCTATAAGAATTTTGCTTTGAACTACTAACCAAAGAAATATTGAGGCTTTATGTACTGCATCGAGTGACTAAACATTCTTATAAGGGATATATCCTCAAGACTAGGTAATTTTGATTCTTCCAAAGCCTTATATTCCAATTTGATCTAAGTATACCATCTTTTGATATATTCTAAACCAATTCATCCTTGCATTAAAAATAGAAAAAAAATCTTGAAAAAATCTTTCAAAGCTTATTCAATACTTGTTTGAGGTCCTCTCCTTCCACAAATTTGCTAATAGAAATCTAATAATTGGGATTCTTACTCACATGAATATATATTTTTTCTTTTGGACCTCTACAAGCCAAAGAGGATTAAGCCAATGGTCTCCATTTTGAATAAAAATTAAAAGGACAAGGCTTCAACAAAGTATCAACCCAAAAATTTGTAGAGTCCCTCTTATTGATTGACCACCTATTATGTTTGTTGATCAATTGTAGACTCCTAATATAGAGTTCCATGTGACAACCCCTATTCAATTTGGTTTCCTTAAAAATTTACTACATCCATAAAACTTATATATTTTTGAATTAATATTACTCCTCAACTCTTTACTTGAACTTTGTATAATTTTCAACCAAAATATGGCCTTAATGTCAATTTGTAAATTTATAATTTTGCAAGCCTTCCCCTCCAATATTATTTCCTCTACAAACCCTATCGTGTTTGCAAAGAGAAAATGTTAAATCTCTCGTCACATCTTTTCAAAAGAAAATATCTTCGAATTTTGTCAAATTTGGATGCTATACCTAGTGGTAAGAGTGATGCTATTATATCGAGATGGATTGCGTTGCAACCTTTATGAGTTGTAGTCTTCTGGCCATGTTTAAGAACTTAATTTTCCAACATAACAAAAAAAATTTCAATCCATCAAAAATTGAATCTCAAAGCTCATTTTTTTATTTTATAAGACAAGGGAATATTTAGATATGTTCATCTAAATTATGTAACTTTAAGCCTTAAAATCTATCCATTAAATTATTGCAAATCAAGAACATTATTTAAAAAAAAAAGATCTAAATTTTGTTATATTAGACAACCATCCAATAACCTTATCATAACATACTAGTATTGATTTAAAACCCATGGTATGGATAATTGAGGGATGAACTAAAATAAAAGTGTTAATAAATTGAAGATGCAATTTAAAAAGACCATCTTTCCTAACCTAAATACATTTTATTTTTCCGTCCACAGATAACTCTTAAAAAATACCTTTTCAAGAATAATAAAGAGATAAGGATATAATGGGTCACCTTGGTGAAGGCCATAACATGAATTATAATATCTCATAGAGGATCCATTGATCAAATTGTAATATTTTTGAGTGGTGTAACAACATCTAATCTATTTACACTGACCTTGTTCAAAACCTTTTTTTGTCATGAACAAAACTTTGTCAAACTCCATAACATGCTTTATTCATAATAATTTTACAAGCATATCTACTTTATTGTGTATTGGTCACTAAGAGGGTATATGACTTCTTATGCAATAATTGTACAATCAAGAATTTGCTCATCACAAATAAAATCACCTTATTTCTTTGAGATAAAACAATATAGAATATTTTTCAATTTGTTTGTCATAATTTTTTAAATTATCTTATATATGACGTTGTAGAGGTTTATTGGAAAAAATTATCAATATCTTTTATCTCACCTTTGATGGAAATTGATGTCATAGAGATGGAATTGATCTCAATTACTATAGCCTTCTTTTTTCTAGCCTCTTCAATAGCAATCAACATCTCATTCTTTAACATATCTCAAATATTTTGAAATAAAATTATAGGAAATTCATTGAGGTTGGGTGCCTTGTTGGGATAGAAAGAGAAAATTACGTCTTATGGTTCCTCCATTGACATATTTTTATCAAGCTTTGATTATGTATTTATATGATAATTAATAGAATATTTTGCAAAAAAATCACCTTAATCTTCTCTTGACTAACTTAAACTATAATATCTTTATAATAATTGATTGTTTTTTGTATAATGTCTTCTTCCTTAGCCATTCTTCCATTTGGAGTTGAAATTTCTTTGATTTGGTGAAAGGACATTTTTTTTTTTGTTAACAACATGAATAGTTTGGTATTTCTATCACAATTTTTTTTTAGCTATCACTACTTTTAAGTCATATCTCCTTGGGTTTTTGGTTTCAATATGACTCTTTTTTTTGCAATATGTTATGATGATTTGCATTTAATTTTTATATTACACATGAACACGTTGGTTCATTCCACTAGTTTTCATTACCTCTTATAAATCCTCAAGCTTTGATTTTATCTCATTTTAAATATGTTACAAAAGGATATGGTATTCCAAATCTTCATCTACTCCTTTAAATGCTTTTGAATTTGAACCTACATATGCATGATCCTTCAAACCTTGCTTCATCATATTACAACATAACCATTTAGAATAATTTAAGGTTCGTTTTATCTCCTGCCCGAGAGTTTGTTTTATTTTCTGAGAGCTCATTGGATTTTCCAGTTTTATTTTTTGAGATTTCAGGTTTGTGAGCTATGAGGGCTTCAAAGCAAGTGGGATTCTTTTGTTTTAATAGTTGCTTTATTTCCACTAGGTGATTCGAGAGTTCACATATTTAAAGTAGAAATTTGTATTTAATTTTTCTTGTCGACTTGTCAGCGCCATACCCGGGCGTGCCTTGAGGGCTTTATAGCAAGTGAGAATTTTTTTTTAAATTCCAAACGCTTTCTTTTCGTTGGATGATTTGAAAGTTTTCTTTTTTAAAGTAAAAATTTGGGTGTTTTTTCTCTTACCAATTTGTCAGCCCCATTCCCCTAGTTCCTAGCTATTTCATTCCGGGTATGCTCTATGGGCTTCATAGCAAGTGAGAATTTTTGTTTTAATTCTAGATGCTTTCTTTTCATTGGGTGATTCATGAGTTTTCTATTTTAAAGCTGAAAGTTGGGATTTTTTTCTCTTGCCGGTTTGTCAACACCATTCCCCTGATTTTTGGTTGTTTCATTCCCCAGTTGTAGTCTGCTAATGGTTGTTCGTAGCTTGTTGCTTCGCTTGACTCTCGTTGGACGGGATTTCTTCTAATTTTTAGTTGAATTCCTCATTGTTTTTGTCTAATCTTTCTCGAGTGCCTCGTTTCACTAGATGTCTTTTCAAATTTGAATTTTAAAGAGGAGATACATTTTTGGATCAATATTTTATTTGATGTTCTTCCTCTAGATCCATATTTTATTTGATGTTCTTCTTCTAAATCCATTTTTATTTGATGTACTTCATGTTCATTGAATACTCTTTGGATTTGTAATGGTTTTGGAGTTCCTTCCAAAACCCTTTTGTAAAGGTTTGAGGACCCTTCCAAGACCCTTTCTTTCATCTAATTAAAAAAAATTAGAATCTTAAAACCACATAAATTGAAAACAAAATGAATTTAGATGATCATTATTAATTAAATTATGATTAAAAAAATGGTTTTGTGACTTAATTTTTTCACAAAACACATGAACAAATTGTATACTCTATTTCTGATCTATTTTCAGATAACAAAGGTTTGTTCAATCATTTTGCCGCCTGAGATTGCCCAATATAATTATTAGCCGTGACTTTTGAAAGCTTAAAGGAATATAATCTCAAATGTTATTTAAATTAAAAAAAAGCAAATTGTTCATGCGGTTTATAGCAATTGGATGGAGTGAGGATGGCTCGTGCCGTTACAACAATGTTTGTGCATTTTATACAGAAAATATCAAATTTTCATGTCGGCAAAAAGATTTTAACTGTTGAAATAAACTCCGATGTAGATAAATATCAAAGGTATAACATACCTATCCCTTTATTCATCAGCCAGTGAGGGGCGTCTAAAAAGGTGTTCCATCTATAACAGTCCAAGATAGTAGGAGTAGGAGTACTGGATTCAAAAAATAATAAATAACCATATGCTAATAAAAAGTTTAAGTTATAAATTGGAAAGTGCACTTTATTGATTGAGGTATAACATTAAGAAGAGGTATTAAGTTGCATGTGACAAAAGCAACATTTAAGAATGGGTGCAATATGCTTGGCCCACAAAATTGCATGTGACAAAAGCAACATTTAAGAATGGGTGCAATATGCTTGGCCCACCAAAGACTTCTTTTACATTTTACGGTGATTTGAATCTTAGGTCAAAATCATATTCTCGCCTCACAAGTCATTTTTTATACAAATTGTGTATGTAGTAACTTTCTTTTAAACTAGTACTTCACGGGGATAATCAATGGAATTAA
This sequence comes from Wollemia nobilis, assembly GCA_028583015.1. Classification (NCBI taxonomy): domain Eukaryota; kingdom Viridiplantae; phylum Streptophyta; class Pinopsida; order Araucariales; family Araucariaceae; genus Wollemia; species Wollemia nobilis. Next base: position 4,049,488 of record JAQPPZ010017221.1, read on the forward strand.
AAGAGCACGTAGTGTGGTTTATGTCTTCAAACCTTGAAAGGGTCCATGTTCGGAGCATTAGAAAAAAATTGTGCAGGATAATGAAAGACATGAGTTCCCCAAGGATTTTGTTGATCATGAGCAAAATTGTAGAGTATGGATAAATTGGGATAAGAGGAGATTAGAAGTTACTATTTTAGGATAGTGTGTAATGGTTAAGGTTTTGTTTGTCTTTGAGGAGGTTTAAGTTGAAGCCATGTTGTATTTAGAAGGGGATAGGTTAGAGAGTAACAACCTTTATTGGCTGGTTACTTTAATTTGATGTTCTGGAGGGTTGGAGTTTTGTTGACTTTGTTTTACTCAATGAGTTTAAATTCCTAAAGGATAAGTTGGATAATAGCAACCAAGTGTTTGCTATTTGGCTACTCCAATTCAATGCCCTGGAAGATTGGGGTCTCATTGACTTCGTCTTATTCTACGGACTAAGATTTATAAAAGCAACATCCATTGGTGTTATCAATTTTCTATGTATTAAAAAAAAGATATTAGAAGATGGTTGCTTGCTATTGCACATTACTCAAAAAGAAAAAAATAATAATAATAAAATAGTGTGGTTGTGACCAACTCTCCTATATAACCAAAAAAAAAAACAATAATATACATAAATAAGTTCTGATATCTTATATGATTGTATATTTTTAATATTTATAAATTTACATGTTTATTGTAATAGTATCTTTTTAATTGGTAAAACAATATTTCTCCAACTAGAACATTTATAGTTTTTATTAAACTTTTCATAAGTGATTTGTCTTTTATACTATCCAACTTTTTTTTTCTTGAGAATCTTTTATTTTTTGAATCTCTCCAAAGATTTGGAGTAAGAACTTTAAAGCTAAACTTCATTTCTTCTTGCACTTCTTCTCTAAATTATATTATAATTATGAGAGTACCTTTGAGAGAACATTTAAAAGGAATTTTTCTAATGGGTTATATGGGATTGAAACAAGTCCCACCTATATTAGGTTATATTACATTATGACAATATAGTGGTATTACAACTTGACAACTATGCATGTATCACTTAGCGAGGTTTCAACCATCATCTCCTCCTTAAAAGTCAAAGAATTTAATTGGTTGAGCTAATGCTAGTTGATCAATTAAAAGGATTTTTTATTTTTATTTTTTATAAGCTATATGTGGCTTCTCTTGGGGACCACTTTCATCAAAATATCAAAATATTACATTTGTTCTTAGGCCAATTAAACTATATCCAACTTGTCCTTATTCTTCATTTCTTTTTCTATCAAATATGTTCTTCTTCTTCCTCGAAGTGTTATGTTTTCACAATTTGCCTTATTAATATCATTTTCATTAAGAGATAAAGTCTAACTTGGCCAATTACTTCTAAAATTTGAATTTCAAAAAGACGAAGCTCAACATCACCATTGACTAAATTATCTACTACCTGATTTCCTTCTCTATAGATATGCTTACATCTACAAGAGACATCAATAATTATATTTTTTGTCCAATTTCCACATCCATTTTTGTTGATAACATTATTGATAATTTGTGAATCCCCTCAATTGAAATATATTTCCATCCTTTTTCAATTGTAACTTTAATCCCTATAAGGAGTTTCATGGCCTCTACATAGTTGTTAGTTGATATTTCATATGATTATGAGGAAGTGAGGAGAATTTTACCTCCATTATTTAAAACAATACCCTCTCCACCATCTTTCGTGGATTCCTTTAAAAGCATCATCAAAATTAATTTTGATAAACCTAATTTTTTAGCATTTATATTTTACCATAAATAGAAGCAAATCCTTTATTTTAATATCATTATTGTATATGACGCTTCCATGTATATTAAAATCTTGTAACCAAGTTGCTAGCACCTTTTTTTATATTTGAGACTTCCCATGATAAGCACCATATTTGTAAACAATCTACAATACAAACAATAATACAATTCCAAACTTGGGCATGATTTTGAATTTATTTTAAAAAACTTATTATTCCTTCCAAGCCATAAATTTCAACAAATAATGGAAGACCAATACTCCACAAAAACACAATGCTTTAGTTTTGAAATAATTAATTCAACATTTCATCAACTCTTTCAATGTTAATGGAGATATCTAGTATATTCTCACATTTATAAAAAAACAACCCCAAATGGTGTGAGCAAAGGGACAATGAAAAATTAAATGGTTTAATGTTTCTAAATCCTTCTCACACTAGGCACATCTGAAAGGTCTATGATATCCCCTTCTTTATAGCATCTCTTTTATAAGAATCTTACTTTAAACTTCTAACCAAAGGAATGTTGATGCCTCAAGAAGATCCTCTAGTGACCAAACATTCTTCCAAGGGAAATCTTTGGAAGTATGAAATTTTGATTGCTCTAAATCCTCATATCCCAAATTGATCAAGTATCCACCATATTTTGATACATTCACATCCAACTCATCCTTTCATATAAAAATAGGCAAGTAAAACTCTTGAAGCATTTTTGAAGCTCATCTACAGTTTGTTTGTTTGAGTTCCTCTTCTTCAACCATGTTATTAATAGAAATCCATGATCTAGAGTTGTTGTCCACATTAATATGAACTTTGACCTTTTGATCTTTATAAACTAGACATGTCCAAGCTAATGGTTGCCATTTTGAACCATAGATAAGAGGATAAGGCTTTCACTATGCATTCAAACTAAAAAATTGCATAATTCCTCTCATTGATTGAAAATTTTATATATTTCTTGATCAATTGCAAACTGGTTAATATGAAGTTCCAATTTGGTAATTCTTTAGGTAGGGTTCTTTTCCTAAATATTTTTATTGCATTAAGAGAACTTATATATTATTAAGTAACATTTTTACCCAATTCTTTCCTTCAATTATGAATAATCTCCAACCAAGTTTTATTCTTGAGGCCAAACTCATAAGTTTACAATTCCACAAGCGTGCCCCTCCAGTACTCTTTCCTTTGCAAATTGTATCCCGCTTATAAAGATAAAACCAATTTTTTCTCACATCCTTTCCAAAGAAAGTCTCTTTGATTTTTTATCAAATTGTTAAGCAATAACTATTGGCAATCTTGAAAGTGACATTATATATTTAAGCATGGATTGCAATATAGTTGTTATGAGTTGTAGCCTTCTTGCCATGGTTAAGAACTTACCCTTCCAACCTTTCAAATAAGATTTTGTTCTATCCAAACATGAGGTCTAAAGATCTTTTTTTCTTTATGAGATAAAGGGATACCCAAGTAGGTTGATGGAATTTTTTTTTTAATTTTAAACTCTAAAATATTCACAATAATTTATTGCTAATCTAGGACAATTTTAATGAGAATTCCTTGATTTTGTAGTATTAAACAAACTTTCCAATATCCTTCTTATAGCATGATAGACATCAATTTAAATTCCATAGCTTCATTGATTGAGGGATGGCACAAAAGAAAAGCATTATCAACAAATTGAAAATGAGATTCAAAGGGACCATTATTTGTAACATGAATACCTTTGATTTTTTCTTCCAATTTTACCTTTGAGAAAGCTCTCCCTAATGCCTCCACAAGAATAATAAATAGATAAGGGGATAGAGGACCACCTTCACTAAGTCCACAAGATGACTTAAAGTAACCAACATGGGAACCACTAGTCAAAATAGAATATTTTAGAGTGTTATAACAACATTTAGGCCATTCATACCAAACCTGTTCAAAACCATTTTTTTGATAATATAATGTAAAAGAGTCTAGAAAACAATATCATATGCTTTGTTCATATCCAATTTCATAAGTATACCTGTTTTTTTCATGGAATGAAGAAAATGTATGACCTTTTGTATGATAACTACACCATCAATAATTTGTTTACCATGAACAAAACCATATTGTTCCTATGAGGTAACACAATCTAGAATGCTTTTCAACCTATTTATCATAATTTGTGCAATGATTTTATAAATCATATTACAAAGACTTATCAGATAAAAACTATCAAAAAAAATTGTCTCGCATTTCTTGGGAACCAATATAATAAAAGTGGTACCGATCTCACTTATTTTAGCTTTCCTTTTCTAGGCATCTTCAACCACAACCAACATATCACTCTTCAATAAAATCCAAAAATATTGAAAGAGAATTGTAGGAAATCCATCAAGGTTAGGTGCTTAGTTAGGATGTAAAGAAAAAATTACTTCATGTAGCTCCTCTAATGGTTTTATTCTTCATCAAGCTTTTATTTTGTCCTTGTGTGATAATTGATGGAATATTTTGCAAAAGCCTGCCCTGTATCTCCTTATCTTACCCAACATCCAACAAAATATTTTTGAAATAGTTAATTTTTTCCTTCCTAATATCTTCTTCTTCTTCAAAATTTCTTCCATCTAGACTTAAAATATTTTAGATGTGATGAAAAATAATATTTTTTTTTGTTGTAGTATAAAAAAACTAATATTTCTCTCCTTCCTTGAGCCATTTTCCCCTAGATTTTTGAAATCAATATGACTTATCCTTTTTCAATGCATTATGATAATAAAAAATAATTGTTTTTCCTGCACATAAGAATCCTAGCCCATTCCATTGATGTCTACTATATCTTCTAAATTTTAAGCTTGAATTAATTTCATTATTTTTTTATATGTTACTAGAAGATTTGCCTTTTCAATTCTTCAAATTCACCTATAGATATTTCATCTTTTGAAAAAATATGTACATACATGATTCTTCAAAATTTACTTCATCCCACAATAACATAACCATCTAGAAAAATCAAAGTCTTGGAGCCATATAGACTAGAAGCAAATTGACATTGAATATCTAATATTGAGCAAATTATAAGTCAAAAGAATAGGTTTGTGATATTGTCTTGCTAACAATAAAATATTTAAAAAAATTATTGTGAAGACAAAAACGCAACATCAAATAACAAGATATAAATTGAACTCAAAAATACAATATTGCACAATGAATGATTTTATATTAATAGGGGGAGCCTCAAAACTCTAATGTTACAATAAGAATCCTTGAATTCTTTGATACAATTTTACAATAGCTAGGGTTCTTTGAAACCCTAGCAAACAATGTTGGTTGTGTCTCAAAACATGTCTCTGCTCTCAACAGAAGTGAGTGGACTTCTAGTTATCCGATGTTGGGCGACTCCAACTTAAGCAGCTGCACAATGCTAATGTAACACTTCTAGATCTGCACACAATAAAATAGCAAATGGGTTAGTAGTAACTGTGAGGGCTCCACAATGGAGGCCCTCTATAATCAATACAAAAACCCTAGCTATATGATGTAAATAACATGAAAAAAAATTAAAAATGCATGGAATGAAATAACAATAAATAGATTTACCTTGCTTATTTGTCGTTCTCTGATTTGATGAAATCTATTGCAGTAGATTGGTACGACGATGCCCTAGCATCGCCCAGGGGCTAGGAGGACTTCAAAAATTTGGCGTAAAACACCTACGGGTGCTCGGTGGTTGCAAAAAATATCCATGGACATTCAGGAATTGCGAAGGGTGCCCAGAGGCGCTCGACGGTGACAGAAGGCATCCAAGGGCATTCGACGGTTGAGGGAGAAGTTTGCAGAAGCAAGTTTGGCTGGGCGAGAGGGGCGATGATGGATGCATGTGATATAGAAAACGAGGATGGAATGCGAGAGTACTCAAATACAAGAAGGGAACTTAGGTAGCCAAGGACTCAAGCGAATCGAGAATGCTTACTCAAAAAACTTAGGATTCAGGGTTTAGGGAAAATATTCAGGGGTTGAGCCATCAAAATGGCTCCTATTAATAATCCAATCTAGGGCATGCTAGGGTTTCAACAACACTAATCGTGCGGCTGAGATAAAAGCATATCAGAGGGTGGATATTAAATTTGGGGTGTAGCATTGATTGCCATGGCTGGATGGCTAGGATTAAGTGAAATTGGATGGTTGGTATTAATTCACTTATATAAATATATTTATTAAATATATAAAATATTATTATTTAAATATACATCTAAAGTAAATATATATGAATAATGGGTGGAAATGGCGGGAAAATCAGGATGGATGACAAGTGACTAGGTTTTGGTATCTACAATTGCATACTCTATTTGCAACCATGTGTTGGATAGAAAAAATCTCTTTAATATTTATGCTCTATGAGTTTTCTAATGCATTTGTGTCCCATGTATAACGAAGACTTGAAGGAATAATATCCCAAAGGCTATTTGAATTGACAAACAAATCAAAATCCTACATTGATTCAGACCATCCACAAGTACCACCCTTCTTTTTCAAATGAGATAGAACTATGTTGAAATCACCACCAATAATCCATAGAACGTAATTATGAGTCATCATTGTGTTTGACAAACTACGCTAAGGTCCTTCTAACATATTTTATGAGTAGTAACTATAGTTGGAGAATATGCATTTATAACCTTAACTTTGATGTTTTTCTCCTTCTAGTAAAATAATCTAATAACCCAATTAACTTTTGTTTCTAAAAATTGTCCATCCCATTTGAGTTTTTCCCATACTGTTGCAATACCGTTAGAAGCTTCTATAGAAGAAACAACCAAAAAATTCCCCATCTTCTAAATCTTTTAAAAAACATCCTTATATTCATCACTATTTAAATTTATTTCTCATGTTAAAATAAAATCAAGACTATAACAACCTATTATTTGCTTAATAAATCTTTTTTTAGGGGTCTTATTCATACCCCTAATATTCCATGATACCATTTTCATCATCGTTTTTTTTTTATTGGGCCTAGCCCCACTTCTTGTTAACACTTATGAAATTTTTATTTGGCTTCCCTTAACTGATAGCTAATGTAAATCTAGGTGCAAGAGGTCAGAATAATTGCCTCCCATCACATAAAAATTACGCTAAATAGAAAATAAATTGATAAAATCCCCATTTTCATAAAAACTGCAATACATGGAAATAAACTGGTAAATGCTTTATTTTCTCATTCTTGGATTCCATCCATTTACAATGCAATACCAAGGGATAGCCCTAAAGATAAGAAATTACTATTTTTGGGTAAATTATCAATTTTAGCCAAAAACTACCATTTTTAGGAATTCACCAAAAAAGCTCGGATAGCCCTCTAAATTAATACACATCATCATATCACCCATATTAGACCTTCTAGAAAATTTCAACACCTACCTACATCTAAGAAGTTATTAAATTCCAAATATTATTTCTTCTATTTTCTTAAAAAACACTAAATTCCATTTTTGGGACACTATATGAAGTAATTAGGGCCCGATAACATCATGAAAAATCATCTAGACCACATCGTGACCTAGCCACAATATTGTCCTCCTCTTTATCTAGCTCCTCGTAAAATTTCAAGCCGATCCAACGGTCAGATCAAAAGTTATGCCCTCTAGAAAATAGGCTCCCACATCAATATCCCTTTGAGTTTCCTTTTCTCTTCGTTCTTTCTTTGATGATCTTCCTCTCCTTTTCCATTCCCATCATCACTTTAATTTTCATCAATCTCTTCTATTTTTCCATATTGTTTGTAATGAGACTTATCTTCTTAAGATTTATGTTGCTTTTAAAAATCTTAATTCAAAGAATAGCCTCATAAATACTTTCTTCTTTATGTTACCCTTGTAACCCTAAAGCACAAGGATTATCCTCCATAGTAATTACTTTCTTATGATGCCCTAAAGGCCCTAAATTTTGATGGATATCCTTCATATGCATTTCTTTATAATGTTACTCTTGAAACCCTAAAGTGCAATGGATACACTCTATACTACTTTTATTTTTATTACAAGTACAGGATTTTATACTACTTAAAAAAAAATAACAATGATTTACCTAGATTAACCTTGACCTTATTTGCCTCATTTGCTTTAAAATTTTTCTCCCATATTCCTTTGCACCTTTGACTCCTGAATTTGAACTGACGCATTGTACTTCCTCATACCTTATGTCAATTTTTACATTTATTTGGTTGATTAAGTAAATTGTAATGGCCTTTGCCATTTGATGTAGAGGAGTTTTTTCACTTTTTTAGGAGTGAAAAATCCTTAATTTGATCTAGCTTCTACTATGATATGATCTTTTTGCTTCATATTGGAGTTCATCTCATGTCCAAATTTTCCATCTCTTTCTCCATCATTTTCACTTTGCAATCTCTTGTCATGTGTCTATTCTCATATCATTTGCGATAATTGGAATACATAATATAATGTTTTCATAATCCACTTGCTCATCCATTCTCTTGATTTAGATTTAATTCTCATGGACTATGGTAAATGTTTTGAAACATTCATGGCAACACATATTTGACTATTTATAGCATGCCTTCCCTCCTTAACTTCCCAAGAGTGTTGTCTATATTCTTCAAAACCTCCTTATCGATAAACTGATAAGGAACTCTAAAAATCTTAAACCACGGTAGAATTATTTTAATAGTTTCTATCTCCATAGGAAAATTATCACTCTATGGTCTTAAATATGTTGCACCTTTGCCCTTAAACCAAGGGCCACTCTCCATTATTTTATCCTTGATTTTTGAATTGTAGAAGATAACAAAAAAAATCCTTTAAGAAGAAAAGTCATGGAGTAATTTAAATTCAATTCTCCCTTCCACTTGATCCAATCTTAAATCTCCAAAAAATGTGGCCAACATCCATGGAATTTACATATTAACCCTATATTTAAAAAAATAATTATATCATGCTCACTCATCTCATCCTTGATAATCACTTTCGGTGTAATATGTGCTACTTTGATAGGGTTTGCCATAAATTCGCTCTTCCTCTTGTCGCTAACTAAGACATCCTTACTTCTAGTAAGGACTTTCAAAACAACTTTTCTATCATATTACCTCGATCTTCTTCATATAAATTTATTATTTTTTAAGTTTCTCCTAAGATATAGAAGAAGAAGTGAGTGTTCATTCCTTGCTTCTTGCTCACACTTGCTTCTTACTATACCTACAACACTTAATTTCTAGAACAACAAAAAAAAAAAAAATCACTTCTAACTCGTATTCGCTCTCAACTTTTTTCATCTATAAAAGCTTTTTATATTCTTATTAACTCTTTACATAAAACAAAAACTTGAACAATTCTTGATTTCAAAGTTGACGGAGACTATTTACTTTGTAAAGTTCACTAACATCTAAATTATAATTAATATTATAGATTTATATTTTGATTATACATTAAATTTTTTATTTAAATATAACTTAAAAATCATTATGAAAGGTATAACATACCTATCCTTTTATTCATCAGTATGAGGGGCGTCTAGAAAGGTGGTCCATCTATAACGGTCCAAGGTAGTAAGAAAATTGGATTAAAATAATAATAATAAACTATGCTTATGAAATGTTTAAGTTCAAGGGGAAAGTGCTTTATTGATGGAGATTTGTTCGTGGACCATTATAACAAACTCGAGTTCCTTAACGTAGAAGTTAAGAAGAAGAGGTATTAAGGTGCATGTGACAAAAGCAACATTTAAGAAGGGTACAATCTGCTTGGCCCACGAAAGCGTCCTTTATAATAAACAAACATATAATATATTTATATATTTTGTTTTTATTTTTTATTTTATTTTATATTATATTATATGATATGGTGGAATGGCAGCAGACATTGATTCAGTTATGTTGTTCATTTTTATGGTTGCTACATAATGATTTAGATATGTTGTTGGTTTTTATGGTTGCCACATAATGATTTAGATATATTGTTCATTCCTGCTACATAATGATTTAGACATGTTGTTCGTTTTTATGGCTATCGTAGTATTTTGCGTTGTTTTTCTTGAAAGCTGCAACTTAATGCTTCGCGTAGTTTGTCTTTATAACCACCATGACATATTCATTTTAAACCTTTTACATAGTTGAAAGCATCGAGAAAAGAACAAGCGCTCAATCCAACGAAACCCAAAATTTAAACCCTAGACGTCCACCCCTTACGAGGTTTTAACACACCAATTGATCTACACCTCGAATATTTATTTATATATTTTACTTTTAATTTTTAGATGAAAGGTTAAAATTATATTATATATTTTTTAACTACTAGGGATAATTAAGAACATGGAGTTCTAAGGATTGTGTTGGACGTCTACCCCTTACGAGGTTTTAACACACCAATTGATCTACACCTCAAATCTTTATTTATATATTTTATTTTTAATTTTTATATGAAAGGTTAAAATTATATTATATATTTTTTAACTACTAAAGATAATTAAGAACATGGAGTTCTAAGGATTGTGTTGACCATAAGCAAAATGGCATAGTATGAATAAATTGGTATTAATCTTCAACATGTTATAATAAATAATATTAGAATATGATTATTTATTACTACACATTAATAAAAATAATACATATATAAACAAGTTTTGATATTTTATGATTGTTCAGTTGTTTTTTTAAATTGAATTTTAAAAAGACGAAAATCAATATCACGATTGGTTAAATTATTTGCTACTTAATTTTTTTTTTTTTTATAAATATGCTTGTTGCAAAGGTAATAATCTGATTTGAATCTTTTGAGTGTGTGTCAAGCCGACAACGGTGGTGCGGATCCCAAACGATCGATGGTTCCCCTTACGCTGGGTCATCAACGATGAGGTGGTATAGGCTTGTTGGGAGCAGCCCTTGTGAATTCAACCCTACACTTGACAGTTACTAAAAATAGTATGGATGTAACCAACTCCCCTATACATCCACACAAAAAAAATGCTTACATCTAGGAGACATACCAACAATTATATTTTTTTAATCCAATTCCCACATCCATTTTTGTTGATAACATTAGTGATCATTTGTGAATCCTTCTCAGTTGAAATATATTTCCATCGTTTTTTATTGTAACTTTAATCCCTATAAGAAGTTTCCTAGCCTCTACATAGTTGTTATGATTTCAAGTAAGTGAAGAGAATTTTGTCTTCGTTATTTTAAAAATATTATCTCAACCATCTTTTCTTGGATTCCTTTAGAAGCACCATCAAAATTAATTTTGATAAACCCAATTTTTGGACATTTTCATTTTACCATAGATAGAAGCCAATCCTTTATTTTAATATTATTATTGTAGATGACTCTTTAATTGATATTCAAATCATGTAACCAAGTGGCTAGCACATTTTTTCTACATTTGAGACTTCCCAAGATGAGCACCATATTTGCAAACAATCTGCAATATAGGCAATAATACAGTTCCAAACATGGGCATGATTTTGAATTTATTTTAAAATTTCTATTATTCCTTTCAAGTCATAAATTTCAACAAATAATGACAAGACCAATACTCCATAGACAATGCTTTAGTTTTGAAATAATAAATCCAACATTTCATCAACTATTTCAATGTTAATGGAGATATCCAATATATTCTCATATTTTTGAAAAAGCAACCCCAAATAGTATGAGCAAAGGAACAATGAAGAAGTAAAATTTTTAATGTTTCAAAATCCTTCTAATACAAGACACATATGAAAGGTCTATGATTTCCTATTCTTTATAGACTCTCTCTTATAAGAATCTTACTTTAAACTACTAACCAAAGGAATGTTGATGCCTCAAGGAGATCCTCTAGTGAGAAAACATTATTCCAAAGGAAATCTTTGGGAGTAGGAAATTTTGATTGCTCTAAATATTCATCTCAAATTGATCAAGTATCCACCATCTTTTGATAGATTCCCAACCAACTCATATTTTCATATAAAATAGGCAAATAAAACTTTTGAAGCTCGTCTACAATTTGTTTGAGTTCCTCCTTCAACCATGTTACTAATAGAAATCCATGATCTAGAGTTGTTCACATTAATATAAACTTTGACATTTGAACATTTACAAGCTAGACATGCTCGGACCAATGGTTACCATTTTGAATCAAATATAAGAGGATAAGGCTTCAACCAAGCATCAAACTAAAAAATTGTTTAATTCCCCTCATTGATTGACCATCTAATATGTTTCTTAATCAATTACAAACTAGATGATATGAATTTCCATGTTGGCAATCCTTTGGGTAGGGTTCTTTTCCTAAATATTTTTTTGCATTAAAGGAACCTCTATCTTTTTGAAGTAATATTTTCCCAATTCTTTCCTTCATATTTGAATAATCTCCAACCAACTTTTGTTCTTGAGGCCAAACTCATAAGTCTACAATTCCACAAGCCTACTCCTATAGTACTCTTTCATTTGCAAACTGTATCCCACTTATAAAAAGAAAACCTAAATGTTTTCTCACATCCTTCCCAAATAAAATCTCTTTGAATTTTATCAATTTTCGATGCAATACCTACTAACAATATTAAAAGTGACATTATATAAATAAGGATGGATTACAATATGGTCTTTATGAATTGCAGCCTTCTTGTCATGGTTAGGAAATTACCTTTCCAACCTTCCAAACATGAGGCCTAAAGATCATTTTTATTTCAAGGAATACCCAAGTAGATTGATGGAAATTTTTAAATTTTAAACCCTAAAATATTTGCAATAATAATGAAAATTTCTTGATTTTGTTGCATTAAACAACTATCCAGTAGCCTTCTCATAGCATGATAAATATTTTTTTTAAATTCCATGATCTCATTGATTGAGGGATGACCCAAAAGAAAAGTATCATCAACAAATTAGAGATGAGATTCAAAGGGACCATTTTTTGCAACATGAATACCTTTGATTTTTCCTTCCATTTTACCTTTGAGAAAGCTCTACCTAATGCCTCCACAAGAATAATAAATAAATAAAGAGATATTGGATCACCTTCACGAAGTCCATAGGATGACTTAAAGTAACCAACATGGGGAACCACTAGTTAAAATATAATATTTCACAGTGTTAAAACAACATTTAGTCTATTCATACCAAACTTGATCAAAAGTAATTTTTTTGATAATATCATATAAAATATTCTTACCAACCCTATCATATGCTTTGTTCATATCTAATTTCATAAGTATACCTGGTTTTTTCATGGAATGAATAAAATGTATGGCCTTTTTTGTAATAATTACACCATCAAGAATTTGTTTGCCATGAACAAAACCATCTTGTTCCTCTGAGGTAACACAATCTAGAATGCTTTTCAACCAGTTTGCCATTATTTTTGCAATGATCTCAGATTTCATATTATAGACTTATTAAATAAAACTTATCAAAATATTTAGTCTCGTCTTTCTTGGGAACTAATGTAATAAAAATGGTATTGATCTCACTTATAAAAGCTTTCCTTTTCTAAGCCCATTCAACCGTAACCACCATATCAATATTCAATAAATCCCATAAATTTTGAAAGATAATTGTAGAAAATCCATCGGGGCTAGGTGCTTAGTTAATATGGAAAGAGAAAATTGCTTCGTGTAGCTCTTCTAATGGTTTTTTTCTTCTCTAAAATTTTATTTTGTCCCTCTATGATAATTGATGGAATATTTGCAAAATCCTGCCTTAGTCGCCCTATCTTGGCCAACATCCAACAACATATCTTTGAAACAATTAATTTATTCCTTCCTAATGTCTTCTTCCTTAAAATTTCTTCCATTTGGACTTAAAATATTTTTGATGTGATGAAAAGAAAAAATTGTTTTTGCTGTAGTATGAAACATTTAATATTTCTATCTCCTTCCTTGAGCCATTTTTTGCTAGATTTTTGTAACTAATATGACTTATCCTTTTCAATGCATCATGATAATAAAAAAATAATTGATTTTATTGCACATAAAAGCCTAGTACATTACATTGATGTCTACAACTATCTATTGTAAATGTTTGAGCTTGAATTAATTTAATTATTTTATTTAAAAATATTACCATAATTTTTCCTTTCCAAATCTTCAATTACCCCTATAGGTTTTTTATCTTTTGAACAAACATACATGATCCTTCAAATTTTACTTCATCTCACCATAGCATAACCATCTAGAAAAAATCAAAGTCTTGGAGCCACATAGACTAGAAGCAAAATAAAATTGAATGACCACTATTGAGTAGATCACAAGTCAAAAGAATGAGTTTGTGATATGATGTTGCTAACAATCAAATATTTGAAGAGATTGTATACTCTATTTGAAACCATGTGTTGGATAACAAAAATATCTTCAATATTTTTGCTATATGAGTTTACCTAATGCATCTATTATCCCATGTATATCAAATACTTGACGGAATAACATCCCAAAGGCTATTTGAATTGATACACAAAGCAACATCCTAAATTGATTTAGACCATCCATAAGTACCACCCTTCTTTGCCAAAGGAGATAGAACTATGCCGAACTCACTACCAAGAACCATAGATCAATATTTTGAATCATCATTGTGTTTGAAAAACTATGCTAAGGTCCTTCTAACATATTTCACGAGTAGTAACAATAGTTGGATCATATGCATTTATAACCTCAACTTTGATATTTTTCTCCTTCTAGTAAAACAATCTAACAACCCAATTACTCTTTGTTTCTGAAAATTGTACATCCCATTTGTGTTTGTCTCATATTGTTGCAATATCGTTAGAAGCTCCCATAGAAGAAATTGTCAGACAATCCCCCATCTTCTAAATATTTTTAAAAACATCCTTACACTCATCACTACTTAATTTTGTTTCTCATATTAAAATAAAATTAAGACCATCACAACCTATTAATTCCTTAATAACTCCTTTTTAGGGGTTTTATTCATACACCTAATATTGTATGAAACTATTTTTTTTTGGTATAAGGTAGAGGTGGTTATAAGGTCCACAAACCTTTTACATAGTCAAAATGGGTTGGTTCTAGCATCAAGCCCGTATAATCAAAATACAAAATGGATATTTCTAAGACCCACATTAAGCCATACTTAGAGTCCACAGTCCTATACTTGTCGCTTGACTATTCAGGATAAAACAAAACCAAACAAAACCTTGCACTTACTAATACCACTATGTTGTTGTACTGTACACTTGTCACCTCCCAGGCCCCAGCAAATGGGATGCCTTTTCTGCCTAATTCCATCTGTCGGATTACTCATCATCAACCCCTCTGATCTCCTAATGCTCTAACAGGTTTGATCTTAGCTCTTCTCTAGAAGCCAACACCAATAGTTCTTGAGGGAAGTTATCCTTCCAAATTTGCATCTCCCCAACAAAAACTACAATATTTGCCATTAGATCCGCCACCTGGTTCCCTTCTCTGAAGGTGTGTTGGATTCGGGCATTAACCAAATGAGATTTATGAATCTTTGCTTCTAGGATAAGCTCCAAGATGGTCCAGCTGGGGTCTTTATCCTCCTTAATTGTCTTGATTATATTAAGCGAATCCCCTTCAAAGATAACTTCCTTATAACCCTCAAGTCTGGCAATTCTCATTGCCTGCATGCAGGCTCGAGCTTCTGCAAAATGATTTGTTTGAGTTCCCAAAGGCTCTGCAAAGGTAAGGACCACTTTTCTCAGAACTCCTCTTGCTCCTGCAGCCCCCGAATTTCCTTTAGCTGCCCCGTCAAAATTAAACTTAACCCACTTTTGTGTGGGGGTATCCACTTGACACCATCCCGTGGGTTGGTTGTAATGTCTAGGTCTGGAAGTTCCTCTCCCCAGTTCCGCAAAATCCTCCTTTCCCTTAGAGACATGGTCTCATTTTTGAAGAAGAAAGTTTTCCAGTTTTCTTTTAAACCTCTGATTATTTTATTACCACATAACCTGGGATCTTTCTTACGTCCTTTAAATACTCTCTTATTTCTATCATTCCATATCCCCCATAAAAAATAGGGTAAGCTGAGCTTCCAGAGCCAAGTCAAAAGTTTCGCCCGGAAGGGGGAAGCCCACTGTATGCAAAAGTCAGACATGCTATTTGGACAGACCCAATCTATATGAAATTTGGACAGGATCATTTGGAAGACTGTACAAGAAAATTCACAAGTTAGAAATATATGACTTACATATTCTATCGCTTTCTCACACAAGATACATCGATTGATGAATTGGAAACCTCTCCTTTGCAGATTATCTGTTGTCAGAATCTTATTTTGAACTGCCAACCAAAAGAAGAAAGCTATTTTTGGGGTTAAATTATTTAACCAAATAATAGAAGTCGGAGTCCAGCCATTGAATCCTGAGTGGATTAACTTATAGGCAGTTTTTACTGAATAGATCCCACTTGTAGTTTTGCCCCAAATCGCCTTGTCTCTTCCTTCCCTAGGAATGATCGGGAACACCCTTAAAGCATCATTGAGTTTTGTTAGGGCCACCTTCTCTTGCTCTGATAGATTATGAACTGTGATTTTCTTCCAAGAGGAAGTTTCATGTGCTACAGCAATAAAATCCCCTACTTTTCCTCCCATTTCCTCCGAAAGTTTATGTTGGAGGACCTGAAGTTCTAAGTTATCTTTCAGAGGGGCCTCTTCCAACCACGGGTCTTGCCAAAAGTCCACTTGTCTTCCATTACCAATTCTCCATCCGATGTCTTTCTCGACTACCTCCCGAAATTCGAGCAAACAATTCCGGAAATAGGATCCTCTAGGGAGATTATCAGCTTTCAGGAAGTCCTGATTATTTTTGATATATTTTGCCTTAAGAAGTTTTACCCATCCCAATTGATCATTATTGATAAATCTCCATACCTGTTTGCCAATCAGAGCTTGATTCATTTCTTTCATTCTCTTTAGCCCCAGGCCTCCCTGATCCTTGCTTGCGCACACCTGATTCCATGCTACCAATGAAATTCTCTTTCTCTCCTCTGAACTTGACCACAAGAAGTTGCGTTGAATTTGCTCCAATGTAGCTCGGACCTTTGCAGGCATTCTAAATAAAGACATGCAGTAAATTGGAATGCTCCGTAAAGTAGTTTGAACTAATAAGGCTTTTCTGCAGGAGCTGATAAGGCTGCCCTTCCACCCTGCTAACTTTTTGGAGATCCTATCAATGACTGAGTTCCACAATGTAGCCTTCATTCTTCCTTTGAACATAGGCATGCCTAGATAAGTTGTTGGTAGAAGCTCCTTTCCACAACCGAAGAGGTTAGCAATTCTTTCCTCTCTCCCACCAGGCGTGTTAAAGAAATAGATGCTACTCTTCTTATAGTTTATATATTGTCCTGCTTCTGTCTCATACTTGGTTAGAATTCTCTTTAGTTTCCTAGCCTGAGGCACCGAGGCTTTGGACACAATGATTGTATCATCCACAAACTGTTGGTGAGACACTAGCTCTACTGTTGAGGCTGGTTTGAAACCTTCCAATCGACCATCTACCACCACTGCTAAAATGTTCCTACCCAATGCTTTCGCTAAAATAATAAACAAGTATGGAGACAAAGGATCTCCTTGTCGCAACCCCCTTTCACTCTTAAAGTAACTGGAGGGTGACCCATTCACCATGACAAGAAAATCTTGTAGTAGAGATACAACTAAAAATGAACTTAATCCACTAGGGACATAAACCAAACTTACCCAAAATCTTGGTGAGGAACCGCCATGAGACCCGGTCGTAGGCTTTATTCATATCAAGCTTTAGTAACATACCTGCTTCCTTACTAGCCACCATTGAATGAATAACCTCATGAATTGTGATGATACCATCCAGTATTTGTCGCCCTTTCACAAAGCCTCCTTGTTTCATATCAATGATGAAAGGAAGGATAACCTTCAGCCTATTGGCAATTTTTTTTGTGAGAATCTTCATCAGAGTGTTACATAAACTGATAGGGCAAAAACTGGAAAATTCCATTGCTCCCACTAGTTTATGGATGAGGACTAAAAATGTAGCATTAACTCCTTCTGGGATTTCCATGTCCTTTTGAGCCTCAATTATAGCTTCCACTACATCATTGCCTAGGATATCCCAAAACTTCTAGAAGAAAGCTACGGGGAAGCCATCCGGTCCTGGGGAGCTGTTACCATCCATGTCAAAAACCACCTTCTTGATTTCCTCCTTTGTGAAAGGACTAAGTAAGAATCCATTAAGATTCTTAGTTACGAGGGGTGGAATGGCTGCCAACAGAGAGTCCTCTTCTTCAATAGTCGAATTTACATCTTCTAGCAACGATTTAAAGTACTCAACCGCTTCCCTCCTTATGACTTCCATATCTTTGGTGTTAGACCCATCGGCAATCTTGATCTCCTTAATTTTGTTAGTACTCCTGTGGCGAAGAGTAGAGACATGGAAGAACTTTGTATTTCTGTCACCCTCCATTAACCAATGCAGTCTGGATTTTTGCCTCCAAAAGGTTTCTTCAAATCCTAGCATCGTGTGGTATTCGGCTAACAGCTCCCTCTCCTGGTTTCTCAGATCCTCTGTAAGCTGCTCTGACTTAAACTTCTCCTGTAGTTCATTGATATTGTCTTTTAGTTCTACCTTTTTAACAAAAATATTGCCAAAGGAAGTTTTTTTCCACTCTCTAATGTTAGCCTTCACATTCCTTAGTTTACATGCCACTTGGGCTAGTTTCGAACCATTATACTTTTTGTCCCACCATTGGGCAACCAGATCTTTGAGATCCTGATGTTGTAACCACATAAGTTCGAATCGAAAGGGTCTGATGTATCTTTTCTTAGAGTCCTCCCCTGTTTCCCACAGAATTGGGTTGTGATCAAACCCGATTCTTGGGAGTGCCGTTAATGAAGAGTCTCCAAACCTCTCCAGGCATTCTTGAGAAAGAAGAAACCTATCTAATCTGATCTAAATTTGGTTTTCCTTCAATATTTTGTTAGACCATGTATAGGAGAATCTATGCAGGTCCACATCCATCAGCTCATGTTGCTCAACAAAATCTCTAAACTCGTAGATATCAACAGTTATTCTTTGAGAGCCCCCCAATTTATCTGTAGGATTAATGTAGCAATTGAAATCCCTTGCCACAATCCAAGGGTAGTTGGGGATCGTCTCTCTCAATTCAGCTAGCTGACTCTAAAGAACCCTTCTCAGTCCCTGTCTAACTGGAGCATATACATTCGTTAAGATCCACTCTTCCTGCGTGGTTTTATCCACACATAAGAGACAAATAAACCAACTAGACATCAGAATCACTCTACTATCAATCACATTCTTGTTCCACATAACCAGCAACCCTCTTGCTGTTCCAATGGCCTCTTGGCCTACTACTTTAGCTTCTCGCCAAGTCCTATTATTAAAAGGAATAACTCTACTCTCATCCATTTTAGTTTCTTGCAGTAAAATCATATCCGGTTTGTGTTCTTGTCTAAGAGCATACAAAGCTCTTATTTTTGCAGGATTACTCTCGCAAATATTCCATGAAATAATCTTCATTTATGGGCTTTGGATCCTCGAGCCTTCGCCCCAAAGAGTAATACTGCTTGAGTTCCATTAGCCACTCCTCGCTCTGCTTCTTTTTGCCTTAAGGTAGCATTGCTAGGTTTCCCTCTTCCTACCGAACCATAACCCCATACATCCGCTCTAGGCTGGGGTTCCTTGGGATTCACTTGGCTTCTAGTAACCATCTTGGATAGGTCAGTATTGGTCTTTGGGATAACAATCTGGCTTTCCAGGTTAACTGGTCTTTCTAACAGTGGAGATGATTCCGTGCTCTTAGCTTCTTGATTAGTAGATTCTTTTTTCCCCTGCTTTGGGGTTACACTGATCTTGGTGGTTCACCTCTTCCTCCCGAGTATCCTTGCCTGTATTATTAGTTTCCTACTCCTTCCTCTGATTTTTCTCCTCTAAATCCTTCTCTTGAGTCTCCTCTACCTCAGATTCCACTTCTTGGCTATCCATCTGATCTCCCTTCAGATGATTTAATGCATCAAAATTGTTCTCCACTAGGATGTTGATCTCCTTGGAATTTCTTCCCATAAATTCCTCTGTAGTACATGGGACCACTTCCACCAAGCCTCCATAGGCCTCCCGTATTACCCAATCAAACTTACTTGCCCCAGGGCGTTGATCTATGGGGTTCTTTCCTTTGTGATTTGGCTCTGAGGCTTGCTGTATCATCTTAGGAGCAGGTTGAGCTTGAGGGTTCCCATCAAAGGGACCAACTCCCCTATGAGAGGGTTTCGGGGCATAGGTATTTTTTGGAGGAGGGTTATAACGTTGCCTCTTGCTTACAATAGGGCGAATAGGGTCTCTGATATTCGAATTTCGAGCTCCACGTCCCTAAGGCCCATGTTGGGTAGGAATGGAGATCTGCGGGGGAGGGATATTATTCTGGGTTTGAGGAGCAGTATTTTGGAGTGGGGCCTGGTTCTTGGAAATGCAATGGATACCCTGGTGCCCTACCTTCCCACAAACACTACACTTAAAAGACATATTTTCATATTCAAAGACCTGAGTATGAAGGCCAAACATAGACGACAATATAATGGATTTAGGGAGCTCTTTACTCGGGTCCGCCAACACACACATGCGAGCAGAAAGGAGTCTTGTTTTGCTCAAGGTTGCAGGATCAATAGCTATTAGTTCTCCAATCTCTATAGCTATCCAAGCCAAGATTTGTTCATTCTAGAAAAGCAGAGGTAATCTCGACATCTTAACCCAAATAGGAGCCAAATCCAGCACCTGAGTCTGGGGGTTGAAATCGGGGGACCAACGCTTCAGATACAAGCCCCTTTTCCTAAAAAACCAAGGACCTCCTTGGAGAGTCCTTTCCATGTCCTGTTCACATTGAAATGTCACCAAAAGAAAACTCTTGGGTAAAGCCTTAATCATCATACCGGCCCTTGGCTGCCATTTTTGGACGGCCCATCTCCTTATGACTTCCAAGTCCGGCCTCACCCCCATAAATTTTTCCACTAGAGATGTTCTGCCCTCCATAGCCACATGCTGAGCTAAGGTATCCGGGACGTGCAACCTACCATTGACAGATTTTAGATTAACACAAGAGTCGGATAATTTTTGCTTACCACGAAGAGCATTAAGATATGAAGGTCTCCAGTTGCCAGGTTTCTCTTTGTCTCCTTCCTGGGTCTTCCTTTGATCCTGACGCACGGAGTCCTGGTCCCCCTCAGAGAAATCTTCAACCGCATCCGCCCAACGCCCTTGGACCGGTTCCAATAGAACTTCCTTGTCCACATACTTCGCCCGGGGGCCTGCTATCTCACCAGAGCCCCCACCTGTCGCATCTGCTGATCTGCCCTCCGAAGCCCCACACCTAGGGTTTGTTGCCCCTAGACCTCTCGCTCCTCCTCCTTGCTGCTCCATCCGTCACAACTTGCTGCCTCCAAAATCTGCCATTTTTTTTTTAGGGCCAAAATTTTTGCGGTCGCTACAGTGCACGGGCTGCTACAGTGGCGGCTGCTATAGTTTGCAGGCTTCTACAGTGGCGACGGTAAACAATACATTTTTCCCGAATACAACAATATTTTGCACATAGTATTACATCCTTGTATGAAACTATTTTCATCATCATTTTTATTTTTATTAGTGGGCTTAGCCCCACTTCTTATTAACGCTTGTGATATTTTTATTTGGCTTCCCAAATTGATACCCCTTTGAGTTTATTTTTCTCGTTGTTCTTTCTTTGATGGCCTTCCTCTCCTTTTCCATTACCATCACCACTTTAATATTCATCAATCTCTTCTATTTTTCCATATTATCCATAATGAGATTTATCTTCGTAAGGTTTATGCTGACCTAAAAAATCTAAAATGCAAGGAATAGCCTCATAAACACTTCCTTCTTTATGTTGCCCTATAAAACTTAAAGTACAAGGATGATCCTCCATAGTAATTACTTTCTTATGCTTCCCTAGAGACCCTAAATTTCGATGGATATCTTCCATATGTATTTTTTTATTATGTTGTTCTTGAAATCCTAAAGTGCATTGGATACACTCTGTACTACATTCATTTTTATTACAAGTAGAGGATTTTATACTACTTGAGAAAAACAACAATAATTTACCTCGATTAACTTTGATATTTTTTGCCTCATTTGCTTTAAAATTTGCCTCCCCATCTTCCTTTGCACCTTTGGCTCCTTTTGAATTTGAACTTACTCATTGTACTTCCTCATAAATTGTGTCAATTTTCTATTTAATGGTTAATTCAAGTAAATTGTAATGGCCTTTGCCATTTGATGTAGAGTTTTTTAAACCTTTTTAGAGGTGGAAAATCCTTGATTTGATCCAACTTGTATTATGATATGATCTCCTTGTTTTATACTGGAGTTTATCTCATGCCTAAAAATTTCCGTTTCTTTATCCATCATTTTCATTTTTCAATCTCTTGCCATGTGTCTATTCTCATATTATTTGCGATATTAGAATACAATGTTTTCATAATCCACTTATTCATCCCATTCTCTTGATTTAGATTTTATTCTAATGGACTAGGGTAAATATTTTGAAATTTCCATGACAACACATATTTGACTATTTATAACATGCCTTCTCTTTTTAACTACCCTAAAGTGTTGTTGATTTTCTTCAAAACCTCCTTTTTTATAAGTTGATAAGGAAGTCCAAAAAGCATAAACCACATTAAGCCTTTTAACAATTTCTCTCCTAAAAACAATCTCACTCTATGGTCTTAAATATAACGCATCTTTACCCTTAAAACAAGGGCCACCCTCCATTATTTTATTCTTGATTTGTAAACTGTAGAAGATAATGAGGAAAAGTCCATTAAGAAGAAAAATCATGGAGCAATTTAAATTCAATCCCCACTTCCATTTGACCCTTCATGAGAAAGGGTGAGTGGGAAGCCAAGTTAGTGTGATATGGCCAGATGAGATCTGCAATCTGTAGCGCAAGTACATTCAACTTCGATTCAAATCACACTAGCTACCACAATCCCTTTTAAGGGTTAGTGTGTAGTTGAGTTGATTTGAGGAGGCCAACTAAGGTCTGCAATCCATACCACGGGTCCATTCAATTTTAGTTTAAATCACACTGGCTACCATAAAATCTTTTAACGATGAGTGGGCAACCGAGTTAGTGTGAGACGACCAACTGAGGTTTGCGATCTGTATCACAGGTCCATTCAACTCCTATTCAAATCACATTGGCTACCACAAGCCCTTTTAAGGGTGAGTGGGCAACCAAGTTGGTGTGAGATGGCCAATTGAGGTTTGTGATCCGTATCGCAGGTCCATTCAACTTTGGTTCAAATCACATTGGCTACCATAAGCTCTTTGTGAAGCTGTAAGCTTATTGTACTGATAAGGGCTTTGGCCTCTCTTTGAGAGGTTCAAGGTTCAAACCCTACTCAGCATGAGGGTACTGAGACCCCTCATAAAAACCTGTGTAAACTCATTGAAAAAAGTTTTGGCCCCCAAGGGCTAGGTGGATTGGTAACTGTCCATCTGGCTAGGCACTTACCAAGAAGACACCTAGGTTCAAACCTTAAGGATATACCTATTGCAAAGTTAGTAATCTGATCCTAATCCTTTTAGTGCACGCTAGATCAATGATGACAGTATGAACCCCAAGCAACTGATGGTCCCATTACATCGGATCAACAATAACGAGGTGGTATAGGCTTGTTGGGAGTAGTCCATGTGGTTTGAACCTTGCACTTAGCAGTTACTAAAAATAGTCTGGATGTAACCAACTCCCCTATGTATAAAAAAATTAAATCGATGAAAATGTGGTCTCACTTCCATTTGATATGATTTTAAAAGTCCGAAAAAACATAGTGAAAATCCATGGAACCTATATATTAACATTATATTTAAAAAAAACCATTATATCATGTTCACTCATCTCATCCTTGATAATCACTTTTGGTGTAATTTGTGCTACTTAGATAGGGTCTGCTTCCTCTTATCACTAACTAAGATATCCATACTTCCAACTAAAGAATCCTTACTTCTAGTAAGTACTTTCAAAAATAACTTTCCTTCCATGTTACTTAGATCATCTTCACATGAATCCTTTAGTTTTTGAGTTTCTCCTACGATTTAGAACAAGAAGTGGTGTTCATTCTTTGCTTCCTAGTCACACTTGCTTCTTATGTGTACCTACAACACCTGCTTTCTAAAACAAGAAAAATATGAGACTCACTCCTAACTTACCCTCACTCTCAACTCTAAAATATTTATTTTTCATATGTATTTCATATATAAAAGCTTTTGATATTCTTATTAACTTTTTACATAAGACAAAAACTTGAACAACTCTTGATCTCAAAGTTGATGAAGATTATTTACTTTGTAAAGTTCTCTACAATCTAGATTATAATTAATAATATAGATTTATATGCACCTGACGGTTTGGGCTTTGGCTCTTCTTCGGGAGGTCTAAGGTTCAAATCGTGGCATGGGCGAGTGTGTGAGGGAGTGGGTGTGTTTTGGCTTTGTGTTAAATTTCCTATTGATAAGTATAGTTCTCGACTTTACGAAGGGTGGTCATAGAGGTTTCTCACAATAACAAAACCAAAAAATATATATATTATAGATTTATATTTTAATATATATTTAGAAGTTTATTTAAATATGGCTTAAATCATTTAATTATAATATAAAACCAAAAATACATTTTATAATATATAATATATTTTTAATTGGTTACGTTAATATGAAAATTGTATTACATCAAAATTATGCTATTATAATATTTTCATCAATATTTTGAGAATTATTCATATATATTTTCATGTGTACCCATATGTTGTAGGTGAGTTGGAAAGGGTAGGACAATCCTCCAAGGGAGGTCCCTGATCTTCGCCCTACCAAACACACATCAGGTACCCAAAATCCAGTTGATAATGTTGGTGCGATCAGGGCTAAGTGCGACTCTCGAGTGATTTTGATGACGTAAAATATTCTATGACTTTCGGGTGATTTTGACGATGTAAAATCGTCTAGTCGTCGTTTCACAGACCAAGGTGACCTTGCAAGGGATTTTTTAGCTAAATTAAAAGAAAAAAAAATTAAACTTAGGTCTCCTTTTTAAAAGCCAATGTATTAACTGAACATAGTGAGGATGGCCTATGTTATAATTGATGTCATGCTTTATCGTAAAATTTTAATTTATTTTATGAGGGATATTGTAGTAGAATGTTTTGGGGTTTTATTCATGAGACCCAGGTTCAAACCCTGGTAAAGGGGACCGAAGCCCTTTTTAAAAACATGTGCTTTACTCCAAATATTTTGTTTGTGTTGAGACACTGTAATGGTATGGCTTTGGATTTTCATTCAAGAGATCCAGGATCGCAAACTAAGGCGACCTCGTAAGGGATTTTTTTGCTAAATTAAAAAAAAAAAATCTAAAAAGAGATTTTTCGCTAAATTAAAAAAAAAAAAAAACTTAGGTCTCCTTCTTAAAAGCCAATGTGTTAACTAAACATAGTGAGGATGGTCTGTGTTATAATTGATGTCATGCTTTATCCTAAAATTTTAATTTATCTTATGAAGGATATTGTAGTAGAATGTCTTGGGGTTTTATGCTTGGGGTTTTATGCATGAGACCCAGGTTCAAACCCTGTAAAAGGGACCGAAACCCCTTTTAAAAACATGCACTTTACTCGAAAATGTTTGTAATGATATGATTTTCAGGTTTTCATTCAGGAGATTCAAGTTCAAACCACAAATTTTAAACCTATAAAAAAATCACTGTTCCGAATGTTTGTAATTATACTGCACCAATTCAATTTACTAAAGGGTGCTAGATATATAAAGATTTTCCCTTAAAAAAATTAAATAAATCAATTGCATTTTAGAGAGAACATATCAAATTTACATGTCCGCCAAAACTATTTTACCCATTGAAACAAATTGCGATGTAGATATGTTAACCATAAGTATCAAAGGTATAGCATACTTATCCATTTACTGAAGGAAAAAAAGGAACTCATACTTATCTCTTTATTTGTCTATTATATTGATCAGCCAGCGAGGGGCGTCTAAAAAGGTGCTCCATCTACATAGTAGGAATATTGGATTAAGAAAATAATAATAAACCATATGCTTATGAAAAGTTTAAGTTAAAGACGACCTATATATACTCTTTGAAATTGTACGTTTGTGTAAAGGGAAAGTGCACTTTATTGATTGAGACTTATTCGTGGACCATTATAAGACACTCGAGTTACTTAACGTAGAAGTTAAGAAGATGGGATATTAAGGTGCATGTGAGAAAAGCATCACTTAAGAATGGGTGCAATATGCTTGGCCCACCAAAAGGCTTCCTTTAAAATAACTATATACTTTTTTATACATATTTATATGTATTTATTGTGTTCTGGTTTGTATTTTGGTTTTTTATATTGATAAAATGTAATTATATAGCGTCTTTTATCTCACAAGTAATTAATCATATAAATTATATATATATAATATTTCATGAAGTACTTTATAGAATAATTAATGGAATTAAAAGGTAGGTAGTGTGGTGTTTGTCTTCAAACTTTAAAAGGTCACGTTTAGATTATTGTCTTTTTTATTGTTGTGGTTATTAGATATAGAGATTAGATGATTGGGCTATCGTGTTTTGAAGCAATATAACAAGTCAGCTTCGAAAATATAATAAGCGGTTTAATTAGAGTACGTTTGAGGTTTTTATAAGGATGACTCTTTTTAAGATGTAGTCTTCAATGCTCTTCCTACTCTAACATAATCTAACCAACTTCAAGGGCAAAAGAGAAAGAGAAACCATAAAAAACAAAGATAGCGAAAAGGAAAAATATCCTAAGCTAAACTAAGCTAATAGTGGGTAATGCACCAAGATCATAAAACACCAAGATCATAAAACATCAAGATCATAAAATTCATCTGCATAACAGTGAGATGCATGAATGCATGAGTCTAATGCTTTGACAACTTAAAGGTGAACACTTCCTCCTCTCAACACACTCGGTTAAACACATATTGCATACATAAGATACGAGACAAAAGTTATATAGTCATGATCCCTTGTACACACACATAAACATACATACGTACAATAAATGGGACAAAAATAACCAATAGTCGCAACTTCCTATATATATATACAAGTATGAAAAATTACAATTCATGCTAGAAGTGGGGGCTTTAAAGCTTGCCCAAAAGACCACTCATGGTTCAAGTAATGTTATATAGAAGAACATGAAATAAAATTTACATATGAAGCTTAAGGCTTGAATAATCAACTCGTTGATCCTTTACAATGCCAACACTTCTACTATTTATAGATTACAAAAAAAAGAAGATTTTCTTGCAAAACTTGTATATGAATATGCAACTATACCTCTCTATTGCTTGTTTGATTTAGTCTTCATTACATAATTGTAATCCTTTGAGGTCTCTAGATTCAAAATCATCAATACTAATTTGTTGGATGCCCAACTACCACCAACATTCCTCAACTGTCTCCTTTGGGATCTTGGAATCTAAGTACTAGCACATTGTGTAATTAATGTTGTTAGTCTTAGGGCAGTTTTGCAACTACCATGTTTCTACCTTTAATAGGCCAATCACTTTTCCTAGATTAGTGAGCCCAAGTGATGCCAGTGGGTGGCTCTTAGTAACGGATCATCATTTCAACTCACCTACCTTTCTAGAGTTTGCATATCCATAACAATATACTGCAATTGGATCTTTTTACTTTCCTCTTGTTCTCTCCTTAACTTCTCTTTACCTTTCGTAACAAAGCCTATCATTGATCCTCTATTTGGAAGGTTATAAAAAATCTTTTACTCATTTTGTCATGTCAGGCTTTTATAAATATCTAAGGCTCGACTATACCTTTTTATCAGAAGTCTCACAGATACTTTTACCTGTTCTTCTTATGGGACCTTTTTTCATGACTCCTTTTTTGAAACTTTTATTCTATCTACCTTTTGGGGTTTCTTCTCGCAGTCCAATTCTTGAAACTTTTCTTCTCTTTTTCCTTTGAAGTTTTTAAAACTTCCAATATTTGATCACTATTGATTTTCTTTCGTCCTTCAAAAAACTTCTGGATACTAGGACCTTTGGACAATGCATGCTGTCAAAACCTTTGCCTTGATTCCTTAGTAAAAAAAATTAGAATTTTTTATCTTCAGATATTTAGACAACTTTGTATTTCTTAGAACTTTTTGCCATCATTTGTCCTTTATAATATTAGCTAGCATGAACTATCAGAACTTTTTGTAAAGTAGCACTAACCTACAAGTCAATTTTTTTTTCCTGTATAGGTTTGGAACCTCTTTCGTTGCCTTCTGCCAACTTCATGTCTTGGTTATTAGTCTTCTCCCAATTTCTTTTAAGGTAAAGTTCTACTAGAAATTCTATAAGAAGGATGCAAACTGTAGATGATGATATTTTGTTAGTCTGTAGGCCCCCCAATTTGAAGAGGTCCATTATAGCACTTGCAAATTTATTGTCTCTAAGTGTTGGTCTCCTTCTTGAAGGAGACATTGGTGCAGAGAAGTTTAATCCAATGGATCCCTTCTCTATCACAACACAACCCATACTTTCTAATTTTCAAGTATCTTATGTCTAATTGCATGTTCAAAAATTTATCCCACAAAAATTAAATTTTTTTAGAATAATAATATACACCAAAAGGAATTCCTTCCCCACTCTTTTTTTAGAAATAAATGACAACTCTTCAGATGAATCCCATTGAATGGTATCAAGAGAATATCTCCCTCCATGGTTTCGAGATCAAAGGAATTTTGATCCTTGCAAGCAACTATTATATATGGTCCGCTCTAGATTACATCAAACTTGGTATGATGACTTGGTTTGCTTTTATCTTCATCCCACTTAAGGACCAGATCACCAACTTCAAAGTTCTAAGGAGTGGCTCTCTTATCAAACCATATATTGATTCTTTATGCCTCAACAATTGCTCTCTAGTATATTTCATCAATTCTTGAAGCTTTAGTAGTTCTCATAGTCATGGCATCATTTTCCTATAATTATAGTTGATGTAATACTTAAAGCGTAGGTAATATTATGGATGTAGGTAGCTTAGCTTAACCTCCTTACCATATACCAGGCTATATGGAGAACATCCCAAAGTTTTTTTTTGAGATGATGCGATCCACCCATAGATCCCAGATGAAGGTGTTGTTGTCATTAATTTTTTGAGTCTACCCTATTTAAAATCTACAATAGGTTCTTATTTGTAGATTTTGCTAGACCATTGCCTTGCGGGTAGTAGTTTGATGAAGCCTTTAGATAATTACCATACTGGAATTTGAATTGAGTGATCTTGGAACATGTGAATGCCTTGGCATTATCAGTTATTATTGTATTAGGGACATCAAACCTAGTTATGATGTCCTCTTTTAATAGGACTACTTCAACCCATCTAGTAAAATAGTTTGTGGTAGTGAGAATCCATTTGTGGCTTTCACTAGATGGTGGGTTGATCATTTCGATAAAATTTACTTCCCATTGAGAAAATGACTCATCTGCAACTATGGGTTTTAAAGGTATAGGTGTATTCTTCTTCTTTCCAGTAAAAAACTTGCACTTGTCACATATTTTAACTCAACAATGGGTATCTATAAACAAACTTAGCCAATAATAACCTGATTTCATGATTTTATTGCCTATTGTTTGAGTTGAGAAATGCCCATAAGAGAATCCTTGATGAAATTCATGCAGTAGAGGCTGAGCTTGTTTCCTTTTAATGCATATGAGTAGGACTCCGTCAAAATTTCTTCAAATAGAATTCCATCTATCAACATGTAATGAACATTCTACAATCGAAAGACTTTTCTTTGAGCTTTATCTAAATTAGTAGGATACTTGCATGTTTGCATATATTCAATCCTTTGCTCCACTGAATCTGGTTCCTCTTCTTCCTAACTTATCAAATACTTGCTTGTATCATCCTTTTCTTCAACAATATCTAAATCTACTACTTCTTTTAAAACATCTTCAACTATCCTTTGGAAAAGAGCTCTTCCTTTGACCAACTTTGTGGGCTTAATTTCAATATCATATTCTAAAATATTGGTAATCCATCTAGCCTTTTTTTCATTGATTTCTCCACCCATTATATATTCTCTAACACTTGAATGGATGACATAAGCAATGACTTTATTATTGGAAACCATATGCTTGAAATTATTTAGATATTTGACAAGAGAACATACCTGCTTTTCAACAAAGTTATACTTTTATTCACACCCTTTTAAAGTTTGGCTAAAAAAAGCATCCGAGCATTCATGTTGGTTTTCATCCTTTTGTGTCAACAAGGCTACTATACTATGCTCTCCTCCATATGCATAAATTATAAAGTCCTTGTCAAAATTTGGATTGATCAATACTGGTGCTTCTGCAATAGCTCCTTTTATCTTCTCAAAAGCCTCTCTTCCTTCATCCATCCATAAAAAATGTCGATCCTTCTTTAGTATAAGCATCATTAGCCTGAAAATAACTAAAAAATCTAGGATAAATATTTTTACGAAATTTATATGACAAAAGAAAGACTATAGACTATTTTTGTGCCTTGGTAATGAAAGGCTAGCAACGACCTTGAATTTATTAGGATTTATGGCAATACCATATTTTGAGACAATGTGTCCTAATAATTTTCCTTATGGAACATGAAATATACATGAAGAACACAAGCTTATATTGAGAGGGGAGGTGAACAGTATAGCGCTCACTTTTTACTTTATTTCCAAACCAATATCAATTAGTGTCCTTAATTGCAATATCCAAATATAACAATGTGCATTAATGACATATATAGCAATAGTAAGCAAGAGCACAAATCACCACACACAATTGAGACACAATATTTAACGTGGTTCCCCCAATGTGGGGTACTCCACAAGATAATATCCTTATAATATTTCACAAAGAAATAGGGATCCTTATCCCAATATAAATAATTACTTTGATCTACTCAAAGCTAGGCTATCCACTGATTTGCTCAACAAGGTAATTCACTGATCTTCTTAGCTAGGCAATCCATTGATCTGTTCAGGTAGGCAATCCACTTATCTGCTTAGGTAGGCAATCCTAATATGCTCAGGTAGGCAATCCACTAATGTGCTCAGCAAGGCAATTCACTAATCCGCTCAGCTAGGCAATCCACTAATTTGTTGAAGTAGGCAATCATGATCTTCTCAGGTAGGTAATCCACTGACCTGCTCAACAAGACAATTCACTGATCTTCTTAGCTAGGCAATCCATTGATTTGCTCAGCTAGGCAATATTGATCTGCTTAGGTAGGTAATCCACTGATCTGCTCAGCAAGGCAATCCTGATCTTCTCAGGTAGGCAATCCACTGATCTGCTTCAATAAGCTCACTAAGAACTTACTCAAAATCTACTCTAGTAAGCTCACTAAGATCTTGTTCAAAATATGCTCTAGCAAGCCACCAAGAACTTGATCAAATATGCTCTAGCAAGCTCACCAAGAAATTGCTCAAATATTCTCAACAAGCTCACCATGAACCTACTCAAATCTGCTCCAACAAGTTCACCAAGAACTTGCTCAAATATCCTCAGCAAGATCACCAAGAACCTACTCAAATCTGCTCTAGCAAGCTCACCAAGAACTTGCTCAAATCTGCTCAACAAGCTCACCAAGAACTTGCTCAAAATCTATCCACAAATCTGTCCACAAATCTATCCAAAAGCCTTCTCAAAGGCTCAATAAATCATGCACAAAAGCTGCCACAAATTTGTCCAAAAATCTATCCAAAAGCCTTCTCAAAGGCTCAATCAATCATGCACAAAAGCTACCACAAATCTGTCCCAAAATCCTTCTCAAAGGCTTAATCAATAATGCACAAAAGCTACCACAAATATGTCCAAAAATCTATCCAAAAGCCTTCTCAAAGGCTCAATCAATCATGCACAAAAGCTACCACAAATATGTCCAAAAATCTATCCCAAAAGCCTTCTCAAAGGCTCAATCAATCATGCTCAAGTAGCACTCAAATATCATCCACAAATATATGAAGGCAAGGCTCAATGATGAACTCAACAATGAATGGCAATGCACTCTACAATGGATGACAACAATGATCCACAATGATCTCAACTCAAATCACAATATAGAATAGTTTGTTTCATGGAAATTGAACAACCACTTCACTCATTCACTTGACTAGGCTCAAACAACTCTACTCAACCAATCACAACAAGGAACAACTCTTTCTCACAATCCCTAGCCCAAGCATGTATCAACCAACTCAAAATGTTTCCAACAATGCTTAACCACAACTCTCACATAACAATGATACTCATGTTCTCCTCTAACTCAATTTCAAGTTATTTGTACAATCAATGGATTTCAACAATAATGCTTATAAAATATTCTTCACATAACAATGATACTCATGTTCTTCTCAAACCCTATCTCAGGTTTTTCACACAACTAATGGCTTCAATAATAATGCTTATAAAACAAGGTTTAAACACAACTCTCAAACCAAAAAACCTTGAAGCATTCAACCAACCACTTTCGAAAAGGAAACCACAATCAATCCTTTTCTCTCCAATGATATTTCAGAAATCAACCACCATAAACAAAGTCAATGGAAAATATTGCTCATACCTTTTGATGCCTTATTAGTTGTCCACTGAATCTGCTACACTCAAAAAAATTTCTTTTTCAACTTTCAATAAGGGTTAGGGATCATTATTAATAACACAACAATAATATCCAAATAACACCTTATTACTCATACTCAATAAAATACATCATGTCCCCTCATGAAATAATTAATCCTCTTTGAAAAAGAACAAAGCAACCTTCACTTTTGAACCTCTTTACAATATCTGAAATATCTCTTTACACACACCTTATTTCTCCCTCTAAGTAAGTTAATCAAATAGCCCTCGAAATAAGATTTCCAATGATATATAATATGATATACTTCCAAAAATAAAATCACCAGAAATATCACTTTTTCTTAAGGTGCATCATAACCCTTATTTCTCCTAGGTCAAATTTAGAAAAATAAAATATTAAAAAATATTAACTTGCCTATGTCCCTGATGGGATTCGATCCCTTGATGCCTCCTCGCTCAGCGCCTTAACCACATCCAAGCCGCCGTTGGGCCACACGCCCTCACATGTTCAAAGGGGCACGAACCAAAAAAAATACCTCAATATTCTGCGCCCTTCGAAAACTCAAAAATGCTTCGAGCGTTTTAACACAACAAGCATCCCCGACGAGACTCAATCGCAGGACCTCCTGCTTCTTACACAGTGCACGAAACACTAGGCCAAAGGTGCCTATGCATTTCTTTATCCTCCGTGAACGATTCTTCAATGGACCCAAATTTCGTAAACCCTTCACACGCCTCTTTACACACGCTTCAACACACAGGCTCTTCTCGCATTACGTTATCAATTCAAATGCATTCGAAAATCGAGGACAAGGATTTATCAAAACTTTTGGTGGCATATATATATACCTTTCCTCCTTTCTTTAGACGTCGACGCTATTTTTTTTAATATATGCCTTTCCTCCTTTCTTTAGACGTCAGCGCTATAATTTTATTTTTAATTTTAAAATTAAAATTAAAATTTTAAATAATTTAAAATTTAAACTAAATATTTTAAATTAAATATCTCCATCATCGGGGCACCTTTTTCGATGAAACAAAAAGCCAACCTGGGTTTTAAGAAAAACCCATTTCAAATATGCCATCCATGATTTTAAATAAAACCTTTTATTTTGCTTGCCTTGGTTTTCACAAAAAACCTATATATATCCAT
Source organism: Wollemia nobilis (assembly GCA_028583015.1). Classification (NCBI taxonomy): domain Eukaryota; kingdom Viridiplantae; phylum Streptophyta; class Pinopsida; order Araucariales; family Araucariaceae; genus Wollemia; species Wollemia nobilis. The sequence continues at coordinate 4,083,012 of JAQPPZ010017221.1, forward strand.
GCTCTCCAAAATATCATAAATGATTATTTATGAAGTGTTGTTACCACCAAAACTCAAATGTGATCCATATGACATAAATGATCCATGTGAAATCAATGACAACATAAAATAACTCAAATTGCCAACAATACACTTAATTGGGTTAAGTATATTCCAAAATTTTGATATCACTTAAATACTTTCTCTAATTCCTCTAAGTGATCTTCATTATTTTTAGAGAACACTATGAGATCATTCAAGTAGATTAATGTTACTTTATTGATTAGGTCCTGGAAGGCAATGCGCATAACTCTATAGAATGTTGCTATGGTATTAGATATCCCAAAATGTATCCTTTGATATGTGAAAGTTACCCACTTCATGGTAAAAATTATTTTATGTTGATACTCATCCTTTACCCATACTTGATTAAAACCAAAGAATCCATCTAACAATGAGAATGTTTTAGAATCCATCACTATTTGAAGAATTTGTTCCATGGAAGGAAAAGGATAAAAATATTTTAGAGAGGCTTTATTTATATCTCTAAAGTCAACACAGTATGATCTCACAATTCTTTTTTCTCATAGGTACTAGGTGAAATACCCATGTGGTGTGTTTGATTAGATTTATAATATTTGATTCAATCAACTTGTAGAGCTCTTTCTACATGAGAGGCTCAATTTTTGGGTTTACCAACCTCTATTTTTGCCTTACAATCTTGGCTTCAGGATCCAGCTCAATTGTATGTTGGATAATATATTTACTATATCCTTTAAGGTCTTCATAGGTCCAAGCCATTACCTATTTATATTTTTGGCATAACTAAATAAGAAACTTTTTCTCTACTTGAGTAGCTATTTTGCCTATCTTTAGTGCTTTTGCTAGAGCTACTTTGATTTCTTGGTAGACTTCCTTATTAACTATGATCACCTTTTTACCTTTAAATATGTAATCTGGGCTAAACAAAGATTTCAGGGTGATCAACCCTTTTGGAAGCTTGTTAGATTTCAACTGAAACATTTTATCTCCATGTGCTTCTTCAATTTTTAGAGCTATTTCTTTAGCATATTCATCTACTTGCTAGAGGAATCGAATGATATGCTCATAATTTTCAAACACTTGATAATTTACTTCACTATTAAGAACAAACAACATGATTATTAGCTTTACCAATTTAAGATTATGAAGCAAACGATCAACTGGATCAAACTGTGATCCAACTACTGCCACTTGATTAGCATATTGATTTTGATCCCTTGGAATAACCTTGAAGTTAATTATATCAAAAGATTCAATCAGGTCCTAGACCCTGTGCCTATAAGATTTCATCAACCTATTTTTTGCAAGACATTGAGATCTTACTTGCCTTAATATCAGTTTAGTGTCACCATATACCTAAAGCAGTTTAATACCTCTTTTTTCTGTTATCTAGAGACCAAGTGCTAGGGCTTTATATTCAACAACATTATTTGAATAGTTAAATTATAGCTGATATACTTGCAATAACTTTGATCCTTTTGGTGGAACCAAGCATATACCAACACCATCCCCATTTTTACTTCTAACGCCATCAAATTACAATTTCCACACACCAGTGGGTTGCTCCTCTTTCTTTGTGATCTTAAGAACCAACATATTATTTTCTTGAATTAAATATGTCCCTATACCATTTTGATTATAGATTTCATAGGAATTTGGATAATGCATATCAAAAACCCATTTACTTATATGATAATTTTGTAAGGTAGGATGAATCTTCCCATTAGGCACCCTTGTCTCAATTGTATTTCCTATGTGGTATAAGATCGTTCAACATTTAATCTAATTAGAGGGACTTGCTTGATATGATGGACATGAAGAGGCTCCATCAAATATTTCATCTAAGAGTTGCACTTGCTTTTCAATAGCATATGTTTCCAATCCAAAGATAGGTAACCTCCTATTTTGGTAGTAAAATCATTTGATAGATAAATGTCGAAGGTGGTTGCATGCTCAATTATTGCTAAGTCTTGATGAATAGTTAACTTTGGACATGTTTGCAGAGTTAGAGGGAGATCCCTGACCATCCCAAGGGTTTAAATTTATGTTCCATCTAGCTAAACTATACCTTGATCATATGGCTCATAACTTAATGCTAATGCATCAACCACCCCTCTTGGTATGACTAAGGTACTTGGTCCAAAATCAATCATACAATTATGAATTAACTTATTGTTGTGGATCAAATCTAGGTAGAATGACATAGACTTTGTTTTGATTGTCTTAGTGGCATATACCTTCAAGATTGCAGGCACCTTGCTATCATCTGAAGTTTTTTTGTTCTTTTAACGCCCCTTCTAAGTGTTTTATTTGTTCAGGCATAGTGATCACTACCCATTGTGGAATGACTATAGTAGACTTCTTAAGGTGTTCTACTATATTAAATGACTTTTGGGAATGCACCCTTTGAATAGCGGGTTGTTACAATGAAGATCAAATTTTCTCTACCACAGGTAGTTGGGGAGCACTTGCTTGCACCAACATAGAATCTTACTAATTAGGCCCTTTCTTTGAATAGGATAGCACCCTTGGGGTTTGTACCTCTATCAGAATACAACTTTTCTCAAGATTTGATAACTTTTCCTATATAGTAGTTTTCTTCCTATCTTCCTATGTTTTCCTTCTTGCCCTGGTCATATAGTAAGTATGTTCCTGAGATCTTGCACTTTCTTTTTTATAACATACAACCTACATTTCTTCTTCAAACCAAGTTATTAAGGTTTTTTTAGGAAAGTCAATATCTATACTTGGGCAAGCATTTTGGGCCAAAGTTTGAGGAACAAGAAGCTATGGATATGAGGTTTTATTTTGGTTTGCCTTGACACAAATATTGAGATAACTTTAGGATGAGGTTTGTATAGGGGCATTCCACTGATATGAAGTTGATGGCTGACTTGGGTTTCTATTGGGATTATGATAGTTATTTGCATTATTCCTTACCCCTTGATTGTAAGAGTCGATATTGCTTTGATACTCATGTTGTTGTGTCACACAAGTTGATATTTCATTACAAACTATTTAAAAAAGATTCATCATTATCCCCAATTTGCAGTTGTCCATAATAGAAGGAATTATATCAATATGAGAGCCAAAGACTATAGGTACAAATGAAGCTTGTTGAGGGACTATTGATTGTATTATATGAGGAATCTAGTACAGAGATTGAACATTGGGAGATAGAGGTATTAACTACCTAAGAGCAAGCCACTAGCAATATTAGAACTATATTTTTCTTTGTTACATTATGAAGTGCACACAGGCTCACCATATGATTCAAATGCTCAACTAGAGTTGTTATGTCTTCTCTAGTATAGTATGGGAGATATTTTAGTGTAAAAATTGGTATCTCATCCCATATTGTAGGTAGAGTAGAAGGTTTCAATTGACCTCTATTATTTCAAGCAAAAAATGCTCTAGGTGGTGGAGTAGCCATGTTCTACTATCTACCTCTCATTATTCTTGAAATGTTATTAAGAGGTGGGAACAATACCCAAATATTAGCAATAATAGAGGAACTAGTGATAGGACTTTCATTCATAAAATTTTGGATTCCTTGTTTTTAGGGGAGCCACTAGGTGAATATTTTATTTGCTCTATAAGCTAGTAGATTAAAATCTTCAACAAAATCTCAATTTGGTATCTTTATAAATGGTTGCTTTTGGAATTCATGTCTTGAGTGGAGTCACCAGGTGAGATTTTTATATGTTTCAACCAAATAGATAGGTAGGAACCTTCACTAAGGTTAGCCTATTAGAGTTCTCTTAATTATGGTGCCAATAGAAATGAATCAATTGGGTCCCATCACCATTAAATGATTGTCCTCTTTGATTGTCATAGTCACTAGATATAGGGATAAAATGATTATACTATCACATCTCTCATAGATCGACACAACAGGGAAATTATGAGAGCATGATAAGTAACTTTACTGGACCAAATTTGGGGTTTTTACAAGGTTGACTCATTTTAAGGTGTTACTTTTATCACTCTTTCTAATATATCCTAATCTAACTAGCTTTAGGGGGGAAAGAGAAAGAGAAAACATAGAAAACATAGATAGCAGAAAGGGAAAATATCCTAAGCTAAACTAAGCTAACAGAGGATGATGCACCAAGATCATAACATTCATCTGCATAATAGTGAGACATATGAACGCATGAGTATAATGCATCGAAAACTCAAAGGTGAACTCTTTCTTATCTCAACACACTCAGTTAAGAATAAATTGTATACATACAAAATGGGATAAAAATCAGATAGTCATGATCCCTTATACATGTGCATAAACATACATAAACACAAGAAAAATGACATAAAAAGCCTAGTATTTATGGCTTCTAGTATATATATGAGTATAAAAAATTACAATTCATGCTAGAAGTGGGGGCTTCAAGCTTGCTCACAAGACCACTTAGGGTTCAGGTACTGGTATATAGAAGAAAATGAAAGGAAAGTTACAAATAAAACTTAAGGATTGAATAAATAACTCATCTATCCTTTACAAAGCCAAAGTTTCTACTATTTACCCAGGTGTTGTAGGTGAGTTGGAGAGGAGAGGGCAATCCTCTAAGGGAGGTCCCAGGTTCAAATATCCACCCTACCAAAAAGCTGAATTAGGTATCCAAAATCCAATTGATAATGTTGGTGCGGGCAGGGTTGGGTGCGACTCCCGGGTGACTTTGATGGTGTAGAACCCCCTGTTCATGGTCTCTCAGACCAAGGCGGCCCCGCAAGGGGTTTTTTGCTTAAAAAAAAAAAAAAACTTCTATTTATATATTATAAAAAGGGAAAATTTCCCTCCAAAAATTGAACAAGAATCTACGACCAGGCCTCTCTGTTGCTTGCTTGATTTAGTATTCATGATATTATTACAATCCTTTGAGGTCTCTGGATTCAAAATCATTAATATTAATTTTTTGGATGCCCATCTACCATTGATATTCCTCAACTACCTCCTTTGGGATCTTGGAATATGAGTATGAGTACTTTTTACAACTAATGTTGTTAGGCCTACAATGGTTATTGTTGTGGCTACCACATGTCCACCTTCAATAGGCCAACCAAGTTTTCTAGATTAGTGATCCCAAGTGATGTTGTTTGTTGGCTCATAATAATTTCTCATCGGTTCAACTCACCTACCTTTCAAGAAGCTTGCATGTCAAAAGTAATGCCTTGCAATTGGATCTTTACTTTCCTCCTATTCTTTCCTTAGCTTATCTTTACCTTCTACAATGAAGCCCATTATTGATCCTCCATTTGGAAGGTTATTGAAACATTTTACTCATTCTTCCATGTTAGGATTTTACAAACCTCTAAGGTCTGACTGGACCTTTTATGTTAAGATACTACTATAAAATATACTTAACAACACACTCTCAACTCAAATAAACACACTCTCACACATTTGCCTGGAAATAAACTCACAGAAACATTATAACAGTATTCAGAATTAAATGCATATGATAACAAAAATTACTTAAAAGGAACAATCTCACAATAGATAGAATCGCAGGCCTCTTCGAGGGGGCAACCTCCTTCAACACTTCATTAATTTGCAAAAATATGATTACATTGGTGCCTTTTCGGGTATTTAAAGAGTTTCCTTCCAAGGTTGGCTTACATGCAAAATGCCACTTGGATTACATGCATAATGCCACCCGAATTACATGCATAGTGCCACTTTGAATTACATGCACAATGCCACTCGAATTACATGCATAATGCCACATGAATTACATGCACAATGCCACTCGAATTACATGCACAAGGCCACCTTACCTAACCTATCTACCATGTGTTACATAGAAAAGGGTGCCATTTGTCATAGGCACTACCTAAGCTAAAACTTAGAACATTACAAAATATTAATCATGGGTACTACCCATGTTCACTAGGAATTATTACATCAAGGAAGTTATTACATTAAGGGTTAGGATGAGATCCTAACATGCCCTTCTCCTTGAAGAAGCTTTGTCCTCAAATCTGAAAATAAGGAAACTATTGCTGGAGTTGATGGAGAGACTCCCATGTAGCATCCTCAGGTTGAAGCCCATGCCACTGAACAAGGACCTCTGTAATGATACGGTTGCGCAGAGTGCGAGTTCGACGATCCAGCAACTGCTCAGGTGCAAGTAAGATGGAGCCTTCTTCATCCAATTTTGGGAGTGTTGATTGAACCTGTACCTTTGTGCCCATAACTTTCTTGAGAAGGGAAACATGAAAAATAGGGTGGAGCTTGGAAGTGGGGTGAAGAGCCAATTTGTAAGTTGTAGGACCAATCTGTTGTAGAACTTGATAAGGAACATAGAATTTTTGAGCGAGCTTTTGACACCTACGAAGTTGTAGGGAAGATTGTTTGTATGGCTACAAGCAAAGGAAGACCATATCACCCACATCAAAGCTGCGCTCAGAACGATGTTGACCAGCTTGTTGGCGCATCCGATTCTGGGCCATGTTCAAATTTTGCTTGAGTTGGCATAGGACCTCGATGTGTTGTCTCAAAGCATTGTCAATGGCCTGTACCTTGGATCTGCCCAAAATGTAGGAAGAAGGCATGAGTGGAGGACACCCGTAAACTGCCTCAAACGATGTGAGTTTGGTGGCGGTATGATAGGAAGTGTTGTACCACCATTTGGCCAAGGGAAGCCATTTTTCCCAATGAGTAGGATGATCAGAGGCAAAGCAGTGAAGGTAGGTTTCCAAGCATTTATTAACAACCTCTGTTTGACCATCCGTTTGCGGATGGTAGGCTGAACTCATTTTGAGCTGAGTCCCCTACAACTTAAACAACTCTTGCCAAAAATTGCTAGTAAAGGTGGGATCATGATCAGATACAATGGAGGCTGGCATGCCATGAAGGCAAAAGATGGAGTCAAGAAAAATTTGGGCAATAGTGGATGCTGTGTAAGGATGGGTTAGGGCACAAAAGTGAGCATACTTTGAAAGGTGGTCCACTACCATGAAAATAACTGACTTGCCTCCAGATTGAGGTAGCCCTTCTATGAAGTCCATGGAGATGTCAGTCCACACCTGCTCTGGGATCGACAATGGTTGAAGAGTGCCCAGAGAGCGCATTGTTTCCCCTTTCATCCTTTGACATGTGTCGCAGTCAGCTACAAAAGAGCGAATGTCCTGTTTCATACCTTTCCAAAAGAAAGTGCGCTTAAGTCGCTCATAAGTTTTTAGGAACCCTGAATGGCCAGTTGATGGAGTAGCATGTGATTCCCTCATGAGGAGCTCTCAAAGTGGGGACTTAGGAGGAAGAACCAGGTGTTCATGGTAACACAGATCCTGGCCATCCCAACTATATCCTGGTGTAGACTCTAGATCATCCATAAGTGAAGCAACCAAGTCTTTCAAATATGCATCCTGAAGTATTTCTTGACGTAAGGGCTCAATCCATTGGGGCAATGGTGCAGAAATGACACACAACATACTAAGGGTCTCAAATTGGCGAGAGAGAGCATCCGCCACAAGATTCTCCTTTCCTTTTTTGTACGTGATGTCATAATAATAGCCCATGAGTTTTGATACCCACTTTTGTTGCTCGGGGGTGGCAACCCGTTGTTCTAGAAAGTATTTCAGACTCTGGTGGTCAGTTTTGATGGAGAAATGGCACCCAATGAGGTAAGGTCGCCAATGCAGGACTGCATGCAATATTGCCAACATTTCCTTGGCATATGTGGATTTTCCTAAATTGTGATAAGATAGGGCTTTGCTGGTGAAATCCAAAGGGTATCCTTCTTGCATCAATACCGCCCCAATACCATGACAAGAAGCGTCACTTTCAATGACAAATGTTTTAGAGAAGTCTGGCATGGCTAAAACTGGAGTGGTGGTCATGGCATGCTTGAGTTCCAGGAATGCTTGCTCAGACAGGAGAATCCTTCTTCAACATGGAGGTGAGGGGGGTGGCTATCTTTCCATAATTATAGACAAATTTACGATAATAGCCTGTAAGCCCTAAAAATCCTTGAAGTCCCTTGAGAGTGCAAGGTTTCGGCCATTCTTGGACTACTTGGATCTTCTTAGGGTCAACCTTGACACCATCCTTTGAGACAATGTGTCCCAGATACTCCACTTCAGTCAAACCAAAGGAACACTTGGACCTTTTTGCAAATAGTTGATGGTCGACCAATAGTTGTAGGGTTTGATCTACATGCTTGAGATGCTATTCCCATGTGTGACTGTAAATCAAGATGTCATCGAAGAACATAAGGATGAACTTCCACAAAAAAGGGTGAAAGATGTTGTTCATTAGGCTTTGAAATGTGGAAGGAGCATTTGTAAGACCAAATGGCATTACCAAGAATTCATAATGACCTTCATGAGTGCGAAAAGTAGTTTTAGGAATATCTTCATCCCTGAGCCGGATCTGATGGTACCCAAAGCGAAGGTCTAGCTTGGTGAAGTACATGGTCCCATGTAATTCATCTAGTAATTCATCAACCACAGGGATAGGAAATTTATCCTTGACAGTTATCTTGTTGAGTTCTCGATAGTCAATACACAGTCACCAAGAGCCATCCTTCTTGAGGACCAGTAAGACTGGTGCAGAGTAGGGACTAGTACAAGGCCAAATGATACCCACCTTGAGTAATTCCTATATCATTGTCTCAATATATAAATTCATGGCATGAGGGTACCTGTATGGTCTGATATTGGGAGGTGCACTATCCGGCAATAATGGAATGGCATGGTCGTGAGAGTGATGCGGTGGTAGTGTAGTTGGTTTCGCAAAGATGGCCTCATGTTTGTGGAGAATTTGTTGCAGGTCTGATGGGGTTTCATCCATTTGAGAGGGGGATGGTTGGATGGAGAATAGTTGTGAAATGACCCCACGTGATGATTTATTTAGCAATTTCTCCATGCCATTTGAACTAATAATTTAAGGTGTTCCTGCTGGGGAGCCCTTGATGATGTGTGTTTGTTCGTTTTGGGAGAACTGCATCCAGAGTTTGGAAAAATTCCAATTGATAGTGCCCAACGTACTCAACCATTGAGATCCCAAAACAATATCACATCCGCCCAATTGGAGGGCAAACATGTCCTGCTTGAGTTCATAGTCCCCTCTCTTGATTTTAACATTGCAACATTTTCCTTTACAAGGTAAGGTTCCCCCATTGGATACCATGACCTCAAAGGAATTACAAGTGTGGATATAGCAATTTGTCTGCTGAGCAACTCTAGGGTCAATGAAGTTGTACGTGCTTCCCGAATCCATAAGGATGGAAAGACGTTGGCCCTTGAAAAATCCCGCAACCTTGATGGTTTGTGGAGTAGTAATGTCAGCAAGAGCATGGACTGCAATTGCTATCTCAGGGTCCTATTTCACTTCTTCTTATGGAGAAGGTGTTTTTGGAGGGTCCTCATCCTCATCACTCTGGTCAGAGTTATCAGGTTCTTCAACATCTATCAAGAACAATTTTTTGTGTGCACACTTATGCCCTTTAAAAAAAATTTCATCACAATTGTAGCATAATCCTTGGGCACGACATGCATCCATATCTTCTGTGGTTATATGCTTGGGTGTAGCAGGTTTATTATCAACTAGGTCTTGGGATAGAGAAGGAAATGAAGGTCTATTTTGAGGAAACTTTGATGGGCGCATTTGGGCAGAGAGTTTAGATTCGGCCAAATGGGCCAAACTGATAGCTTCCATCATAGTTTGTGGTTTCAATATTCTTACTTCCGCTTGGAGTTCCCTCTTCAACCAACTGATATAATAACTCTGGAAGAACCCTTCATTCAATCCTCTTGTCTTATTGGCCAATTTTTCAAATTGAGCTTGGTATTCACGGACTGACCCTGTTTGTTGTAGTTTGGTCAAGGCCCCCGTAAAGTCCTCATACTCACTAGGACCAAATCGAGTGAGTAGTTGGGATTCAAAATTCTCCCAAGAGAGGTTTGGGTTGGCAATACGTAACCATTGGAACCAATGTAGAGCCTCATATTCCAAGTTAAAGGAAGCCACCTGGACTCGATGAAATATGGGGACATTATGAAGTCTAAAGAATTGATCAACCCAACATAGCCACCCATCAAAATCCTTCCCACTAAATTTGGGCATTTTAAAGGATGTATCATGGTCATGATTCCTTGCAGAACCCTTAGCTTGGTGTTCTATTTTGGGTGGTCCTCTTTTGAGTTCGCTATCTACTTCTATCAGTGCTTCTTCTAAGCGGTTACTAATGGCCTCATGCTCTAGGCGAAGACCTTGGACTTTTTCCCTTATGGAGTGAAAATCCGAGTGTAAGTTCTCAATGGCTTTTGTTAAGGATTCCAAGTGGTCTAGTTCTTTTTTATGCCCACGAGTACCCTGGGCCATTTTGAAATATTTTGTGACCAATTACTAAAAATAGAATTGAGTTTTTAGGACTTACTATTTTTAGTAAGTGCCCAAAAAAGTGCTTGGGTGCTATATATCAAAACGATCAGCTCGAAGAGGTGGTCACAATGAGCTATATCTCTCAACACTACTTTTTGGCACCCCAAATTTTTTTTATCTCCTATTTTGCTGAGTCTAACAGTGTTTACAGTTTTTGATTCTGAGCTACAGAGCAAAATTTGGGTACTGGAGCACTATCTATAACTAGCCTCGTGTCATGCTCTCATTGGTTGGCCCAGTCCTGATAGTCTCTCTAACACTACTAACCTCACTAGCCCCAAGATTCTTTGTATTTTGCAGGTGACTGTTATGACAATTCTGTTTCGACCTCGAAACCCGTAAATTCGACCTGATTGTGCTTGACCTCTCTAACTCTGATCGACTCGATCGTGGATCGCTACTTGTAAATTTGATTGTTATTCTCCATACTATTAGCTTAAGTGTCACCCTCATAGTCTATCCCGAATGCATGTACTTTCTATTATTTTTTTAGTAGAGGACTCCTTTCTCATATGCTCACTTTTGGGGATTTGAAATGCAGGTTTACGAATAGGGAGGTTTGGTTTTTTTTTTTTATATTTTCATTTTTTATAGGTTGAAGTTTTAATAGAACCAGGGAATGCTAGGTAGAGGAGTATGTACCACCCATAGGCCCTCTATTATACCGACAGTGACGAACAATAGTGCTCGGACCAATATTTCAAGCCACTACTCAAGGAGGATTCCACACATACCCTTGAGCACACTACCTGCCTCTTTGAAAAGATGGGAGGGTAATCATCCAGGATGTTGTGTCCCATATACTATGAGTAATACAAGGCTGAAAAGCTTCCTAATGGCTAAAAGTTTGTTTAAATCTAGATGGTCTCCCGATATACCCTAAGATACGTGGGAGCTCAATTCCATGCGCGAGTTCTGTCTGAGGCCTGGGTATTGGAGCATGATCGCCCCTCACTTCACTAGATGCTTTATGGGCTATCTAGCTTAGCCAATAACGACAGATCCTTCGCGATATTTTAAAACCCCCGGCACAGGGTTTCTACCTACTCAACTACAAATTTTTTTTTTTTTGGTCTGGAAAAAATGCACTGTATTTTTTGGATTTTTTTTTAATAAAGAAAAATAGGAACGGAAAAAACACACAGAATTTATACCTAACAGGTGGATTGGATGGCAAAAATCATTACAGTTGCAAAAAAACTTGGCCCTGAAAAGCGCTTTGATACCACTTGTTAAGATCCTACTATAAAATATACTAAACAACACACTCTCAACTCAAATAAACACACTCTCACACATTTGCCTGGAAATAAACTCACAGAAACATTATAACAATATTCAGAATTAAATGCATATGATAACAAAAATTACTTAAAAGGAACAATCTCACAATAGATAGAATCGTAGGCCTCTTCGAGGGGGCAACCTCCTTCAACACTTCATTAATTTGCAAAAAGATGATTACATTGGTGCCTTTTCGGGTATTTAAAGAGTTTCCTTCCAAGGTTGGCTTACATGCAAAATGCCACCTAGATTACATGCATAATGCCACTCGAATTACATGCATAGTGCCACTTTGAATTACATGCACAATGCCACTCGAATTACATGCATAATGCCACACGAATTACATGCACAATGCCACTCGAATTACATGCACAAGGCCACCTTACCTAACCTATCTACCATGTGTTACATAGAAAAGGGTGCCATTTGTCATAGGCATTACCTAAGCTAAAACTTGGAACATTACAAAATATTAATCATGGGTACTACCCACGTTCACTAGGAATTATTACATCAAGGAAGTTATTACATTAAGGGTTAGGATGAGATCCTAACATTTTATCAAAAGTCTTGCAAAAACTATCCCTTTTCTTCTTATCAGACCTTTTTGCATGACTCATTTTTTTATAACTTTTATTTTTTCTGCCTTCATAGATTTCTTGAAACTTGCAATTTGATTCTCATAATTTTTATTCTCTTTTTTTCTTTGAAGTTTTTAAAAATTTTGATCTTCGATCATTATTGCTTTTCTTTCATCCTTAAAAAAAAATTGATTTTTAGAACCTTTGGACAATGTAGGATGTCAAAATTTTTGCTTTGATTCCTTGGTCTAAAATTTTAGAATATTTGATCTTCAAATATTTAGCCTCCCTTTGCATTTGTTGAAATGTTTTGCCATCTTATATCTTTTGGAATCTTGGCTAGCATGAACTATCAAAACTTTTTGTAAAGTAATGCCAACCTATATGATAAGGAATCATGTGCCATAATATACATATTTAATAATGCACTTGTAGGTAACACTTCCACCATTTAATATGTTTCTATCCTCTCTCTTGCTCACACATGATATTGGACCAAAGGTTTTTCCATACCATGGTTTGTAAATAGGCGTTACAAGCCTATAAATATGTAAGGTTTATCTATAAAAGCAGTTCAATATTTTCTATTCCCATATCATTGTAGGTCATAAATTTTTGCTTGTATAGGTTTGGAACCTCTTTCCTTTCCTTGCATTAGCTTTGCCTATTGGTTCTTAGTCTTCTTCCAAGTTATTTTAAGAAATTTTTTTGCTAGGAATTCTACTGGAAAGACACAAACTATAGATGATGACATTTTGTCAATATGTCGGCCCTCGACTTGAAATGCTCTAATATACTGCTTGCAACTCTATTGTTTCTAAGTGTTGGTCTCATTCCTGAAGGAGTCATTGGTGTAGAGAAGATTAATCTAGTGGCTTCCTTGACCAAATGCATTAGAGTAAATGTCTTATAAGATCTCTCCATGATGAGCTCCTATGAGTCTTCACCTACCTCCCATAATTATTGATTTATCCCAATTGAATCTCACAATCATTATGTCCTATGCATGTGGTGGAGAGATGATGGATAGTGGTTAGGATCTAGAAACCCAAATAAATATGAATGATAGCCATATTTTCTAGCTTACCCATAACTACTATTTGGATCCAACCTTTATCATTAGTAGACTCATTTTAGTTATCACTAAAATGGATCATGAGATACTACTAATGGTGGGGTCTAATTTGGTTATCACCAAAAAGGTTGTAATAATTCTCTTTGGGCTGCTAATTATTAAGATTTAGTAGTTAGCCTATCTCCCTAACTCCTAGGATTTTACACTCATACTCAACCTTTGGTGATAGCTTCTCGATAATTCTTTGACATAAGCTTCCTAGTGGTCAACAACATTATGAGGGATTTTTTATTTTGCACAAGGTTCCAAATTAGTGCCAGTCATAGTCATCCCTCTTTGGTTGGATTGTAATTATACTTCACTACACAAAGCATTAGAAAAAAATTGTGCTAAGGATAATTAAGGACATGGAGTTCCTTAAGGATATTGTGTTGACTATAAGTAGAATTGTAGAGTATAGATAATTTGACATTAATATTTAACATATCAAGATAAAATGAGATTAGAAGATGAATGCTTACTAATGCACATTAATAAGAATAAAACATACACAATTTTTTTTTGATATCTCATTATTGTTTTATTTTTAATATTTATAAATGTATACGTTTGTTGTGATAGTAAAAACTAATTGTAGGAAATGAGTTGAGTTTTCTAGTTTAAAGGTAATATTTAGGGTTAGGTTTCTAGTTCTTGTTATAATATCCTCTAACAAGAGAGAATCCCATACTCTGTTGTTAGTCTAGTTACTTTATGCTCTTGTTATTCCTTCTATTGTACCAAACTTGTACACTAAGAATACCATTGAGAAGAAGAATGTTGAGCCATCGAGCAATGGGTAGGCTAGAGGAATCAACTTCAAGTTAACAATCAAGTATTGATATTTAAATTTGACACCTATGGGAGCAGTAAGCCAATTTAGGTTTTCTCTGATAACGAGTTTTTCATTTTTTGAAGATTTAAAACATAACTTTTATTCTTTGTATTTTGAAGGGTCTTAAAGCTAATTTTTATTTCTTTAGAAGGGTTAAGCATGTCTGGGATGGATGTATAGGGTGGTCTATAGAAGTTATTAGAGGCTTAGATAAGGTTTATGCATTATTAACCTTCTTCAACATAATCATATATTATCTTTCTTATAATATGACACGTAAGTCATTTGTGAACAAATAGTCTATCTCTAGAGTTGGTCCATAGCCTAGTTAGGAAAACAAACTCCACATTCCAATTTTGGATATTTTATCAGTAACTTGGGAAAATGTTGGCAAAAACTTGACCTGAAAAAAACCAAAGAATTTTTTCAATTAAAAAAATCCATTTAGAACAATAATTGGAGAGCAAAAAAGCTATTTTTATATTCGATATTCATAAAAAATAGGATAATTACAATTCATGATCATCAAATGCAACCAAATACATCATAGTATCATACAAATAAAAATTTCAAATATATTGCATTGTTCATAATCGAAGAGAAGAAAAAATGTAAAAACAAGGCCAAATGACATTTAAAAAAATATTTTTCCTTCTATTTTTTTTGCTAAATGTCTGAGGCTTGCTGAGTTTCCTATGAGAAAATAGTGAGAAATTAAAATAATTATCACCATGAGTTGATTTTTTGATGTTAAGAAAAAAATAAAACAAACATGCCGCAAGTAATTTCTTGTGAGTTTTGTGAGAAATTATGGGAAACCAACGATTTTATAACTGTGGTCCATAGGTTTTCATTCAAAGGGTCTATCCCATGCCCAATATCCTATTTTGATTGAGCTTCCCTATCTAAAATTACCAGTTTTCCCTTTCTTGTTGGCAATTGTGACTAAATTAGGGTATGAAATATGGTGTAGAAGCAATAGGGAGAAATATTCAAGGCTTAGAGCATACCCACATGTGTGTGTTGAGATGGATATATTGAAACCCTTACCCCTATCCATTAGCCTAGTTGATCTTCAATATTCTATCCTTTAGATACTGCACTATTTAATTAGAGGCTACCCCAAAATATTGGATAAAAATAGGTAGATGGAGAAAATAATAACAAAAATTGTTGTCATAGCTTCATTAGCTATAAACCCCCCAATTTGAGAATGTTAGTGCTACTCCAAGCTTTTGATACCCCACTTAAAGCTACTCTATGGTAAAGTCACTTTATAATAAGACCATTATCACTCCCAATCCTAAATCCTCTGATCAAAATATTTTGGGATATAATAAAATCAATCATTAGATATTTCTTGTGATAATGCTCATTTTGATACATAAATGGCTAGTGGTTGACTTATGATAAGTAGAAGATAAGGATTTTTGCCTAATAATCATCCTAAATAGAGTGCATGTATTGTAAGAAACCATTTATGAAAGGATTAACTTGAGATTTTTAAATCCTTCTACAATTTGATCCCCTCTCAGTCAACGCCAAACCTCCCATCCCATTCCAACACTTTCCTCCATTCCTCACATTTAACTTAAAGACCACACTTATTTTTTCCCCTAGTATCTCCTCATAAAAGAAAACTAGCCTTAGTAAACACTTCCAAATTATAGAAGAAGGGGTCAAGCCATCCCTATAATCAAATTTTTATGAATTTTAAATGTTTGCCCTAGAACATTTGGGGCCTCACCCTCCCTATGTAAAAATTCCATGTCATAGAGATGCTACATTAAAATGATATTAATGTTTACTTTTTGCAAGAAGTTTAGATTATAGGTTTGATATTAGAACACTACTTGTATCATAGCCAAATTCAAGGAAAACCCTAGTTCACTAAATACGAGGTTGGTAAAGGGGATGGCATTCTAGTTCTCCCTCCCACTCTCACTTATTTTGTGGTTGAATCTCGACAAGACCCTTGGAACAAATTTGTGTGGGTAACAATCATGTGTAATAATAACCTATTTGTTCTTTGTTCAATTTATTTCCCCAATAACCAAGTAAGCTATATTATTCTTTAGAATTTGATGGATTCCTCTTTAATTGTCATTGAATGGGTCTTGGCAAGTGGATTTAATATGGTTGATATTAAAATTGACCAAACCAATATTGCATCAAACCACTCAATATAGAAGAATATACCAATTGGTTCTATTGCAAGAATTATCTTAGGGTCTTTAATTTGATTTTCAACCCTCTGACACTTTAAGAGATATACTTGATGTAATGGGTATATAGGCCAAGACCATAAATGTAGTCAACGAGATTGAGTTTATCTAAGCAAACATTTAATCTAAATGCTACACCTTGATAGAAAAGTTTCCATAATATTGTACATTGTATTTTTTGACCACCCACCTATATCATTTTAATTGCATTGCAATTATCTTGCTCTTGAAGAGTTATTCTAGAACTTCCATTTAAGCTAAATACATACCACCTAGAGTGAAAAACTCATTTAAACCTTATCCAACAAATCTAGAATGCTTGTGGTTTAATCGATAGGATAAGTTGGTGGGAAAACACCACCATAAAATAGTATCTTTCCTCAAGGGTTACATATGTACAATTGTGCATCAACACCATGCACATGAAATGAGCTTCAATAGAAGGTCATTGAACTTAAACACGTGTATACTTAATCTCCTTCCTTAGTCTACAAGTGGTCATTGTTACAAGTAAAAAATATTCAAAAGTTTGAGAAATTTAAAGCCAACGCTACATGTATATGAGATTGGTTGAACAATATGGGACATAGAGATAAATATTCCAAGTTTCTTCCAACTATCTCTGTTAAAAGTTCACCTCTAGAAAATCACTAGAAATAAGCAACCATATTAGTCCTTTCTCAATGAGGCCAAGAAAATTATTTATATTTTCTCATCCAATTTTGCTAATTTTTTCTCTAAAGATACTTTTGATGAAATGTATCCTTCATTTACTGGTTATGATTTGGAATGTATTCCATTTTTCCTTTCTCCTTCTATGTCTAATTATTTTGATAAGTTTTTGATTATGGATGAGCTTAAAACAAAGACTTTGAGATATGAAAAAAGATAAATCTCAAATTATGGATTGCCTACCTATGGTGTTTTATAAATAAATATGGCTTATTTTGGAAAAATGTGGTATTCATGATGTACCTAAAAGCCTTGGAAAAAGTATCCCTTCCTGAGGTCACTAAATTACCTCATTTGAGTGTAGATTCTAAACCTCTTGTGCGTTATCTAACCCCGTGATGACATCATAATTCACCTAAATATCACAGAAAGCATGGTAGATAAGGAAAATATAGTATTAAATCAAATAGGATGATTGTATGCGCTTTTAAGAGTAAATTAGAAGGTTTTTACCATCCAATTGCAAAATTCTTGGTTTGGAAAGCGTATTGAAATTTTGTAGGATACCAATAGGGGAACATTTTGGTTAAAAATATACCAGACCATGAGAGTGCTAGATGACTAAACCATGAGAGCATCAGATGACTAGATGACTAGATCATGAAGAACATCAAATGGCATGTGTCATGTTGACAACAAGTGTTAACACACAAACCCGTGATGTACGTGGTACACTGAGCTGACCTAGAAGACAAGTACCAATGAAAATTGATCAAGGAAAGGCTATGATGTGAGCATCCACCTCAAACATAAAATACAAATATTTGACATGCTAGATACCATTACAATAATAGAGGAGAAGTACATATGTGGTGGCAGTTTAGATTCACACTGCTAGAACTAGAGCATTTGTTCTCTGGTATAGCTATGAGATTTTTTGATCTCAAATAGCTTTAACAAAGGTTGATTGGATGACATAATAAGTCAATGATTTTTATGTGTGAATGAAGCAGAATTGATGCTCTCCAAAATTTATTTGGGATATGGTTGAAACCATGTCCTATTTGTTTCCCCTAGATAATAACATTGATTATAATTTGTGCTCTATCTATAAGTAGGGATGTGTGTGACAATTAGAAGGCTAGAAGTAATTTTATTCTGAACCTCAGATTATTAGCTGAGAGTAATATATTATTGTGTATGGAATGTTGTTGAAGATAATAATATTATTGTAATTTATATTCCTATACCGAGTTAATTTTCATTTTCTTGTCACTGTGGAGCTTGGACCCACTTCAACATGGAGAGGAAAGGATTCTTTTGTTGTGTTTGGGAAGTTATGCCACAATGTTATTTATTAATTGCATTTCTCAGTTGTCAATTGTTACTTTCTACTATGTTGTAGGTTGCATATTTTAATTTATGAATGTTACTTCATATCTTAGTTTCTATAATTCACTCATAGGAGGAAAAAGTAGAACATAATTAGATATTGGTAGTTAGAATAATTAGTTTAAAATTTAACTCATACTTCTAATTTTAAAGGGTGTGAACTTAGATAATGATTTTAATTTTAGATTTCTCATGAAAAATTGCGGTAAAATTACTTAGTTTTGATTTTGGTATTTCCTTTCTGAAATATTTTTCATTTTAATTAATGCGAGTGTGAGACTTTGTGACTATTCAATTTCAGCATACATAGACTATAGAAGCCCCTACCAACAACCTTCTTATCAAAAAATTTCCTAGTGCATATAGCCTATATACACCACCCTAAATTTGATAAATTAAAGTGTGGTAAAAAACCCATCACATTTTGGCGTTGTTGTTGGGGAACACAATGTTGTTAGGATTATTTAAGAACCTATTAAATATCCAACATTGTAAACTTTCAGTTAGTTAGAAAATTGATTAGTCATAGAGGTAGTATACCTCCTTAGTGGCCATTCTTGATGTAAGTATTCACTAGGACAAATTAAATTTGATCCTATACACCAAGATACCTAGTGCCCTTATTTGTGCTTATGCCAATGGGAGACTAATTAATTAAAACTAAGTTGAACTAGCAGTGTTGAGAAGAAAAGGCAGAGGTGATTAGAAAATGATTTTTTTGATAATTTAGAATGCATGAATAGATATAGGGATAAGAAGGGGATATTTGTTAAAAAGAACCCCCAACAAGCCACAAGAGCATGCCAATCATATTTAGAGGTTGCACAAAGTACTCATTACCTGTAGCCATAGTTCCAAGTGATCCATCACAAGTAAGTGAAGAAGGAAGTAATAGTATACCATCATCATAATTTCTAGGATATTTAAGATCTCCTAAATTTAATATTTCCCAAGAACAATCCAATAGTCTTCGATCTACCTAATACCTGTTCACATCTCCTTAAAACTCTAGATAAGTTTATAACATTGATTGGAAAAACATCAATATGAGGGATAGGTAAGATGAGAATAACAAAAGGGATGGACAAAGTGACATACATCATCATTGGGAACCCACTAATTTTCACATACCCTATTCGGTTAGATCCCAATATACAGGTCCCTATGAAAATGTTTCTTCGTCAAACTTACCCATTTTTAGGGGAACTACAAAAAAAGACCCAAATCAAAATTTTATTCAAATTTAAAGTCACATGTTAAACCTATGATTATATAATCGAAAACCAAACGCTCAAACTATTTTCTTCCACACTTAAGGACACAACTATGCAATGGTTTATGGGGTTAGCCCTAGAATGCATTCATAGTTGGACTGAAATGGAAAAGGTCTTATTAGAGAAATATAGGGAATAATGTCATGTTAGGGATTGAAAAGAATAATTATTTAGGATAAAATAAAAAAGGATGCAATTCTTCAAGATTATATAGATAGATTCCTCTTCATTCAAAAAGTATGTGGGGAGGTGATGGACCAAGAATTCGTCAAGGTAATTGTTTGCAAGGATTACAAGATGAGTCAAGGGATGCCTTAAATCTCATGGGAAAAGTTGATGTGAACAAGTTAGATCTTCCTAATATTATGGAACTATGTAGGAACTATTCCTAAAAAAGAAGAGGAAACCATAGAGACCGAGTAGGAAAGAGTGAAAATGAGATAAAATATTTTTCCAACTTTAAAACTAATATTCTCCTACACCTGAACATAACACTGGATGAATTGCATGCTAAGGCTAAGGCTAATGAATAATTGGCCATATATTGTTTTAGGTGTAGGTAGAAACATGCCTTGCATGAATACCCTCTAAACAATACCAACATATGTAGCATCTATGAGAAAATTCACCCTATAGATTGATGTTATCTCTTATCTAAAATTAAGGCTACCCTTGGAAGGAGTCATCATAATACAAAAGAACTCAATTATATAGGACATAGAAATAATATTTACTACAATCAAAGAGTGTTGTGGGGATAAAATCCCTGGAATGCTTCATGGTGCCCACCACAACAAAAATGGTGCTAGTACCCTTGGTCTCCATCTTCTAAATGGACTAATCAAGGATGGTTTAACCCACCATGGATGCAAACAATGCCCAATAAATCATGGTCAAATCAGAACCAACAATGGTTAGAGCCATCCAAATATAATCAAACCTTATGGAGGAAAATGATAATTTTAAAGTCAACAAGCATTGCTACCAGGACCTACTAGTGCTCCCCAAAAAATACAATCACAACCATCAAAATAACCTCCACTACCGACTCAACCTATGGCCATTCCAAATAATAATAAGCAAGCACCCCTATCTACAATATAGAACATAATGATAGTTAATATCAATGCTATCAACTGTTATAATATGTAACTTCACTCAGGAAAAGTATTACTTGATCCAGAGCCTCCTAAAATAGAAGAATTATAAGAAGAAAGGTAAACTACTACACCAAATACTAGGCCAATGAATAAAGAAGAAGAAAATATTCAAAAAAACACGCCTTAAGAAACTCATAAAGTACCATATCCTAAAATATTAGAACCTAAGGAGGAGCATTATGAGGGATCTAATCTGTTAACATAGCTAAAATGTTTAAACATAACAATACCTTTATTCCAAGAAATCAAGGATGTACCAATATTTACAAGACTCTCCAAGAAATGTGCATTAAGAAGCCTGGGAGAAAATAAAAGGCTTATCAAAAAATGATACAAGTGGATGGAAAACTAACTAACCTCTTGGTAGGAAAAATTATTCCATCTACATATGGATATCCCTAAAACCCTTTCATTACAATCTCTATAGGTGCAACAAACATACCTAATATATTGGTTGATCTAGGAGAAACTATAAATATCATGACTATTGAAATGATAAATTAATTATTCTTGACCAATATGAAACCTACCTCTACCATACCTCAACTAGCAGATAAATATACAATGCAACCTAAAGGAATAGTAGAAGATGTACTAGTAACCACCGAATCATAGAAATATCTTGTTGATTTTATGATTCTCCAACCAAGGACTAAAATGAATGGTTATCCATTAATCCTTGGATGACCTTGATTGGATATAAATTTTGCTTTCATAGATTATCATTCAAGGAATATTATTAGCTCCAATGGATTGAACTCTAAAAAGATCTCTTTATATCCACCAACTAGATCTTCCATGGTTTTCTTTGAAAATATATGGATAGAAGAGCCTAGTGAACAATATAATATTGCTCGTCTAGCTATGGTCATGGTAAAAGAGCATGCAGAAGATCTAGATCAATTAGGATTTATTTTTGAAGATGAAAATATTTTATTAAAATATTCAAGTGGATTTTGCCCAAATAATGAGGAGACTGTAGTCCACAAATTTTTTTGGAAGGATGAGGATGAAACTTTAAAACCTTTGTCACTTGTGACACTACAAGATAGTCCATTTACTTTGTTACTTGGACAAAAAAGGCACTACCTCTCATATTTTAAATATATTTTAATAAATATTGTTCTTGTAGGGATCATTTTTGACAAAAACACCAAATTTTTTAAATTCTTGTTACCCCATCATTATCCTTTAAACTCATTGGTAAGAAAAGAGTTAACTCAGTGCAACTAGCCACTAAACAAATATAAATACAAGGAGGAAAATTTATCAATATCAATAGTTGGTCGCTGGATGTAGAAGAAGCTAAGTTATTTGACATCTTAAGCTAGAACGCCAATGCATTTGCATGGGACTATAGTGATATGAAGGAAATCCACCCCGACATGTGCACTCATATAATCTATACCATTGAGAAGAAACTTGTTTGCCAACTTCAAAGGATGATACTTTAAAGGATATGGTAAAGACAAAGATTGAGAAGTTATTATACATATGATTTATTTACCCAATCTCTGATAACCAATGGATCTCACCATTGGTTAATGTTTGTAAAGAGAATAAAAAAATGCATGTGTGTGTTGTCTATAGAGAACTTAGCAAAGGCACACAAAAATATCATTTTTTTATACCTTTTATAGACCAAGTACTTGACACCCTTTTTGGAAAGAAATACTTTTCTTTCCTAGATGGTTTAAGTGATTACAATTAGATACCGACATCACCAAAATATCAACATAAAACCAATTTCACATGTCCCTTGGGAACATTTGCCTATAGAGTCTTACCATTTGGGTTATGAAATGCTCCTCCAACTTTTTAGCGAGTAGTTCTTGCTATTTTTGCAGATCTTACTAATGAATGCATTAAGGTATATATGAATGATTTCACAATATATGAATAAAACTTCAACGAGGCTCTCCATAATTTGGATTGAGTTCTTACCTGATGTGAATCCCATAATCTATCTTTAAGAAATAAAAAATTATTTAATGATTATGGATGAAGGAATCATGTTAGGGCACCACATCTCAACTAATGCATAAAAGTGGATCCTAAGAAAATAAAAGTTATAAATCATTTGCCTTTGTCCAAGATTTAGATAGACATTAGAAACTTCTTAGGACATGTCGATTATTACAAATAATTTATTGAAAAAATTAGCATACTCGTTGCTCTAGTATTCACTCTCCTTACCAAGAACATTGAGTTTGAGTGGACCAAAGAATGTCAAGTGGTATTTGAAACCATCAAGAAAAAAATGAACTCTACACTAGTAGTGAGGGGACCCGATTGGAAGCTTCCATTTCATATTATAACACTTCCAATACCATAATAAGTGTAGTACTTGATCAGCAAAATGAAGAAAATTAGAAATATTATACCATTTACTATATCAGTAAGAATTTAATGAGTGCTAAAACAACTACACCATGACTGAAAGAGAATTTCTGGCAGTAGTCTATGCCATCAATGAATTTCATCATTATATCATAGGATACCCTGTATATGTGCATATCAATCACTCCACAATAAAAATACTTAATGAACAAACCAACGGTGAGTGGATGAGTAGTTAGATGGTTGTTGTTACAATAGAATTCAACATCACTATTATAGATAGACTCGATAGAGAAGATGTAGTCTCTGACTTTTTATCAAGATTAAACACTACTATATAAAAAGAACCAATGGATGATTCTTTTATCGATGAATATTTATTTGCAATATTAGTGAACTATCCACGGTTCATGGATATTACTAACTATTTGGTGAATATGGGCCTATGAGAGTTCCCTCATAAATAGTTCCTAGCAATTTTGATAAACTATAAATTTTGTAAAGTTTTGATGCTCAATTACAAGGAAATATTATTAAGCTTGATGTATTTGCATAGAACTTTTCTAGAAATAAAAGAGTAGCTTGTTGGGCCTAAAAATTAACTAAGGTAACAAAGTTTAGCCACCCTAGAACATGACCAACCCAAAACAATGTGGTCAGGTATCTTAAAAAGTAATAAATCAAGTCTGTAGAGGTCCTAACCGCCTAGATTGAAGTAAAGTTTGAGTGGAAAGATATGTTACTGGCTAGGTGCATGGTCACTAAAAGCATTGGTGGCCAGAAGCATGAGTGGTTGAGTGTCTTTCATTCTAACAACAAAAGCTTTCAAAATCATGGCCAGAGCTCTAATGGTCCAACATGTAGTAGTTAGCAATAAAGGAGGAGGAATCTTGGATAGATATACTCTAGAAAAGATCATGCATGTCAAAATCATGGGACACTTAGACAATTCTTAGCCATCCAGAGTGAAGCAATTATAGAAAAATGATAACCAGTCTCTTGGAACCTAAAATAACATTGCCCACCATTATTAATCATAATTAGAAGTGTCTGCAAATATAATAGCTAGCATAGTAATGAGATAGTGGGAGAATTTGAGCATGCTCAAAAGGCATAAATCTACTAAAGACACATGGTTGCTAAAGATGATGAATGGTGTTAGACCAAAACAACTAGTCAAGATAAAGTATAAAGTGACTTCCATTTCTTCTAAGCATGTTAATAAAGCATGAGCTTTATATAGGGCCAATATGTGTTATTCTTGTCAAGATTATAGTATGTCATCCTTATAATCATTAGCTAGGCTAGTATAGTAATCTATAAATAGTGCAAATTACCTTAGTACAAGGGTCGATAATTTGAGTGTTTGTTTGTTGGATAATATGTAATTATGCTCTATAATTTTGGTGAATCCACTTGTTTGCACGTGTTATGGAATTATTTTATTTGTGCATGCTGTTTAGGCCCAAATTTTTTTTGTAAAAGCTTTATGGATGGTCTATTATATTAGGCCTGAGTTGTTTGGATTATCAATCTAGGATATTGGAATATTAGGGATGCTTAACATTCATCATGCACTTTTTATTTCTTCTATAAAAGCTTGGTTAGGGTGCTAAGGGCTATTGAAGTACTAGAGGGCATACCATAAGATTAATTTACATTTTTCAATGTTTTTTTAGTAACTAGTTTGTTAGGCCATGTATTGAGTTTAGTTGTAGTGTGCTTTGCATAGTATGAGGTAATGTTGTTAGAAAAATATCATTTGCCTTAAAATCCACATTTCTCTCTATTCTATCTCTAACCATATGTTTCTCACTTTAGTTTTCCCCCATTTCTTTTCGTTTTATTTTTCAACAAGGAATCAACCTTCTCTAGAGGTTGGGTAAGGAGAAATCCTAAACCATCCAATCTTAGACCCTATGGTCTAGGGTGCACTTATATCCACTAGGCAAATTGTAGACCAAGATTTTTTTGCATACCTAGTGGGACCAAGCCAAGATGGTTTGTCTCACAAAGCATCAATGGTGGGAATGGATATAATTTATAGAAAAAAAATCATCCACCCACCACATTAGACCAAGATGTTTTGGCATGCTCAATGGGATAAATAATTCAATATTCATCTCATTTACCTGAAGGAATCAAGATTATAGTGAATATCTTGACCTCACAATTGGAGAATACACATTCACCTAGTGAATCTATTGTTGAAAGAACCTAAGATTGACGACTTCACTGAAGGAATGAGCTTCAAAATCACATGTTAACAAGATCAGAGGGAATAAATCTGAAAGAACCTATGTAGTTTACTGAACTACCAGTTAGAAGAGCTCATAGAAGAATATTTAAATCTCACTACCCAGTTAGAGCTCCTATTAAAAGTCTTATCCTTTTGTAAGCATTTTCCACACAGTATCCTAATAGTCCTCACCCAAAAAATATGATTGAAAGAATTTACCCATGGTGGAATAGTAATGGCCCCCTCTTTCTTATAGATCTCCATGAAATCCATCAATATGCTCTCAAAGCCCTACCAACCTATGATGGACATGATAAAACTGCCTATGAGCACTATTAAGACATGGTTGCTCTAGCTACTATTCATAATATCTAGCTTGAAGATGTTATGGTCAAACTACTAGCCATATATTTTAGAGATAAAGTGTTAATATGATATAGATCCCTGGAAGATAACAATATAAATTCATGGGATCAACTAGCAAAACCATTCATAGTAGAGATTAATAATGTAGGAGATATTTTTTCATACTTACCCAATCCACCTCCATTAAAAGGCATCTGTAAGAAAATATCACTAATTTTAATATTAGATTCAACAAAATGTGGGAGTAGATCCTTCAAGACACCATACCTTCCTAGTCTCAAGCATTACATCCATACATTTCTCTCAAATTGAGGCCTCTAAATCTGGATATCTAACAAGATGATATTCCCACAAGTCTTCCAAGCTAAAATTGCTACAAAAATATGTTGATCTCAGTTGAAAAGATCCTACCTAAGGTCACCATGCCATACTTCCTAGAGTTGTAGTCTACACCATAATCTCTATAGCTCTAAAATTCTCACACTCCTTTCCTCCATGCTAATGGATCCGCGCCTCGAAGGGGAATAAGAGAATAGTAGGTCTACACCTCAAAGGAGAGGCACTTGAGATCGTGCCCTCTTTGGTGATTTTTTTATGAATTGGGTGGGTTCACCAGGAAATATTTTATGGCAGTTTCCACGCCTAGGTTTTAGAATTTGTTTGATGCATTCTTTTAGATAGTCTCACATACACCTAGTTTGGCTAGTATGCAACTACACTATTCTACATGCAATTTTGATTCACATGAAGATAACAAACAACATAAAATATGAAATGATAAACAATGCAATCCTTATAAAGTGATTTGAAATTCTAACCCGGATTTGGATGGCTGATTTTTGTGAATTTTTGCTTGATGCAAATAAGATCGACCAGTTTAGGGGAAGATCGAGTAGTACGATCTTGTAATTGGTTGGTTTGATATACGATTGGTCGATCTGATTAGAACAGAAACCTATAGTTCAACAATTGAAAACATAAAACAAGAAATTTACAATATAACATGCATTTGATAAGATGGATTAGATTAAGTAATGAGCTAGAATTTGAAATAAGTGCATAAATGAATATAGATCTAAGCTATATGCATAAATATTCATGAAAAGTGGTATTAAATGAATGAAAATCTAAAGCATAAATTGAAATGGATTTAGAATGATCTAGTAGGTAATGAATATGATCTAAAGAATGAGAAACAAGGAGAGAAAATGTAAACAGTGAGGTTTGTTATCTTCATGTGACTCTTTACATGGTTTGCATGGGGTCCCTTTATGTTATGTCATTTGTATATGACTCTTTACATGGTCGTATACAAGGGTGGTGCAAAATTACCCTTTATTTCCTTTCTACAGGTTTGGTCATGGAAGCATATAGTCGTGTGGAAGCCAACAGGGCTTCCATTGGTAGGGGTGGCTGTAGAGAGGCCTAGGAATTTCTATTGGTGTCCACGTAGAGCTCCTAGGAGTCAGATTACTCTTGATACAACTAGGAGGCTACTGGATGAGTTGTCAGTAGACAAAATCACATGGAGGCCTTACAAAGATCATCCAGGGTGGGGGAGGATGGTTATGAGCTAGCTCATGTGAGGCAAATTATTTGGTTGTAGATGGACTAGGGCGATGTGGAGTTGCATTACATCGATCGAGTGATGTGATAGTTTGAGTTGCAATAGGAAATTCCTAGGACTAGGGATGTTTATTTTTCCAGGGTGACTCTAGATGCTACCACAGTGAGTGGTGCTCCCAACATAACATAATTTATGGATCCTAATCCAGATGATGAGGTGGTTTCTACGGTCGATGAGGATGACACTGAGACTATAGACAGATACAGAGAGTGGTATGCTAGGATCCAGCCTACGAGGATTACTAGGCAGAGGACTATAGTAGAGCAGGCAGTTGAACGAGTTCAGCAATAACGACGTCCAACTATTGAGCGATAGTAGTAGAGGTCACAAGTACCCTTTAGGAGAGAGGGGCCTCACACTAGGGGT
The DNA here is from genome assembly GCA_028583015.1 of Wollemia nobilis. NCBI lineage: Eukaryota > Viridiplantae > Streptophyta > Pinopsida > Araucariales > Araucariaceae > Wollemia > Wollemia nobilis. The sequence goes on from JAQPPZ010017221.1 coordinate 4,110,898, forward strand.
GGGAATCAACACCATATGAGGTGGGAGAGGGTATCGGGGGCCAACGAGAGATCCAAGAGGATTAAAAGGGAGGGGAGGGAAGGTTAGAGGAGAGTATATCCTTAGTAGGAGAGGAGACCTGACTTGCGTGAGAAGGGTATCATGACAGAGGAGGTGGAGGAGAGCAACGAGATGGCTGCTCTACAGGCAAAGTTGACTGGTCTGAGAGAGAAGAATACCTCTTAAAAGACTAGGATTGAGTCTCTAGAGGCGGAGTTAGCACAGGTTAGAGAACAGGTAGCTCAAGGAATTATGGCTCCAACTCCTACATATTCTCAAATGACTCAGTCTAGAAGAAGCAACTCAGGGGATGAGCTATTGTATGTGGTTCGGGTGATGACCTTCTATCAGACTGTGTACTTCATGGTGATACCGATAGAGTAGAGAGTTCCCATACCTACTGATATCGTGGGCCCTATTCGCTTAGGGTCATTATCCTACTCTACATCTAGGGTGACTGCTTCTAGGGCGACCATTGAGGTGGGACAGTTTCGACCACCACCCCTTGGTAGAGATGATGATACCCAGAGTTCTAGAGGTTCGAGGGGATAGAGGTTGATCTAGGAGACTATTTTTGTTATATAATTTTGGTGACTGAGTATGCTGGTGTTGGAGATTGTGGCATACAGGTCTGACTCTATTTTGTATATAGAATTTCAATATATATATATTGGTCCTCTTGTTGTATGTGACTTTGTATGATTTGATTGTATTTATTTTATGATGTTTAAATTTATTTATAATCATGCTTTTTGTTTTAAATATTTTGATCATGCTTGACATAAAAGAAAAATGGTTTTTATTTTTGGTAAAGAATTTTTTTTTTGAAAAGGATGTTTTTAAATGATAGAATTGATTTATTATCAATGAACCTCAAAGGATGTTGTGCTGTTATATGACCATTTGTGGAGATCGAATGCTCACTAGGTCATGACCGTTGTATTGCTAATAATAGAAATGTTTTTGTGTGGGGCTCAAGAGTGATATTGAGGCTTATGATGATTAAAGAAGATGTTTGATTTTGTTTTTGAGAAAATTTGTTTTTTAAGAAATATTTTGATAAAGATTATTGTTATATGAAAATAATGTGATTTAAGCATGAAATATTGGGAAGGATGACTTGCGCTAGACATAGAATTCCTAGTGTGAAATTTTTTAGGACAATAGTTACTAGGAATTATACCATCATCGTGAAGTCAAAAATGCAATGCATGATAATATGAAATTGTTTGTTCTTAAAATATAAATTGATATGAAGCAAATCATCATACCACATGTTTTAAGAAGATTGAAAAATATGAAATGATTTAGACCTAAAAATTAAGAAAGATGACTTGTGCTAGGCATAAAATTCGTAGTGTGAAATTTTGAGAAATTAATTTCTAGGAATTATGCCATCATCACAAAGTCAAAATGCAATGTATGATAGATGATTTTGGAAATGCAAGTTTTGGAATAAGTATTTTTGAAGATTTTGAAAATTTTTAAATATCTATGTAATGAAATAATGATAAACTAATGTTATCCAACAAATTTCAAAGAAATATTTTAACTTATTTCTAAGACAAAGTCAAATTTATCAAGAACCAGTGTGTGACGTGTGAGTTCATTATCGATCTTGATTTGTCATAATGATACAAAATCTCTCAAGGATCAAATGTGTGTGCTTGTGAAATTGATTTACCGATTTTGAGTGAGGTAGTGATACAAGCCAACTTATATGAACCAATGTGTGTGCAAGTGAAATGTTCATTAACCATGATTTTGTGCATACCATTGTACCAAACTACTATGTAAGTCAAGTTACCAAAAGCTAGCTAATTCACAAGCGGACATTGGTCTTGTTAGAATTAAAGTAATGTGCACTATGCCTTCATGACACTTGTCAGTTTCACTTGACAAGTGTCATGCATTTCATATAGGCTTATGCCTATATATTGTAACCCATTTTATCAATAAATAAACCCATCAGTTTCACTCCCAACATTTGGTATCAGAGCAGGCTTTCCCTGCCCTGTGAAACCCCTTAAGGGGGGATTTCCCTCATGGAAATCCTCCCTCCTCCCCTCATCCTTTTTCCCCTTTTTTTTTCCAAGCCTAGGGAGTATGCTCTCCATTTTTTTAAATGGATCAGAAACCAGATAGCTTGAAAATTAATGGCTGCCCCCAAATTTTTTTTAGTTGCCTATCTTGTATTTGCTCATTTTTTCCATAAGAACGGAAGTGAGATTCATGTCTATTTGCATTTGATTTTGGGTCATCTAAAACCTGCAAATCTTCAGCTATGTTCCCTGTACCAAATGTTGCTCTGCTGTTGACATCTTCAACTATATTGACTGGATAACATGATTCCTTAAATATATCAGCCCGAACATCTATTTCTGAAATCTGTGTGGCCTTTCTCCTGTGGGACTGGTTTAAGTATGGAGTCAGGGAGCATTGTAGTTTGTTTGTTTTAAGAGGACCTGGTGTTTCACTGAGTGGGTTTTTTTTTTTTTTTAGAGAGTCAACAGATCTGACTCAACCCCACCGTAGTACCTTGTGTGAAGAGAGTCATTAGTTTTTGCGAGACCAAACTGCAACCCCAATAATCTATTGGAAAATGAGATGTGTAGTTCTGTTGTGCACTATGCCTTCATGGCACTTGTTAGTTTCACTTGAAAAGTGTAATGCATTTCATATAGGCTTATGCCTATATATTGTAACCCATTTTATCAATAAATAAACCCATCAGTTTCACTCCCAACAGGTTTGTATAAAATAAGGTCGCTAATGTGACATACATATTGCCACACGAAAAGCTTACCCAAGGCCAAGCGGGTTGGGCACAAACCGCGAATTATGGGGCTCACCTCATGGCTTTCGAATAACTGAGGAATTCTAGGGATTCAAGCTCATTACCTCCTTCTTTTCTTTTGATTTTTGGAGTAGGGATTCTTGTCCAATTTTTAAAAAGGGAATTTTATTGCTTTTGTAGTGGAACTACTTTTTATTTTCTTTGATTTTCTTTCTCTTTTTATTTTTCTTTTTATTTTGTTAGGATACTTGCTCAGATTAGACATAGAGCAAGGGATTTTATTTGGTTAGGGAGGAGCTTGTCATTTTGCCAATTCTCAATATTCTAGACCTTGTGCATAATAGGATAGCAAGGGAAACTTTTTTCTTAAGGAACTAAGACTACTATGTAGTATCCTTTTTAAATTTGCAACAAATCATTTTAAGATGTGAAAATGTGTTCTTGGTTCAAGAAGTAGCAATATTAGTTTCCAAAAGTCAAAATTTTACTTAGTGAAGTAATAGTTCTTTTTAATACAAGAGATATTTATAATCAAAGTGACGAAATCAAAGTTTAGTAAATATGAATTACGTGAATGGTTCAAGATAACTTTTCAGTTTATCTGAAATAAAATAAAATATAACTTGAATTTTGGAGAACAACACACACCGATGCAAAGAATGAGAGCTTAAAAATTTGAAATATTTTTGAAAATTTTCATGTTTTTTGATTTTTTTTTGTTGTTTTGATAATATGATAATTGCAAATTGAATTATGAAGAAGTTATTTACAAATATTTATAGAAATGGAACTTTTTATTTATGCATAATATCTTTTGAGATGCATGATATTCATTGGCTCCTTAAGATATTTTCCCTCCAAGGTAGCCAAGCGATATGCACCTGATCCAAATTTAGCAGTAATGACAAATGGTCCAAGCCAATTAGGTTGAAATTTACCTTTTAAATATTTTCTAGCATTAGTATTTTTTTTATTTTCTTTAAGTACTAAATCACCACTTCAAAAGATTGACTATGAACTTTCTTGGCATATGATATTTTGAGTTTGTCTTGGTAAGAGAAAATATGCTCTAGAGCATGAATACTCTTCTCATATAGAAGTTCCAATAGACTTAGTCTACCAGCACGATATTCATCTCCTACTTTAGCAACTTGAAGTAGGAGAGCTAGAGAAGGATATTCTAACTCAAATGGAAAAACTACTTCAGCACCATAGACCAAGATAAAAGGTGAAGCACCTGTAGGAGTACAAATACTAGTTTGATAAGCCCACAAGGCAGGATATAATTGCATATGCCAGTCACGGCCTGATTTATTAACCAATATTTTGTGTATTTTGATCAAGGTTTTATTAGAAGCTTCAGCCTGGCCATTTCCTTGTGGATAATGAGGAGTAGACCATTGATGTTAAATTTTATATTTTTGACATAATTTCTTAACATATTTGTTCTTAAAGCATGTTCCATTATCAAAGATGAGGGTTTATGGAATTCCAAATCTACATATGATTTGATTAAAGGTTAATTTAGAAACTTGAACTCCTGTGCAAGACCTAGGTGTTGTAAGTGAGTTGGAGAGGAGAGGGCAATCCTCCAAGGGAGGTCCCAGGGTAAAATCTCCACCCTACCAAAAAGTTGAATTGGGTATCCAAAATCCAATTGATAATGTTGGTGCGGGCAGGGTAGGGTGCGACTCCAGGGTGAATTTGACAGTGTAGAACCCCTTGTTCATGGTCTCTCAGACCAAGGCGCCCCCCCAAGGGGTTTTTCGCTTTAAAAAAGAAAAAAAACTCATATGCAAGAGGCTAATGGCATAACTTCTACCTATTTTGCAAAATACTCTATTGCTTTTATGATAAATTTATGACCATCAGAAGAGATAGGTAATTTTACCAATAATGTCTAAACCCCATTTAGAGAAGGGCCAAGGAGAAGAAATAGCTTGAAATTCCTGAGCAAGAGTGTGAAGAAGGTCTACATGTCTTTGACACTTGTCACAATGATGCACATAATCATTAGCATATTTTTCCATGGAAGGCCAAAAATACCCCATTCAAAGGAGTTTCTTAGCAATGGCACTTCCCCTAAAGTGTCCTCCACAGGATCCATCATGGGATTCACTTAAGGCTTTTTTAGATTCTTCTAGATTGAGACATCTTAATAGGATACCTTCAAAAGATCTTTTGTATAGGGTATTACCAACAATTACAAAGTGAATAGCTCGCTTACATAATAGCCTACGTTGGTTTCTATCTAATCCTTCTGGGAAGGTCCCTTTTTGGAGAAAATTAAATAGATCTATGTACCAAGGTTCTGGGGTTATTTCATTAATTAAAAACACATCTAATGGCTCTAGACATGACTTAGAGGATGCTGGTTCTTGGAGTTGGTGAATAATGATACTAGCATACTCATAATCCAACTCCAAAGGTAACAAAGAGGCAGCAAAAACCATGGTATTGACATCACAATTTCTAGTGGAGGGGATGGCTTCTAAAGTTACTTTCTCAAATAATGAAATAAGCTTAAGAACATACTCCTTATAAGGATGGAGTTTTTCATCTCGTGTTTGATATACTTCATTGATTTTATTTATCACAAGCATCTCCAAAGACTAATAAAACTTTAATTTTTAAAGCTAAAGCGACTCGTAAACCAAGGATTAGAGCCTCATACTCTGTAGTATTATTAGTACAAGCAAATTGAAGTTTAAATGACAGATGGATAAGGTGATTTTACGAAGATATTAATATAATACCTGCACCTGCATCGCTCATGCATCTAGCCCCACCAAAATACAAAGACCAAGATTCATAAAGATCCTCTTCTAAGTTAAGACAATCATCAAGAAATTCTATGGTTATAGGATGAGTAGATTCTAGAGGTGCAACAACTAATTGATCAATGGTAACTTGGCATTTAATAGATTTATGGCCAATAAATATGAGTTCAAACTCACTCAGAGCAAGAACCCACTTAGCTGTGCATACTGATAAGTAAGGTCTACTCATCAAGTACCTTAATGGATCAAACTTGGAAATGACAAATGTTTTTTGACTCAACATATAATGACGCAATTTTTACGTAGAAAACACAACTGCCAAACAGAGCTTTTCTAATGGAGTATAACATGTTTCATAGTTTATTAATGTTCTACTTATATAATATGTGGCTCGTTCTTTCTTATCATCATCAATTTGAGCCAACATTGCTCCAAGTGCAAGTTCAAAAGCAAAAATATACAAAATAAAAGGATAATATGGTCTAGGAGGAACAAGCACTAGAGGATTAAGAAGATACTATTTAAGGTTTTCAAAGTCTTCTTTACATTCATAATCCCATTGAAATGGAATATTTTTCTTAATTTACTTAAGAATAGGTTAGGTTTTATCTGCCAACTTATTAATGAAGCAACAAATAGACTGTAATTTACCTTGTAAACTTTTAAATTTTGAAATGTTTTTAGGTGGTGTTATATCAAGGATAACCTTAATTTTAAGGGGATCTATTTCTATACCACGCATATAAACAATAACCCCTAACAATTTTCTTTATTTAGCTCCAAATACACATTTTTCTGGATTCAAGTGAATCATATATTCTCTTAGTCTATCAAATACATTTCTTAAATCATTAATATGCTCTTCTTCCTTAGCTGAACGAGCTATAATATCATCTACATAATCATGTATAATATCGTACATCATATCATGAAAGATATATGTCATAGCTCTTTGATATGTTGCTCCTGCATTCTTTAAACCAAAGGGTATTACTTTCCAACAAAATGTTCCCCAAGGTGTGATGAAATTTGTTTTGGGTTAGTCTTCAGGAGCTATTCGGATTTGGTTGTATCATGAAAAAACATCCACGAGGGATAACATACCACTCCCAGATGTAAAATCTATGATTTAATCCATATTAGGGAGAGAAAATTCATCCTTAGGGTATGCAACATTTATGTCTTTAAAATAAAAATAAACCCTAATTTTAGTGGCTTCTTTTTTGGTTACTGGAACAACATTTTATATCCAATCGGTATAGTCAATAGCTTGAATAAAAACTACATTCAAAAGTTTTTCTAACTCATTTTTAACTAGTAATGCTACTTTAGGATGCATTTTTCTAAGTTTTTTTTTTTACAAGTTTTCATCAGGGCGTACTACTACATGGTGCATGACCACAAAAAATCTAGGCCTGACATATCTGCATATGTCCAAGCAAAAACATTGGTATTTTCTGTGAGAAATGCAATGTATTCTTTCTATTTTTCTTAACTTAATTCTGCTTCAATTTTGATCATGTGAGGGTTTTCTTCTGTTCCAATGTTAACTTGTAAAACATTTTATACCACAATATTTAAGTCTCTTTCAAAATTGGGTGGTGTGGATGATATACCCATTTCCTGTAATTCTTCTAAGGTTAACTTAGTTAATTCTTCTTAAGGGGTAGTTGCTTCAACGTGGGCTATACATGGTATAGACCCATTGAAGAAGAATTTATTCTTTAAAACTTCATCAATAGAAATATCATGAAATATATCTCCTTCCAAATATTCATTTGGTTCAGCAATCATGTCTGGGTATGATATTGATAATATATTACAAGAATATATCCTTCTACTTGGTTTGAAAAATTCTGATGTGCCAAATATTATTGATATATTACAAGTTGGTCATCATTCTCAAATGGGAAAGTTGGGTCTTTGTAGGAATGTAACCAATACCACATTGGGTAGGCCATTCCTCAAATTCTAAAGGTTCCTGTATTCTATTTTCAAGAGGTCCCAAATCTTTACCTCTATAACCCATGTTACACATCATTTATTTTGATTTTATATATCCATTAGAAAAATAACATTTAGCAAAACTATTTTGATCAATTGTGATACTCACAACATTAATTTTACCATAATCATACCCTTCATAGACAAAGGCACAACTCCCAACATTATAAATACTTCTCAACTTTCGTGGCAAGCCCATCATTCGGTGAGATGGCGGTTATTGAGATAACACCAGTGAATCTTGAGTGGCAATATTATGTTATGAAGTTGTGAGTATTGAAGATAAATCTGGTAATACTTCATTTAAAAGAGGATATGAAGTGGAAGGACTATCTTCTTTAGTTGTATATTTAGATGGTGTAGGTTTAGATGATGAATGTGGACTAAGGTGTGTTGAAGATATAGCAGGACAAAATGGGACTCCTATTGGTTCTGCCATAACACACATGCCAAATGGTCTAGGATCACCATGGATAGTAACTAGTTGGTTTTTAAACTCAAAATTAACACATTGATGTAATGTAGAGGGTACCACTCTCATTGTGTTGATCCAAGGTCGACCTAGAAGGATGTTGTACGATGTCGGGCAGTGTACAACAAAAACGGTCGTATATAATATCCTTGGACTAACTTGCAATGTAATCAACAATACTCCACATGTTTCTTGAGTTTCATAATTAAATGCTTTGATAATAATTTCAAATTTTTTTAAATATTCACTTCTAAATCCAAATATTTGGAAAAATTCATATGTGCATGTCATTTTGGAAAAATTCATATGTGCATATGGACCAACTTGATTATGGTTTGTGTTACCTATGTATGTCATTTTGGAGAGCAACTTCTATAGTGGCCTCCATTGAATAATATCTCGATGGGAGTAGATGTTCTATCTTTATTACATGATGAAGTTCATCTATATGGTCTTTCATGAAATTTGTGAATTTTTGAATAGATTTAAAGCTGACATGACATTCAAAATCCACAAAAGGTTGATTAGGATCTTCTTCTCCTTCTCCTCCATTATCATCCTCACCTTGTTCTGTGAGTTTATCATCTTCAATATTATCCTATCATCAAGGTTTTCTTGATCTTGTTCATCAGATTCTACATTTTTTCCACTTCTCAAAATTCTAGGCATTTTATTTTAAGATGTTTTTATCTTGCAAATATATATATGCTTAAATTCTTGGGGTATATATGTTATATATATACCTATATAAATATGCAAATATGTAAATATATTTTGTTTTTGGTTTTTTGTATTTTTGAAAACAAAACAGAAAATACAATTATAATGTTCTAGATATTATACTTAATCTTCCTGAAAGAGTCTATAGATATCGTTGATAGGTTCAACCTCTTCAGGTGACATATAATGTTCTTCCTCAAATTGAAAGTTGGCTTTTAAAAATTTGATAAAATGGGCTATGGTGATACTATTAGTTTCATATTCCAGCATACAAAAGCATAGCTCATGACAATACTCACGATAATGAACTGCCCTAGGAGTTTTGTGAAATCTTCTCTTATTTTCTAAGACTATTTCTTGATCTTCTATGTGTGCTAGAAACCCATGTACTATTATGGCATTTTCAAGGTAATCCTCAAAAGTATAAACAATTGAAGAAACACTTGCTCTTTTATCCGTCAACCACATCTCACACACCCTTTGAATATAAAAGTAGCGAGAAGCTTTCACAAGATCCAGGATTCTAGCTATGTCAAACCTTATAATTTGGATAAGTCTTGGTTCATTGGCTTTTATAATGTCTAATATTTTCCAGAGTTCAATCCACTATTCTTGAGATGGAATACTAGAATTTTCAACTATTAGGGAGATTTCCTGTGTAGATAATAATGTTCTAATATTTATGTGTGCAACTCTTCCTATGTTGAAGTCTAACATCTATGAAATTTACTTAGAATGTGCAAATTTGACTAATGATCTCTTTGGTTTTTATTTTGTTTTATAATTTTAATGCTTTTTTATGTTTTATGAATAAATAAGATGCCTATGTTTTTCACGTCGGGTTTACCAAAGAATGTAGCTCTAAAATTCTCGTACTCCTTTCCTCCAGGTTAATGGATCCGCACCTTGAAGGGGAATGAGAGAATAGTAGGTCTACACCTCAGAGGAGAGGCACTTGATATCGTGCCCTCTTTGGTGATTTTTTGATGAATTGGGTGGGTTCACCAGGAAATATTTTATGGCAGTTTCCACACCTAGGTTTTGGAATTTGTTTGATGTATTCTTTTAGATAGTCTCACATACACCTAGTTTGGCCAATATGCAACTACGCTATTCTACATGCAATTTCGATTCACGCGAAGATAAAAAACATCATAAAATATGAAATAAAAAACAATGCAATGCTTATAAAGTGATTTGAAATTTTAACCTAGATCCAGATGGCTGATTTATGCAACTTTTTTCTTGATACAGATAAGATCGATCAGTTTAAGGTGAGATTGGGTGGTATGATCCTGTGATCGGTCGGTCCGATCTGCGATCGATCGATCCGATTAGAACATAAACCTATAATTCAACAATTGAACATAGAAAAAAAGAAATTCACAACATAACATGCATTTGATAAGATGGATTAGAATAAGTAATGAGCTAGAATTTGAAATAAGTGCATAAATGAATATATATCTAAGCTATATGCATAAATATTCATGAAAAGTGGTTTTAAATGAATGAAAATCTAAATCATAAATTGAAATGGATTTAGAATGATCTAGAAGGTAATGAATATGATCTAAGGAATGAGAAACAGGGAGAGAAAATGCAAACAGTGAGGTTTGGATTCCCCCAAATAGCTTAGCAACAAAATTTTTTGGTGTAAATAATATCGATCAGTTTTCTCTGAGATTGGTGGGTCCTATACAAATATTGAGCGGTACGATCTTGTACGTATCCAACCAATGCACAAATCCAACCTATAAAAATACAACTAAAAGGTGAAGTAATAGAGCAAAGGTATGCAAATTTTCCAGGGGGAATCCAGGGAGAGGAGCCTAGATTAAATAGATTAGAATAGGTTGAGAGGTTGGGCTAAAAATGAAGAAGGTTACAACTTCCCCTATTCTGGATGAGATCATTCAAGCCGATATCGTAACTGCTATGCTGTTGGCCAGGTAATGACAAAGAAGTTGCAACCATTTTTGTCGCCTTGCTAAACAGGGTAATTTTTAGTTTTGGAAGAGATCGTGCGATCCAATCCTGTACAAAATCGTCCAATATTGTACAAAATCGTACGATATCATACAATGGTTAAAAATAAACTTGCAACATGAAAAAAAATGGAGGCAGCAAGTTAGGGGACAGTTTAATTTGATTTTTATAATATTTTTAAATTAGGATTGATTAATGTGGATCAATTTTGATCGACTACAATCTCCAACCACTTTAATGCCTTAATTTACTCTTTTTCCCAAACCTAGAGCTCTACCTCAACCTACTACACCATATCTACCTCTCTTACCATATTCAAAACCCAAAGAAAACACAAAATTATTAGAGCTAAAATCCACATTTAAAAATTTGAGCAATAAAATAATTGTGCTAAAGAGGTAGAATGTAGAGAAGAGATATGACGACTATTAGTCCAAGAGGTTTTCCTATGAGGCCATGGAACAAGGGGCCTTGAGTAGCAACATGGTTGGATGAATAAATTCTATATACTAAGCTAAAATATGTTCCATATACTCTCGCTTGTCATAAAATATATTGGTGCTTAGCTTGCAATGATCCTCACAATATAAATCCTTGTATGGTCTATCAACACCAAGCCCAACTGACAACAACTACAAAGGTAAAAAGAGAAAAAAAGCATAGAAGGATGTGGTGAAAATAGTGGTAGAGCTATAACGAGTCATGATAGTTGAAGAACTTGAGGAAGAGAAGTTCATCGAAGTCCTCACCAGATTTGGAAAGAAGACTTTGATCCACAAAAACTAGATCCATTCAAAGTCCTTGCTCAACCTTATAAATAGCAAACAAGAGAGAAGCCAAGGCTAAAACCAACAAGGCCATAAACAAAAAAATAAAAGGTCACTAAAGAGGATCATAAGGAGTAAAAATTAAGTAAGTTGAGATATCCCTCTATGATGAAAAGACAAAGGCTAGAAGCCACTAAGCAATATTACAAAAAGTTCAAGAAACCTAACTGGAAGGATCAAAAGTTGTCAGAAGTGACTAGATATAGCATTGTTGAATAGTTGAAGAAGGATCCTTCCCAAGAAAGCATGTATGTCATATTACTGATCCCAATTCAGATAGATTAACTTAGAGTAGCATTAAAAAAAATTAATTCTAAAGGATCAAAGTTGTTAGACCTAAACCTAGCTCAAGATGAATAAAGCTCCAACATGGGAAAGAATCGACCACCATATATTTATGTATTTGTGCATGGAAGGGTGGATAGTTCATAACTATATGGTTGACTCCAGAGTAACCTCTACTATCATGCCAAAGGAAGTGTGTGAAACAATGAGAATGGAATACACTCACTTAAGCCATGGAGTTTAGTTGGGGTGGTCAAGGACATACCAATGGTGATCCATAAGCTATCATGGGTAACAATCATTCAATAGGTAGTTGTGGTTGATATATTGGTATACTTTGGTCTGTGCCTTTCTAGAGAATTCATTACTAAGTTAGGGGCTACTTGTCCTTATATTTTTCTCATATGGTTATCCCTTATAAAGGCATAAATGTTAGAATCTGTTTGGAAAATCCATCTCCCTTCCACATTGAGAAAATTCAAGAAGAAAAGGTTAAATTGGTCGAGGATGATCTAGACCATGTTGAAGAGGTAAATGATCAATTTCAAAAGGAGGATGAACTTTCCATACCATACTTTATTGTTGTATTAGAGACTAAAGCAACATTTTATGAAGGTACAAGAATATGAGGTTGATAATTCCCAACAATTTCAAAGCAAGGACTCCAAGAAATGAGGGTAGCTAGATTGTTATTAGAGGATGAACCCATAAAGCAAGCTTTTGATAGCCTTCGACAATAACAAGACTCTACTAAACACCACTCTGACATGGTGATTTGATCACAAGAGTTTCTAAAGGGTAATCCAATGCACTAGGATGAGGAGAAAGCTAGGCCAAGGAAGTACAATAATTTAAATTCAATAGGACCTAAACCTTAGTAAAATATCCAAAGGCATAAGTGAAATGTGTGTGAGTTAGTGGTAGTCAACGACTAGTGTTTGCCATTAACAATAAAATGATCTCTACATAAAATACTTTGCACAAAATAGGAAATGTGTTGATTTATATTATAATTGCACATAGAAAAGTGCAATCGTCTAAGCCCATAATAATTTTGAAAAGTGATAGGTGGCACATGAAATTTTTTAATTGTGAGTAAACCATTGGTCCAAAATATAACAATAATTATATTTTGGACCAATGGTTTACAAAAATTATATTTTGGTCCAAAATATAACAACAATTTATGAATTGCCCATGAATCATCGAGTCTTTGAGCACAAGTTGTGCCCGAGGCTTCGTCCAAGGGCATGTATGCCTGGGCGTTGCACTCCAAAGAAGAAAGAGAAAATGAGGGGATCGGGGAGACCTCCCGCTCTGGGTGGGAGGAACCTATCCAAAATTCCTTGCTTTCCCCCTCCCATCCTATAGATTCCTAGCTAGGGATGACCCTGTGTCAACCTTGTTGTACTTCCTGATCCATTACAGGATCATCCTGAGGCCTTCTAGGTGGTGTTTCCTGTCCTGATAGAATTTTTGGAGCTTGGATGGATCATCCCTACATTTTTCCATAGTGGCATTCGTTGGTGGTCAGTTTTAGGTGGCCCAAATTGGGAGTTGGAGTTTCAAAGACTGTCCCAATGGTCCTTTTGACTTTGGGAGAGGCCTGTGCTTTCCTGCTTACCGCTGATTTGTTTTTGTTGCTCTGTTATTGGGTTCAACATCTAAAGGGATTCCCGCTTTGTTTCATCCTATTGTCTCAGCTTGGGGTTTGCTCCTACATATTTCTTGGCCTTGGGGTGGGGTCACAATTTTTTGTTCATAGTTGAGTGGATCTCGATTGTGGTTGGTGTGGGCCCTCTAAAGTTGGGTTTAGTGTCTATATTGGATTTTTTGTGGTTCCTTTCCCTAATGCATCTTTCTAGCCTTTGGGGTGGGACCTTGTATTTCTCGTGCTGCTACGGGTGTTGAGGTACATAGATCTCCTATGGATGGATAGTTTGTGGGGCTACCTTGGAGTGCCACAATGGATTGACATTCAGGGTTCTATTGCTTGTTGCTATGATATTTATCTCCTTTACAGTGATATCTCAGTGCGTAAAGAGATCTCTCTTGGTTGCTTGTTCATTTTCTAGGCTGGTCCCGTGCCTTCTTGGATGGGTTTTTATTTCCTAGTTGTCCCGTTCCTTCTTGGATGGGTTTCTTCTCCTCCAGGCTAGTATCAGGCCTTCTTGGATGGGTTGTTAATTTTTAGTATTTCCCCATGCCTTACTAGATGGGTTTGTCTTTTTTAGGCTTTCCCCGTGCCTTCTTGGATGGGTTATTCAGTCGTTGGTTGTTCCCGTGCCTTCCTGGATGGGTTTTTCCTTTTTTGTAGGTTCTGGTTTTTCCCAAGTTGTTTCTTGGGGTTCGGTTTCATCATGGGATATTTTATTTTGAGCAGGATGCCATTTTTCAAAATGTGCCAACTGGTTTCCTTTTCCTGGGCCTTTTTGAGCGGGGAATTGTTTTTTTAAATTTCAAATTTTTTCCTATTGTTAGGTTTTCTTGTATCGAACGTGTATATTCTCTTGTCGATTATCTCGAGCTACCATAAGTCGAGTTTCTTAAGTTTTTTTTCTATTTGTCCTGAGCTCTCTTTAGTCGAGTTTTAGTCTTGGTGTTTTTCTTTATCCTGGGCTCCCATAAGCCGGTCTTCCTTGCTTGTGTTGCACGAGATGGTCCCACTGTTCAATTTGTGAGATTGTCCCACCGGGATTGTCTCCTATTCTATGCTCTTTTGTGGAGACCCTCTTCCTATGGAGATCCTCTCCCTGACCCATTTGTAAAAGGTTTTGGGGTCATTTCAAAACCAAATTATCAATAAAAAAATATAACAATTAATGCTCGTATGTGGTTTAAGGAACTCACATGCCCTGGTAGCTTGAAAAAGTAATTTTGGTAACAAGGGTGGAGCATGTGAATGTTTTGCATTAAAAATTTCATTACCTAGACCTAATATACAAAAATATAAGTCTCATGGCATTATTTACATAATTAAATAGTTAAGTAATTGGACATACGAGAATTAAAGCATCCAAAAAGGGAAAACATTAAGCAAAAATCAAAAGTGTTGTTGTAGCCTATTGCCTAAAAAGCTAAGCTAAGTAGTGATGGTCAATAAAAATATTGAATTCTAGGATAGTCTAGTTGATGTTTATGACACATAGCTCATTGTCAAGTGTAGACATGGAAAATTGATCCATTAAGATGAGTTATTTAACTTAGTTTTTCCTTCAAGTTGCCAAAGATAATCTTTGAGACAACTTTTTCCCATAAAATCTTCTCCTTTCCTCTCAAAAACTATACCATTGAATGTCTTGCAAAGAGCTTTTTGACAGTATATGATATGTCCCATTCTAACATCATTTGGTCTCCCAAACTGCAAAAAAACACACATGGGTCTAGTTGTTGCAATTACGTGATTTTCAAAAGTTCTAGAACCCTAGTGGCTGCCCTAACCCTAAAACTTAATTTTTAAATTTGTTTTTTCCCACCTTGTATCTCTTCAAACCCTCCATAAAAAGGGATTGAATCCCCTTGCTTTTCTCCTTGCTCCTGGTTTCTGCTCTCTTGCTTTTTCTTGATCTTTCGAATAACTCTCTTGCTCGTGTATTTTTTTAGCCCTTGAATCCTTTAAGTTTTCTTGTGTAATCAACTGTTAAGGGATTCTTTGTGATCCATAAGTGGAGAAGGCTTGTTAACGATAATATTATCTTTTTGGAGAAGTAAAGGTTCTCCATTGATCCTCCCTCGTGATTTTCATGTTATCCCTTTGTTTACCCTCTTCCATTATTCTATGCGTATTTTTATTTTGGGTATTAAACCCTCCATATAGATCTATATTGAAGTCATTGATTTTTTTACTTATTTGTATTACTGCATCTTCTGTATTTTTTTTATTTTGGGTATTAAAACCTCCATATAAATCTGTATCGAAGTCACTGATTTTGTTATTTATTTTATTGTCGTGTTTTCTACGTGTTTATTTTGATAATTAAAACCCCATATATAAATCTATATTGAAGTCATTGATTTTATTATTTAATTTAATTTTCATATTTTTTGTGTGTTTGTTTTGGGTATTAAAACCCCATATATAAATCTGCAATGAAGTCATTGATTTTATTATTCACCTTTATTGCTGTGTTTTTTGTGCTTTCATTTCGGGTTTTTTTTTTTGGTAATTAAGGTACAATTTCATTACATCCGGGTTTTCCAAGTTGACCCAAAACCTTTTATAGAATCAACACTATGCTGTTATGGATCAAAAACTCAATAGGGACAGTTTGTCCTTCGCTGCTAGTACCCTTCTGAGGCCCCCCTACCAAGAAAGAGCACCACCCCTTACACATATTTACCAACACCTTAGAACACAGGCAGTGGCCCACCGCATTGCTCTCTTGCTGCCCCAGCCTCAAAAATGTGACCTGTCGCGAAAACGCGACGTCCTTAAGTCTTCTCCTTCATTTGCTCTGAAGAGTCGCAAAACGATGACATGTCACAAAAAAGAGACATGTCATGAAATCACGACATTCTGCCAACGTTCTGCTCCTTTGCCGCTATAAGTCTCGAAAATGCGACAAGTCATGAAAATGAGCCATGTCGCGAAATCGCGACATTCGTCTCCCATTTTGCACTCTTTCTGCTTCCAGCCTCCTTGCTCCTTTTCTTGGCTTTTGTCCACGAAAAAAACATGTCGCGATATCGTGACACTTTCGCCTCCTTACTCTTTCTCTTCTCTTTTGGTCGCGAAAATGCGACATGTCGCGATATCTCCTTCCTCCTCTTTCTCTTCTCTTTTGGTCGCAAAAATGCGACATGTCGCGATATCGCAACACTTTTATTTCGTACTCTTTCTCTTCTGTTTTGGTCATGAAAATGCGACATGTCGTGAAATCGTGACACTTTTGCCTCTTTGACCTCTTTTGTTGCTTTTGGACATGAAAAGCCAACATGTCACGAAATCACGACACTTTCGCCTCCTTGCTCCTTTTCTTGGCTTTTGCCCGTGAAAATCCAACATGTTGCGATATCGCGACACTTTCGCCTCCTTACTCTTGAAAATATGTTGTATAAAAATTTATATGTTTATTCGATTTTGTTATTCCATATTATTACCATGTTATTATTGTGTTATTTGTTCATTGTGATTGTTATATCTTTTATCTATTTTTGTCTTATGCCCTAACATTCTGCTTTGTTACTATAATCATATGATATTGGGGGTAAGTGTTTGCCTCCAAACCCTAGGATCTACTTCTACATTTATTTTGTAATTTGGTAAGAATCTATATCGGTTTTATTCTTTATCCTAACACTCTATTTCATTTAATTTAATTGCATCAACTTGGGGGTAATAACTTTATCCCCAAAATCCTAGCTAGTAAAATTGCATTGCATTCATTTTGTTAACACTTCATCTATAACCATTCCAATAGGTCAAGATCATTATTTTACTTTAAGATTAGCTAAAAGGACCTAGGGGGATTGACTGCTTCAATCTCGAGCACAATAGCAATTGCAGCCTAAGCAGACCCCCTACCGTTGACCACCAATTTTAGTGTCTTTGTGTAGTTTATCTTACAGGTTGAAGCTGTTGGGATTACTGGACATAAGTTAAAGTGAGGAATAGTCATCGATCTAGATAAGTGTTTTAATAAACCATTATTATTTTTGTTTGTTTCAGGGTTATGCACAAGCGCGAAATATCGTAAATTGGCTCTATTTAGGATTTTTAAAATTTTGAAAAGGCTAATTTTGGATCATTTCATTGGGGCCCATTCGCCCAAAATTTACGGGATGAAATTTTTTTGGGGGTAAATTTGCCCGCCGTTGATAATCAGGAACCTAACTTTATTTTAATTCGCCGACCTCAAATTACATATGATTTTGATTTTCCCGTCCAATTCGCCTTCAAATTATAAATGATTTTATATTTTCCACCCAAATCGCCTTCAAATTATAAATGATTTTATTTTTCCCGCCCAAATCGCCTCATATACTACGCGTATATATACTATACTGGGTACCGATAAACATACATCAAAAATACTCTAACTCAAAAATAGCTCTAAAACAACGAAAAACTTGAGAAGGTTGCAGAGGAGTGTCGATCGATGCAAGACGATCGGTTGCAGAGCCGTGACTATCAAAATAAATTGATCGGTTGCAGATGAGTGTCGATCGATGCAAGACGATCGGTTGTAGAGCCATGTCTATCAACATAAGCCGATTAGTTGCAGAGCCGTGTCTATCGACATAAGTCGATCGATTGTAGAGTCATGTCGATCGGCATAAGTCGATCGGTTGTAGAGCCGTGTCTATCGATAGAAGTCGATCGGTTGCAGAGTCATGTCTATCGATATAAGTTGATCGATTGTAGAGCCATGTATGTTGGTATAAGCTGATCGGTTGCAGAGCCATGTCTGTTGGCATAAGTCGATCGATTGTAGAGCCATGTCTATCGGCATAAGTCGATCGGTTGTAGAGTTTATCGATTGGCATTTGCCTATCGGTTGTAGAGGTGCTACTCGACATTGGTCTATCGGTTGTAGAACCATCTCGATCATCTTTAGTCGATCGATTGTAGAGGTGTCGATCGACATTCGTCTATCGATTGTAGAGGTGTCGATCGGCCTTGGTAGGTCGGTTGCAGATGTGTCGATCGACATTAGTCTATCGGTTGTAGGGTCGTGTCGATCGACGTTAGGTTGTTGGTTGTAGTGTTGTTGGTATAACTCTATCGGTTGTAGGGACGTGTGGTCGACATTCTATTGCTTGTAGTGATTGTCGATCGGTATAAGTCGATCGGTTGCAGGGAAGTGTTTATCGGTAAAAGTATATCGGTTGTAGAGGATTCACGATTAAAAATTGGTAGAGTATTCTTATTCCATTGTTCTTTTGTCCAAATCTCTTTTTCTATAGTTTCATAGGCACTGTAGGTGAACTATACGCAATAGTGGTAGACAACTATCAATGTCATCTGGTTGTGTGTTAGGAGCATTTCTTTTGTTAGAGACTGCTTCTTGTCTCTTAGAGTATGTTTCATACGCAGTGTAGAAGCACTATCTGCAACTCTGGTCGATAAGTATTCCCTGTCATGTTGTGTGTTAGGATCATATGTTCGTCTTGAGGGATGTTTGCTATTTTCCTTCAAATTCATATACATTTCCTAACATCTGAAGGTTTTTCTTTACAGATACAATGTCACCTACTGAAGATGGAAATAAGGGAGGCCAATCTTCTTGTAAAAAGACAATTCTAAAATATTTTACACCAAAATGCAATGAGACATCAATCTCTATAGATTCTACACAAATTGCAGGTACAAACACCTTTTACCATCAGTTTTCTAAAATTTTTGTTCTTCTTAAATGTAAAACCTTTCTCTATTAATAGATAAATGGTTTTCTGCTTATCTACCTCTTTTTAAATGCTTTCTAAAATTGTATTCTGTTAATTCTTTAAAATAGTGCCTTTTTTACAACAAAAAATGATAGAGAACACCAAACATTGAATGCGAGTTAACATTGTCGACCCCGATGTGCGTTCACTCGAAGATATTCCAGAAGATGAGATGGGACCACATGATAATTTTCCTAATAACGACATTCAACAACCACTTCAGGAGATTTTAAATTCAGACACATCAACCGAAAAAGAAAACGATAGTACAGTTAAAATTCAGACCTCTGGGGAATCTTCTAGTCAAAAATCTAAACGTCAAAAGATAAGCGAATGGACTATTGGAAGGGATTTTAAAAATGAATGGGCACGATTATACCCCTTTATTGAGCGAGATGAGAAACTGAATGTGTGTAAATGTATTATTTGTACATGGAAGCTGGGAAAGGATCATTTATTACAAAATAAGAAAGACACAATAGAAAAACACTGTGGGAAAGTTTACATCAAAGAAATACGAAGTGATGGAACAATTAACAAAATTCATAGGTGGAAGGATGCAACAGAATGTGTGCATGTGAGATATGCTCTTGAATATGATAAAGCAATGAAACAAAAACAAACTCTCATTGAGAAGGGTGGAACAATCGAGGCACAATTTCAAAAAGTTAATAATACTTTATTAGCCTCAAAGAAATTGCAGTTTGCTATTGTATACAGTATTCTAAAAAAAGGTCGACCCATGTCCGATTTTGCTGATTTTAAGGAAATACTTCAACTAGCCAATGTACAAAACCTTACCAGTTCACATTGGTCAGATCGAAGTGGTTGGGAAATGGCAAAATGTCTATCACTCGGTTGAGAAGGAAGACCCGAGAGAGAATGTGAAACAAGCCAAATTTATTTCACTTTCCATTGATGAGGTAACAATTGTTGACAACACATCTTGGATTTGCATACATGTTTACACATTCAAAAATCATTTGAGACAACCTCATTTACTAGCACTACATAAGATGATTGAAAATTGTAATGCGGAAAACATTTATAATGTTGTTGTAACCAGTTTAAAGGATATTGTCGGAATGGATGAAAAGGAAATTGCCACAAAGTTAATTTGTGTTGGAGCTGATGGTGCGGCTACAATGCAAGGACAAAGGAATGGTCTTTGTGTTAGGCTTCAGACTTCCATTGCCCCATATGTGATTCCTATTCATTGCATGGCTCATCGAATGAATCTTGCATACAAAATTGTGAGCAATTTTGATAATGTAGCCAGAGTGGAAGAACTCGTCCGTGATATACACTCATACTTTTCATGCAGTCCAAAAAGGTTTGCAGAGTTTCAACAGTTTTCTCTAGGTGTAACGAAAGGCAAAAAAATGTTAAAAGATGTGGAAACCAGGTGGATTTCACTGTTTCTTCCTACAAAAAGGGTATTTTCAGAATATCAATCCTTGGTTGGGTTTATGTATGCACATCGTAGAGATGTTGACAAGGCAAAATATTTGCTTTTTCGTATGACTGACTTGGAAACTCTTCTCACATTATGTGGTATTCTACCAATGTTACAAGAAATGAATACTATGATTAAACTTGCACAAGAAAGGGCAATTTATATTGTCGATTTCATGAGGATGAGAAAACAAATATGTATGGTTATTGACAGGATTTATTTATCCGAAAAACATTTTGAGGATCCCAAGTTTGATAGTTGGAATACGTTAATTAATGTCAATGAACCGAACAACTTTTTAAAGTTCAACATCAACGATAATCTTTGTATTGCTATCCATGGAAAGTTGATTCCTGTATATCATTTTGAAAAGCGATTAAATACTCTGACAGATGATGTTGAACAAGTGCCCGTTACCCATTCCGGATTCGATGAGATTTTGGATAACACTAAGAATAAATTGAAAAGAATTGCAAATGCATTAACAAGTGAAATAAGAGATCGTTTTAAGAGAGATGAGACACTTGAGGCCATGGCTGTTGTTAATCCTAATTTCTGGAATCCTTGTGGTGACCAAAGTAGTAGAAGTGAGTTGTTTGTAAAATATATGGGTAATCTTATGAAACATTTCTCTAAAAGTGTGGAAATAAATGGCATTGAAATCAATGGTATTCTAAACAAAGATCTTTTGAGACATCAGTCAACCAATTTTGGAATAACAATGGATAATCAAATTGCACAATTCAAAAATCCACATGAGACTGGTTCAATCATGCGTTTCAGGCAAAAATTGTATCGAAGTAGTGTCTTGCAAGATACTATGAGTGAATACTTTGTTTTATATGAATTATGTAGACTATGATTTTGGGATTTGTTGAAGACGAAAGGGTTTTCAGTGCATTAACTTTTGTTAAATCAAAAGTTCGTAACAGGTTGGACAAAAATTTGGAAAATTGTTTGAGAATGTATGTGTCATCGTATGAGGTGGGTAACTTTCCCTATGACAGAGCGTTGACATATTGGAAGTCCCTAGCAGAAAGAAGAGGTCTCTCTAATATGGTTGATAATGACGAAAATGATTCAGCTAGGAGTGATGATGAGATTATGGAAACGCATAATTCACAGATTCTCAGTTCTTGTGGAGAAGTTGATAAAGCTTTGTATTACCTTCCATAAATGTAAAAATTGCAATGATTATATGACAAATTCATATAATCTAAGATTTTTTTGGATTTGAAATCATTTTGTAAAATTTTAGTGATTTGAATAAATTCATATTAACAATGATTTTCCGGATTTGAAATATTTCATATTATCAAAGATTTTTTGTATTTGATTTGTTGTAAAATCTTATAATAATTCAATTTTCAATGATTATGCATGTTTGCTTTTTAATGTTATGGATTGTCTATGTTTTCAAAATTTATGATGTATGCTATAGCTTTGAGTAAGTTGAAAATTTGAAAACCATGTATACGTAATGATGCTATGTTATTGAACTAAATGTATATGTTGACAAAAAATAGTTATTTTTCCTTTGAATTTAAATGTATGTATGTATCATTAGTATCATTAGTTGTATGATATGACAAAATATAGTGATTTTTTATGATTTATGCTTTGTCATTGAGTAAACCGTGTATGCATATTAAAAATTTTTGTACATATGTATGAAAAATGCATGTAGTATATTACTCTAGATATGGAAAACGAAAATTTAAACCCATTCATAGATATATCCAAATTACCATATTCATTTTTATACAACTATAATGACTAACTATGAGTATGAATGCACTCGAAAATTGAAACCCATTCATAGATATATCCTTCGTAAACTCACTTGAAAAATAAAAACAATATAGCTTAATAGAAATGAAAATACTCACTTTTATACTACAAC
The DNA here is from genome assembly GCA_028583015.1 of Wollemia nobilis. Taxonomy (NCBI): domain Eukaryota; kingdom Viridiplantae; phylum Streptophyta; class Pinopsida; order Araucariales; family Araucariaceae; genus Wollemia; species Wollemia nobilis. The sequence continues at coordinate 4,133,556 of JAQPPZ010017221.1, forward strand.
AGGAATGAATATGAATAAACTGAAATTTAAACACATGCATAGATATATCATTCGTAAACTCATTTGAAAATTGAAATATAAAAACAACATAGCATAATATAGGGAAATTGAAATTTAACTCTTACATAAATATCTCCATCGTAAACTAACATTGAATATGAAAACAATATAGCATATTAAAAAAGAAAAAACACTTTTCTATACAAGAACAAGAATGAATATAAATAAACTCAAATTTAAACACATGCATAGATATATCATTCGTAAACTCATTTAAAAATTGAAATATAAAAACAACATAGCATATTTGAAACACCATAATACTTAAAAGATGAAAATAACACACAATTATAAAAGTGTATTTCTTAAAAGTAAAATAATAAAAGCAAGTATCTTGTTTTCATACGAAAACATATGAAATGTCATAAAATTGTCTTTCAAAATATCAAATTTTAAAATTCAATTTCTTGCTCCAGAATATTTTCCCGTTGGCAGTGGACGTAATGCAGCCCTAGGTGGGGGTTGTCAAAGATCAGGAGAACTAGATGTTCTAGGTTTCCTTGTTGATCTTCTCCATACAGGTAGTGTTGTTTCCTTCGAAGGTGTTTCGGAGTCTCCTGATTCCTCTTGATTATAACCTCTGACAGCAGCACCCCGCTTTGAAGAGAAAGATGATGTCTTTTTCTGTGTATATATAAAATGTCAAAATTACAAAAAGATAAATAATGGAAAAATAAAAAAAATTATTTAAATATTGATTAAAAAATTACCTGAACCTGTTGTTCTCTCATGGCTGCATTGTCCAGGATTGAGTGCCATGATGTTGGTACTGGAGTGTTCTGCAAATTGTAAAAAGATTCATAAAAAAAGCAATAATATAATTACATGTGCTAACTGTCGATGAGGGTGAAGCGTGGGTTATCACGTTCTCTATTTCCAATCTGATCCGATGTGAGACATAGGTGGACCAATCAAATTTTTGGTGTGAAAAACAATGGACCAAATACGCTAAGGCCCACATCAGAATTTTTGTTGGCCTTCCTTGCAGAACGAGTCTGGCAAGGAAGAATTTGCACCATGCTCGAAGAAATTTATTTTCAATCGCCAGTATGGTCAAACCCCTTCTAGACTTGGTGGACGTAACTGCAAAAAACAAAATCAGTAATACACTAGTGACTAGAATTTAAATTCAATTAAATAAAAAAATAGTTATACCTTGAAAAGATTCCAACTACACATTGAAGTTGGTCTCCAGGTAGAGTTTATCTTCATTAGTTAATTGGTATTTGGAAGTGATAGGCTCAACACCAGCATGGGGCAATGTTGTCAATCTGGCGACATCTACGGTTGTGAAAGAAAGAACGATGTTTTTGTTGTCGATGACAAGATTTACCTTGCTCGAATCCATATCATAAGCTGCAATGATCCTCTCCACCAGTTTAACGTTCGTATCGAAATGGGGCATTGAAACAAGACCCCGAAGACCAGAGTCCATGACCCAAGACATGTCGTAACCCGATGTTGATAAAATTTTTGAAATCAAGGGGCAAACCAGGTTCTTATAATTAACTTTAAACATTCCAAGGGTTGCAGGGGATGCCATAGGGTGTACGGGTATGGATAAGAAGACATAGAGAATGGTACGTGACACTTGATAGAAAAGGATTCAAAATGGAGGAAAAGGGTTAAAACTGGCTTAAAACTTATGGTAAAAGGTTAAAACTAAGATAAATATGGAGGAAAAGGGTTAAGAATGCATTAAAACGAGAGGAAAAGGGGTAAGAATGCATTAAAAAGGGAAGAAAATGATTAAGACTACGATAGAATAGAAGAAAAAATGATTGATAATCCCTTTATATAGAATTCTCTACATACAATCAGCTTCTGGATGGGTGACACATGGCCTCTGCATGCAATCATTTCATAGAGGGTTGACACGTGGCCTCTGAATGCAATCATTTCATAGATGGTTGACACGTGGCATAGATGCAACGCTATACCTGCAACCGATCGACATGTCTACAGTCGATCGACATGTTTGCAATCGATCGATATATCTACAGCCGATCATCTTGCCTACAACCGATCGACATGCCTATAGTTGATCGACATGTCTATAGCCGATCGACATGTCTACAATGAATCAGCATGTCTACAATCGATCGACATGTCTACAACTGATCGACATGTCTGCAGCCGATCGACATGTCTACAACCGATCGACATGGCTGCAACCGATCGACATGGAAACCCATGCGTAGATATATACAACTATAATACAAATGACCATATTCACTTGAAATATAAAAACAATATCGCAAAATAGAAATGAAATTACTCACTTTTATACTACAACAAGAATGAATATGAATAAACTAAAATTTAAACACATGCAACAATATGAAACAATATAGCATAATAAAAAAGACAAAACACATTTCTATACAACAACAAGAATGACTTTGAATAAACTAAAAATTCAAACTCATTTGAATATTGAAATATAAAAACAACATAGCAAAATCCACAAGACAAAACTCATTTTTATATCACAACATGAATAACATTGAATAACATGTAAATCTATACCTATGCATATATTCTATGTAAACTCAAGCATATTTGAAAGTTGAAACACCATAATACTTAAGAGATGAAAATAACACACAATTATAAATGTAAATAGTGTAATAGTAAAATAATAAAAGCAAGTATCTTGTTTTCCAATGAAAACATATGAAATGTCTTAAAATTGTTTTTAAAATTCATTTTTTCCCCTCAGAATATTTTCCCCCTTCCTCCACTAATTTTGCCTTCTCATTGGCTTCCGCAGTCTCCATAGCAATGACCCCTCCCTCATCTTTCCCTTGTTCAACTCCTTTTTCCACATCCACTACTTCCATGATTACCACATCCTGCATTTCGATAACTCTTTTCTCGGGCTGGGTAAAAGTACTATCAATTGCTCCAAAATTGACAAGGATCATCTCAACATTTTGCATTCCATCGAGAAGGGTTTTTTCTTCTTTGCCAACATCTTCAGATGTTGGTCCTTGAACTTCTTTACCCTTCTCCTTAAGCATAACATCAGGATCCAATCCATTGCGGATAATGATTTTCCGCAAAATGTTATTTTGTCGAACTGATTCCTGTGCTCTTTTTTTCATTGCCATGGAAGCGTTTAAGAACTCCTTTGCCATCCTCAGATAGTCTTGCAGGTTTTGAACCTGCTTCTTGAGATTTTCATACTTTACCTGCAAAAGGGAAAAAAGTTAATCAACATGAAAAGATAATTACATTTTAAAAAAGAGAACAACAAATTTTTGAACACAAAAGCGATTGAGTCAAACCTCAACAACATTCTTTGCAGCTACAACAACAACAACCTTTTTCTTATCATTTTCCCATTCATTGTAATAAGCTTGGGCCTCACCGTTTATATTCTCCAATCTGTTCATTATAAACTTTAAAATTTCATCTGTGTATGATGTATTCAACTTAAACATGCCATATTTTACTTGTTGTAGCAGAGCCTCCATATTTTCTGGTTCATTTTCAACAATAGAAAATTTTCTTTCTCTTTTTGAAAAATTATTGTATCGGGCATTAATTTCCTTTATCAACACCTTAGCCCGATACTCCCATTTTTTCATTTTTGTTATATCTGGAAGTAGCAAATATTTAATTGTAGATTCAATGTTATCAAAAACCAAATATTTTTCTGAAAAAATTATTATATCATCCTCTTGTCGAGGAGGAGCCCGACGGGTGCTTCTTTCCCTTGGAGGAGATTTGCTTGAACATTCTCGCACCTTCATTTACTTTATCTTGAACCAATTTCGATAGTTGAAATTGAGTGTGTATGTTATCTTGCAAAAAGTAATCTTTATCAAGTGGAACATCAACCAACCCAGTACTAGAAGCTTTCGGTATATCCTTAAAAGTAAAATTATTTACAGATATACGACCGAAACCGAAAAAAGTCTTTGATGCTTCTCTCTATGAAATTTGTTGTGTTGCTTCTCTCTGTGGCCTAGATGGAAGAAAGTGTTTTCCAACTGGGAAGCATTGACCTCGCATTTGAGTTGGGCATTGTGGAGGAGGGGGCGACATTTGTTGATTTTGTTGACGACATTGTTGCAAGGGACCTTAAAACATAAAAATAAAAATTAGTTAAAATTTTTGTGAAGGTAGAAAATAAAAACTAGTAATAAAATTACATTATGAAAATTGGTTGCAAACATTGTTATAACACTTACCGACAGAAGAAAAAACATCTTGCATAGATGTTGCTGCAAATGGAATGTGGTCATGTTGTACATCTGAAAAAAACAAAATTAATTAAAAACAGTAAAAATATTGTAAAAAATTTGTTTCGATAGTAATTAAAACTTACTCCCAGAAGATGAAACCTCATGCGTAACTACGCCCGTTGGCAATGGACGTGCAACAGCATGTGGAGATCATCGACAAACAGGAGAAATAGATCTTCTACATTTCCTTGATGATATTTTCCTTATCAGTGGTGCTGCTTCCTCTGCAGGTGTTTCGGAGTCTCCTGATTCCTCTGGATTATAACCTCTGACAGTAGCATCCCTCTTTGAAGAGGAAGAGGATGCCCTTTTCTGTGTTTGGTATAAAATGTCAAAATTACAAAAAGATAAACAATGGAAAAATAATAAAAATTACTTAAATATTAAAAAAATTACCTGAACTTGTTGTTCTGTCATGGCTAAATTGACAAGGATTGAGTGCCAAGATGTTGGTACTGGAGTGTTCTGCAAATTATGAAAAGATTCATAAAAAAAGCAATAATATAATTACATGTGCTAACTGTCGATGAGGGTGAAGCGTGGGTTTTCACGTTCTCTATTTCCAATCTGATCCGATTTGAGACATAGGTGCACCAATCGAATTTTTGGTGTCCTATACAACGGACCAAATACGCTAAGGCCCACATCAGAATTTTTGTCGACCTTCCTTGCAGAACGAGTCTAGCAAGGAAGAATTCGCAACATGCCCGAAGAAATTTATTTTCAATCACCGGTACGGTCAAACCCCTTCTGGACTTGGTGGAATTAATTGCAAAAAAACTAAAATTAGTAATTGTACGTTCAATCACTGATAATAATTTAAAATCAATTAAATAAAAAAATAGTTATACCTTGAAAATATTTTGACTGCACTTTGAAGGTGGTCTCCAAGTAGAGTTTGTCATCATCAGTTAATTGGTATTTGGAAGTGATAGGCTCAACACCAGCATGGGGCAATGTTGTCAATCTAGCGACATCAATGGCTAAGAAAGAAAGAACGATGTTTTTGTTGTCGATGACAAGATTTACCTTGCCCAAATCCATATCATAAGCTGCAATGATCCTCTCCACCAGTTTAACATCCGTATCAAAATGGGGCATTGAAACAAGACCCCAAAGACCAGAGTCCGTGACCCAAGACATGTCGTAACCCGATGTTGATAAAATTTTTGAAATCAAGGGGTAAACCAGGTTCTTATAATTAACTTTAAACATTCCAGGGGTTGTAGGGGACGCCATAGGGTGTACGGGTATGGATAAGAAGATACAATGGAAAAGGTTTCAAACGAGAGAAAAATGGTTAAAAACTGCTTAAAAATTAAGGTAAATTGTAAAAACCAAGATAAAAGTGGAGGAAGAGGGTTCAGATCGTGTTAAAACGAGAGGAAAAGGTGTAAGAAAGCATTAAAACGAGAGAAAAAGGGTTAAGAAAGTGTTAAAATGAGAGAAAAATGACTGTTAATTCCCTTTATATAGACTTTTCTGCATGCAATCGTTTAATGGATGGATGACACGTGGTCTCTACATGCAATCATTTAATGGATGGATGACACATGGCATAGAGCACCGCTACTACCGATGGGAACTCGACTGTTGTAGCACATCGAAATGGCTGCAATCGATCGTCATGGTTGCAACCGATCGGCATGGCCGTAACCGATCGGTATGGTTGCAACTGATCGTCATGGCTGCAACAGATCATCATGGCTGCAACCGATCGTCATGGATGCAACCGATCATCATGGCTGCAATTGATCATCATGGTTGCAACCGATTGTCATGACTGCAACCGATCATCATGACTGCAACCGATCATCATGGCTGCAATCGATCGGTATGCTTGTAACCGATCGTCATGACTTCAACCGATCGACATTCCATTTGTCGTCATGTCAACCTGATGTATTTCATATCGGTCTAAAGCTCTTAAGTATGCTGTACTTTTTTAGATTTTGCAAAACTGATATTCATGGCCCCAAAAACAAAAAAAATCGCCACATTTTGAAATTTTTTGGAGAAAAATTATTGCAATTCGCCACGGTTTGAAAATTTTCGAAGAAAAATAATTGGAATTCACCATGTATACTTCTTCATTTTTCATTGATATTCCAAGACAATTAACCTTCAATTTATAAATAGCTTTTGGGGCCAACTTCTTATGCATAACCTTAGTTTGTGTGTCTTCCCTTTATTATTATTTCTAATTTAGATAATAAATAAAGGAAGATATTTAGTTAAGTCGTTAAGCATTATTACATTTTGATAAAGTATGCTATGGGAGATGGCAATCAAAAGATGTAGAAAGATAATGAAGTTCAGGAATGACATAGAAATATGCTATTAATGGAACCCATAAAAATATGGAACTGAATACAATAGATAGAAACCTACTCTACCAGTGCATGCTGAGAGCAATGCATTCACTCACTCTCACTCTATTCACTATGGGCCTTTATATAGAAAATAGGTAACTTGGCCCTTACTCTTCCTAACTACCATTCCTATGACTCATGTATAAGTGGACTCCTTGCACATTTACATTATTTCACATTGACACTCGTGCATGTATTGATTCTACCCCAAGTAACTCCTAATATAATAATGTACCCAAGGTCGTATATTGACATGTATCTAAATAATTTTATATACTCTAACACCTCGCTATATTACATTATTTAGGTATTGAAGACTTTAGTATTCAATATGAATCTTATTTTTGAGAATAATCTTTTGCTTCATAAGATTCTTCTTTCCTTGTTGTTGCTTTTTAGCTTGATCTTATTCTTTATAAATTCACTTTGCACTATATTCCTCCATGGTCTAGTCCTTCTTCTTCTTGTTCTTTAGCCTTACCTTTGGATCCAGTTTTTGCACTTTCATAAGTGGTTGTACTACTACTTGATTCCTGTAAAGGTATTTTTTCTTCTTTTCCCTTGCTGTGTACAGAAGCTTTCGAACAAAAACTCAAAGCATCATGATAGGATCTTGAATTGGTAAAACTTGAAGTACCAATATTGTATGAGTATTGAATTATATTTTCTAAGTATGATTCACTCAATTATATTTTATTTTTAAGAGCTTCTATTAATCCTTTTTGTTCTACATTCTAATCTTTGTAACATTTGTAGATAAGTAATGCCATATACAATATGCTTCCATATTCTAGAGGAATTTGAATGTTATTCTTTCTATTATCAATTGCTTTAGTGAGTCGAGCATGTAAATAATATTCCATGGTTTCAAAGCTATATTTTAAAGCTTCACTATGTATCCTTTTTTACGTAAGATCTAAATCCATTCACCTTTATAAGTAGATTCATGATTCCACTTTTTATGACACTTGCTCTTTATTTTCTAATAGTGTTGTTCATATCATTGTTAGTTGTATTCTTAGAAAATCCCTAGTTTAGATTATAAAGTGCTTTGGTAGTACTTGTATGAGATAGAGTCTTCTGAGTAATCTTACCTTATAACTCCTTATATAAGAGTATTAGATTTAGATTTTGTAGAATCTCTTATTTCTCCCTAGTTTAAGGATTGTGAACAAATTTGATGAAACCTTTCTTGAATTAGGTTTTGTAGGCTTCCTTTTATCTCCCTAGTAATTTAGCATATGCTATAGACTATAATAAATAGCTTAGAAATATTTAGTTCACCTTTTGATTTGATTTTGTAATATTTTAAGAATAATAATCAACCTTCAATTTTACCTTATCTCTCCTAATGAAGTATGCTCTAATGGTTGGATTTATTTTGTCTCCTTAGTATGAATGTGAGATAATTGTTATCACTTAATTCCAACTTTCAATGATGTTTAATGAGCTTCTTTCTTCTATCTTAAGTAATTTTATTTTATAAATTCTAAATATCTATGGTTTTGGTGTAGAAAGCCTTATAACTTCCTACTCTTGGAATATTAGAAAATAATCGATTTACAAATTAATATTTAAAGTTACGAAGGTTGTCAACCTTATATCTCCTACTTTATTTACAAATATCCTTCAATAATTATATTTTGGAATGAGCTTCCTTGATTGACTACTAAAGCTTGGTTTAATTTTGGTTATTCCAATGCAATAGAATATTTGAATATATCACCTATTAACTCCAACACTAACTTAATGAAAGCAACCAGTAATGGCTTTACCTTAGCGCTTGTAGTACGTATCTTATAGCTTGTGATGTGGCTGGAGATTCAACATGTCTCCATTGGATTACTTGACGTTGCTTAACATGCTCTTCCTTTAGTTGAATTCAATATCTCTTCTCTTATGTTCTTTATGTGGCTTGACTTCAATGTCTCTTCTATTACGTTATCTGCATGACTTGACTTCAACATCTCTTACCTTACGTTCTTTGTGTGGCTTGACTTCATCTCCTTTTATCATGTGCTCTACGTGGCTTGAGTTGATTGATGCTTCAACATCTCTATTGGTTGGGTAGGAATGAGCATTCAATGCTCTCTCTCTCTCCAAATATACAGTGCTTGGTTGGCACTAGAATTCCTATGAAAGTGTTGGTTTATGATAGCCTTTAATGCACCTGTCCTCCTCCTTCAATATTGCTTACACTCCTCGCTTGAAATTCATTGTTTGTGCTTCCAATGTATGTGAGATATTTAATGCAAATGTATTAATAGAGATCTCCTTCAATGTTGATTCCTTGAGGTATTATGCTCTTCTTCATGCTTTAAATAAGTGGTAATTATATTGGTGGTGGTTGCACCTTTAGTTTCAATGTTCAAGGTGCAATGATGAATATGGCATTATTTCTTAGCTTGCATTCCTTTCCTAATGCTCCAATATGGGCATTACTCTTTTCTAGGCACTTGGATGCTTCAAGACAAGAATTATATTCTTGTTGGGATCTTACATGAAAGGTGTAACATCCCTTTTCTATGTGCCAAATGGTAATTGCATGCTCAAATCTCAACATCCTTCTTGAAACCCTATAACTCCTCCAATGAATGCAAGTTGTTCACTTCTTTTCTCCAACACTTTGCTAGTGAATGCTAGCTTGCACCTCCAACGATGATCTCCTTCCAATGTTGGCTCTGATGTAGCTTCTAGGTGGATGAGATGGTACCTTTTGATTGTAGCTTTTGGATGCTTTGATGGCTCTCTTCTTTGTTGACTATTAGGTGCTTGAATGAGGTAACTTTTCATGGCCTTCCCTTGTATATTTTTGTGGATTTCCCTTGGCTTATACATAGATTTCTAAGTTGTTATTCTACCTTGCTTTGTGATGGTTGTAATACCTCTGATTTGATTGTAGATTGGCTTCATTTGAGGGTATTGCTCAGATGATTTGAATGGTATTTTTGGACACCTAAAACCCAATGCTTGTGAACCCTAGATTCGCTCCTTTTCTACCTCTCTTGTTTCACCAAGAGTAGATGTAGGATTTTTATAGTGTTAGTGTCTTCAAGACACTTGATAATCTATCCTCTTTTAGAGGTATTATGGTGCTCCAATGTAGTATGAATAATAGACTCTATTTTGCACCAAATCTTAGTGTGCTTCTTGTCTCTTTTGATGTTATTTATTTGATTTGATGGCTTCAATATTGTGTAGATAGATTTAATTCTTGATGTATAGCTTGAGGACTTATGTAAGATAATCCAAAGCTTTCCTTTGGCTTCTTGGATATGGATGCTACTTGCTCTATTATTTTGAGAGCAATGTATTGTTGCCTCTCTTTTAGACAACACTAGAATCTCACTTTTCCACTTGGATAGTTTAGTAACAATGAATCCAAGCTAATAATCATATAAGAAATATGCTAGAGATATTAATCTTTGCACTAACCTTCACTGTAACATTTAGTGCACTTCTAATAAGCTTTAAGAGAAATTAATATAGTGCAACTCAAATCACCTTATTACTCCTTAAGGAACTTTGTAATATGCACTAATACTAACTCTTAAAGAATGCTCAATAATTTTTGCAACTTAATGTAATCCCTTTTTCTGTAAGTAGATGATAGGAAGAATGTATCTAACTCCTATTAATGTGCAAGTAATAACCCTTAACAAAAACTATCTTTTGCACTTCCTTTGAGGACTTAAGATGCAACCTTTTATTTTACAACTTCTGAATTCTAATAAGATGCTTAATGAACCTAAGTAGTAATCCAAATAAGTGTTCAAGTAATGAACCCTTTTGCACCTTAAATTGCTTACCTTTAAAGGCTTCTGAATATGGTGTAGATCTTGATGATTTGGTTCACCAAGTTGCTACCTAGAATGGTGGTTTCTTGCAGTTGTGGACCCTTTTAGTTTCTTACCTTGAAACTATAGTAGATGGCTTCAACTTCTCCTTCAGGATGTGGCCTGGAACTATGAAGTTTTGCAACTAGTTATACTATAAGATAATCTTCAAACCTATCAGATTTGGAAGCAATATCTAGTTTTTTTCTCCTTGTCGAATTTTGACTTCAATCTTGGTCTCCTTCTCAAGAATCTGAGTGTCTTGAGGTCTTCAATATTCTTCTTTAGGATTTGGCACTCCTTGCCAAATTATTATCCTTTTGGGCTTATTTTTAGATGGTGATAATTATCCCAAATATTTCACTATCAGGAGCTTCTCCTTGGTAGTGAATTTCTCCAATGAGTTCTTCTAGGAACTTCTTTGAAGATGTTTCAACAAGCTCTATAACAAGGCTCTCCGAGCCTTCTCCTTGTTTCTCCTTGAGACCTCTCCAAGGTATTCAATCTTGTAGCTTCTTTGGTCTTCTAAATGAGACATTTCCTTCAACATTCTACTGTGGAAGTGTTGGCAATGTGATATCTCTCATGGATATCTGAAATTAGGTACAGGACCTTGATAGTTCTTCTTCGATCTTCCAAGATTCGAAGTTATTCAATGAGATATTTTGTGGGTCTTCTTCAGATTCTTTTGGAAGAAGTCTTCAATCTGCTATCTACAATATTTGATGGAGATCACCAATATCCTATCTTCTTGCAATAAAGTATTAGTATGATGAATCTAATTATGAAAATAATAAATCTTCAGTAGTTGATTTACCAATCTAGTGGAACGAATGTTGAGTCCTAGTCTTCATGAGTTTTTTTGGAACTCTGTGGAAAGACTCTACCCAAATACAATCTCAAAAATTATGGAACTGAGATTTGTTTCTCTTCTTTCAATCTATCTCATTATCTCCCTATTTTTATCTAGATCCATCATGGATCTGATACCACTGTTAGCTTTTGATGAAGTATGCTATGAGAGATGGAAATCACAAGATGCAAAAATATAATGAAGTTCATGAATGACAAAAGAATATGCTATTAATGGAACTCACAAAAATATGGAACTGAATATAATAGATACAAACCTACTCTACCAATACATGCTGAGAGCAATGCAGTCACTCATTCTCCGTCTATTCACTATGGGCCCTTATATAGAAAATAGGTAACTTGACCCTTCCTCTTCCTAACTACAATTTCTATGACTCATGTACAAGTGGACTCCTTGCACATTTACATTATTGCACATTGATACTTATGCATTTATTGATTCTACCCCAAGTAACTCCTAATCTAATAATGTACCAAAGATAGTACATTGACATGTACCTAAATAATGTAATATACTCTAATAGGTTTTGAAGAATAAAAGGCATATAGATTGCATTTAGGGCTTTTTAGTTTGTTTGTGCACATCTTTCTCTCATTTACTTGAAGTATAAAATATTATATTTCTGTATAAGCCAGGGTTAGAATTAAACAAATTGAAGAATCATACTAGGGTAGCAATTGTATTCTTACACATTGTCTATTTTGCATCACATTTCATTTTGTAGTTTAAATATTTTAGAAAGCCAAAAAATAGGTGTCTTATAAATTAACACATCAAAACATCATCTAAACCTCTTGAAATTAGAATGAGTCTTAAAACCATTCTTGGTGAACCCCCGTTTTCCCCCTTGTCCATTGGGTGTAGAGACATAACATTCACTGCGGTCACCTCCTAGCTTCCTAGCTGATCCAACCATGAGAATTGCACGCGGCGTGAAATTTTCCCCCTCTACATCTTTGGTGAACCCAACGTGAATGTGTGCCTATAGTGGCCAAAATAGGAAGTCTTTCTTTTCTTTTGTTTTGAAAACTTTAAACAAGACCACTAAAATCTATTTTCTTAGATTAAAAAAATATAAAAAGAAAATTTTAAAATCTTGTTCGATTCACATTTTTCTTCTTTTTAACATCCCTAAAAATAACACATCCGACATATTATTCCGCAACCTAGCCTCATGATAGGGCACCACTTTGGTGGTGGGAAATCCACATTAAAGGTCCTATGAGTCAAAGCTGATCTGGACTTAACAAGAATACATAGTGAAGGGGGTTAGCCATACCCACGAACCTTTGAAAAAGGATATTCTTTCACTTGTGCTCATAAAATTAATTTTTTTTAATCAAGATTAAAATTAAGTTGGTCCAATATTTGTCATAGTTGTGGAATAGAGCATATATTTCTCTTTAGAGAGTATATCACTAACCATAGTGAACTAGGTGAGGACTAGTAGGACTTGGGCTCCATCATGGCTTGGATTTCATCACCAAGTGTTTGTATGCGGGCATCTAGGTGAAGGCCCTAATTTAAGACAAGTTCACTATACCTCTCCAAATTCTTAACCCTATCTCGCACTTTGTATTTGGTTGTATAAATATAGTTTTAATTTTTATTATTATTTTTCTCTCTCTTATCCTTTTTCTTAGTCCTAATGGCTCCCAATATTAGGAATAAGCAAAATATTTTAGAGCCTGGTCAAATTTTCCAAGAAGATGACCAGGTTGATAGGGAGAATCTCAATTTAGAAGAGGAAGAGAATGTAGAAATAAGAAATGAGGTTGATCCTATTGAGGGGTCCAATGGACACCTCACCTTCAAATATTTTGATCAAATGTGGGGTTTCTATAAGAAACATAAATCTACTTTGGACAAGGGTTTAGAGGTGGAACAACAACTTGAAGAGGGTGGGACCTCCCATCATCAGAATGTTCCACCCCAAAATATTCACATTAACCCCTTGTTCGAAGATACCCCTAATATAAATCATTTTCATCAACCTACCTATGCCACTACTACAACCACCAACATTGGGAGGACTCCACTTGTTCCTCCAACTAGTAGTGCATCCCAAAATTATTTTTAATTTCCTCCTCATCCTACCCATCCTAACATCTCTACTTCTATTCCACAAAATGTCAATTGTTCTCAACAGCAAGATACCACATATCACAATCCATTCCACAAAAACATCAATGCCTCCAACATTGACCAAGTTCCTTACCAATAGTCTACCTATACCCCTTACTTAGAGAACTTAGGGGTATTGCACAATAATAATCCTAAAATGCAAAGCTTAGCAAGTGTGGTGAAAAAACTAGTTTCAAGAGTGGACATGATTCAACCCCCAAATTTCACCTACAATTATAGGGATATGTGCAATCAACCCCTAGACCCTATCATTGCCTCTAGGACCTACCCAAAGCATTTCCCCATGCCCGTGCTACCTATCTACAAGAAAATTGAAGATCCAATCGAACACTTAAGAATATTTAGGACAACATGTCATGATATCATATATGATGACATGTTGCTCCTAAAAACATTCCCTAAGAGCCTCGGGGGTATGGCATTAGAGTGGTACTACCAGTTACCCAATCACTCTTTGAGGAACTTTGAAGAGACAACATAAATGTTTGTCCAACAATTTGGGGTCTATGTTGAAAGAAATGTGTCAATGAAGGATGTCTACATGTTAAAATAGGGTAAAGAAGAAAGTTTTTTGGATTTCTTATCTCATTGGAGGATTTTAGTTGGAAGATTAAGATATACTCTACCTCCTCGAGATATGCTTGAGATATTTATCAAAAATATGCAAGAACAAATATATTATGAATTGGAGACCACAACTATCACATCCTTCGACCAAGCAATAGACTTAGCAAGAAGGGTAGAGAAAGCCCTTATCCTAAGAGGCCAACTCAAGATAAAAGAAGATAGAACCACTAAGTCACAATATAAGAACAAGCATGTGGTGGGTGATGGGGTAACAAATAGTAGGCCCATTAACAGTATTGTTAACTCCCTACAAAATATGGTGTTAAGCCAACCCCAAAAACCTCCACAGAGAAATTTCACAAGACTCAACATACCTATGATGGTGGTTCTAAAACAACTTCTAGAAGCTAACATGATTGAGTTACCTCCCATTAGGCAACCTGATACCATGACTAATTGGTACAAAGCTGGACAACACTATGAGTATCATCAAGTGGAGGGGCACATGACAAATTCATGTAGGATATTGAAACATGTGGTTTAGGACCTCATTGATGAAGGTCGTCTTGTTATAGAAGGTTCTAAGCCCAATCCTCCAACAAAGAACCAATATCCTACTCAACAAACACCCACAACAAATCAAGACATGGGGATTTTTCAAGATCCCCTCCCTAAGCATGGTCAATCAACAACCAATCAAGTATCATATAATAAAGTGCCCCCTCCCTATGACCATATGGTGGGTATGATAGCAATGACCACAAGGCAATAAGAAAATATGCAACCCACTCAACATTCTCAGTAGGAGACAAGTCCTTCATCTAACTTACCTTCAAAATCTACCTTAGTTTTGAAGAACCCCTCAAAAAGGAGAATAAGTATAGAGAACCCACCTTTAGTGTTAAAATCACAACCTAAAGTCTCCTTTGACATCCAAAAATAATTAGCTAGTACCCCAACTAAGATTTCCCTTTTAGAACTTTTACAAACTTCCCCTATTCATAGGGAAGCTTTGTTGGAGCTTCTAAAACAACAATTTGTCCCTCAAGACATTTCCCCTAGTGTTATAGCTAATGTTGTAGGCTCTCTTGGGACACATCACATCACATTTTTGGATGATGATATGCCTTCCTCTGACCTGCGAGGGGACTCTTCCCTCTACATCACTACATTTATTGGGGAAAATTTTGTCAAGTGAATCTTGATTGATAATGGATCTTCCCTTAATTTATGCACATATCAATTTTTCCAAAGTTTTGGATTAAAAGTGGAAGAATTAACTAAATCCTATGTTATCATTAAAGCCTTCAACAATGAGTCCCAAGAGGCCTATGACATTATATACCTCCCCCTTAGGGTTGGACCTAATATTTTAGATACCTTGTTCTATGTGGTGTCTTGCCTTGCATCTTTCAATCTTCTCCTTGGATGCCCTTGGATCCATGCGATGAGGGTTGGCCCTTCCACTTTTCATCAATGCTTAAAGTTCAAATTCAAGAATACTTATCACCATTTTGGTTGACCCTCATCCATTCAAATATTTTTCAATGGTTGAACAAGCTCAATCTGGTCTCAATATCTATCCTTCGGTCTCTATCTCTTCTTCTCCTATTAATCCTTCCTCACAAATCATTGAGCAACTTTAAAATTTAAAAGTGAGTGAGGGACCAATAATCAATATTTCATCACAAGATCAAACCAATCCATTTCTTCAAGAACCTCTTCTAGATCTTGCTCAATTACCACCTTCACCAAGGACTCTGGGTTTACCCTATAAGAAAGGTGAAGTTGTACACATTAGCACGTGTACCTTTATCTTCACAAGAATGTCCCTCAAATAAAATATTTGTGGTAGAAACCCTTGTCTTGTAGAGAATTCTTTTTCCCATTGTTACTTGTCAAATGATTATCCACTTCCCAAGAAAATCCTATCTAGTATGGGATATATAGGTAAAGGTTTGGGGCCATAATAGAAAGGTATTCAAGAACCTTTAGAAGCTGAGATTTGGCCTGGGAGATGTGGCATAGGCCACATACCCAACAAAAACCAACCTTTACCATTTGAAAATAATTTTCACCTAATGACTTATACTAAATTTATGGACCATCAAGGCTTGGAGTGGAGTGATGAGGATGAGGGACCCCCTTATCCCTCTAACATTTTGTTTTGTAATATGATAAATTTTATGCATTCTGATGGTAAATCTTCTACTTCTCAAGGGGACCCTACTTCGCTATCTTATAAAGATCTTATAAAATTAGGGATTGTCCCTCCTTTTGTTAATAAATATGGTTCAATTAGGATTTATGAAGATTTTCATGCAATGGTTATCGAAGGAAAAAGCTACAAAGGAGATTCTTTGTGATTTTTATCATCAAGATGATCCCCATTCTATATTTTCCTTTGATAGATCATTCCCTTGTACACCTATTCTTATTGTTAAGATAGGAGGCACAATCAGAATATGTGTCGACTATCATTCTGCTCACTTGCATTAACAAACTAAAAATAAAATAATAAACCACTAATTAGGTATGCTTTTGCATTTTTATTTGTTGCATGTGGCATTCACTTGCTTGCTCATACTGCATGCTTTCCTGTCATACTTTGCACAATTTGCCTATCATTTTGTTCCACTTGCATCACATGCTTGTCATATAATTGCATGACTACTTGCTCATACTTGCATGACTACTTGACCATATAGATTTTTGGGGATTTTGTGACAATGGCACGTGATGACACCTAGTTAGGTCATAGTTCACATGCATTGCACTCTCACTAGGGCTCTGATGCCTAGAAAAGTCCCCAACCTAGGGCTCATGCATCACTTCACTTTTCTTCTTGTATTCCTTGACTTTGAAAGTTTTTTTACAACGACCATCAATTTCTCTCCAAAGTCAAGGAATACAATTCTCTTCTCGGTGTGTCCTTGTCCTTTGCATGTTTTTTCTTTTTCTTTTTATCAAGACAAGGATATACGTTCTTCATCCATTCACTCATATTTGCTCTCACACTTTTTCCTTCTTGAATTTTCAATTGTTAAGGGGTCCTCATGGGATAGGGTAGATATCACATGAATGTAATTTATGGTACTCACACAATCAATGACTATCTTATGCACGCCTCTTAACCATTAAAACTTCTATATGGATGCACACACATATAATTATTTGCTCTTTGCTCATCATTTTTCTTCCTCTTTTTTATTTTAACACATTCACACACTCACATATTTCTTTACTTAACTTACTTTGTTCATACACTTTCTTGCACACACCACACCCCTATTGGGTTACACTCCCCTTGACTCAATGGGTACTACACCCCATTACAGGATACACTCCATGACCATTTCAGTAGGTCATACACAACACACATCCTAGTGGGTAATCGCCCCACAATAGTCACTAGTGAGCACACACCCATAGTAGGTATCGCTCCACCTTATCCATCTTAGTAGGCACCACACCCCATTACAGGATATGCTCCATGACCATCTCAATAGGTCATACATAACACACATCCTAATGGGTAATCACCCCATAACAACAACTAGTGAGCACACACCCATAGCAGGTATCACTCCACTTGACCATTTTTTGAGCATAACACCCTTTATGGATAGCTTCATGGCCATGCACAAGGGCAAACTCCATCTCGATCATTTGTGAGCATACTCCTTACAAGGTTCCATTCTTCTTCTTTTTCGCTTTTTTTCTATTGATCTTTTGGAGCTTTGTTTCCCCTTCTTCTCTCCTCTTCCCCTCTTAATTCTTTCCCCTTCTTCTTTCTTCTATGCATTTCATCTTAGGTAGATTGCATTTCATGCATTAGTTAGTTGCATTAGTTAGATTCATTCTGTACCCAGTTACCATTGTCATGCTTTTTCTCTACTTGCTATGTTTTCTTTTGTTTTTCCACTTTGCTTTCTTTCTTTGCTTTTTTTTAGTTTCTTAAGGAATTTTACATCCCTTCTAAAACTCGAAGGGGCACCCCAGCCTTAGAGGCATTACCCCTCATCTTAGAGGTATTAACGGTAGTAATGTCTTGCTTTGTGTGCAAAATTCTAAAGTGTTCGTAATGATACCTTTCTGCACCACCTCTCTATCCAAACCCAACCACCCCTTTTTTTTTTTTCCCATAGGTGTCTACATATTTTTTGACACATTTATTTGGCCATAAATGCATCAAAGAGAAGGGAAAATGTAGATATGGAAAATTGACCCATTAAGATGAATCATTTTTCTTAGATCCTTAGTTTTCCCTTCCTTTTGTATTTTTTCCATAGGTGTCTACATCTTTATTTGACACATTTATTTGGTCATAAATGCATCAAAGAGGGGGAAAAATGTAGACATGGAAAATTGACCCATTAAGATGAGTCATTTTTCCTTAGTTTTCCCCTCAAGTTGCCAAAGGTCATCTTTGAGCCAACTTTTTCCCCCATCAAATCTTCTCCTTTCCTCCCAAAACCTATACCATTGGATTAGGCTCAAAAATAAATTTTCGACGGTATATGATTTGTCCCATTTCGACATTGTTTGGTCCCCCAAATTGAAAAAAACACACATGGGTCTAGCTATCACAATTGCACGATTTTTGAAAGTTCTAGAACCCTAGTGGCCGCCCTAACCCTAAAATTTAATTTTTAAATTTGGTTTTTCCTACCTTGTACCTATTTCCAAACCCTCTATAAAAAGGGATTGAATCCCCTTACTTTTCTTTTGGCTCTTGGTTCCTAGCTCTCTTGCTTCTCTTCATCTTATGAAGAACTCTCTTGGTCATGTTTTTTTTAGCCCTTAAATCCCTTTGATCCTTTAAGTTTTATTGTGTAATCAACTGTTAAGGGATTCTTTGTGATCTGTAAGTGGAGAAGGCTTGTTAACAATAATATTATCTTCTTGGGGAAGGAAATATTCTCCATTGATTCTCTATCATGATCGTCAGGTTATCCATTTGTTTACTTTCTTTCATTATTATATGTTTTAGCATATTTATGTATTTTTATTTTAGGTATTAAACCCTCCATATAGATCTGTATTGAAGTCATTGATTTTGTTCTTTATTTTTATTACCACGTCTTCTGTATTTTTTATATTTTGGGTATTAAACCCTCCATATCAATTTTTATTGAAGTCATTGATTTTGTTATTTATTTTTATTATCGTGTTTTCTATGTGTTTATTTGGGGTATTAAAACCCCATATATAAATTTATCGTGAAGTCATTGATTTTATTATTCACCTTTATTGTTGTGTTTTCTGTGCTTTCATTTCGGGTTTTAAAACCCTATGTGAAAATCTGTTGTGTAAACATTAATCTATTTATTCATTTTTGTTATTCCATGTTATTGGTGTGTTATTTATTCATTTTTATTGTTATATATTTTCTCTATTTTTGTCATGTGCCCTAACATTAAGCTTTGTTACTGTAATCATATGATATTGGGGTAAGTGTTTACCTCCAAACCCTAGGATCTGCTTCTACATTTATTTTATAATTTGTTAAGCATCTATCTCTATTTTATTCTATATCCTAACACTCTGTTTCATTTAATTTAATTGCATTAACTTGGGGGCAATCACTTTGTCCCCAAAACCCTAGCTAGTAAAATTGCATTGCATTCATTTTGTTAATACTTCATCCATTGTGCACATCTTTGCTATAACCATTCCAAAAGGTCAAGATCATTCTTTTGCTTTAAGTTCAACTAAAAGGACCTAAGGGGATTGATTGCTATGCTCCCAAGCACAATAGCAATTGTAGCCTAAGCAAAACACCTACCATTGACCACCAATTTTAGTGTCTATGTGTAGTTTTTCTTACAGGTTGAAGCTATCGAGTGTTAGCTTTTGAGGATGTATATTAAAGAAAATTCAACCACAAGATATGAAATAAGCAAGCTATGATAACTATATGGTAATGACACTATAATATGCAGGAAAAAAAAGAGATAGACTTTTGCAGTAACTCAATAATATTCCATTAATGAAAGTTCATGGAAATAGTACAATGCAATATAATGGAAGACTTGAACACTCTATACTTTTAATGAAGAACTACATTGTACCTACTTACTACTATAATCTAACTCTCTATAGTAACATTGTCTCTCACTCATTCTATACCTTAAAGAACTATTTATAGGAAGATATGTTCTTTGGCATTTACTCTAACCATGGCTCTTCATCTACTTATCCTATGAATCATGTACATGTGGACTATATGCACATTCACATTATTGCACATTATAACACTTGTGCACTTATTACTTGCTTGAAGTAACTACTCAAATATTACTCTAAAGTAAACTCCTACTCTAGTTATGTACCCAAGGTGGTACATTGGCAAGTACCAAATTATGTAATATACTCTAACACTCCCCTGTATTACATTATTTAGGTATTGAAGACTTTAGTCTTCAATATGGATCTTCATTTGGTTTTGGAATTTGTACTCTTCTTCTCTACTTTCTTTATTCTACTCCCTATCTATATCCTATTCAAGCAAGTAGTTAGTGTCTTCATAAAATGCTATCTTTGTTAAGAGAGCTTTAAATTCATGTTCCTCTATAGATTCTTCTAGTTTTTGAATTTCTTGGATCTTGTGAACTAAGTGCCCTTTTTTATTTCCTTCTCAATATTGCAATTGAGGATAATTGTATTGATTTTGAGAAGGATATGAATGCTGAAATTGTTGCTGATGTGGACTATACTGATTTTGATATTATCTTGGTTGGAATGGCTTGTTTGGTTGGCTTCCATAGTTTGTATGATTTCCTTGATACTAATTTCTAGGATTGAATTTGTAGTAGTTGGTACTATGTCCCTTCTTCTTGCAGACTTGACAATATCTATTATTCCATGTTCTGCATCCTTTTGAGGATGAGGTAACATTTCCTTATAGATTATATTTTGAAACTAATACATTGTTAGTAATTTCATATTTAAATGTAGTTTCTACCTCATATTATTGAAGAATATTGACTAACTCATCAAAATAAGTATCTTTACTTACGATTTATAAAGATGTAACTAAGTTCTTGTAGTTGTCTAGAAGTGCTCTCAAGGTTACTTGAACAAGGAACTTATCTTCAACCTTTTCTCCTAAGGTTAATAATTTTCCTTTTATATCCCCTAGTTTCCTTAGGAATAGTTTTATAGTTTCACCACTATTCACTTTCAAAGAGTGTAATTGGGTTTGAAGCAGGGTTATGCATAGTGATGAATATTCTAAATTGGGTGAATATTAGAATTTTAAAAAATACAAATTGGCAATTTTGGGGGACCTTGGACGTTGGACAATTCGCCCAAAATTTTTGGAACAAAAATTTTTTAGGTGTTGGTTTACCATGCATTGATAATAGTATTACAGATTTTTTTAAAACTTCACCAACACTCTCGCCTAAATCCTAGACCATATTCACCTTATAATTCTAAAATTTTTAACTTATCCCACCAAATTTGCCAACTATACCACTATATATAATTAACACACCATCGATACTTTTTCTTTTAAAACATTCAAACTATTAGAAAATCGAGCAGTTGTAGTGAAAAGTAAAACCTTCCAAGCGAAAATATGAACTAAAACATTTGATCTATTACAAAATTCCATCGAACATTAGTCGTGTGTAGAAACCAATCGATCTAGATTAAAACTCTACTCGAACTAAAACTGGACCCAAATTTGCACTCTCATAGATTTGGTTCTCGTTTTCCACCTGGATCCTTTGCTGCACTCAGAATGATAGTCAAACCCAATTTTGTACCTAGAAAGAAATTCGGACCTTGTTCTATACCTAAATCGATATTAGATATTTTTTTGCACTCGAAACGACAACTAGATCCAATTTTGTACCTGAACTAACTTTCAGATCTAGTTCTGTACTTGAACCAACATTTAGATCCTATTTTACACCCAAAATGACATTCAAAACATTTTTTGCTACCAGATCGACATCGGGACCTTGTTCTTCATCTAGACCAAAATTCGGACCCTGTTTTGCACTCGAATGGGCTATCGGACCTAGTTCTCCATCGAATCGACTATCGGACCTATTTTATCCACCCGAACTGGCTATCAAACCTCTTTTTGACTCGAACCGATTGTTGGACCTTTTTTCCACTCGGACCGACCATCGAACCTTTTTCTGCACTAGGTACTCTATTTCTCTTAAGATATTGTGAATTTGTGATCCTGTGTTTTTTTGGTTTTTTAGAGAATATGAGTTGAAGTAGTTGTAGTAATAAGATTTGTTTTTCTATCATCTAATTGCGGGTTTTTATTTTGCTATTTTTTTTTATCATTTATTGAAAATAAGTCAATGCTCTATTTCCCATGTTATTCTCTATTTCACCCTATTCTCCATGTTTTCCCCTATTTTCTCTCTTTCTGTTAAAACTCTTTGATTCTTTGTTTCTATTGAGATTTGCTTTTCTGTTATAAGATTATAAATAGGTAAATGCTTTGGTTCTCTAAGGACATTGTGATGCTCTGTTTCTCTAAAGACATTGTGATTCTTTGTTTCTTGTCCATTTTGTACTAGAATATTATATTTTTCCACATTTGTATCTATAATTATATATTTTGCATACATAAGTTTTTTTTCTTACATTGATTTGAATTTGTATATTGATTAGTTTTATGCTCTTATTAGTTACAAGTGCTATCTCCAAAAAATAGAGTAGTGGTATACACTCAAAAAATCACAATAAAGCATGTCTGGAAATAGGTATGTATTTTCTACCAACCAACCATCTATTTATTCTAATTACAATATTATCTTGAGGCCTCACATAAGTAAGATCTCTTCAACATTTTATTACTTTTCTAAATTGAAAAATATTTTCTTTACAAGTAAAATGTCACCTACTGGCAATGCAAAGAAGGGGGCCAAATCTTCTGCTGAAAAGAGTATCCTAAATTATTTTAGCCATATGTCGAAATCCAATGAGCCATCGACATCCATGCGAATTCAAGGTACAAATGATTTTTGACTACTAAATAGTTAGTTGTATATTTCGTGATTATTTTAAATAATGCTTTCTTCCTCAAATAGTTAATTCACAGTATGTGCCTTTGTCCATATTGCATGATGATATGAATCATATTTCTTTTTGTAAGTTTTTTTGTTAAATCCAAAAATGATAAAGAATATTATTGTATGCTACTATGCGGAATACCCTATCGACCCTGATATGCCTCCTCTTGAAGATATTCCTCACCAAGAGATGCCTTCTAATAAAAATTATCTTAACAATGACATCCAACAAGCACTTGAAGATATTCCTCAAAATGACATGCTAGTTGAACTTGAAAATGAAAGCAATAAATCAAATACATTACAAACTTCTTATGAATCTTCAAGAAAAAATACTAAAAAGAGAAAGGCATCTAACTGGGCTATTGGAAGGGCATTTAAGAATGAATGGGCAGAAAAATTTCCCTAGATAGAGCCTATCCTAATCGAGGACAACCAAGTTGATAAAAAAAAATGTAGATGCAAAATTTGTAGTTGGAAACTAGGTAAGGATCACAAGTTGCAAAATAAGATAGATACAATAGAAAAACATGCTGGCAAAGCTTATGTAAAAGTTATAGGAAGTGATGGTAAAATTAATAAAGAAGTTAGGTGGAAGGATGCATCAGAATGTATGCATGTCAGATATGCAATAGAATATGACAATCACTTAAAGCAACAACAATCTCTTGTTGAGAAATGTGGAACAATTGAAGCCCAATTTCATAAAATTCATAAGACCACTTTAGCTTCAAAAAGTTTGCAGTTTGTTGTTGTATATAGTATTCTCAAAAAGGGTAGACCCATATATGATTTTATTGATTATAAGCACCTATTTCAACTAGCTGATGTGCAAAACCTTCCTAGTTCCCATTGGTTAGATCAAAGTGGTTGGGAAATGGTAAAATATCTATCATTAGTTGAGAAGGAGGACCTGAGGGAGAAAGTAAAACTTGTCCAGATTCATTTCACTTTCTATTGATGAGGTGATGACTATGGACAACACATCCTGGATTTGCATGCATGTGTACACATTTCAAAATCATGTAAGGCAACCTAATTTTCTAGGATTACATAAGATGGTGGAAAGTTCAAATGCAAAAAATATCTATAATGTTGTTGTGAGTAGTTTAAAGGATATTGCGAGAATGAATGATATAGATATAGCCACAAAGTTAATATGTGTTGGAGCTGATGGTGCTTCTATAATGCAAGGGCACAAGAATGGTCTTTGTGTTCGTCTCCAAACCTCAGTTACCCCATATATGATACCCATTCATTGCATGGCTCATAGAGTGAATCTTGCATATAAAATCGTGAGCTCTTTTGAAAATATTGCGAGAGTGGAAGACCTAATTCATGAAATACATTCTTATTTTTCTTGCAATCCAAAAATGTTTGCAGAGTTTCAATAGTTTGCACTAGGAGTTACAGAAGGAAAAAAATTGTTAAAATATGTGGATACAAGGTGGATTTCATTGTATCAACTTGCACACAGAGTTTTTACAGAATATCAATCATTAACGAGGTTTATGTACGTAAATCATAGGGTAGTTGATAAGACAAAATATTTGTTGTTCTATTTGACTGACTTCAAAACCCTTTTAACGTTATATGGTATTCTTCCAATGTTACAAGAAATGAATAGATTGATTAAACTTGCAATGTTATATGGTATTATTCCAATGTTACAAGAGAGATCCATCTATATCATTGATTTCATGAGGATGAGAAAGTAAATATGTATGATTATTGACAGGTTATATGTGTCCAAAGTAGATTTTATAGATCCCTTGTTTGATAGTTGGAATACATTGACAAACATGAACGATCCAAAAAGCTTTTTAAAGTTTGACATCAATGATCATATTTGTATTAATTTTCATGGAAATATGATACCTCTTTATTGTTTTGAAAGGTAGTCAAGTATAGTTGTGAACGATGTTGAACAAGTTCCTGTAACACACAATAGATTTGAAGTTGTTTTACACAAAACTAAGATAAATTTGTTAAAAATAGCAAAATCATTGACAAGTGAGATAAGAGAACGGTTTCAAAGAGATGAGTTGCTTGAGGCCATGGGTGTGGTTAACCCCATGTTTTGGGGTCCTTGTATTGAATACAATTCTACACATGAGTTGTTTATTAAATATATGCTCATACTTATTAAGCATTTTAGTAAAAGTGTGGAAGTCAATGGTGTTGAAATCAAAGGTATACTCAACAAAGATCTTTTAAAACAACAGTCATCACATTTTAGAAGAACAATGGTTGAGCAAACATCACTTTTGAGTAACATCCATGAGACTAGTTCCATTGCATGTTTGTGGCAAAAATTGTATCCAAGTAGTGTCTTACAAGATACTATTAGTGAATACTTTTGTTTATATGAATTATGTCAAACAATAATTTTGGGATATATGGAAGATGAGAGGGTTTTCAGTGCACTATATTTTGTTAAATCTAAGCTCCGCAACAAGTTGGACAAAAATTTAGAAAATTGTTTGAGAATTTATGTGTCATAATATCACCTGGAAAAATTTCCCTATGATAGAGCATTGGCATACTAGAATTCCCTTGCAGGTAGAAGGGGTACTAGGAATACGAATGATAAGGAGGATAATGATGCTTTCAGTGATCAGATGGTGGAGACACAGATATCCGCTATGCTTAATAGTGATATTGGACAAGATGAGAAGTGTTTGTTTCAACTCCTATCGGAATTGTGATTTTTCCAATATTTCACAACATTAATAAATTAGAATTCATTTGATATCATATTTCACAATATTGGTTAAGATTTATTAGATTTCACAAAATTTGATTATTCATAAACTTTAATGTTTTATATCCCTTTGTTGTTTTTGAAATAGTTTTAATTGCCTTCATATCATAGTATTTGTTTGTTTTAGTTACCTAAATTGTAATTTTTACAAGATTTTACAACATTGATCAATATGAATTTGTTAGTTATCATTTTCATCTATAAATTTGAGTTTATTTGTCATCACAAGATTGTTTCATCTATCTGAATTGTAACTTTATGATTTATAACACAACATTATCTTTCAAATTATATGTTTTATGTTGTAGTCTTTGGAGTGTCCAAACTATGTTCATTCATAATTGATTTACAACATTGTCTTTCAAAGTATATGTTTTTTGTTATAGTATTGTTAGTGTACTGATATTAATGTATTGGCACAATTGAGTTATATCATAGTTATATTCCATTTATTATTTCAAATTACAATTGTGAATATAGTTGAATTATTCTAAATTTAAAAGTTGCACAAGAATATAAATGGAAACAACCTTTGAGTGATAGAAGACAAAAATTAATAAAAGCCTTTTTCATTATTTGCATAGAAAATATACATTGTACAAAATTATTTATAGAAATACAACAGAACTTGTTGTCAACTATGAAATATTTTACAATATATTAATTTTGAGATGGGTGAGCAGGGGCAGATTTAGTCGCTCCTTGTGCATATGGATCACCTTGGGCTTGAGATTTAGTCACTCCTTGTATATTTGCATCTCCTTGAGTTTGAGATGCTCCTTGTATATCTGCATCTCCTTGAGTTTGAGATGCTCCTAAAGTTGCAGGTTCTTTTCCCTTATCTTCTATTCCAATATCCTATGCATGCCCTTTCAGTGCTCCTGTTCTGATGAGGCCTTCCTCTGCCTTCTGTAAGCTCCCCATCAACCCTCTATCTTCTTTGGCTGGATCCTCAAGGACTACATGAGCATTTTGTTGAAGCTTCTTCTTAAGCAAGATATTTGGATCCATTTTGTGCTCTACTATAATTGCTCTTAAATAATTATTATCTCTTACCTTAGCTTGTAAGGTCTCCTTCAATGCTATTGCATTTAAGATTGATTTCTTTGCAGCCTCGAGATTAACACCCATGAAATCAACTTATTTTTGTAAATTCTGAAAATTTGACTACAAAAAATAAAAGAAAACCTTAGTTAGTCGAGAGTTATATTACAAAATATAATGATAAATTTTATTGCATCTAAAGTCTCACCTCAGTCGCATCTCTTGTAGCCTCAACGATTGCAACTTTCTTCTTATCAGAAGCCCATAGGTTGTAATACACTTGGGCTTCAACATTCAGGTTCTCTAACTTGTTCAACATAATATTTAAAATTTGATCATCATATGAAATAGAAGGGTTCACCGATCCTGATTGAGCTTGATGTAACAACCCAACAAGCTTCTCAGGTTGGTTTCTGACCGAGGAGAAAATTTCTTCCCTTTTACCATAATTTTTATAGCGGGCATTTATTTCCTTGATAAGGATCTTTGCCTAAAATTCCCAATCCTTCATTTTCTTGATATTTTTAAGCAAAGGGTCCTAGATCAGTGCATAACAATTATTAGAAACTAATTGCTTTTTAGAAAAACTAACTTGTTCATCCTCAGTTTGAGGACCACGATCGGTGGTGTTTGAAGGTGATGATGAAATTGGCTCAGTTACAAGAATTTCTGGTTCTTGTAGTGCTTGAAACATCTCTGACACTTTAAACCCTTCAATGTTCCCCTATAAAAGATAATCTTCCTCTAATGGTGGCTCATCTAATCTCGAGCTCGAAATATATTTCAATGAACAACCAATTGAAAATGACATGGATGGAAATGCATAATGTGTCCTAGATGGTGTAGGTGCCCCTCGTGATCTCGATCCAACAAGTTGTTTTCCACCAATGTGACCTCGCATTAATTTTTATTGTTGTTGAGGTTGTCCTGGTTGTGGTGGTGGTGGTGGCGGCATCATTTCCTTCCTTATTTTAATAAATTGTGGGGAGGGACCTAAATACATTATAATAAGATATTATTAAATAAAATTATAGTGGATAAAATTAGAACATAACATTAAAAACACACTTACCCAAAGACGAGATCTCTTACTGCCCTTCAGTAGGTGGAGACAACTGGGTGCGACCGTGGGGGGTGGGGTGGGTGTAAAACTGAAAACATACAAAAAATAAAAAAATAAATATAATTTCAACTAAACAGTAATGGTAATGAATCAAGAAAACTCAAAATAATAAACTTACCCATCATTGGTGTGACATAACTAGATTCACATTCCATGATATTTGTTTGCACATGTTGATGAGAAACAAGAGAAGAAGATGGATTCAGGTGTTTATGAGGCCTCTGTAGTGGTTGTGATTCACACATTGTGCCTTCTGAATTAGCACCATCCTTTGGCATGTGACCTTTGATAGCAACATCCTATTTTTTCCGTGCGATGACTGCCTTACTCTGCATTTAGGTGCAAATAAAAAGTTAAAATATAAATAAAAAAATGCTAAAATATAAAAATTATTTAATGGTGAAAAATAGAATAATTACCTTCAACTCTTCGGTAGTCATAGCAATGCTTTGTAATTTTGTGTGCACTATAGTCAGTGAACCAGTATCCTACAAATTATGAAAACTTTCATAGTAAAGTGCTAAAATATAATTTATCGAGGCTATCGTATGAGGTTTCTCTGATTTTGTTTGAACAATATAGAGCTCTGATTAGATTCGATCTGAAATATATGTACACCAATCAAATATTTCATGGTACTATAGACAATGAACAATATAATCCAATGACCAGAATGGAATCTTCGTTCTTCCAAGCAAAAATAGTCTTTCTTGGAAAAACTCAAGAATTACCTTGAAATCATTGTTCAAAACTGAGGTATTAGTTAACCCTCTCTTGGACTTCACCGTAGATGCTACAAAAAAAAATTAGATGACATAACAAATTTTAAATTGTGAAGTTTAAGATAATCAAGTGATGAGAATTATACTTGAGAACAATTTCAAATATATATCGTAGTTGGTTGTTAGGAAAGCCTCATCATTCTTAGAGAGAGCTAACTTCTATGAAATGGGAATGAGACCCTTCTATGGAAGACCAGTCAATGTCTAGATATTAGAGGGTTTGATTGTAAAATAAAATTTTCTATTTTGTAGAGTTAGACTAATCACGGCAAGATCATTATTGTAGCCTTCGATGATTTTGTATAGAACAAATTTTATCTATTCTGAATTGGGGTATAGAAGTCAAAGCCTCAAAACCTACATCCTTGACCCATGTATGGTCATTCCCAAGTGTGGTTAAGAAGTTTGAAAATCCGATGCAACTTTGATTTTTGAATGAAATTTTTTGAGAGGTTGTGGACATGGTGGCCATCGCTCTAGAAAGGTGTGGGGTAATGGTTGCTTGGGGGAGGGAAGGGTTCGTAACTTCACTCTAATCTCGTGCAAGATAAAAAATCCTGAAAAAATAACTATTGATGCCTTTTTATAGATAGAATTGAGTGGGGTGGACACATGGCAGCATGTTAGTGTACATGCACTTAGCAATATGACGTGTGGCAAGGTGAAGTCAGACCTTGTTTTACACCTAAACCAAAGTTGGATCATTGTATGTACCTGGTCCTAGATTGAAACATTATCTACACTTAGTATGAGGCTAGATGTTATCTACACTCGGTATGAATTCAGAGCGTTATATACACCCAGTGAGTCAACCAAACCTTTATTTCACCCAGTCCATCAATTGGATCTTTAAAAAAAACCCGATTCGTTAGTTGGACCTTATCTTGCACCTGATCCATTGGTAGGATCTTGTTTTCCACCCGATATATTTATTGGATTTTTTTCCACCCGGTCCTTTAACCAGACCGTTTTTGCACTCAGTCCATTAGCTAGACCTTGTTTTTCACCTAGTTTGCTAGTCAGATCTTATTTTGCACCTAATCCATTAGTCGAATTTAATATTCACCCGGTTCATTAGCTGAACCTTTTTCCCATCCAATCCATTAATTGGATATTTTTTCTACCTGGTCCGAGCCCAGATCGTGTTTTGCACCCAGTTTGAGGTTGAATCGTGTTTTCCACCTGGTCCGATCAAAACTGTCAAATTCACCAAGGTTTTACAAATTTTGATGAAAAAATAAGGTAATTCGTCATTTCCTCCTACATGAAGATAACAAGGATTCACCAGGATTTCGAAATGGATTCAAAATTTTTTTACAAGTACATTTCGGGTTCGACCCCTTATGCATAACCCTTATTTGAAGATTTAAGATAGTGGCTTTATTCTTTCCTTCAAATATTTTGGCCAAGGTCTTCCATGCTTTTGTAGATGTTCTTATTGAACTAATTTAGGGTTATATTTCATCTATAATGGCAAAAGTTATTATCATTAATACTTTTACTTCATTTTATTCAAACTTTTGAATCTCACTATCACCTAAATTAGATTTGTCTTTGGTTCCTTTAACTATATCCTAAAGTTTTTCAGCTATCAGAATTGCCTTTACTTTGTTTTTCCATGAAGAGTAATTTGGACCTCTAAGTAGTTGGGATTCAGTGAGAATGATTTTTTTTGTTGTCATGATGATATTTTTAGACTACCTTATACCTCCCTAGTTTTAAGTATCTGCTTAACCTTGCTAAGAACTTTTTAATTTTACAAGTTTTATAAAATGTCTTTTGTCTAGCAAATGTTTGAATGTACTATGAACCTTGATAGTATGCTTAGATTTCCTATATTGAGTTGAATCCCTTTTGTCTCCCTAATGTTCAACTAGTAAGTAGAAAGCTAAAGATAAATGGTGATGCACCTTGAAGTTTTAATAAGGTTCTTTTCCTTCAATACCTTTTAGTTGGATTAATGTAAAATGTAATTTCCAACTTTCAAGCAATTATAGTTTTGCTTCTTTAATCCTTCAATTTTAATGGTTCAATTTTTCTAAATTCCAAGAAACTAAAATTTGGTGTAGTATTCCTTATATCTCCCTAATTTGGAAATTTAGAAAATAATAATATTTGCAAACTAGTATTTTAATTTTTCAAATGTTAAAAACCTTATATCTCTTACTTAATTATTTGCAAATATTCTAATGTTTAAAACTCATGCAATTTGCACTATATTTTAAGATATACTCCCTTTTCTTTAATTATCTTATAACTCTCTAAGGTTGGTATTTTATTCAATGTAGTAATAAATAAACTTCAACCTTATATTAAGCACCTTGAAATATTTCTTGAGATTTTGCACTCCTTTGGTTTAATTGCTTTCTATTCTAAGGTTATGAATTCTCCAAAGCAATATAAGTTTAACCTTAGATATATAAAAAACCTTATATCTTATTTTACACTTTAATAAAAGCAAATATCAACGTAAATATACCTTTTAAATTTTGTGTGTTGATTGGCTTTGGTCTTGACTTCACTGTGCAAACTTGGGGTGTTGGAATTTCTCTATCTTCACCTTATGATAATGAGCATTCAATGCTCTCCTTTGAATGGTGCTCCCCTATGATGGTATCTTACTCCTTTAATGTGCTTTGACCACTTTTGTGCTCAAGACTTGTTGGAGATATTCTTCTAATATACGCGCTCTTCCCTATTATGGCTATTAATATGCTTATCCTTCTTGAAATAAGTGACAAGTGGAAATTTACATTGATCAAGATCTTGTATCTTTTCCTTAGGTGTTGTAACACAATTATTAACCTTGTAAGATGTTATTCCACGTGGTGTAGGTCTGTGAATTATTCATGAGCATTGGCTAAATTTTTGAGCATTGAAAATGCTCATTCTTAAGCATTGAAATAATAATGAGGGCATTACTCCTTTTGGGAACTCTTTATTTTCCTTTGCAGACGTTAGAATACATTGATGCTTTTTTCACCTTTGTGCCAAGTGACATAAGATGCCTTTCTCTATTAGAGCAAGTGCAGATGCTCCTTTGCATGAATATCCTAAATATCTCTTATCACCTTGGTGCCCTTTCAATCCTTTCACAAGCTGTATCAAGCTCTTTCTAGTGTGCATAAAACTCTATTGTTTCTAACGTACATCATATCTTCCACTATGATGATGGATCCTCCTCGATAATGGTGGCTCTTGCTATGATAGTTTGTAGCTTGCTTCAGTAAAGGTAGTTCATCCAAGCTCTTTCCTATGTATGCTTGGGTAATATTTGATGATAAATATTTCTTTGCACTTTGATTTTGGCCACTTATGTTATGTAATCTTTGTGCTATCCTTATTCTCACTTGCACTCCTTGCAATCATGCTATCTTACATAGACTCTTTGGATGTTGCAGGTTCATTCCTTTGTACTACATAAGCACTTAATCTTGTGGCTTTGGCACCATATTGGGTGTCTTTAGACACATTTAATTGATAAATATTGAGCCCGTGGATGGATCTATATTTTTCATCGAGAATTATACTTTAACCTTTGTAAAATTACCAATTGAAGACTATAGTACGCTTGTTGTTGTTAGAGTTAGAGTATATTACATTATTTGGGTCATGTAAATGTACCACCTTTGGTACATAGTTAGAGTAGAAGATTACTTTAGGAGGAAGTTAGCTAGTTACTTCAAGCAATGTAATAAATGCACAAGTGGTAATGTGCAAGTTGTAATGTGCAAGGTGTCCCCTTGTACAACTAGGTAGAGTGTTGGCCAAGGAATCTATCTTCCTATATAAAGGGCCTCATAGTGGTAGATTAGATATCAAGTTTATATCAAGTTCTTATCTAGTGCATTGTAGTAGATAATAGTAGTGCTCTTGTATGGAGTACAATGTAGCTCTTTAACTCATATTAATGGAGTGACCATTTCCTCCATATTACATTGTATTTTCATCATTTCTATTTATAGTATATTTCAGTCATATTGCAAACTCACTTGCTTTCATATTTATTACATATTATTAGGACCTGTGTTAGATCTCTTCCACTGCATATATCCTCAAAAGCTAATAGTGGTATCATAGCCACGATAAATTGAGATAGGAGGACCTACATCCATCATAGTTCCTCTTTGCACTTTTATAAAATAGATTCATCAGTGTGCACCGCAACTTACAAAAGTCATCACAAGAGAAGTCTAGTAGATCAAGAGGAATAGAGAGAGTCATAAGTGAGGACTGAAACAAATCTCAGTTGCAAAAATTATGAGATTATATTTGGCTAGAGTCTTTCCACAGAGTTGCAGAAAAACCCATGAATACTAGAACTTAACACTCAAGCCACTAGATTGATAAATCAACTAGTGAAGATTATTATCTAGATAATTTACAAATTATTCAATTCCAGTTTCTAATAGCTTGTTGCAGGAAAAGAGATTCAACAAAAGGTTGGAAAGCTTCCTACAAGAGAGTTAGGAAGAATATCTTCTTAGAATCATTCTAGCACTTGCAGTAATAAGGAAGAAGACTAAAATTTTCAAAGACCTTGAGAAATGTCCCATTACAAGAGTTGTAATCCTGCAAAGTACAAAAGTGAAGAAAATACCATCGTAGCCTTATAGCAGACACAAGGAAGAAGAGACTCCAGAATTTGAGTAAAATAATAAGATAGGATATTGGTGATCTCCATTCAATATCAATACCTGTAGAGTGCAGAAGTAGAAAAGGCCATAGAAGCCTTGATCAAGAAGAAGGCTACAGAAACCTTGATTCAGAAGAAGGTTATAAAAGCCTTAATTTTGAAGAAAACTTTAAAAAAGAATTCATGATTTAGAAGATAAATTCCTGATTCAAAAGAATACTCCAAATAAGAGTTCTTGAAGAAAAATTCAAAGAAGGCTTCTTGATTCAGAAGAAAAGTTCCTGATTCCAAAGAAAAATTCAAAAAGGAGTTCCTAAAGAAGACTCCAGAGAAGAGTCCAAGAAATAGGAGATTTGTGATCTCGTTTACTAATTAAATATTTCCTTCAAGAAGGAGTTGAAGAGATCAAGATAATATATCATTTAAGAATTTCCATCCTTGGAATAAAGATAAGGACTAGGAGAGTCCTATACAAATCCAAAAGTAGCAGGATCAGAGATCCAAGAAGAAGATCTCATCACCAATACTTCCAAGCAAAATGTTGAAGAAAATATATCAATTGGAAGACCATAGAAGCCGTAAGATAGAAGATATTGGAGATATCTCAAGAAAAAAGGAAGGCTTAGAGAGCCTTGTTTTAGAGCTCATAGAAGAAACATAAAAAATATTCCTATCATTGGAGAAATACACTACCAAGGAGAAAACACTTGATAGTGGAGGACTTGGGATAATTATCACCAATAAAAAACAAGCCCAAGATAAGAAGAATTTTGCAAGGAGTGTCAAATCCCAGAAGAAGAATCCAGTGAAGACCTCAAGAAATTTATAATCTTGAGAAGATCCTATTTGAAGTCAAAATTCAACAAGAAGTTTGAAGGAAGATTCAGACAAAAGAAGCCTACCAAATATAGGAGTTTCAATATTACCTCTCACATCAAGAAGGCATAGTTTAGAGAAAGGAGTTATTTGAATCTACAACAGAAAGATCAAATATCACTAGAAGGATCAAGCCACCAAATCCAAGGCTCAAGAAAAAAAGTTTAAGGTTACAATTTGGTGAAGTAGGAAGTTGTTCTGGACAACTAAACAAGAAGCTGTGAATTCAACCATTACAAGGTAGCAACTTGGTGAATCAAAATCACCAAGATCTACATCTACTTTAGAAGCCATAAAAAAGGTAAGAAACTTGGGTGCAATTAGATTTATTTATTAAACTACAAATTGGATTATTATCAAACTTCGTTAAGGCACCATACTTAGATTAAAAGTTGCAGAAGGATAGATTGCATTATAGTCTTCAAGAAAGTGCAAAAAGGGAGAATTCATTTTAAGTTTTATATACACATTAAATAGGTTTCAGATATTTTTGAAAGAAATAAATTTATCATCTACGTATTTTCTACCTAGAAAGCAAGAAGAATATATCCTACAATATTGATTGTAGTGAAAAATTGTAGAGTATCCATTAAGGATTCATTACAAATTACTCTTAAAAAATTATAGTAATTTAGTAAGTGCATTCATTAATTTGAGATTTTATTAGAGCAATAAGGTGAAATTATTGTTGCAATTAAAAGTGCTGTGAAATTGGAAGTATTGTTAAGTTTATTTGCACTATATTAATTATTCTAAAAAAGGATTAATTTATGTTCTTTAAAGAAGGGCACAAAAGCAGATTGTTGACAAAGTGTCTAGAGAC
The DNA here is from genome assembly GCA_028583015.1 of Wollemia nobilis. NCBI lineage: Eukaryota > Viridiplantae > Streptophyta > Pinopsida > Araucariales > Araucariaceae > Wollemia > Wollemia nobilis. The sequence continues at coordinate 4,168,761 of JAQPPZ010017221.1, forward strand.
ACTATTGGTGCACAAAAACTACAATATTTAGTGGCCATAGAAGCCATCAAATCAGATCAGTTTCCTCCAAGGTTTGGAGAAGAAAGTAACCATCAAAAATAAAAAAAATGAGCTTCAAATCAAGACTTGGTGAGTCCCAGATTCAAAATGCATGAAGGGTTAGAAAAAGAGTAGAAAATTACATTTAAAAAGAGATTTTATCTACATGGTTACAAGCTTGGGTTCATTAGAAAAATATCCAAGAAAAAAGAGAGATGTCTAATCAAGAAGACAACCTCAAAATATACCATTATATATAAGGAAGCTGTCATAAAACTAGAAAAAATTAGATTGGCAAAGGAGGTGCAAAATGGTATTTTATATATAAATATTTTTACATTATACTGTACTATTCCAATCTTCCATATGCAAGAAAAAAGGAAAGGTTTAAAGTGCCTCAAAGGCACATTATTCTTAGGATAAAAACAACCCAAGGCAATCGTATAATAGCACACTCCACGCAAGGGAATAAAACCTCTCAAAATGCTTATATATTCTATGATTTGGATAGCCGAACCTACAAGCAAACAAAGCACAATAGATCTACGTCCAAGGAGCATCATTGGAGTATTTAAAAATCCATAATAGCATTGCTTGAATCCCTTAAAATTGTTGCCCAAATCCTAGCTCCAAGTCTCCATAGGTATTGCTCTCCACTTCAGCTAGAACCAAATCATACTAAGCACCATCAAACAAAAGAAGAGCTAGCCGTGTTGCATTTTTAATAAGGGCATTGCAAAGATAAGTTGAAGAGGCATTACGTAGAAAGATCATGCACAAAGGTAAGGTGACACTTATCACCAAGAAGGAAACACTAACGTTTCCCACATGAGTGCCCATTCGTTGCAAGTTTGACCAATAAAACATTATAGGGAAGAAGGTTGGTGTGTTAGAAGGGAGAAGACACATGTCATAAAAAATAATGAGCACTCATCCAAGACTGTAACGCTCATCCTTTACCTAGAATAAATTTACAAGTGGCAATAAACATCTTCTCATCCCTCAAGCACTCAAAGATAACCACCGTGACACTTATCTCTATATTAGGCACCAAAGACCAAGGAGCAACAACAATTCAAAGCTAAATTCATAGAGAATTCAAAGCTAAATTCATAGAGAATTCAAAACCAAATTCATAGAGCATTCAAAGCCAAATTCATTGAAGAACATGTACTTATACTGATATGGGGGGGTGAACAGTATAAGATAAAACTTTTTGCTTTTTAATACAAATAATAGCATCAACAATATTAAAGCAGTAAAAATCACACAAAGCATCACACACATGAGAGACATGATTTTACGTGGTTCACCCAATGTGGGCTACTCCACGGAGAAAATATTTCGTATAAATTTTTCTCAAATAAATTCTCTTGGGAATCCTTTCCCTACAATATTTATGGATCTCTATCCAAAGTCGACACCAATCCCCTTGATCAAGTTAGTGGATCTCTATCCATAGGAGACACCAATATCCTATCTCTACTCTGGTTGGTGATCCTCTAGAAGACCTTTGCCTCCACTACCCTTACCAAATGGAACTCTATCCATAGAAGATACCCGTCCTCCCTGCTCTGGCTGGAGATATCTATCCTCAACTCTATCACATCCAAAGTTCTATCTCAAATTTGTACCAAACATAGTCCTTCGGTCTAGCACAAATCTATCCTTAATATCTGTACCTAGTCTGGCACAAACCTGTCCTTAAATTTGCACCAAACTCTATCCTCGAATTTATACTCAATATTTGTCCTCAAATATATCCACGAGTCTTCTCAAATACTTACATAAAATCTGCTCAACAAGTCCACACTAGAACTTGTCCACTCTCATAGAAACATAAAGAGAATTGTTAGAGACTCAATATGCTCTATACTCATCATAATGCTTAATCACTTTCAATCACTCTTTCAGAAACATACAGAGAATTGTTAGAGACTCAATATGCTTTAAATTCACCTCAATACTCAATCACTTCCAACTCAATAGAAAATTGTTAGAGACTCAATATGCTTCAACTCAATACTCAATCACTTTCTCAAATCAATTCAGAATATAGAATAGTTTGTTTTATGGAACTTGAACAATCACTTCACACATCCACTTGACTAGGCTCAACCAACTCTACTCAACCAATCACTCAATGAAAAAATCCTTTCTTACAAACCCTAGTCCAAGAATATGATCCTTTACTCAAAATGTTTCCAACAGTGCTTATCAACCACTCTCACATAAAAATGATACTCATGTTCTTTTCAAACCCTAGTTCAAGTTCTTCACTCAACAACTCACTTCAACAATAATGCTTATTAAAAAAGGTTTTAACAACAAATATTTATTCCAAAAAACCTTGAAGCATTAACTCAACACAATCAATAAGGAAAACCTAATTAAGTCCTTTTCACTCCAAACTTATTTTACAGAAAACTAACCAATCAACTCAACTCTGGAAGAATGTGCTCATACCTTTTTATTGATGATGAAGGAACCTCTAAAATCTGCCACAACCACAAACACTTATTTGCCAAGCTTAAATAAGTTAGAAGATACTAAACTCTCTCAAAGATACAATGCAAATATCAAAACATTCATACACCTTATTACTCCATCTTGAAGAAAGCATTCATCAACATATACAAAAATCAATTGACCAATTACACCTTATGATCTCCCAATAATATTGACCACTTAGAAATAATGTCAACAATATCACCTTCAAATAATAAATCCTCTCAAATTAATCAACCTTCAATTCACCCTTTTGATAAATCAAGAATGTCAAAATAACTTTATTTAAAATAAATTTTAACCCCTTATATCTCCTTTTAATAAAAAATTAATAATTAAATTAAGCCCCTTTTCATAACCCCTTATAGCTCCCTAACCTTATGCTTATACCTTAGGCTTAATAAAATTAAAACAAAAATTATTTACCTCTACCTTAGGTGAGACTCGAACCCTCGACGCCACCTCCTCATGCGTCCTAGCCGCATCCTTGGATGCCGTGAGCGCTAGACGCTTGTTTGAAACCAAAGGAGCACCACATGCTCTATACTCCCTTCTCTAGCACCAAGTTGTAAAAAATGTGCGAGCTTCAACACTACCAAAACACTCCCACCATGATTCGAACGCGGGTCTTTCTCTCTGCCCAAGCGCCTTAACTCTCAGCCACTTGCCACTAGGCCATGCTACCTAGTTGGAAGGGGTTCACCGCCCTCGTTGGCTTTACCCTATTCATTGGCACCCAAACCAACTATCATCTTCTTCCTTCCTGCGGTCTTCGACTCACGAATTGCTTGCTCGATTAATCTCTGATTCGAATGATGCCTTGGTAAATGCCATTAAGGCATATATTTATACACATGCCTCCCTTCTCATTGACGTCGGTGCAATTCAATTTTTGCAACCCTAACCTTAGGGTATTTAATATTTAATTAATAATAACATTATTATTATTAATTTATATATAACTTAATAACCATAGGTTAATTAAATTAAAATATAAATTAATATAATGAAATTATAAATTAAATATAATTCATCTAACCAATTGGTTTTAAATAAAAACCATTTATTTTGCCATCATGGGTTTTAATAAAAACCATTAAATTGCCATCATGGGTTTTAATAAAAACCATTTATTTTTGCCATGCATAATATTACAAGGAATATTATGATATCTTTTCCATTGCTCCTTTTGACCTTTCGACGTCAGTGGTGGTTCACTTCTTGGCATCAATGACAACTTCATACCTTGACATAAATCAATAATGACAACTTCATATTTTGATATCAATGACGACTCTTATGGACTCAAATGTCCAACATTCATAGCAGCGTTTGTGGTAGATTTATGTAGTAGCATCATCATTCATAGCTGACAAAGTTGTAGTATGGAAGAAAGGTGAAGAGCATTAAAGGCTCTGGTCAAGGGAGGTCAAAGACTCCAGAATTGAGGTGCCACCATCCAAGTTTTAAAGCCAAGGAATAATCAAAGCATTCCTTTGGCTATAGCACCCAAAGAAAGGACATAAAGCTTGTTGTAATCTACAATAAAATTCAATGCTGAATATCTCGGGTTTGAAACATTACAAAGGTACAAATTTACCTTATTCTAATTTGCTTTAATTAATAGGGAGTCATAAGGTATAATATAAGGTAGGATTTCTACCTAGATAAATTAAACTTCTACTATTGTAAATATCGTTGTTTTCTAATAGTCCATATTAGGGAGTTATAAGGAATACTTGACCAAAGTAGGTAATTGGAATATAGAAACATTAAATATAAAAAATATCAAAGGCTATAAAAGAAGGTTCAATAAGAAATATAAAGAGTTGGAAACTAATTACTATACTTGTATCAAGCTTACATTAAAGAGACAAAGGATATCCAACTATTAGAACCTCATAAAAAATCAGAAAGTTGCTTAAGTTCAATAGGATAAATAAGGTGTAAAAGAAGTTTATTTTTGCTATTCACAAAACTTTACAAAATCAACCCAAAACTGAACTATTATTCTCAAAATAAATTTATTTATCATTTGGCATATCTGAAATTACTAGGGATACATAAGGCATTCGACAAAAATTGATAATAATGGCATTCATTAAAAAAATTTATCAAGTACTCAATCCATTTGGGAATCATAAGGTGTCTACAAATCTTATAGGGATTTTATTAAATCACATCTCTTAACTAGGGAGTCATAAGGAAGCCTACAAAAACCTAAGCTCTAAATTTTTTTTATCAAATCAAGCTCATACTACTAGGGAGTCATAAGGTAGATCACGTAAGAAGATTCTATAAGATACAAGCTCTACCAAAGCACTCTATACTCTAATCTAAGGAGATATAAATATGTCTACCTCAAGTAGTACAATAAACAATGACATGAAAAACACTATTAGAAAATAAAGAGCAAGTGTTATAAAAAGTGGAATTAAGAATTCACTTATAAAATATGAAGGAAACTTAGATCCTACTTCAAAAAGGATATAGAATGAAGCTTGAAAGACATGTTTGAAATGATGGAGCACTATCTACATGCTCGACTCACTAAAGCAATTGATAATGAAAATAATGATATTCAAATTCCTTTAGAATATGGAAGCATACTATACATGGTACTACTTACATTCAAATGTTATAAGGATGAAAATGTAGAACAAAAAGGATTGATATAATTACTTAAGATAAAATAAAAAATGGATGAATCATCCTTAGCAAAGATATTTCAATCCTCATGCAATATTAGTACTTCAATTTCTACTAACTCAAAATCTTATCATGATGCTCTAAGTGTATGTTTAGAAGCTTCTATATAGGATACAAAAAATGATGACAAGGACAATAACAAAGAGAAAATACCCTTGCAAGAATCTAGTGATAGCACATCCACCTATGAAGGTACTGAATCCAATAAAGAAGTAGAAGAATAACCAATTCAAGAAGGCATACAGTGTAATGTGAATTAAAGAGGATAAAAAGTACCACATCAAGCTAAAGATCATTCTCAAGAAGAAGATCCATATTGAATATTGAAATCTTCAATACCCAAATAATGTAATACAGGGGGTGTTAGAGTTAGAGTATATTACATCATTTGGGTCATGTAAATGTACCACCTTTGATACATAGTTAGAGTAGGAGATTACTTTAGGGAGAAGTTAGCTAGTTACTTCAAGCAATGTAATAAATACACAAGTGATAATGTGCAAGTTGTAATGTGCAAGGTGTCCCCTTGTACAACTAGGTAGAGTGTTGGCCAAGGAATCTATCTTCCTATATAAAGGGCCTCATAGTGGTAGATCAGATATCAAGTTCATATCAAGTTCATATCAAGTTCTTATCAAGTGCATTATAGTAGATAGTAGTAGTGCTCCTGTATGGAGTACAATGTAGCTCTTTAGCTCATATTAATGGAGTGACCATTTCCTCCATATTGCATTGTATTTTCATCATTTCTATTTATAGTATATTTTAGTCATATTGCAGACTCACTTGCTTTCATATTTATTACATATTATTAGGACATGTGTTAGATATCTTCCACTACATATATCCTCAAAAGCTAACAACTATTGTAGTATCTTTAGACACTCTATATTTTCCCCTTGTTTTGCTACATAGAATATGGTGCAATAATGTAAATAAATCTTCCTTATATTGCACCAAAAACTTGAGAATTTATAGTCTCTTTTTGAATATTTCTTGCTTCATTGATATAACGACTTCCTTCTCCAATATTTTGAGGTTATCTTGCTCCTTTTGGTGGCTTCTCCTTGCCACAATATGCTATAGGTTTCCTATGCTTAATAGTGTCTTTTGACACTTCACTTTTACCTAGTTTTGTGCACTTAAACTTTCTCCTTTGATAAATTCTTAATGCACTTTAAAACCTTTAAGGATAACTAGTATAATGCACTATAATCTATGCATATTTCACTTTAAGAATAATGTATTCTTTGCTTCTAATAGATAATAGGAAGTTGATAATATATTTTCTCTTGAAATATATCTAACTCCTATTTATGATGTGCAGGTTTTAAAATTACAAGAACTATCTTCTACACTCCCTTGAAGACTTTAATATGCAACCTTCTCCTTGCAACTTTTAAACTCTAATATGGTGCTTAATGAAACTTAATAATGAACCAAGTAATTAATGTTCAAGTAATGAACCTTGCACAAATTTTTCGTACCTTAATGACCCTGTAGATTATGGATATCTTGGTGATTAGATTCACCAAAATGCTACCTTGTACTAGATGAAATTGCAGTTCTTTCTTGTTGTCCAAAACAACTCTTTATCTCACCCATTTGTATCTTTAAAACTTCTCTAAATTGCTACCCGAAAGTGTAGTTTTATGGCTTTAATTCTCCTTCATGATGCTCCCTTGAATTCAGAAATTTAGCAGCTAATAATGCTATCTAAATTGGTACTCATAACTCTGAAACTTTAATATTCTAATGCAACTAATTTCTTCTCAACAATTCCATCCTCGAATCTCCTCAACTTGGTAAGAAACTCCTCAAAGTTGCAGCCAAAAATCTCCTTCAAATTTTTGCTGTAGAAACCAACAACTTCCTTTCTCTGAATGAGTCTTCTTGCCTTGAATGGTAATCTTCAAATATCTCATATTTTGTGGCTTATTCTAACTCCTTTCTCCTTCAACTTCCTTGTTGAATTTTGAATTCAATATTGGCCTATTGCTGCCTTCTTCTCAAGAATCTAAAAGTCTTGAGGTAGTCACTATTCTCCTCCAAAATTTGACAAACTTATTACCAAATCCTTCTCCCTTAGGCTTGTTGTTATATGGCAACAATTATCCCTAATTATTCACTATCATTAACTTCTTCTTGAGTTCTCCTAAAATCTCATCCAATGGATCTTTCCAAGCCTTCTCCAATTTTTCCAATGAGGCTCTCCAAGCCTTCTCATTCCTTGAGACCTCTTCTCTAGGGTCTTCAAATTTTTTCATCTTCTCTAGTCTTCTTCTCAAGACTTCAATGAGACCTTATCTTCAATATTCAATTATGGATGTTTTGTAATGAGATATCATCTTGGATCTCTAAAATTTGTTGCTTCTAGAATTTGGAACATGACTTTTTATAGTCCTTATCTATCTTTAATCTTCCAAGAATTAGAAGTTCTTCAATGGGACCTTCTATGGGTCTTTAGCTTCTTGAGCTATTTTATCCTCCTTCAAAATGCAATAAGGCTCCTCTAGCCATTTTCTCTATTATGAAATTCATAGGTCTACAATATTGCAATGGGACCTTTTCCTTAGACCTCTAAATATTTGATCTTTCATTTGTTGCTTCAGCTACTAGATTTATTCCAAAGAAGATATTCTTCCTAGCTCTTTGTAGAGCTCTTCATGACTTTCTTTGAATCTCCTTTTTCTGCAACAAAGTGTTAGGATTGTAATGGAAGAAAACTTTAAATCTAGGGATAATAATTATTCACTAGTTGATTTGTCAATATAGTGGAATCAATATCGAGTCCTAGTATTCACGAGTTTTCTTGCAACTTTGTGGAAAGACTCCAACCAAATGTTTTTTTTAATTCTATAAATGATATTTCTAATCTCCTCTCAATATCTCTTGTGGATCTTCCTATTTCCTATTGATCTACCATGCACTCTGATACTATTGTTAGCTTTTGAGGATGTATATTGAAGGAAATGCAACCACAAGATGTGAAATAAGCAAGCTATGATAACTATATGATAATGGCACTATAATATATTGGAAAATAAAGAGATAGAATTTTGCAATAGCCCATCAATACACCATTAATGAAAGCTCACAAAATTAGTACAATGCAATATAATGGAGGACTTAAACACTCCAAAATTTTAATGAGGAACTACATTGTACCTACTCACTACTATAATCTAACTCTCTATAGTAACATTATCTCTCACTCACTCTATACATTAAAGGCCTATATATAGGAAGATATGTTCCTTGGACTTTACTCTACCCATGAATCTTCAATACCTATCCTATGACTCATGTACATGTGGACTATAAGCACATTCACATCATTGCACATTCTAACACTTGTGCACTTATTACTTGCTTGAAGTAACTACTCAAACCTTACTCTAAAGTAAACTCCTACTTTAGTTATGTACCCAAGGTGATACATTGGCAAGTACTAAATAATGTAATATACTCTAACATCAATATTACTGGACACAATTTAAAGCAAGGAATAATCACCAATCCATATAAGTGTTTCAATAAACCATTAATTTGTTTTATTTACATGTCTTGCCTTTATTTTTTTTAAATTTAGATCATAGATAAAGGAAGATATTTAGTTAATTCCTTAGGCATTTGAAGAATAAAAGGCATATAGATTGCATTTAGGGCTTTATAGTTTGTTTGTGCACATCTTTCTCTCCTTTGCTTGAAGTATAAAATATTCTATTTTTGTATAAGCCATGGTTAGAATTTATCAAATTGAAGAATCATACTAGGGTAGCAATTCTATTCTTGCACATTGTCTATTTTGCATCGCATTTTATTTTGTAGTTTAATATTTTAGAAAGCCAAAGCATAGGTGTCTTCTAAATTAACACATCAAAACATCATCCAAACCCCCCAAACATGGAACGAGTCCTTAAAACTATTCCTAGTGAACCTCTTTTTTCCCCCTTGTCCATTGAGTGTAGAGATATAATAGTCACTTTAGTCACCTTCAAGTTTCCCAGTGGATCTAACCTTGAGAATTATATGCAATGTACATTTTTCCCCCTCTACATCAAGACAAGAAGCTTAAGAAGAAAAATAGAACAAAAGGTCATTGCACATCTAGGGGAATAATCAACCATAGCTGTATGGAATTCCTTACTACCATTGTATATGCCCAAACATGTACATTATTTTCCAGAGCTCATGAAAGTTATGGTAGACCATTATGATATAAAATAGAGGGTGGTATGCAATAACAAAGGCCAAGTACTTTTTACCCTTTTCTATCGATAATATTGCAACCACATTTGCATTAGGAACTCGTAGTCTTCCTAGATTTTTTTTTTAGCCTCAATAAAGAGAAACAAAAGTGTTATTATGAAAAGAAGATGTTTCCCTAGCTCAAAAACCAATTGCACCATTGCCTCACTTAATATATAAGGGCCCTATTAAAATCATTGAGTTTAATGTCTTAAGGGTCTTGTTTTCCATGTTAGTGATTATATTTTGCCTCAGTAGTGATGAAAATGTGTATGTTTTTTAGATAAGTATGGCATATGCTCTCCCCTATCCCAAAATACACTATTGTTTTAAATTGGACCCAATACCTTAGTTATGTAATGCACAAAAATATAATACATTTGAAGAAAAATGAATACGAGGCATTTAAGTATCCTTTGTAATTTGTCTAGATATTTGTTTACCGTAAACTAGATGTATTCCCAAACTTAGAAATAAATAGAAAAGCCCCTGAGGGAGAGTATATTTTAGTGGTATACTAGACCCAAACTCTTAGAACTTTGAGTTCCTATATGGACTTTAATAAATACATTTTGGGTCCTACTGTAGCATGCATCTATGGAGAAGTGCCTTGGTTGACAAAGTAAGCCATAACATGCCTTAAAACCCATGGATGAGAGAACACAAATTGACGATTTTTGAAGAATGATACATTAATAAGGGTATATGGATTCAATGGGGAGCCTTATCTATTGCCCTATTATGTAATAGATTGGTTTGTTTGAAATAAATTTTGGTGACAAAACTATGCTACTACAAGTTTTGGGTCAAGGATAATTAAATGTTTTACATATGACCTATCCCTTAACTATGGGCCTATTATTTTAAGAGGTCAAAATAAGTATGAGCTCTTGGATATGAATCTTAAGAGCCTCAAACTCAAAGTGATTAAGGATAAATTGTGGTATGATCTTGAAAGTATCTTCACAACTAAGTTGTTAGAAGTAAATAATAAGCCTCTTGCATTCAAGCACATCCAAATACTTGAGATAGATGCATTCTAAAACAAATTGAAAATAAAAGTTGATATAGATATGTTCCAAGTAAAGGAAAAACCTCCATGGAGAAAATTGTATTTTGTGGTGAAGCCATACGATCCAACTAAGAACAAATACAAGGTATTAAGAAAATAGAGAAAAAATAATGCAAAATAGGCATAAATGGTCAAAAGAGATAATTCAAAAATGGTGGATTTGTAGGTATTAAAATGGTCTCCAAAATAAGGGCTCTATCAACATGGACCAATAATTTTCATCTCTTTAAGATAATAGTTACCAAAGATTGATATATGAATATGAGGAAAAAATAAGCCTCAAAATCAAAATCCAGAAGGATACCTCTCAAAAGAGAAATTTTATTCATAAGTACAAGATGAGGTAGAAGAATATCAAGATTCAGAGGAAATATAAACTGAATAATAGGGATATGAAAGTCTAGTAGAAATAAGTTTATATGAACATGAGCGAGAAGAAGAGGTTCTAGTAGCATTTATGGAGTGGATATCCCTCATTGCAAGGACTCCAATAGAGGTATGATATTTGATTATGATATATAGTAGGAGCAAATATCATACAAATAATGGGGTATACAAAAGAAGGTTTGGGAGAAACTTCAATTACTATTACTAGACCTGAAGAACACACGCTTATACTGAGAGGGGGGGTGAACAGTATAGTGCTCACTTTTTACTTTCTTTCCAAACCAATATCAATTAATGTCCTGAATTGCAATAACCAAATATAGCAGTGTGCATTAATAACTCAGATATAAATAGTAAGCAAGAGCACAAGTCACCACACACAATTGAGACATAAGATTTAATGTGGTTCCCCCAATGTGGGGTACTCCACAAGATAATATCCTTATAATATTCCACATAGAAATAAGGATCCTTATCCATATAATTATTACTTTGATCTGCTCAAATCTAGGTAATACACTGATCTTCTCAGGTAGGCAATCCACTGGTCTGATCAACTAGGAAACACATTGATATGCTCAGGTAGGTAATCCACTAATACGCTTAACAAGATCACACAGAACTTGTCCAAATATGCTCAACAAGCTCACATAGAACTTGTCAAAATTTGCTCAACAAGCTCACATAGAACTTGTCCAAATTTTCTCAACAAGCTCACACAGAACTTGTCCAAATATTCTCAACAAGCTTACATAGAACTTGTCCAAATATGATCAACAAGCTCACACAGAACTTGTCCAAATATGCTCAAAAATCTCACATAGAACTTGTCCAAATATACTTAACAAGTTCACACAGAACTTGTCCAAATATGCTCAACAAGCTCACACAGAACTTGTCCAAATCTACTCAACAAGCTCACATAGAACTTGTCCAAATCTGTCCCAAAAACTATCCACAAAGCTATCCAAAAATCTATCCCAAAATCCTTCTCAAAGGCTCAATCAATCATACTCAAGTAGTACTCAAATCTCATCCACAAATCTTATGAAGGCAAGGCTCAAATATGAACTCAACAATGAATGGTAATACACTCTTCAAAGGATGACAAATATGATCCACAATGATCTCAACTCAAATCAATCTCATAGAAGCATAAAGATAATTGTTAGAGACTCAATATGTTTTATACTCAAATCCAATATCTTTCTCAACTCAAGGCAATCTCATAGAAGAATAAAGAGAATTGTTAGAGACTCAATATGTTCTATCCTCAAATCTCAATCTCAACTTAAATCCAGAATATAGAATAGTTTATTTCATGGAACTTGAAAAACCACTTCACACAATAACTTGACTAGGCTCAAACAACTCTTCTCAACCAACTACCACAAGGAACAACTCTTTCTTACAAACCCTAGTCCAAGCATGTATCAACCAAATCAAATGTTTCCAACAATGCTCAACCACAAATCTCACATAACAATGATACTCATGTTCTTCTCAAGTTCAAGTTCTTTGCATAACCAATGGGCTTCAACAACAATGGTAATAAAACATTCTTCACATAACAATGATACTCATGTTCTTTTCAAGTTCTTTGCATAACCAATGGGCTTCAACAACTATGCTTATAAAACAAGGTTTAACCACAAATCTCAAACTAGAAAACCTTGAAGCATTCAACCAACCACTTTTGAAAAGGAAACCACAATCAATCCTTTTCTCTCCAATGATATTTCAGAAATCAACCACCATAATCAATCAATAGGAGAATGTGCCCATACCTTTTATGAAGATGAATAAACCCCTTTGGAAATCTACCACACTCAACACACTTTGAAAAAGAACAAAACAACCTTCACTTGAACCCCTTTACAAAAATAGCAATATCTCTTTACATATACCTTATTTCTCCATATAATCAAGTTAATCAAATAGCCCTTGAAATAAGATTTCCAATGATATATAATATGGTATACTTCTAAAAGAGGAAAACACCAAGAATTTCTCTTTTTCTAAAAGTGCATTTCAACCCCTATATCTTGCCTTCCAAGTAAATAAAAATTTAATCAAACATTATTCCCTTAGCATCACTTTATTCCTCCAACATTAGGCAATAATAAATAATATTCAATAAAACGTTTACTTACCTCTTAGAGGGAATCAAACCCTCGTTACTGCCCACTCAACACCACAATCGTGGTACCAAAGACCACGTGAGCTATCTGCTTACATAGGACAAAGATAAAAAATGCTCCCTATATTTTTCTACCCTTGCTCATGCAAAAAACGTGCACCAAATGCTCTTCTTCCACACTCTACGAAAATAAAACCCGATGGGAATCGAATGCATGCCCTGTCGCAACAAAAAACTCCATGCTTCCCAAGCTCACCGTTGGACCACGCTATCACATTGAAGAATTTCAGGCTTCCACTTTTTGTTCTCTTCGTTCGATGCTTAGAATTTTGAATCGAAAGCCTTTGCATATATATATGCAACCTTCCTTTAATTTCACATACGTTGACACCTTTAATTATTAATTTCCTTTTGATGGCGCATGGTTTTTATGACGTCGGCGATGACTTTAATTTTAATTTTAAAATTTTAATTTTAATTTTAAATAATTAAAATTTAAACTAAATATTTAAAATTAAATATCTCCATCACCGGGGCACCTTTTTCAACAAAACGAAAGGCCAACCTGGGTTTTAAGAAAAACCCATTTCAAATCTGCCATCCATGGTTTTAAATAAAACCTTTTATTTTGCCTACCTTGGTTTTCACAAAAACCCTGTATATATCCATGCTCTCCAAAACTCAAAACTCAAAGTGATCCATGTGACATCAATGACAACATAAAATACCTCAAATTTTCAACAATCTTCCCCTTTGTCATTGATGGCAACACCTCTAATGCAAATCACCATAGTCACTGCAAAAACCATTTCTAAGAATCAAAGCTGCTCCCCCTAACTCAATACTCTATTTGGAGGTTGCTCCCCCTAACTCAATGCTCTCTTTGGAGGTTGCTCCCCCTAACTCAAATCTCTCCCCCTTACTCAAATATCTCCCCCTTACTCAAATATCTCCCCTTTGACATCAATGGCAAAAAGGGACACCTATGGGGCTAAAATATATGACTCTTAAGCTTAGCCCCCTCACCACCTTCTCTCTTGAGGTGATTAATTTTGGGGTGGGAGTACTTTTACTCCTAGTTGTTCTCTCAAACGCTCAAATGTTTCTCTTGGTAATGGTTTTGTAAATATGTCTGCAATATGATATTTTGTAGGAACATATTCCAATCTTACTTGTTGCTTTGTAACCTGTTCTCTTAAAAAGTGATACTTGATTGGAATGTGCTTTGTTCTGGCATGCATTACTGCATTCTTCAAGATATTTATAGCACTAGTATTATCACACATAATAGGAATGGGATGATCATGTTCTATGCTAAAATATTTAAGAGTTTGTTTCATCCATAATACCTATGAAAAACATGCTACTGCTGCAATATATTCTGCCTCTGTTGTGGAAAGTGACACTGATGGTTGTTTCTTACTTAGCCAAGAAACTAAGCAATCACCAAGAAATAATGCTCCTCCACTTGTGTTTTTTCTATCATCAATGTTTCCTTCCCAATCTGCATCTGTGTATGCTGTGAGAGTAAAATTACTGCTTCTAGGATACCATAGACCATACTCCATTGTTCCTTTGATATATCTGAGTATTCTTTTCACTGTTGTCACATGTGATTCTTTCGGAGCTGCTTGATATATTCCCACTAAACCAACTGCCTGTATTATATATGGTCTTGTAGTTGTAACATATAACAAGCTACCAATCATAGATATGTATAGTGTTTGATTTGCATCAGGATATTCATCATCTTTGCTTAATTTACACCATGTAACCATTGGAGTACTAACTGGCTTACTATCTTCCATTTTGAATTTCTTCAACATCTCCTTTATATACTTTGTTTGTGAAAGAAATATCCCTTTTTATAATTGTGAAATTTGTAATTCGAGGAAGAAGGTTAATTCACCAAGCATAGACAATTCAAACTCATTAGTCATGTTTCTTGCAAATTCTTGACACATTTTGTCATTGCTACCCCCAAAAAAATATCATCCACATAAACTTCCACAATCATAAAATCATTTCCCTTATTTTTAATATACAGATTGCTATCAACTGTTCCCTTTATAAAAGCTTGCTCTTGAATATATTTATCCAGTCTTGAATGCCATGCTCTAGGAGCTTGCTTTAATCCATAAAGAGCCTTTTTCAATCTACACACATAATATGGCTTATTTGCTTGATTAAAGCCATCTGGTTGTTCAATGTAAAATTCTTCTTCTAAATGACCATTCAGAAAAGCTGATTTGGCATCCATCTGATATACTTTGAAATTCCTGTAGCTTGAAAGTGCCAAAAACATCCGTATAGCTTCCAATCTTGCAACTGATGCAAAGGTCTCATCAAAATAAATTCCTTCTACTTGTGCATACCCTTTACACAAAAATATTGCCTTGTTTCTGATGACTTGACCATCTTCATTTAGTACCAATTACATTTTTTCCTTTTGGTCTTGGAACTAATTCCCAAGTCTTACTTTTTTCAATTTGATCTAGTTCTTCCTTCATTGCTTTAATCCAACATTCATCATTTTCTGCCTCTCTAAAATCCTTTGGTTCTATCTTGGATAGTAGTGAAACATTTGCTTGTTCTGTTGAGCCTATGATTCCTCTTCTTGTTCTTCTTACATCAGGGTTGCCAATGATCAAGTCCTCTAGATGATTTTTATGAATATATCTTGATGTATTTTTGGAAGGTATATTCTGCAAATCTTCTTCATCTGAATCTTCACCCATTTCTTCCTGACAACTTTCTTCTTCTTCAAGAATATCTTCCTGAGATGGCTCATTTATTCTTGTTCTTTCATCAACTCTGACATTTATACTTTCCACCATGGTATGTGTTATTTTATTGTAGCATATGTAGGCCTTACTCTTTGTAGAGTATTCGATAAAAATACCTTCATCGCATCTAGGATCAAAATTGCCCAAGTCTTTATCCTCTCTTATGATATAAACACTTCCAAATTTTTTGAAGTAGTTTACAGTGGGAGATCTTCCTTTCCAAAACTCATATGGAGTTTTATGTTGCTTTGTTCTAACTTGAGCTCTATTCATAACATAGACTGATGTACTGATTGCTTCCTTCCAAAACCCATATGAGATTCTTGATTCATTTAGCATTGCTTTGGCCATATTCTCAAGAGTTCTATTATTTCTTTCTACTACTCCATTTTGTTGCAGAGTCCTGGCTACTGAATATTATTTTCTGATTCCATGTTCTGTACAAAACTCAATGAATTATGTAGAGATGAATTCCCCTCCTCTATATGATCGCAAACACTTGATATTATTTCCTGTTTTATTTTCTACCATTTCTTTGAACACTTTGAAATGCTCAAATGCCTCTGATTTCTCTTTCCAAAGGACAACCCAAGTCATTCTAGAATAATCATCTATGAACAACATGAAGTAACTTTCACCTTGTAGACTTTTGGTTCTCATAGGACCACATAAATTAGTATGAATCAATTCTAATACCTTGGAAGAGGAATATTATTTTGCCTTGAAACTTGATCTTGTCTACTTTCCATACTGACACTGTGCACAAATTGTATTTGAAGGTCTTTTTATCTTTGGTAGATCTGTGACAATTTGTTTGTTGCTTATCCTTACTATGTTATCGAAGTTCAAGTTACACAACTTTTTATGCCATAACCAACTTTCTTCTTATTGAAATAGAAGATATTTTTTCTTTTTTATTTCACTGAGCATGTAGATATTGTTATTGGTTCTTTTTGCATTTGCAACAAGCTTCCCTATTTTTGTTTCCCTGATTTTGCGTCCTGTAGAGGAAAAAGTAATTGTGTACCCTCGATCACAAAGCTGACTTACACTTAGTAGATTGTGTTTTATACCCTCAACATCCTGTGTAGTATTCTTTCCATCATCCAAACTTAAAGTTCATCTCCCTTTGATTTTAGCTGAAGCATTATCACCAAATATCACCCGACATTCTATAATGTATGCAAAACTCAGGGCCATCTTCAAACCCAATGTCCGACGGTAGCAGCACACAAATAAGCTTTGAGCAAAGGTGATGTGGGTAAGGTTAACGAAAGAGGGATCCCTAAGTTTCTAGGTCCGCATCCTAACTTACGAGGATACAAACCAATAAAGAATAATTAGGCCAATCAAGCTAATGCAGGACAGCCCAAAGTCTAGGAGAAAGGAAAGCAAATTAACGAGGAAGGCAAAAATCCTGGTGGCATCCTTATGGAATACGGGCTCAACCATTTTCCAGTATTCACGGTGAAGGGGTAACTATTCTCCCATAGGTACTATAGATTCATCTCCAAATGGGATGTTGGACTTCTCAATAACTTTGGCTATGGGAAAATAAGCCCCCATTGGGTCAAGTTCAACATTAGCCTTAACCTTTGTTTCTTCCACCAGAGGGGTTTTGTTGTTGGATGCTTTATCTGCAGGTGGTACAGGACCTAAAAATCCCATCTAAATAAAATAATCCTTTATTTTAGATGGAGATTTACCATCAGATCCATACAGGCCCTAGAACTTATGAGGTTGGAAAAATGGAATTTTCTTGGGAGGATTCTTGGCCTCTTTTACAAATTCCTTGAGTGCCCTCTTAGAAGCCTTTTTACAATTCTTTTTGTCTGTTTCTATATCTTCCTTAAGCTTTTCAAAATTCACTTTTTGTGCAGCAAATAATTTTTTTGATAGCTTCCATTCCTCATCGAAATTCATTCCCGATTCCTCATTGAAATCCATGTCTGATTCCTTATCATAATTTATGCCCAATTCCTTTAATTGTACAATTCTTACTCTGGTTTTGGATCTTTGTTGAGATGCCCTTACAACCTTTCCCTTTGGTCTCAGTTTTTTGGGTTGTATTTCAGGGTATTCTAGCATTTCTTCTGCTTTCTATTTTTCAGTAGATACAGGATGTTGAGTCTCTTCTACTTGTTTCAAGGGCTCAAGCGACTTCTTAGTTTCTTTTTGTGCAACAAATTGTTGCTTTGCAAGAATTGCCTTTTTCTCCTGAGGTTGTTCAGCCCCTGCATCTGCTTGAGAATGGTCGGGCTCAACCCTTGTACCCTGGTTAGGTTTTTGATCTATAGAATGGGTATAATCCTGAGGCTTTTCATCCTCCAAATTCCATTCTTCACCTTTGTCTAAAATTTGAAGCTCTTCAATCTCCACTTCATCCTTATTTTCATCTTATTTTTTTGCAAAGTTTTTTTAATTATGAGGTTCTTCAACCTCAACTTCATCTTCTTGATTTACCTATTTTGTAGAGTGAGATGATGAACAAGGCTGATCCACTTCCATTGCAACATCCATCCCTTACTCATTTTTTGTGTGAGAGTGCAGGGAAGTGCTTTCAATTATAATTGTGGGGGACCTCTTCTAAGATTGAGGGCTCCCCTGTTTAGATAAATTTTGAGCAAAAGCCATAGAGTGGTCTTCTACCTCAGCCTCTTGGTTGGAATTTATGGCATTTGAGTTCTAAGTTTTAAATGATACCATATTCTTTTCTAAATATGTAGAGGTAGTGGGCACATCCATTACCCAATCATTCTAAATCCCTACATCTACTTTAGCCAACTGCTCGACTTTTGCTGGCTTGACTTGTAGCTACAATTTTTATATTTGCCCCTACAACTACCGAATTGTTTGATACAATTCATGCATTTTTCAGTGCATCTACTTTCCTTAAATTTTGAAATAGAGTATGTTCTTCCTTATATTTGGCTTCGTAAGTGGAAACCTGTTCTTTTAATAATTGTAGTTAGTAATGCAAATCCTCCGTTTGGTCCTCCTATTATAAATCTCTTGTTTGCACCTCTTGTTGAGGAGTATGCCCCCTAGAAATATCTTGAAAAATCTAGCTCATATATTCTTCCCTATTTAGCTCATCAATTGCTACCTCATCATTTGATAAGCTGGAAACCACCATAGACATATTCGTTCTTCTACTTCTGGTTTTGGTGAAAACTAACATGAAAGGAGGGCTTGACGGATTTTGCCTTACCT
Organism: Wollemia nobilis; assembly: GCA_028583015.1. NCBI lineage: Eukaryota > Viridiplantae > Streptophyta > Pinopsida > Araucariales > Araucariaceae > Wollemia > Wollemia nobilis. The sequence continues at coordinate 4,187,866 of JAQPPZ010017221.1, forward strand.
CATAATAAAACTGGGGGCTAGTTGGGGATAAAGTATGCCTTGCTTCCTCATCAAATTGGAGAAAAATAGGGGATGAGGCTTGACCTGCTTCCCATGTATTTTTCCTAGGTGGGGATGTAGGTGTCATATATTCTTATTCTATCATCTTATCAACTAACTATTCATTCTATTCTGGCACCTCCACTTCTTCTTATGCCCCAAGAATTGTATTATTACCCTCAGCCTCCTCAACCATAACATTTTTGTGAATCTGCATATCGTACCAAGGCCAAAATTAGGCCATGGTGAGCCAAGGTATATGTTGTACTTGCTTGGTACTATTTGACCTCATATTTGAGTGCACATGCAAGGTAATGGGGGATATTGATCTTATCCCCATGCAGTATATGGTTTAGAAATAAAAAATGATTCAAATTCAGCTTGGAGTACCTACTATAATAGGTGAAGAATCATGCGATCTGCTTGAAAATTACCCTCTAGAGCTCAGGGTTATGCTACTTGGGAAAACCAGTGCACGTCAGGTGCTTTGTCAGACTTTCAAATAATCTCTATACATAGAGAGCTGGGTTATATTATTTGTACGTGTGCTCCCCTATTAGGGGAAGGCCCATCACTGTGGTGATATATTTTTTGGTAACTAGGATCTCCAATCCTCACATATGAACCCCATCCCTCATAGATGCTACAAACTCGTTATCTACCATTGTGTATTGGCCTTGACTGACCAATAAACATTACTTCATCCAACTTATCCGTAGAAATACCTAAATAGTTGGTAGGTTCACTTTTATTTAGATCATGGTTTTTAGACTTTCCCCCATAGCTTTGAACATAAATTTCCCTTCGGCTCACAATTCACTCTGCAACTATTTCACACTCTGGTTCTTTTGAGTTATGGTACTCTATAATTTTCCTCCTTACATGGTAATTTTTTTGGTAAGTAGTTTTTAAAAACCGGTTTCTTCCTTGGACACAGGTGCTTAACTACCGTAATTAGAAGTGATTACATTTATCTGTATAAACTTTCCTTAGAGTGTGTGTCGTGTTGCGGGCCAAACAAGGTGAATGGTTTCCTATTTTTGTCACATGCCCGTGCATTTAATTATCAACCCAAGGAGCTTCGTAAACTTGCGAAGAGTCAAAATTAGGTTACTACAATACCACTGGAGGGTGAATCTGCTAATCCTACATTGGGGGGTGTTCTTGAGATGGTTGTCAATCATTCCCGCACTCCTCAATAAATTACGTAAGAAGAACATAAATAAATCTACAGAAATAAATCATGTATATATGCCTGAAAATAAACCTACTACAAAATACGAGATCTAGTAAATTAATGAACGGTTCTATGAAAGCAATAAACTAATTAAATAAACAGAAAGAAATGGGGAAGAAATACTGGCTTGGAGTGGGCCCAAGCTCCAGTAGATTCCTCCCGATCGAACACGCGCTTAGAACTTCTGGAACTGGAATATATTTATCAACGTATTACAATCTATCTTCTGCAATTCAAAATAGCTCTTTATTAATTATTTCTATATATCTCTCTATATATTTTTAGAATGATCTACGTGCGTTTATATAACACACCCACAGAACTTTTGTTACAGAAGTGGTTACAACATTCGATTCTTCCCAGACTAAATTAGAACAGTCTGGCGAATGCAATCGATGTCTGGCATTCTATTATGAAGGTGGCGTGTTCATTCAGTTTGTGCTTTGCCTGGCATCGGTAAGACATTTGGGTACGTTAGGTGCTATCTCCAATTTAGCTCTGCATGATGCAGAGCTGGAACTGCACCATTCGCTTCCATCCATGTCATTCAACTCTGGTCAATGGGCAAAGAATCAGTGGTGCCTTCCAGTTGTAGGGAGGCGCTTACCCTCTATTAGCGCATTTTGGTTGTAGGGAGGCGCTTGCATTTGGTTGGCACCTTCCGATTGTAGGGAGGTTCTTGTATTTGGTTGGCGCCTTTTGATTGCAGGGAGGTGCTTGCATTCAGACGACGCCTTCTGACTATAGGGAGGCGCCTATGTTCAATCGACGCCTTCCGACTGCAGGGAGGTGCTTGTTCACTTGGCACCTTTCGACTGTAGGGAGGCGCCCATGTTCAATCGGCGCATTTCAACTGTGGGGAGGTGCTTGTATTCAATCAGTGCCTTTCGACTGCAGGGAAGCGCTTGTTCCCTTGGTGCCTTCCAGTTGCAGGGAGGTGCCTATGTTCTCTTCATTGAATCTTGATGAAATAAAGTGCCAGGTCCATCGAAAGGACCTCGACTGTTCCAAATCTAACTAAATCAACTGCAATTCCATAAAACATACTAAAAGCACACAAATTAGATAACACACATAATTATATCAAATATCTATATAATCATTTATAAAAGTACAAAATCCTTATTATACAACCGCATATTGATCCAAGAAATATGTACAAAATATGAGCATTTTTGGTGCTCATCATCCCCCCACGCCTAACATATGCCATGCCCTCGTGGCATCTAAACTGCAGGTAGCCCTCAAACTTTTCATCGTCGCCATCTCTTGGAGGATTCGGCTGCCCCTGCAACCCGAGTCTGTCTTTTCGTGCCGACATGTGAAGGTGTGGTTTGCCTCTACCTATGGGAAATTGTGACTGTTAATTGTCCCCTTCTTGTTCTGGCCGCTACTGGTGGTGGTCCAGCCAACATTGTTCCTGTCGATTGAAATGTAGCTTTGACAACTTTCATTTCTTTGCACAATCGCTCGAAATATTTTTGTCGTTCGGTGAACGACTGCATGTCCCATTCATCCTCATCTGACTTGACGAAGGTCACTTTCACCTTCTGTCGAGCCATCCTGGGCCTCTTTACCTTGGCCTCTACAAAAAATGTGGCAGCTCGGACAGGGGTCTCTTCTTTCTCTTTTGGGGACTTCTCTTCACTCCGAAGGATCGGTTGTGCCGCTATCTTCGAGGGTGATCCTTTATCCTCCTGTCTTCCTGGTGTCGACCCCTCAGGCTCTTCTCCCTCTTCGAGCCCGGGGAGGTCCTCTCGTATCCTCCGGTCTTATCTACCGCTGGAGGCCTTCTTCCCGCTTCCGTGTCACTCAGGACAATGATAGGGGGCATCGTAGGACTTCTTTCATTTTCACCCCTGAAAACAGAGGAATCCTCCCCTGCCTTCGGGCTGCTCTGTCAGGCATCTGATCAAATCTCCCTCAAAGAGAATACTCGTTCGACGAATGTAGGAGAGTTCATTGGCACTGCTTCTGCCCAATCCATCTACGTGGATGCCTCCTGTATTATTGTTCTTATGCCCTGAAGTATTTGATTTTCCTCCTACAACTGCCAGACCAGCTGCTCAAGATGAGCGATTCGTCTATCCTTTTCCTTAAATTCCTGTTGATACTAGTTCTGGCAATCTTCCAGAATCTATTGTGCCATCCAACAATCAGTTTGCCAGTCGACCGCATCCTCCAAGGCCGCATTGATCTTGTCGTTGCTCTCGAAAGTTCCCTCATTCTGTGGGCTCTGGTTTGTTAATTCTCAGAGGGTTTGGGCGGCAATGTCTATCTCTGTGTCTCTCTGTTCTTCCTCTATCGAGAGGAATCACCACAGACATTTCATCTTGGGAATTGGTTCGTCTACACCACCCGCGAGTGGCGCTCCTTCCTCCTCATACTCGAGCACTAGGGAATGCCCTCTATCCTCTATGTCTGCGGGCACCGGTGACTGCTCTGCTCCTCCTAGAAAATAGGGCAACGCCAATTGCCCAATGTTTGCTATCTCCTCTACAGGGGATGCTTCACCTTGCCCTAATTCCACAACCGCATTGTGTTGCCCTATTTGGCTGCCATCTCCCTCTATGTCACGGTTTTGTCCTTGTGCTTCTACATGGTGGACCAATGCCGATATCAGCCCATGGTGGGCTAAGGCGGATGGTGCCCCTTTCTGGTACCGAGCCGCTTCATATTTCAAAGCACTCACCAGGTAGAAAGGTATATTCAATTTCCTCCCATGCACTAGATGATTGAGGAAGTGCACATGATTAAGGTACAGATGGGTATACTTCCCTGTGCATGTGAAGAATCGAGCAATCTGCTTGAACATCTTTCGCATATTCATGGGGAGGCTATTTTTGAGTAACCCCTCCCTGTCTACCTGCACATTTCCTCTCGATAGCAGTATGTCGGCGTATACTTTTAACACTCTGCCCTTGTATATACATTCCCCCGTGAGAGGCAATCCAGTCGCCTATGAGATGAACTCAGGGGTGACTAGAATTTCCATCCCTCGTACTTGGGCCACATCGCCCCTCAAGGAGGTGGCAAATTCTCTAGCTGCCTCTACGTCTTGGCCTTGACTGACCAGGGTGTAGTATTCGAACCACCCCTCAGCTTTGAATTGGGTCTTTACTGCCCCTCTGATCCCATCTGTGTCATTGGGTTCATTCTTCTTGATCGCGTGATTCTTAGACCTTCCTCCCATGGCGCCTTCTGCTGTTGTATTTTTTTTTGTTCTTCCTTTTTTAGGAAGGTGCCTTCTTATAGAAAATGTGCCTAACCTTAACAGTTATGCAAGGCGCGCTCTCATTGGCACACATTTTTGGCTATGGGGGGTACGATCTCTATGACAGCTGTATTTTTTGGTACTACGTATTTATAAACAATTATATAAAATATTTGATTTAATATGCACGTACCTGATTTGACATTCCAGTTGTCGTGGTAGTCACTGATTTGCTGACTTGTGACACGAGGGAGGGGTATTTGATATCGCTTATTTGTGCGATGCTTTGTTCCACTCGAGGCATCCGATAGATGTAAATGTTGCACGCGAGAGGCATTCTTTGGTACCTTCCCCATGTGGATGGTGTCCATGTAGCACCTTTCCAACATTTTTGATGCTCATATTCGAACGAATGCGCCTTCTGATGCCTTCTGATTGGTGGGAGGCACTTTTTGACTACATGCGTCTTCCCAATATGGGGGGCGCCTCCTTCTGGTCTGTGCATTCCCGATGTTGGAAGGCGTTTGTCTTGATGAATGTGCCTTCCTGATGTTTGAAGGCGTATTCAGCTGGATGAATGCACCTTCCTAATTTTGGAAGGCGTATTCGGTGGAATGAATGCTCCTTCCTGATGTTGGAAGGCGTATTCGACTGGTTTTTTTTTTTTTTCTGGCGCCTTCCTGCCACGGAAAGCACCTATTATATATATATATATATTATTTTGATGGGTGCCTTTCGGATGCAATAAGGCGCCTTCTTCTGGATGGGCGCCTTCTGACTGCAGTAAGGCGCCTTCTTCTGGACGGGCACCTTCTGACTGCAGTAAGGCACCTTCTTCTGGATGGGTGCCTTCTGACTGTAGTAAGGTGCCTTCTTCTGGATGGGCACCTTCTGACCGCAGTAAGGCACCTTCTTTTGGATGGGTGCCTTCTGACTACAGTAAGGCACCTTTTGGATGGGCACCTTCTGACTGTAGTAAGGTGCCTTCTTCTTGTCTTGGCGCCTTCTTCTAGATGCAGTAAGGCGCCTGCTTATGGACTTGGTGCCTTCTGACTATGATAAGGCACATTCTTCTGGTCTGGGTGCCTTCTAACTACAGTAAGGCACCTTCTTCTGGTTGGCGATTTGACTAGAAAAAGGGTGATCAAACCTTCCTAGTTTTTCATGCTACCCAGATTCTATCCACGAGCCGGTGTCGGAATGTTGAGCCGAATCAGTCCTGGTTTCCCAGATACCTATCCCTCGTGTTGTCAGGTCCACCTACAAAAAGAAACCAAAAAATAAAGGAAAATAAAGGCAATTATATGCGTTCCGTGCTTGTTATGCCATGGATTAGGATGCCTGCAGCTTGCATGCGGGCATCGTCCCTGTAAAAAACACACATTAAAAAAACTATAACTAACTAACCAAATTGGGTGAGCACTTTCGTGCCCACCATTTCACCTATGAGAGTTCGGTCCAGATCTAGCAAGATGGGGTCTCCCCCACGCCTACTCTGGATTCCACCTGTAATGTTTTGGACGTATTATAGGGGCATAGTCGGTGGACATTGACTGTGAACATGGTTTTGCTATCGTCAATTGTCTTAACGCACACAACCCCATTCCTAATGAGTTCTGCCACCTCATACGGCACCATCCACCTCTGCATAAGTTTGCCCTTCCTTTCTTGGAACTGAGAATCATACAACAGTACCCATTCCCCTACCTAGAACTTCTTTAGCTTGATGTGGTTATCATGCCACTTCTTTCTCTGCTTCGTATAATCTTTGTCCTCTATAAAGCATCCAGTCAGATTTCGTCCAGCTGATCTAGTTGCGAATCCTCTATTTTTGAGCTTCGTCCAAGCTCAAATTTAATTTTGAAGCCATCCTTAGAGTTTTGATTTCGAATTCAATGGGCATCATTGCATTTTTTCCATAGACCAGTTGGAAAGGTGTACATCCTATGGTGGATTTCCACGTGGTGTTGTATGCCCAAACTGCCTCCGACAACCGTGTGGCCCAATATTTCTTATGTTGCTACATAGTTTTGGTCAAGATGTTTTCTATCTCCCTGTTTGTCACTTCTACTTGCCCATTCGCCTGCGGATGGTAGGGCGTGGTTTTATTGTGCCGAAATCTATACTGCTCCATCAGCTCCTCAATCAATTTGGAGGTGAATTGGGGCCCTTGGTCTATTTTTATCTCCCGAGGAACCCCAAATCATGTGAAAATATGAGCAAATAATAAATTGGCAACCGTTCTTTCCTTTGAGTCCCTTAATGCCTGCACTTCCACCCATTTGGTGACGTAATCCGTGCAAACCAAAATAAACCTCCTTCCCATCGAAGGTGGATTAAATGATCCCACGAAATCCATGCCCCATTTATCAAAAGGTTCCAGATGTACCTGGGGCTGTAGGGGCATTTCATCTCGGTGGGTTGGTCTACCCATCCTATGGCACTCGTCACACTTGCTGGTATATGCTACCACGTCCTTGAACAGAGTGGGCCAAAAATACCCAGACTGCAGGATTTTGTAGGCAGTTCGTTTCCCTGCAAAGTGTCCTTCGCATGGCTCATCGTGACATGCCTTGAGCACTTCTAAAAAATCATGTTCTGCTATGCATCTTCTTATAATTTGGTCCCATCCTATTTTAAATAGGAGACCATCCATCCAAAGGAATGATGCGCTCTTCTCTATGACCGCCTGCTTTTCTCTATAGGAGAGAGTAGGTGAGGTCCTTCCGGTGGCCAAGTAATTGGCTATGTCTGCATACCACGGAGTTTGTTCACTAATAGCGAACATATGTTTGTCCAAAAATTGATCTTCTAATGCTTGATGATTTGCTAGTATCAATTTGGAAAAAAAATCTACCACGACGTTGTCATTGCCCGGTTTATCGACTATAGTGATGTCAAATTCCTGCAATAGCAACAGCCATATGATAATTTTGCCACCAATGGCCGGCTTGCTCATCAGATACCTGATAGCTACGTGGTCCGTATGGACGAAGACCATGTTTCCTGTTATATAGTGACAGAATTTGTTTATTGCATGGACAACTACGAGGAATTCTTTTTCTGTCACTGTATAATTGAGTTTTGCTCTCGCCAAGTTTTTACTGACATAATAGATGGCGTAGAATTCTTCACTGTCTTTCTGCCCAAGGACTGCTCCGATTGCATCGTTAGATGCATCGCAGTAAATATGGAACGGTATGGCCCAATTCGGTCCTCTCAAGACCGGTGCAGATATCAATTTTTCTTTTAGCAATTGGAATGCTTCTTCGTAATCTCCCATCCAATTGAACTCTATGTCCTTAGAAAGTAGGGTGTGCAGTGGTTTGGCAATCTTACTAAATTTGGCGATAAATCATCGGTAGTACCCGGCTGATCCAAGGAAACTTCTTACCTCATTCTACGTTCTGGGGCTAGGTAGGTCTCTGATGACCTTGATCTTCCTCTTGTCTACTTTTATTCCTTCTACAGAGAGGTGGTGTCCCAACACGATGCCTTATTGCATCATCATAAAACATTTTTCATTACTTAGGGACAAATGGTTTTCCTTGCTCCTATCGAGCACTCTTTCCAAGTTTGTCATTGCCTCCTCGAAGGTTTCTCCATAGGCGATGAAGTCGTCCATGTATACTTCCACCCCGTCTCCTATCATATCAGAGAATATGCTAAGCACCGCCCTTTGAAAGGTGGCCGGTGCGTTGCACAGTCCAAAAGGCAATACATTATAGGCAAACGTTCCCCATGGACAGGTGAACGTCATTTTATCTTGATCTTCTTCCCCTATCTGGATCTGGTTGTAACCACTAAAACCGTCTAGAAAGGAGAAGTATTTTATTCTTGAGAGTGTGTCCAAGACCTGATCGATGAATGGGAGCGGGAAGTGGTCTTTCTTAGTCACCTTGTTCAACGCCCGATAGTCCACGCAGATCCGCCATTTCCTATTATTTTTGGGGACCACCACTAATGGTGATACCCATTCACTGTTAGAAATCAGATATATGAATTCGACAGATAGAAGTTTGTGAAGTTCTTCTCTGACAATGTCTTTCATTGTTGGGTTCATCCTTCTCTGTGGCTGCCGACTAGGAGTTGCCTGGTCATCTAAGTAAATCCGATGGGTACATATTTCTGGGCTGATGTCGTGCATATCTACGTAGTCCCATGCAAATGCTTGCTAGTGTTTTACCAGAAGCTCTTCCAAATTTTCTAGCTGTATGGGCGTCAACCTGCTGTTGACGTTTAATGTCCTCCCTGGCCCAACGTGTATTTTTTGGATGTGCTGATCTTGGGCGCCAGTTAACGATGATCTAGGTGCGGGGGTGGATGATTCTCCATGGAGAAACTCCACGATAGCACCATCCTCGTCCTCTTCTGCCACCTCCTTCAAGGTCATCATCTGCTGGATTATGGACAACTCCGTAGTTCCATGCTCGGTGATCTTGGGTTCTTCTGTCAAGTCCATAGACTGAGCTGGCGATGAAATGGTCAGCCTTTTGATGTTTTGCCCATTGGAGATGGTCATTAGCCCATCCCGATAGCTGATGTAAGCATCAGCTATTGCCAGCCATGGCCTCCCTAAAATGATCAGGTAACCGCCTAGCCTGGTCTTGGTCTGCAAAACTAGAAAATCGGCTAGATATTCCCATGCATTGACTGTTACGATCACATCTTCCAGCATTCCTTCTGGTGATACGGTTGATCGGTCAACTAACTTTAGCACTGTCGTGGTTGGATTCAAGTTTGTGAGCTGCAGCCTCTGCATGGTCTCTTGAGGCATCACGTTGATGGCTGCCCCGAGGTCAACTAGTGTGTTGGACAGGGAATGTCCTCCAATTTTTATGATTAGCACTGGGCTGCCTGGATCTGCATACTTCAGATGATGTGTTCTACCCATCATTAGATCTGCCAGTTTACCCACGACGTTGATAGTCTGGGTAGCTTTTCATCCCGATCTTCTTAGACGCATTTCTATAATTGCCTTGGTGTAAATGGGGACATCTCGAATTGCTTGAAATAATGGGATTATCACCGTGAGGTTCTTCAAGCTCGACAAGATGTCGAATTCTGGCTATGTTGTTTTTCTTTGTTCCTATAGCCGGCTAGGAAATGGAGCCTCCGCTCTCTCAAGTGCTTTTCCTTCTTCTACCAGAGGTGTCTCCTCTATTTCTGCCTCCTCTTCTACCAGTGGAGGTATCTCTACTATTTCTTCCTCCTCTTCTACCAGAGGCGGAGTCTCTACTCCTAGCTGCCTACCTGATCTAAGCTGAATATTGTACATATGGTACATCTCACCTTCTACATTGTATGTTGGCTGATTTACTCTGTTGTTCAGGTTTGTTGTCGGTTGTGCTGGTAGCTGCGCAGGTCTCGCTACTGGAAATGCTGGTAAGTTCTGTTGAATGTGAGCAGGAGCTGCATTCCGTGGAGTCTGATTCCACGTATTGTGGCCTCTCCACTATTGCCCAGGATATGGATATGGCATCCATGGCTGCTGATTCGGGAATGCTACTGGGGGTGCATTCGTCCAGGGTGACGGTCCCCACCACCCCATATTAGGTGGTTGAGGGGGTCCTTGGTGCATGTATGATCCTCCCCCATATGTTGGCATTCTGGTTGATATATTCCCCATGGGGGGCTGTGGCCAATTCTTCCTATTGCCTATGAAATAGGCCTCCGTGCTCTCAGCTACATCCTGGTTACTGGGCAGTTGTGGGCACAATCGAGTTTTATGATTCAACCTCGCAAACTGCGCATACTTTGACCTTGTTTTTTGGGCATGCATTCTTTGCATGCCTTCCTCTACATTTTGGGCAGAAATAGGCTAATGCTGCGTCATTTTCTTGTTTCTTATTTTCTAACAGCAGCGTATCCATCTGCAGTGCTAGAGATGAAAGCATTTCGCTCTTCAAATCCTCCAACATGTTGCCTATCTCTGTTTTGATGACTAAAGAAGTTGCCTTCATGGTCCTGGGGGTGACTTTGCCTCACATTCTCGAGTAGTTCCGACATAATTGCCGGATGTCGTCCATAGCATGCTGATAGAAATCACCTCCAGAGATCATGTTGAGAGCCTCCAGTGACTCATTGGTAAGTCCCCTCAAGAAGATGCTTTTGAGGGACTTATCAGATAACTTCGAGTGAGGGGACCGTTGAAGATTAAAGGTGAATCTCTCCCAATACTCCTTGAGAGACTCATCTTCTCTTTGTGTCATGCTCAGGACCTCCTCCCTGGAGTCTCTTGCTCTCTCAAAATCTTGATATTGCTCTAAAAAGAGCGTCTTCATCTGGTCCCAGGTGGTGATGTGTTTGTCTCCCAGACCGATGAACCATCGTAGATCTGCATCGTATAATGTAGAAGGAAATAATTTCAACTTCTGCGCATTTGATTTGTAATCCATAGACCTGCACAAAACATCAAACTTGAATAAAAACAGGTCAGGGTCCTCAGTCGGGTGTCCTCTGAAGGACGGGACGTGAGCAGGGGATATGTTTTTCATTTTGGTATCTCCTACTCCCTCCTCTATTGGGAAACTAAAGCCAAATGAGACTTCATCGTTATCTACCATTTTTTCGAGAAATGTGGTTTCTAATGCAGCGTTTATGGCCTTCCGATCGTTTAAAACTTTGAGTCAATGCTCTAAGGTTGTTTGGTGAGATCGTTTGATCCTCCACAGACTTCCACAACAAGGCTTCCTCTAGAGGAGTCCTATTAAATAGGGGATTTGTGATGATTCGGTCTTCCCCTTGTTGATGGGATGAGGCGAAACTTTGCACAAAGTGCGGTTCCTCACTCCAATGGACTGCTGGTAGGTCGGGGGAGTCTAACTCAAATCCAAAATGCTCGGCTGACTCAGGTCCTGATGGATTAGTTCTTATAAAGAGACCATCAGGTCCTATTCTTCTCGAAGAACTCATGCAAGATGAAGGTTTCAGGGTATTGTAAGTAATCTAATTAAGACGCTTCCCCGAAAATGGCACCAAAATGTTGCGGGCCAAACAAGGTGAATGGTTTCCTATTTTTGTCACATGCTCGTGCATTTAATTATCAACCCAGGGAGCTTCGTAAACTTGCGAAGAGTTGGAATTAGGTTACTACAATACCACTGGAGGGTGAATCTGCTAATCCTACATTGGGGGGTGTTCTTGAGATGGTTGTCAATCATTCCCGCACTCCTTAATAAATTACGTAAGAAGAACAAAAATAAATCATGTATATATGCCTAAAAATAAACCTACTGCAAAATACGGGATCTAGTAAATTAATGAACGGTTCTATGAAATAAATAAACTAATTAAATAAACAAAAAGAAATGGGGAAGAAATACTGGCTTGGAGTGGGCCCAGGCTCCAGTAGATTCCTCCCAATCGAACACGCGCTTAGAACTTCTGGAACTGGAATATATTTATCAACGTATTACAATCTATCTTCTGCAATTCAAAATAGCTCTTTATTAATTATTTCTATATATCTCTCTATATATTTTTAGAATGATCTGCATGCGTTTATATAACACACCTACAAAACTTTTGTTACAGAAGTGGTTACAACAGTCAATTCTTCCCAGACTAAATTAGAATAGTCTGGTGAATGCAATCGATGTATGGCATTCTGTTCTGAAGGCGGCGTGTTCGTTTAGTTTGTGCTTTTCTTAGCATTGATAAGACGTTTGGGTACATTAGGTGCTATCTCCAATTTAGCTCTGCATGACGTAGAGCTAGAACTGCACCAGCCACTGTCGTCCACGTCATTCAACTCTAGTCAACGAGCAAAGAATCAGTGGCACCTTTCGATTGTAGGGAGGCACTTACCCTCTATTAGCACCTTGTAGGGAGGCACTTGCCTTTGGTTTGTGCCTTCCGGTTGTGGAGAGGCGCTTGTCTTTGGTTGGCACCTTTCGGTTGCAGGGAGGCGCTTGCATTCAGACGGTGCCTTTCGACTGCAGGGAGGCGCCTATGTTCAATCGGTGCCTTCCGACTGTAGGGAGGCGCTTGTTCACTTGGCACCTTTCAACTGTAGGGAGGTGCCTATGTTCAATCGACACCTTTCGACTATGGGGAGGCGCTTGTATTCAATCAATGCATTCTGACTGTAGGGAGGCGCTTGTTCCCTTGGCGCATTTCGATTGCAGGGAGGTGCCTATGTTCTCTTCATTGAATCTCGATGAAATAAAGTGCCAGGTCCATTGAAAGGACCTCGACTGTTCCAAATCTAACTAAATCAACTGCAATTCCACAAAACATACTAAAAGCACACAAATTAGATAACACGCATAATTATATCAAATATCTATATAATCATTTATAAAAGTATGCAATCCTTATTATACAACCGCATATTGATCCAAGAAATATGTACAAAATATGAGCATTTTTGGTGCTCATCATGTCGAATCTTGCATAGGTGATAACCATAAGCATTTTACCAATCAAAGCTATGACACGTAGCAAAGTTCCAAGTGGAATAATACGGGTGGCTAGGATTATAATGGGGGTTGTGCCAGCACTTTTCCATAGACACACATGCATATGAAAATAATATAGACATAAAACAAAAAAATTAATCATGTGCCTAAATTGGTTTCGTGGGTGGACCATGTGCAAATATCTGTGGTGCATTGTTATTTGTTGGTAGATGATGACTAGGCAAACCACAACGAAAAATGATGATCATATTTTCCATGCGGTAAATTTCTCTCCATGTGACTGGTTCTTGATAATTGCAATATGATAAATTTGAGACATCCTGCAAGGTTTCAAAACAAAGGTTAGAAAAAACATATCTTCGTGGGATGAAAAACATCCCCTCCTTGAAAGTTGTTTGTTGACAACTTTTAATTTCATCCGTAATAGATTTGACTTTGCATGTGATTGGGATGTTGACTTGGCTCAGGCCACTTCTTAATGCTGAAGTTTATTTTTACAAGGCATAAATGCCCATGAAAATAGAAATAAAGCACTTTTTTTGTGTGGAAATTAGGTGCCTTCTTTCGAATCAAGGCACGCAGGTGCCTGAAATAGAAAGTAGGCACCTTAGCAATCAGGTGTTGCTCTTAACATGGAAAAAAAAAACCTTTTGCTAGAAATCAGGCACCATACATAAAGAAAAATTTATACAAAACTCAAACTTTTTTTTTTTATCATCAGGAGGTTAGGTGTTGCTTTCCCAAGAAATGGGAGTCGGGTGCTATCTCCTTGGAAAATCCAGGAATCAAGCGTCGATCTACCAAAAAATGGGATGCAAGTGCCATCTCCTTGACATACTAAGAATCAAGCACCTTGTACTGTACAAATGGAAATTAGGTGTTGTTTCCCCATAATATAGAAATCATGCACCTTCTTTTGTAAAATGAGAATCAGGCACTATTTTCTCTAAAAACAAGGAATCAGACATATTTTTCATCAAAAAATAGAAAAAAACACTTCTTCCTTATTTCAATGTCTTCTTGATATGTCCTCTTATATATTCTTGAGGTTGATCAGGACTTTAGCGCTCTTGTTGAAAAACATGGACAAAATCAGCATCCGCTACCTGAACCAATAGTTGGGTGTTTTATTGTCCATAAAGACCAATCCAAACACTCTTGTACAAATTCAAGTATAGTATTCTCCTTTCTAAGTGGGGATAAACTACTCCTACTACAAAAAATTCTTCTAGAAATTTAGGAAGGTGCAAGTTCATGGATCTTGTGCTTGTTAGGCCTAGGTTTCCTAGGCTACCTAACAACTGCACTTAGGGCATCATTCCTGCAAAGCAAAAATACAACTAAAAAAGAAAATTTTGAAAGAATAATTATTTTTGGGACTATGTGGACTACGTCCACATATTACTGACTCAATTTGAAATTAAAATCAAATGGGGTCCCCCCCATGCCTAATATGGACTTCATCATATATGTTTTAAACACATGGTATGGACGCAGGTGGTGACCATTGACTGTTAATGTAATGTTGCTACTATCAATTATTCTGATCCTAACAACTCCATTGTTGATGACTTCATTCACTTCATATTGCCCCATCCAACATTACATGAGCTTGCATTTCCTTTCATAGAACTGAGAGTCATTTAGTAATGCCCATTCTCCCACTTTGAGCTGCTTTGGCCTAGTGTGATGGTCATGCCACTTGACTCTTTTTTTCTAGATTACCTCTATTCTTTGTAGAGTAGTAAGGACGTATTCATCTAGCTAGTTAAGCTATTGAATTTATTTTTTATGTGTATCATTCAGGTTTATATTCAAATCTACTACAGTTCTAAGTGTCTTCACTTTAAATTCTATAGGCATCATAACATTCTTCCCATAGACTAGCTGGAATGGTGTGAAACCAGTAGTAGTCTTCCAGGTGGTCCTGTAGATCCACACTGCTTCTGGTAATCTAGTGGTCTAGTCCTTCCTATGTTGCTACACTATCTTTGTTAGGATATTTTCCAACTCTCGGTTGGTTACCTCAACTTGCCCATTCACCTATGGGTGGTAGGGAGTGGTTTTGTTATGCCTGATTTGATATTGTTGCATGAGTTCTTGAATCATATTTGAAGTAAATTGAGGTCCTTGATCAGTTGTGATCTCCCTTGGAACCCCAAATATTATGAAAATAGATGAATACAAGAATTCTGCTACAATATTCTCTTTTGAATCACACAAATCCTACACTTCAACCCACTTGGTCACATAGTCAGTACATACTAAGATATACCTCTTATCTGTTGATTGTGGATTAATTGGTTCTACGAAGTCCATCCTCCATTTATCAAATGACTCTATGTGAATATGTGGTTGGAGTGGCATTTCATATCTGAGAATTGGTTTACCCATCCTCTAACATTGATCACATTGGCTCACATGCTTGGCTTCATATTTGAATAGTGTAGGCCAGTAGTAACCAACTTGTAAAACTTTATATGCAATCATTTTTCATACAAAATTGCTACCACAAGGTTCATCATGACAAGCCTTTAATATTTATATTATCTCATTCTCAACAACACACCTTCTCATGATATGATCAGGACCTATTTTAAATAGGCACCCATTAATCCATGAGAAGTCTGCACTTTTCTCAATTAAAGTTTATTTTTCACATGGTGGAAGTGCAAGAGATACTTTACCAATGGCTAAATAATTAGCCATATCTACGTACCATGGTATGTGTTCATTCAGAGCAAAAAAATGCTCATATAAAAATTTATCATCTATAGCTGCATGATCTAGAGGTCAACCTGAATAAGAAATCAACTACCATATTGTACTTACGTGGCTTGTCCAGTATTGTCCCATCAAACCCTTGTAGAAGCAAAAACCATCTAATAATTCTACCACTAATGCTAGGTTTGTTTTGTCAGGTATCTGATAGTTGAGTGATCAGTATGTGCAAAAACCTGATATCGTATAATATAATGATAATTTTTTTAAGAGTATGTATAACTGCAAGAAATTCCTTTTTTGTGATAGTATAATTGAATTTAGCACCTGTGAGGTGTTTATTGACATAATAGATGGTATAGAAATCATCACCATCCTTCTATCCCAACACTAATCCTATTGCATTGTTAGATGCATCAACATATATATGAAAAGGTATGGTCCAATTTGACCTCTTAATACTGGGCAAATAATCAGTTTTTCCCTTAAGGTATTAAATGCTTGTTCACGTTCCTCTATCTAGATAAACTCTATATCCTTTGATAATAATGTGCTCAAGCATTTAGCATTTTTGCTAAAATCTGCTATAAACCTGCTATAGTAACCAACTGATCCCAAGAAAATATGGATATATTTCTATGTTTTGGGAGTAGGAAGGTTTTGGATAACTTCTATATTCTTCCTATCTACTTTGATCCCATCTGTAGAAATGTGATGTCATAAAACTATCCCTTCCTGCATTAGCATATAAAATTTCTCATTTCTGAGGGACATGTTAGTTTCCTCACACCGCTTAAGTTTTTTCTCCAAATTTTCTATGGCTATTTCAAAAGTTTCACCATATACAATGAAATAATCCATGTATACCTCCACAGTTTCTACAATCATATCAAAGAAAATGCTCAAAACTGCTCTATGAAATGTGGCAAGTGCATTGCACAGATAAAAAGGTAAAACTAGGTAAGCAAAAGTCCCCCAAGGGTAAGTAATTGTGGTTTTGTCTTGATCTTCTTCCCCTATTTGAATCTAATTATATCCACCGAACCCATCCAGGAAATAAAAATACTTCTTACCTGATAAGGTGTCAAGGACCTGATCTATGAAGGGTAAGGGGAAGTGGTCTTTCTTAGTTGCTTTGTTCAACAACATATAATCCACATGTTGGAAATTTTGAGTATATTGTTGTCATTTATGCCAAAGAAAAGATAAGTCTTCATGGTTGTATTAGCAAGAAAAGAAAGCAAGTTTAAATTAGCAAGAAAAGAAAGCAAGTTTAAACTCCAAGTGACAAAGATTAAAATCAAAGGTTCATATTGCAAAGGAAGACAAAAGGGCATTTGGAACAAAGATTAAAATCAAAGGTTGATATTGCAAAGGAAGGCAAAAGGTCAATTATAATATTTTAATATTATAATTTAAACCAAGGATGGGTTTGGCGCCAACGTGTTCGAAGATTTAAAATATTAAATATTTTAATAAAGTGCCAACGTTCAAAAGGGTTTTATCGAGTGTCGACGTTTCATGAGAAAGCACAACATGTATAAATATCAAACAAGACATTTGAATATTTAATAAAGTGCTAATGTATGATTTGATTTAATTTTTGATGCGAATGTTGATGATTTTTTGTGAATTGAAATACTATGAACAACAAGGAAAATGAAGGGTGTGCATGCTTTAATTGATTGACGAATTCTGAGAGCACCTGAATGTCCAACCGGGACAGTGTGAGCACAGGAGAAGGAGCTTCTTTGTATTGATTTATGTGTACAAGAATAAGTGATAGTATTGAGAGAGCCACTTTAGTCCTAACGATTGCATGAGCACAGTAGGCGAAGGCACTTGTGATAGCGCTGTTGAGGCAGAAGGTTGTTGATCAAATCCCTCTGAATACGTTTTGATAAGACAGTGGGCAGATTGCTTTTGAAGTGGATTATTTGGATGCACCCAAGAGCAGTTGGTTTTGAGGTACAATGTATGACGTCTAGGGCAAGCGCACGATAACCAAGGCAAGGCCGATATTGAGACACATCACACATCATCTAAAGCAAAGGTAATTAAATCACTTGATTATTATAAGGTTGATGATATAAGGTGCATGTTGTGTGATTTAATATTAGGGTGTTGAATGTTTATTAAATTGGAGTGATAAGGTGTATACTGTGTTGTGTATCTCCTGTACATTGTAAATAGATTGTGGTGTGTTTGATATAAGACAAGATAGGAGTTATAAGGTGTGAAATAGATTCAAGTGTAATTTTCAGCACTATAAAAAGGGGTCTTCTAGGGTTTAGAAGTTCATTCTTGAAATATTGAAGTTGGAGATAAAAGGTGTATAATGTGCATTTGATGTTTGTAATACTTGCATGAATATTGAAGGGTTTGGTTTATGATTGGATGCTCTATTTTGTGAAACCAAGAGAATGTTAAAGCATTGATTTGGAATATAATTGTGCACATGCTTTGAAAGGTTTTTCCATTATATGAAAAGGGTGTTGAGGTAACCCTTGAAGTGGCATTAGAAAAATCAATTGTTTGTAAGACATGTTTTGAAGACATATCTCCACAAGAGAAATTAAGAGGTATGGGCACATTACTCCTTGTTTAAAGTGTTTGTTGAAGTAAATATTTTGGAAAATAAGGTGGAGTGAAAAATATTGTTTGATAAGCATTGTTGGAAATATTTGAGTTAGGATTTATGCTCCATTATTGAATGTTTTAGAAACATTTGGGATAGAATCTGAGAACTATTTGTGCTTCATTATTGGAAATATTTGAGCAAGAATTGAGACCAAGTGTGTGCATATTTGTGAGACATTTTGGGCATTTGTGCTAGTGCTAGTGAATGTGAATGAACAAGTTTTTGAGAGCAAATTTGCAAGAAAGATAGATCAGTTTTGTGAAATATGTTACACATTGTTTGGATTTGATTTGAAAGGGATTTTGCAAAAGAAAGAGATTGATTGATTGAGTACAAGATTTATGAGTGTGAAACATATTGAGTTTTTGATAGAGCATATCATTCTCTATATGTTCCAGAGGTTAAACTAATTCTAAGTAGAATTTATCTATGTAAAGAAAGCTTTTCTGAGAGAGATTTAAGTTGTGTTTTGTATGCAAGATTTAGAAATATTTAAAGCAGGTTTTGTGAGCAGCATTGAAGGTAGATTTGAGCAAGTCTTTTGAGAAGACTTGAGGACAAATTTGAGCAAGTCTTTGAGAATGCTTGAGGACAGATTTGAAAAAGTCTTTGAGAAGGCTTGAGGGCAGATTTGAACAAGTCTTTGAGAAGGCTTGAGGGCAGATTTGAGCAAGCCTTTTGAGAAGGCTTGGTGTAGATTTGAGATATAATTGAGAGCATGTTTTATTGCTAATTTTTTCAAGCTTTGTGTTAAGGCTTGGGGCAGATTTGAGATAGAATTAAGAGCAAATTTGTGAGCAGAGTTAGAGCAGATTTGTGCTAGACTTGGGATAGAGTTTGGTGCAAATTTGTGAGCAGAGTTAGAGCAAATTTGTGCTAGAATTGGGATAGATTTTGGTACAAATTTGAGATAGAGTTGAGAGTAGTATTTGGAGGTGATAGAGTAGAGAGGATAATAGTTTTTAGTTGATAGAGATACATAAACCAGTGTAGTGGGGACAAAGGTCTCTTGTGGAGAGAGATCCACAAGCCAGAGTAGTGGGGGTAGAAGTCTTCTAGAAGTTCACCAGCTAGAGCAGAGGGGATAGAGTTCTCCTACAGATAGAGATCCATGAATCAGAGCAAAGGGGATAGAGTTATTTTGTGGAGAAATATCCATGAACCATTTGAGGAGATAGAGTTCTCTTGGATCAAGTACCATGAACCAAAGAAAGGAGATAGAGTTCTCCTATGGAGAGAGATCCATAAATCAGAGCATAGGGGATTGGTGTCTCCTTTGGACAAATGTTCATAAACATTGTAATAGGGAATTGATTCCCATGATATTTGTTGAGAAAATTTAGAAGAAATATTTTCTCCGTGGAGTATACCACATTGGGTGAACCACATTAAATTTGTGTCTCTCTTGTGTGTGATTATTTGTGCATTTCTTTAAATACTGCTATTGATATTGTCATTGATAATATTGGATAATATTGTTTAGAAAAGAAAAAGAAAAGTTGATCTAATACTATTCACCCCCATATCAGTATAATCTTGTGTTCTTCACCACACAAATTTACCATTTACCATTTTTCTTGGGCACCACCACCAAAGGTGATACCCATTCACTGTCTGAAATGGGGTAAATGAACCCAACTATGAGGATTTTCTACAATTTAGTCTTGACAATTTCCTTCATTGATAGATTGATTCTTCTCTATGGTTGTCTTATTGGTTTAACCTGGTCTTCCAGATATATCCTATGAGTACAGGTTTCAAGAGCTATTCTTCTCATGTTCGAATACTCCCAAGCAAAGTTATATTGATGTTTTACCAATATTTCTTTTATTTTGGTTTGTTGTTCAACTGTCAACTTGTCATCTATGTTCAACACTCTACGATATGTAACCTCTATTTGCTGAATATGGTGGTATTTTCCTCCCACTAATGGGAACTTAGGAGGAGGATAGGAGGGTTATCCTTGAAAAAAAATTGATATTACCCTATCCTCGTCACTCTCATATTCCAATTCATCAAGTGTCATGACAGATTGGATCATTGATAGACCACCAATGTTTTGATTTTCATTTTCAGGTTCTCCCAATAATTTTGCATATTGTGCAGGTGGGTGGATGATTAGTTTTTTTATATTCTATCCATAAAAAATGGTCATATAGCCATCTCTACAGCTTATGTAAGAATCAGTTGTTGCCAGCCAAGGTCTATCTAATATTAATGGATATCCACCCAACCCATACTTAGATTTTAACACTAATAAATCTGTTGGATACTCCAATGAATCCACTGAATTGTGATACCCTCTAGTATTCCCTCTGGGAGCACTGTAGACTTGTCTGCCAATTGCAAAATAGTCTTGGTTGGCTTCAAGTTAGATAATTTAAGCTTTTGCATGGTTTCTTTGGGCATGAAATTAATGGTAGCCCCTAAGTCTACTAAAATATTGAGTAAAACACAACCCTCTATTTGTACAGTTAGGACATGGCTTCCTAGATCTGAGTATTTTTGGTTGTAGGTGTTCCCTAACATAAGATCATCTAACTAGCCCAACAAACTGATTGAATTTACAGGATTTCTTCCTGGTTTATTCAGGCATAATTCTCTTATGGCCTTGCCATAGATAGAAAAATATTTAATGGCCTCAAAGAGAGGGATTGTGACTGTTAGGTTCTTTAGACTAGAGAAAATATCAAATTTTGATTGTACTGGATTTTTGGGTTTTGCAATATTTGTGAAAAAGGTGGAACCTCTTCTCTGATATTTACAAGTGTTGATTCTTCTTCTACTTCTACTATAAGAGGTAATTCCTCTTTTTCTAATTCTATGTTTTCCTCCTCTTCTACTAGAGGAGTGATTTATACACCTACTTATTTCCTTGACCTTAATTCTATTAGACTAAAATATACTTTAATATTGTATATGGGGTACATCTAATTCTCCACTTTATAAGCTGACTATTGTTTGTTATTTGGATTGGCTATAGGCTGTGCTGGCAGTTGAGAAGGCCTAAAAGTAGGAGGAGTTGGCAGGGTTGGTTGTAGTGTAACTAGAGTAGCCTACTGTGTATTTTGATTCCAATAATTTTGGTTCCTCCAATGCTACTTAGGCTACTGGTATTGCATCCATGGATAAGGGTTGTAAATATTTACTCCTTGGGGATACTGACTCCAAGGTTGTTGTCCCCACCGCCCCATATTGGGTGGTTGAGTTTGACCTTTATTTTGAAAATTGTTGACTCCATAAGATGGCATTCCTGCTGGCATATTGTTTTCCATAGGAGACTGTTGTCAGTTTATCCTATTACCCATGAAGTATGCTTCTGCTACCTCAAGTTCCTCTCTAGGTTTTGATAATTGTGGATACAACTTTATTTTGTGATCTTTTGAACACATAACACACACTTGAACTTTGTTTTTAGGACATTCGTTTCTAGGATGTTTTGCCTTACATTTGGAACAAAAGTAGGCCAATGCTGCCTCATTTTCCTACTTATTTTTTTGAAGTAGAAGGGTTTCCATTTGAAGATCCAAAGATGATAACATCTCACTCTTGAGGTCTTCAAGCATATTACCTATTTTTTTTAGTGATAGTGGCAGATTGTTTGATATTTCTAGGGGTCAACTTACCTTTCCTTCTTGAAAAGTTTTGATACAAACATCGAATATCATCCATCTTATGTTAATAAATATCCACTCCAGAAATCATATTTAAGGCTTCCAAAGATTCATTTGTAAGTCCCTTTAAGAAGATACTTATTAAGGACCAGTCTCCTAGTTTTGAATGGGATGATCTTTACAAATTAAAGTTGAACCTATCCCAATATTCCTCCATAGATTCCCCTTCCTTTTGTGTCATGTATAGGAATTCTTCCCTTACATCACGTGATCTACCAAAATCCTGGTATTAATCTAGGAAAAGTTTCTTCAATTCTTCCCAGGTAGTTATTCATTTATCCCCCAAATTGATGAACCAGCGTAAAGCTGAATCATCAAGAGTGGAAGGGAATAATTTTAGTTTTTGAACATCAGCTGTATAATCCACAAATCTGCAGAGGACATCAAATTTAAATAGAAATAAATTTGGATTTTTTGTTGGCAGTCCTCTAAAAGTTGTAAGGTGGGTAGGGGAGATATGTTTCATCTTGTGGTCTCCTACCTCTCCTATGGGAAAATTAAAACTAGTGGATGATTCCTCTTCATCAACCATCTTGTTTGTAAATAGGGTATCTACACCAGTTGCATTCAAAGCAACTTTAAAGGCTTCTAGTTCATTTTTGTTATCCTAAATAAGGATTACTAAATCTATGTTTGATATAGTTCCTTCCCTAACCACTTGCCAACATTGAAAGTTCAATAAATATTCCTCATAATGAACTCTACTTATCTCATATCCTTCTCTACAATGTTGATGATTTGTTTCAGAAGGATCCTATGCAGATAATGGATGTTAATGCTAATGCATAGGTGGATATTGTAGAGAAGAGGATTCAATATTAATATTAGGTACAACTGAAGCAAAATACTTTTGAGAAACATCTTTGTTTTCAACAAAATGACTGTTCGGTCCTCTATTCTTAGGCGAACTCATACAAATATTTAGAAATGGAGGTTATGTATGTAGCAAACTAAACTACAACTAACATGCTTCCTTAAGAACTAGAAAATACAATAGGCTAATCCCTGACAATGGCGCAAAATTTTTGGGCAAAAACATTGGTTAGTTCTCTACATTCAAATTCATTGTCTCATTTTATTTGTCAACCTAGGTAGCTCGTAGACTTGTGAGTAACCTTGCACAATATATGCTTGTAATTTCCTCCAATGAGATGAGTCCCTCAGATTTATGGTTTGGGGGGTGTTGGTGTTTCTTTGAAGTTCTGATTTAATTTCCAAACCACTAATATATCCTACACTATCAAAACATGATTAAACTATATTTAGAAACTGAAACTACACATTTACTGGAAAGTACAAAAAATAGGGGAATTAACAAAAATTGAACTGAAGCTACAAAAAATAAAACAAAATTGAAAAAAATAGAAAAATAGGGGAAAGGTAAGGGAAGAACATTTTTGAGAGTGGGCCCACACTTCCAGCAAGTTCTACCCGCATTAATCATTCATCGGATGCAAGTCGATTTAATCAGAAATGACTCAAAAATATTTTATTGAAATTGTAGCAGAATAGGTATAGGAGAAATTTAGGATCACATTTTTAGGGTTGGATTGCATATTTATAAGATATGCGACCATTCCTATTACATATTGGAAACAAATCACATGTTCGATTCTATTCTACAACAGTATGCATGAATAAAGGAAATTGGATAAAATATCAAACTTTTGGACTATTTCAACGTATTTTGTTTTATCAGAATATGTCTGATATTTGCTTTACTCGATTTACATAGATTTTACATAACAACTAAAAAATACATGCCTAATCATCTTTGACATTGTCCTTGGTCTGGATCCAACGCTGAGACTTCATTCGCATACTTTGTTGAAATTGCGTTTTGTTTTACCAACAACGAAGTCGTGCTAGAATTCAGCTTCAATGGGAATCAAGCACCTTATCTGTAGAAGTCAAGAAGTAGGTGCCAACATAGGATTCATGCACATAACAAGAATCAGACACCTGATAGTGAAGCACCAAATAGGAATTAGGCACCCGTTAATTAAGCGTCAAACGGGAGTCAAGCGCTTCAAATGGAATCAGGTTCTTGACTTAGTGCTTCACACTAGTGTACTATAGATGTTTTACCTTCATGAATTTGAAAGTTCCAGGTTCGAGTGGGACCTTGACATAAACATGCTAAAACATATAAAATTCTATGAAATCTACACAAAATTCACTAAAAACAAATATTAAATAACATGCAAAATAAATTGTTAAACATATATAAAATTCTCATAAAACACATATATCTACAGAAATAAGTGTCGCAGTTCATAGGGAAAGTATTACAAAAATGAGCATTTTCAAGGCTCATCATTGACCACCAGCTTAGAGTCACCAAATATTTGTAATTGCTTAACTCCAAAGTTCTTAGCTTTTCTTAATTCCAAGCACAAGGCTTCATATTCTACTGCATTGTTAGTGGAGCTCCGGTTTAACCTATAAGAGAAGGTCTTTTGATCCCATGTTGGTGCGACCAACACCACTCATTCTCTAGAATTTTTACATCTGGTCCCATCAAAATACAACTTCCAAAACTAGTTTGATGCATGCGTAAAGTCCTTTTATGATTTCTTGGCATCCAGCTTTTGGATAGAATAGGTACCAATCCCTATTTCTATCATGGCATTAAAATACTTTAAAGAAATTTGGTCCTCAAATTAAAGTTCTTCCAGGACTTCTTCCATAATATCTTCCTCCTTAGTGATAATACCAATTGTTTTAGCCTACTGGTCTACCTCCTCCAACCTCTCTATATGAAATGAAGAGGGATTTTTTAGATAAAATTTTTACCCTTCTACCTTTGAAGGGTATCTCCATGTGGAAATAATCTAGAGATAGGTATCCTCCCAGCTTAGCAGTAAATTATCTGGATAAGCACATCCTGAAGTATGGCTCTAGATAAACCACAATAATCTTCTATATCACAGTAACTTAAGGCAGCCTGTGCAACACCATGGGGACATATTTGATCACTCCTATAGTTTTTACTAGAGTTCCATCTAGTTGTAGGACTCTAGGGAAGCTTCTTATATAATCCATGCCCAGATATCACATACCGCTTTAGGCATTACCATGGTAGCAGTGCCTAAATCTATCATGCAATTATGCACCACCCATCCTTCCATTTCCAGGGATAGATAAAATGAAGAAGATCTATTCTTACCTGCCCCCATAACAGGGGTGTCTTGAACCAAATTCTGCTTAGGGAGTGGTTTTTTTAAAGCTTTTATTAGTTTTAGTGCCGCTTGAAGCAAATAAATATGGCTTGGGATCATTAGGGCATCAAACATACTGACCTTTGAGGGGGTCTTATCTAGATCCTCAACTATTTAAATATGAAAGCAATAGGCTATCTCTCTTTGTATTTTTAGTGATATTCATACCTATTTTGATATTCCTGGGTAGCCTCTATCCATTGTCTCTTTATTAGGGATTGGTATTTCAATTTGTCCCTAGCCTCTTACATTACCTTATATTGACCTACATCGGGTATATTTTCCCTCCTTTTCTTAGGTAGTTTTTGGGTAGGGACTACTTGAGGGATTTTTCTCCCAACCTCTTCCTTTTATTTCTTGTCATTAGGTACCTTTAGGGGGTTGAGATCCTCAGGACCTACCAGTAATGGTTTCTTTCCAAACTTGGTTAGGACAAGATTTTTTCATTCGAATACATCATGAAGTTGTGCATGCTTTCTCGAATCATATTAACATGACCCTTATGTGCTTGCTCCATCCTTTTTACTGCTACTTTTTGCACATAGTGTTGGTACGTCATGCATGTATTTTTTTCATGAGTATCATTGCATGTAGAGCACCAATAGTCTACCTGGGAAGTAGAATAGGAGGGTTCCCCTTATTCATTTGTGAGAATGGTATTCATTCTTTCAAGGGTTTTACTGATAAAAGATGCTTGATCTCAAGATACATAAGGGAATATTCTAGGTTAAAAATTTCTTTTCGCATCTCTTATTTTCATGAGAGTCATCTCGTTTTTTAGATTCTTCATAGAGTTCTAGATATCCATGTTAAGATTTTTCATAGAGTTTTGCAAGTCTAGGAGGATGGTCATTTGAGGATATGGTGCAGGGAGTCCTGATACCATAGGAGGGACTAGAAGAGCTGGCAACATATGTATTTCTGGGAGAGAAGGTGTTGCCATAACAATAGACCATTGTGGGATATTTACTAGGGGAGCGTTCATAGGGTAGAGTGGGGGTAAAGACATAGACTGTAGCTAATTTTTGGATAGCTTAGGAAAAAATGATATAGTAGGCTTAGGAGGTAGCCAACCAATGGCTATCAGGAGATTTTTAGATTTCATGGCTTCTTGAAATATTTGGAAAAAATTTAGGACGTTGGCTTGCCTTATCATCAAACTCAAATTTAAACTAAATGCTTTTAGATAGTAATACATGATCTATTCATTGGTTGTCCTAAGACCCTCAGGGACCCTATGCTAGGAACGACTGAATCTGATATTGAAATCACTTTGTAGACACCAAAATCTAGCCACTTGTCATCCATCCATGTTTTCCAATCTTCACTGTCCATTATATATATATATATACATATTTGTTAATATATTTAAATATTATTAGAGTTTATGGAAAGTTGTAGAAGTTGATTTGAGGTTTTGCGTACATGCCCTGCGGTGCTTGAGGGGTGCCATACAATTCTTAGTGAATGCCCTACTATGTTATAGAAGTTCTGGGGTGCATTTTATAGAGTGGGGAAAGGATACGTAGGCTTTTCTGTAAGTCTACTTCAAAACCCTAACCCCTTTGCTTCATTTTTTTTACGTTTTTACAGATAAAGTGATAAAAAGAACATTATTCAATTTCTGTTAAAAACAATCATATTACATTTGCATATTAGGCATTTAGAGTATCTTTGCATTCACACATTCACCATAGTTCACATTTTAGATTTAAATTTTTATTGTTTTCTGGTGTGTTGTACTCAATATTCTGCATATTATTTTCATATGAAGTGACAACTGCATAAAATAGTTTGCATAATAGGGTTAAGAATTCCTCTTTTACTTGTCTAAGTAGGAAAAAAATCAGGATACTTAAGTATACTCCCGCACTTGGTGATTCAAGGTGGAATATTAGGTGAACCCTCCACTGTTTAGAGTGGGTCTTAAGTGGTGTACCCTACATTCTTTTGAGGAACTTAGTATTTCTATTTTTGGCTTCTGATTTAGGCCTGTAAAATTGGTTATTTTTGACATTGTATGTACACATTAGAAAACATGAAACTTTAAAATGAATCACACACAACACATTTCACAATAAACAGTAATGAGTTGGATTTCATCACCAACCATTGCTTGAGATTTGGTGATGGTGGGCTTCATATCCATCCATCAATCTCTGCCCTTAGCCACCATAGGATACCCATGAGCAAAATTTCTAGACTTCATCACTAGAAATAATCTCATTTTCCAACCAAGCCATAGATTTCACCCTTCATAATTTAGATTAGCACATCCAAAACACACAAAACACAAAAAAAAAATCATTAAAAATGAGATAAAAAAAGGAGGTAAGACACATCTATTGCAAAAACATAGGATTGAGTTTCTTTACTTTATTTTGTGAAGTTTTCATTTACATTTTCTTTATTGCACATTTCACATATTTGATTCAATAGCTTATGGTATTAACTAGAAATCAAACAAAAGTATTGAATCAAATTTCCATCCACCAAAACACTTCATCCATGGATTGTTCATCATCCTTCCCCACCACTTTTATGGTCAACCCCACTAGTGTGATATAGACAAGTTGTTCAAATTTATCTGCGGGTCCCTCACACGTTGTGCAAACTTCAAATGTTGATGTTTTGCATAGAGCCATCCACATAACCATTCCACAAATAGAACCATATTCACCCACCATTGACCACAACATAACCTATATAGACATGGCCAAAGTGGAAGCTTTTCAAAGATCCACTAACTATGTTCTAGAACAGGTCCATAGTTCACCTAGGCATGATCCTTCTTTTTAGTAGGAAATTACCCCTTCCTAGCCTTCTAGCCTTACCCAGGTGTATAACAACCCTCTTTTTGAGGTGTCAGCTGCACCTTCCCAGCATTGGTCCATCCCTCAATAGTCAAGTGCTCCAAGTACTTCCATCCCATCCTCATACACCACCACTTATGGCAACCCTTTGTATGAAGCACATGTCAATGTTGCTTCACAGATACCAACATCCACCTCATCTAATGTCATCTATCCAGTTGTAATTCCTATTGTAACTTATCCTCCACCTACCTCATTCATTCCATCCACATCCACACCATCTACCTCAGATATGGAAATACATGAAGCATGGGAACACCTTAATAAATTGCTTAAGAAGAGATAGAACACTCAATCTTGTTCTCAACAACAAGTTTAGGTGGTCAATCCTAAGCCTCAACCTATTTCCACTCAACCCACCTTTGTCACCCAAAGTCCATCATGGGTACCACAATCTTCTATGGTTTCCATCCCCACACCACCATCAACTCATACCCATGCCATTCCCATAAATCATCATATTCATAGCCCCCACACATCATCTTCCTTTCAACATTCACCATCATTTCTTCATCAACCTCCACATCATCAATTTCAATCCACTCCACCAAATCATCATCATCTCATCACACCCTAACACCTTCACACTCCACCTTCATGGAATCATCAAGTAATTCAGGGCTTCCACATACCTGGGGAAGACCCTAGAATCCAAGTTATGCAACAACAGATTGACAACCTGATGCAACATACTCTTGGTATGATGAATCAGAAATCAATGCTCAAGCAGTTGATCAATCAACCAATCCATTTTTTGGTACCATCACCGCCATATCTGGTAGACTTCATAGTACCAAAATTTGACAAATTTAAAGGGATTGAGGACCCTAGAGAACATGTGAGCACATTTATTCATTCATGTTTTAGAATCCAAAGTAATGATGCTCTAATGCTTTGAAATTTTCCTCAGACATTGGGGGAGATGTTGTAGAGTGGTATAACCATTTGCCTCACCATAGTATTTATACTTTTGAGCAATTGGTTGATCAATTTCTTGAAATATTTTCCCTTAATGTTAGAAATAAAGTCTCATTATATGATATATGGCTTAAAATAATATGATGATGAGTCAGTATATGATTTTGGCAACCGTTGGAGGGTTATTATTACAAAACTACCATTCACCCTACCAATGGAAGAGCTTACTAGATTATTTACTAAGAGTTGCTTAAAACCCATCTCTTGGTTGTTACAATTACAACAATATCGATCATTTGAGGAAGCTCTTGCCCAGGCTAGCATCATTGAGGAAATAAAAATCCAAGAAGGTGTTCTTAAGCCTAAAAAGAAAGAATGGTAAAGTAAGGGCCAATACAAAGGTAACTATTCTAGCCAATCTAAACCAAACCAGGCTAACCAAGCCAACCAAGCTAATCAAGTTAATCAAGTGGTCATGAGCCAACCGATAATGGCTCAACAACAACTTATGCAACAACAACTACAACAAATTGCATATCATGTGGTTCCTTCACCATCTCAATCAAGTCAAAACATAGTGCCAGATATAGAAAACCACCCACATCGACAATTTTTTCAATAAAACTATTAGTACACCCCATTAGCTGAATCATATGCTTCCATATTCCATAGGTTGTATGATACCAACCAACTTGCCTTACCTAAGGTTAAACCAGATGATCCCACCAAGTGTAGTAAACACTATAGGGAACATTTATTTTACCCTTATCATAGGTAAAATGGGCATGACATAAATAGTTACCATATATTTAAAGATAGAGTGCAATATATCATTGAATTAGGGGCCATCAAGCTTGATAGTCCCTTAGCCCAACATAACCAAAACCTTGGTATCTATCAAACACCACTTCCTCATCATGAGGAGGTGCAACCAACAATGGGAGGGTCTAACACCAATACTCCCCCAAATCAAGTCAATCATGTCCAACAATACCAAGGTTTTGTGGGTGCTATCCATGTAGTTACCCGAGGTCAACAACACACTAATCAACAAAATGCACAGCAACAACCTATTCAACTGCCCATAGCACCACAGGAAAGTGTGTCTCAACCTACCACATCATCATCACCCATACAAATTTCCACCAATCCTTCCCAACCCATTCATATTCCAATCCATCCAAATCCACCCATTCACCCTCCCAATCGTCCAATCATCTCATTGAGTAGCCGGTTAACCACTAGACTAAAAATAGCTTCAGCTAAACTATCTATATATGAGCTTATTCAAAAATCTCCCCCACATCATGAGGTATTAATGGATATTTTAAAATCCATTGAACTTCAATCCCAAGATGCTAATACCTTTAGCAATTTTTTTGGGAGCATCCAAACATGCATGGAGCCTTCCATTACATTCTACGATTTTGAGATTAAACCAATATCATCGGAATCAGTGGATCCTCCATTGCATATCATGGCTCAAATTGATAGGAAGCCATTTAAACAAGTTTTAATTGACATCGGATCCTCCATCAACATCATCACCACATAAGCCCTTCAACATCTTAAGCTTCCACCAGATCACATCACCAAATCCACTTTCACCTTGAAAGCATTTAATGATGCTCTCTGCTCTATAGTTGGCACTATCATTTTACCCATTGAAGTGGGGGT
Source organism: Wollemia nobilis (assembly GCA_028583015.1). NCBI lineage: Eukaryota > Viridiplantae > Streptophyta > Pinopsida > Araucariales > Araucariaceae > Wollemia > Wollemia nobilis. The sequence continues at coordinate 4,218,504 of JAQPPZ010017221.1, forward strand.
CAAAATATTGCATACCATGTTTCACATCTTGGAAGGGTCCATGGTGTATAATGTACTCCTTGGATGACCTTGGATGAGGGAAATGAGATGTGTCCCTTCTATACTCCATCAATGCCTGAAATATGTACATGAGGGACAAGTTCATTGCATACCAATAGATGTTGAACTGTTCAAGTATTACAATTTCATTTCAAACCCCTATGAATCCATGTTGCCTTCCACTCATATTTTTCTCACATCATCAACCACTTCATCAATCACTTTATCAACCACACAATCCACATCTTCATCAAAAGCTCCCATTCCTAAGGATCTCCCCATCACCACTTCACATCAAGCCTCCACTTCCATACCCCCATCTTCATCACCTTTGACTACATGCACATGTGGTCAAACTCAATCCACATTAGCCACATCATCAACATCATCATCATCCACCATCATTCCTTCCACATCATCACCCATTCAACAACCACCTCAACCAAATCCACCTCCATCCACATCAACCAATATCTCACAAGTTGCCTTAACGGATTGTGAGATGCCATCCCACTCCATACCTCTCCCATTGTTGAAGCCTCAAGCCAAAACTAAGTCATCCATATCCACTTCCACATCCACATCCACATCATCCCAAGTTGCGGTCCACCTCACTAATCTTGGTATTGGTGAATATGTGGTCCAAGACATCATAGTCACACCGCTCAACATTCAAACTGCTAAGGATTACGATCATCCACATGACCTACCCTTATCTATAGGAGTGGTATATAACATGGGTTTAATTCCTAATAGCATTAATTTTGTGTATGGAGGGATTGATTCATCATCCAATCTATCTTCCCTAGATGAACCCAAGCAACCAACACCTACCAATATACAACATATGTCGGGTTTTCCATCTCGATATTTTCACATAGTTAATTGGCAAGGACATGGCCTAGGATGACATGAACAGGGAATGCATAAAATTATCGATGTTTCATATCGAGAAGCGCATGACCATTCAAGTTTAGGCTATCATCCACTTTCATCCACTTCTTCTCTTGAACAAGCCTTTCAAAGTTTACATTTGAATTCAAGAGAAGATATCCATCACATCGATGACTCTAAAGATGAAATCTATGAAGAATTTGACCTTATGTCGATAGCTTCTGATGAATCGAAGGAGGAATTAGAACCCATCATTCCACACACTGAACAGGATGAGTTTTACCTCAAAATTTTCCCCATCCATCAGCCCATCATTCGCTTGCTTCTTCCACAAGAGCGAGCTGAACCAACCGGTGAACCACCACCTCCACTTCATTGATCCACATCACCAACCATTTTGCTTGTAATATATGTACATAATTCAAAAAAAAAAAAAAAAAAAAAAAAAAAAAAAAAAAAAAAAAAAAAAAATAAGTATGCTTTTTATTGTTGGGTTTTCTCTCTTCTATCTTTGTGTCTGTGGTGGTTCTCCTTCCCCTCCTCCCCCCCCCCCCCCCCCCCTCCTCCCATCCATCCTCCCCTCCTCTCTCCCTCCTCCCCTCCTCCCCTCCACTTATCTCTCACCTCCTTTCCCCCAAAATTGACATGAGCCTTATTGACATGGACTAGATTTCCTCACCACCATCCTTTTCCAAATTTGTCCTTTCCAAGAAATTGTTAAGGGCTTCAGCCAACTACATTCCTCCATCACCTCTACCTTCACCTTCACCTTCACCTTCAGATCCTAAGGTTTTCTAGGTAGACATAGACGAGGTTGAGTCAGAAGAGTTTGATAATATCATAGATGACATTCATCTGATCCCAATGCCCCATCAACTTGAGGAAGGTTCTCATATGTCTATTGAAGATACCATCGATGTGAACCTTAGTTCAGACATAGACAATCCCCAAATTGTCAAACTTGGTAAAATTTTATCCATAGATGAACAAGAGCAATTAATTACTCTCCTCAAGAAGAAGGATATTTTTGCATGGTCTTACAAAGATATGCCTGGTCTTGACCCTAACTTGGTTGTCCACAATCTCACCTTACATTCTGATGCTAAGTCGATCAAACAAAAACTTAGAAGGATGCATCCTACCATTGCCCTCATAGTCAAATAAGAGCTTCAAAAGCTATTAGATGTGGGTTTCATTGTCCCCATTGACTATCCTGAGTGGCTCTCAAACATGGTACCCATTTGCAAACCTAACGGGGCGATACACATTTGCACTAATTTTTGAGATCTTAACAAAGCGTGTCCTAAGGATGATTTTCCTCTTCCAAACATTGATACTCTTGTTGACACTTGCACTGGCCATGAAATACTTTCTCTAATGGATGGTTTTTAGGATACAACCAAATTTAAATAAATCATGATGACCAACACAAAACAACATTCACTACACCTTGGGGACTTTTTGTTACAAGGTGATGCCCTTTGGCCTCAAAAATTTAGGTGTCACTTATCAACGTGCCATGACATACATCTTCCACGATTACATGCATAAGATCATCAAATATTATGTGGATGATCTCTTGGAAAAATCTAAAACTTGACAAGAGCACATTGGTGTATTGGAAAAATTCTTTGATCAACTTCTAGAGCATAATGTAAGGTTGAACCCCAAGAAATGTGTCTTTGGTGTTACCTCTGGAAAACTACTAGGGTTCATTATCTCCAAAAGAGGCATTGAGGTGGATCCAAATAAAGTTAAGGCCATAATGGAGATTCCTCCCAAAAAAACTTAAAGGAATTACATAGTTTACAAGGAAAGATACAATCAATCCATCGCTTCATCACGTAAGTTTCTGACAAATGTAGGTCATTCAATCACCTGCTACAAAAGGGAGTGACATTTTCATGGACATATGAATGTCAAAAATTCTTTTATGATATTAAGCAATACCTAGATTCTCCACCAATCTTAACTCCTCATCCAAGGGTTCCCTTCCATCTTAATATTTCAACAATGAACTTTGCATTAGGGACAATGCTTGCACAAAAGAATGAAAACAATCGAGAGCAATTTGTCTATTACATGAGTCGAACATTGGTAAGCTATGAAACCAAATGCTTACATTGAAAAATTATTCTTAGAATGGTTTTCCACTAAAAACTCGATATTACATCCTTAGTCACACCACATATTTCATAGCTCAGAAATTCATAGATGATGATACTACTAGACAAGCATGTCTTGACCAACTCACACTTCTTGATGAGAGGTGAGTCAATGCTTTGGAGCATTTACGAGTTTATCAAGACCACCTAAAGCGTACTTACAATGCCAAAGTTCATCTACGTGAATTCCAAGTAGGATATCTTGTCCTTAAAGAGAATCAACAAAATACCAATGCATTATCGCATCTTCATGATAAATTCACGGCTAATTGGTTAGGTCCATACATTGTTACTCAAAAAGTGGGTAAAGGAACTTATAGGCTTTCCAGTCTAGAGGGAGTTGAAGAGCCCGAACCACTTAATATTATCCACTTGAGAGCATTCTATGCATAATGTGATTTATATATGTATATATACATGGCTATTACACAAAAGAAAACATTACATTTCACACATTGCATTTCACAAATTGCATTGCACACATTTCATTTTAAACATTTCATTTCATACATTGCATTTCATACATTGCATTCACAACCACATTTCACATTTCATATTAGGGATCATTTATTCAGTTTAGATATTAATTGGTCCAATAAAGTCATGTTGCCTTAATCAGGGGCACCTTCAAAACATCATCCATTTCATTGCACCATTCCATTAAGTTAAAATTATCATTTGCAAACCACATGTCCATAATTCCTAGGTGTTTTCAATCACTCCACTCATCCCTAGTGTTTTTAGCAACCTCCAAATACATGTCAAGTTTTCTTTAGGACCAAGACACATTTTCACTAAGAAAATCTTGAGTTCTAGGAATTGACTCTAAATATTCTTGAACCAAACACAATTACACATCCTAAAAAACATCTTGTGTCAAAGAGGGATAACACCATGCTTGGGTTGTACCTCGAAGTGAAAAGGGTATTCCTTGCTTGTCCCATCATGCACATAGTCCAAAAAAAAAAATAGTGGTTTTCACCACTATCACAGTTCTCCAAATACAAGATAGAGTAGTAAGGATAGGGTAACATTCCACCAGAATCTAATCCCAAAACTCTAAATATTTTACATCACACACCATAGATCCTCAAGTTGTAAGGATAGTACTACATTTCCAATCAGACGGTTAGGTAGTCATCCCCAAAGCTTAGAGATCAAATTCTTGGACTATGGAGCTAATCTCCACTCGAGGCTATAGACGCTTGACTGGCAGTGGAGTACACTCATGCATGGTGACACGTCTCTTTTAAAGAGACCTTTGACCACACATAAGGACAAGCTAGCTTCTTGGTCTTCTCCATAATAGGTTTCATCTCAATTTACTCAATATGGGTTAATGAACTCACTTGCACACACATTGGTTCTTGATTACCTCGAGTCATTACCATGCTCATGATTCGGTAAATGAATTCACTGTACACACATTTGGTCTTAGAGAAATTAGGCAGTATTTAGTGAGTTTGTTTGATACCACTAGTATGTCCGAGTCTCTATAAAACAGTTACTTCTTCCATATCAACATTCATATCTTCTTCCATATCAACATCCATATCATTACATGAGTCTTCCATTTCATATGCCACTAGTTTGGTGCCCCTGATTAAACAACAATGCTAAACATGGCCAAGCAAAATCTAAACTATGAATGATCATTAGTTCATTTGCATTCATAACACATTATCACTTGCATTAATCATCCATATACACATGCATTCACACAAAAACATCCATACAAAAGCATTCACACAAAAGCATAACACAAAAGTAAAAGCCATGTATATATATGTATAAATATCACATATACAATGAATACCCAAAGGCTATATACAATGGAGCACCAAGGCTCATATACAAAAAGTGCATCTAAGCACTAGCTAACGCCTATAAGAGGACCCATGTGACCCTAAAGGAGCCCTAGACCTAGAGCTATGCCTAGACTCACTATGCCTAACAGACTCGGATATGGATGAGGAGGGTGGATCTAGAAGCCCAATGTCGTGCTCCATAAACCGATCCTCCAACAACTGGATATATCCATCCTGAGCCTGAAGGTGTGCTACATCATGTCTCTATCGATGACTCCTCTCTAGAAGCTCTTCCTAGAGCCTCGTAATCCTATCATCACCTCCACCTACAATCGATCGTACCTCCAGATCTACCTGAAGTCGAGCTATATTTGCATCTTGAGCTACTACCATTGCATCCTGCTCTACCACCAGCTGCTCTAGCCTCACCCAATCCTCCTCATCTCACCTAGAGGTCCATATAGAACCTCCTCCATGTCATATCTGCCATCTCCATCCTATCTAATCCTAGGTACTCTACTCTATTGTATCCCTAGACCTGCCTCCTTCGACTGCTATATCGAAGGTGCCTTCGATGCTTAGGAGCCTCATCGACCTCCTTAACCTCTGCCTCATCCCCATACCCATTCCCTCCATCCACTACTAGACTCGATACCCATGGTAGTTACAAAGTGAACCATGCATCATACTCATAGTAGTCCTCACATCATCCACATCGAGGAGATCCATCTCCTCATCATCCTCATAGGTCATCCTCCATGCCTCAGCACAAGGTAGACCCATCTCATCCCGATGATGCATGTAGAGCATTGGTGCCTCAAGAACTCCCTACCTCAATCCAAACTACCTTAGCACCCATGAGAATTGGATCAACTCCACCTCACTCCTATGCCTCCCAACTACCCACCTAGCCTACCAAACCCTTCGTATACTCCCCATCACCAATCCACATGGCACCTCACCATGGTCTCCATACCACCTAAGTCGATGTCAATCCCTACCCATAGATCCCTGTACCACTAACTCATCTGAATAGGATGACTCGATTGCACCTCCTCTACCATCGACCACCTCATAGCATAAGGTTGCTCCCTATCCCATACCATAGTAGGCAAGCCTACAGGTCGAGCCACACTAAAGTGCTCCCAACCCCAACACTGTAGTAGCACACTGCACCCTAGCCCCTTCTACTTTTGCCTCCTCACCTCATACAACTCCTGGTACAACTACACCAATAAAGTAGGAGCCCATGCATATACTCAAGGTGTAGTGATCATATCATACACCAGCCCGATAAGGTTCCATGGGAACCGATAGCAAGTACTATTTAGGGCCACTATGTTGGCCAACACGAACATCACCAAAGTGGGTAGGGCATCCAACTTCTTGTCCACATACATGGACAAGTATGTTATCCCTCCACCCATCACATCCACATCCTGCCACCCATATCCAAACATGTAGCTCATCTCATATCCCTTATCGTGTCCAACCTCGACACGTAAGCCCTCCACTGGTAACTTGAGGATGTGATATACATCCTCAAGTGTCACTATAATCTCTCTAGTAGGGAGCTAAAAGGTCCCCCTATCTGGATCCCATATCTCTACCAAGGCAAAGAGATACCCCTCATCCACCCTCACCACATCTATCTTAGCTACCCTAGCCAGCCCAACATCCTCAAGCCACTCCCATTGGTCCTCCTACAATGCCTTCCTCACCCCAAGGATGAGAGGTGAGAACCGATGTCGAGCCTCCAAAATCTTCAACTACAACACAACATAAAACATTAATGTCAAATACATTGTACAAAGTTCAAAAAAACAACAAATTTATTTTGCACAAAATAAAGAGCTTCAAAGGCATTTACCTTAGAAAAATGCACATCTACTCCTACTATTGCATTTGCACCCTCCATCACCATAGCTTCTGCAACACTTCACTTCACCTCACTCACTCACTCCACTCCACTCCACTCCCTCAAATGCAGCTTCTAAAATTTGCAAACACAAGAATGAATCTGATTTCCCTTCTACAGGCCATTTATAGTTGTTTTAGGTGCACTGAAATGCCCATGGGCGCTCCCAAGTGCATTGAAACACATCCCTACATTTGGAGAATGACAAACTTTGGTCAGCGTTTACACATGCGGTAGGTGCCCACCAGTGTTTGGCGTCAAAATTGACAAAAGATCAAAAATGATCCAAAAAGGTAGCTTACCTCCACAAAATCTTTCCAAATTGCATCCATATATCACTTTCATCATAATATCATGTTTTGTGAAAATCCAAATCGATTTGGACGCATAATTTTTGCTTGCACCCAAAAGGTGCAAAATCACTTATCAATGTTCAAAACACTTCAAAATGGTTCAAATTTTCACAAAACGACCATTTTCATCATTCTCATCATCCATTCCATAATTGCATTCAATTTTATGATAATATGAATTGATTTGGATGGCTAACTTTTATTTGCACCCAAAAGGCATAAAATTATCCAAAATTGCTTCAAAATACCCCAAATCAAGGCAAAATTTCACAAAATAATTCAATTCAATCATCAATGCATTTCTCATCATCACATCTTCATTTCAACATCATTTTCATTCATCAATCATTACATTTGCACATTTTCCAAGTTCATACACAAATTCAAGTGAACCTCGTATCTAGTGGTCTATTCTATCTCCTTGGCGATTGCAATGATTTGCATCCATGCAATTTGATAAGATGAATAAATCACCATAAGGACACTTGGCCATATTCATAATCTAATATCTCATTATTTGAAAACAAAATCACTTTTGGTCCCTCATTTTATGAGTGAGACTATGCCAAGACCAATTTGCTCAATAGTTGTCATTGATGGCCTTGTCCATGGGGCTTGAAACATGGATAAATCACATTACATAATTCTCCTCAACAATCAGGAATTGTGCAAAGTCATATAGGAGAGGCCTCCTAGAAATCATCCAATCTTAGGGTGATTGGTTCCTGATATTTTGCATTTTCATCACTTTGCATTTCAATGACGCCAAAAGGCACTTTCTTCAACAACATGGAATCACCCCAAACTTGGGGCAACCACATTTGAATTTGATTTTCCCACAATGGGATACATCTTACATGATCATGGCATTTACACTTGGCAAAAACCCCTTCTCTATTGGGGCAAAAATAGAATCATTCACTTGCATTTATCAACAATCCCCTTTCTCCGTTGGGGCAAAAACAGAATCATTTTACATCATTCATATCATCCTTTTACATCATTCATATCATCCACACTTACATCATACATCTACATTTACACCATTCACTTACATTTTTATTGCACAAATCTATCAATTGGCTCGTGAGATTCATTCTTCACTCACTCGCCAATTGAGGGGGTAAGCTACACAATCAAATTCTTTTGTCTTCAAGTTCATCTTCGCATTCCAATGAAAGAAAGTTGCTTCTTCATCAGGCCAAACCAGGTGTCTCGTATTTTTGCACCACATTGTGTTTCACGCAACATGGTACAAAAAGGGAGCATCTATAGACACCAAAATCTAGCCACTTGTCATCCATCCATGTTTCCCAATCTCCACCATCCATTATTTATATATATATATATTTTGTTAATATATATTTAAATATTAATATTTTATATATTATATTTATATATATTTAATAAATATATGTATTTATATGAATTAATCCCAGCCATCCATCATGTTTTAATATTAGCCATCCATCCGCCTTAATCCATGCCACTTACCTAGATTTAATCTCCACCCTTCCTCATGTTTTAATCTCGATCGCTCAAATTGTGTCGTCAAAACCCTAACATGTCTAAGGGAAGATTATAAAGAGGAGTCATTTTGATGACTCAACCCCTAAGTATTCAAATAATCCTTTTTGAAGCCTAACATTTTTGAGTTCCCTAAGTCCCCTAAGTTCTTCTTGGAGGTCTTAAACCCTAGCCCTATCATTTTCATCCTCACCCCACATCACCGTCGTTCGCATCTTCTGCATCCATCACCGTTCACCTAACATGGACCAGATCTAGTTTTGCAACCCTTACCTCAGCCATTGAATGTCTTCCAAGGCTTCTCGAATGCCCTCCAGAGCTTCTAGAGCACCTCTAGGTATTTTTGGTCATCACCGAGCACCCGTGGGTATTTCCCATTCTAGATTTGCAACCCTACGGCCCTCGGGTGTCGTCAGGGCATCTGTGCAACCCTCATATGCATCATCGACGAAGATAAAAACAATAGGTTAGCATTGTTTGACAAGGTAAATAATTTATTGCACTTATTTTATATTTTTATGCTTTGTTACAACTTTCATTGCAATACTAGGGTTTAGTGATTTTATTGCTTTTGAGGGTCTCACATAGTGGAGCCCTCACATATATTACTGATCCTTGTTATTGTTGGTTGTGTGCAGGTGTAAGAACTACATTCTTTGGAAGCTATTGAAGCTCGGGTGGCCCTACTCAAGATACACAAGCCCACCCACAAATTTGTTGGGATCGAATCAAGTGCGAAGACACCACCATTATTTTTAACTAGGGTTTCAGAGAACCCTAGTACATGTAACAATTGTATCAAAAGAAATAAGCAGTGTAAAACCCCACATTTGGGGCATACTGATTGTAACACTTGAGATCTACCGACAATAATAAAAGAGTTCATTTGTATTGTGCAATCATTGTGTTACTTTGCTTATTTATCATTTCATAGTTTATATTTGGTGTTGCTTGATTTTTGTATTCACACACTTATCTCTTCGTGAGGATATTTTTGTATAGCGATGAAATGAGTGAGGATAAGGGGTCAGGCTTCTCATTGAATTCAACAACTAACCTTCATTCCAGGTCTATCCATGATGTGATACTTCCATTAGGAAGGTTTCTATACTAGTACAACATCTTACCTTTCAAGGAGATAACCAATAACCTAATCATGACATCTTTGTCAGTAATATTGTGAAAAATGTCTAGAGATGCCATATTCTGACAATGTTCTTATGTGGTATTTCTAGTGCCATCATATGCAGGTAATGATTTTAGGGCTATGGAAGGAATGACAATCTGATTGGCAATGTTGAGGGATCATGTATTGTTCCAGGTGGGGTATCCTAGATTTTGGTTCTAGTTTTGATTTTGAGCCATTGCTTCCATATGGATAATCGAATCTCGAGAATAAAAATCAAAATATTTTTGATCCTTTAAAGGTGTTCAGAATGAGATAGGCTCAGGGAATACTGAAAGTTGTCACCTTAGGAAATTTAACTAAAAGAACTCAATAGGGTTCTCAAACAAATCAACTTTACATCTTGTAACCATGAAATATTTCTACTGCAAGGCTTTCTAGGTTTATGATTCAATAGAGTCATAGGGTTATTATTAGATAATGGATCATAGTAGAGCATCACCTAAATCTATACAAATAAAAATGTTAGACTCTTTGGGTCCTACCGGGTGTGCCAAAAACTTTTGGTCAGTAATCTACACCTAATGGAAGGATTGTGCGCCTTGCAAACTAGACCAACATTGAGAGGCCACAAGATGGTAAAATCTTGCAACCAATATACAGATAAGGCTAGTTCCTTATGGCTTTATAACTATTTTAGTGGAGCTTAGGGAAAACAAGGAAGAAAACAAAATAAGCTAACATGATAGAATTAAAATTGGACGGATCAGCCGCATCCAGATATATGCAAAGCAAAAGCAGAAATGCATTTACATGCACAAACCATCTAACAGACCAACCAATACACTTCAGATCTCACTATTGACATTCACCATATGTTGTAAATTCTAAAATTGATAAATTAATTGTTATAATCCATATTGCAGAATAACAACTAATTTATTTATCAAATTTAACTAGAAAAGCACAAACATGAAAAATACATACATATGTGAAATGATCGGAAGGCCAGACAATGTTCTGCTTATATTAATGTGTTTCCTATCTTGCATACAAACTGTAATGGCTCGGAGATTACCTTAGGAATGACGCATTCCACTATTTATAGGTATATATACATTGATTTCAAAATTGGATATTAATGGCAATAGGAAGGAAGATAACTCTTATAGTTGATAGTTGTCGCACTGGTACACTACTCCTTGGGATAGCATCAATCTTCTAGAAGGAGGTACATGCATCTAGTTTGATCTAAGACTTTGGATCCTCTGATATTTCTATCGAGTTCATCAATTCTCAGCTACCTCATCCTTTTTCTTGATTGATGATCCTCTAGTTAGGCGGTGAGTGACAGGCATTAATGACCTTGGGAACATTGCACCTAAAATTTGCACTTCTACGTACGAGTGTTGGACATTTTGAGTCCATGGAGTTGTCATTGATGTCAAGGCATGAAGTTGTCATTGATGTCAAGGAATAAGCTACCGTTGATGCCAAAAGGTCAAAAGGAGCAATGCAAAAGGTTGATGGCAAAAGAGCTTCATAATATTTATTTTTAATATTATGTGAAGCATAAGTAGAAGGGTTTTTATTAAAACCATGGATGAGCAAAAATAAAAGGTTTTTCATAAAAACCCAAGGAGGCTTTAAACCCTAAAGTCAAAATATTTAAATATTAATTTATAATATTTAAATTCTAAAGAATTTAAATAATTTATAAATTAAATATTTAAAGGCAAAGTCATAAGCGCCGACCTCAAATAAATTACCTCCATCGACGTGCATGGAACAAAGGCATAAAGGTATTTATACCTTAGCCAAAAACATTGGAAGTGCAATTCGATTAATATCCACAATACTCGGTGCAAAAGGCTCGTGCGAATTCAAAAAGGGAAGCACCTTCGAAGCGCTACGTGGAAGCAGGAGACGTGTTGGAGAAGGAGCCAAAGGGCTCTAAGGAAGGTGAAGAAGATAAAGCGCACATTGCACTTTAGTGGAGCAAGGTGAGCGCTTGGCTCACACGGCATGGAAGCCGCGGCCAAGGCGCTGCTGCAGCATAGGGTGCAGGATCGAATCCCATGAATTGTGGAGTGGAACAAGGTTTTTATAATTTGATTTTTTATTAATTGCCTATGCTAAGGTTGTTGGAGAGATAAGGTGTGAGTAATGTTTTTATTTACCTAAGTGGTAAATGGTAAATGTTGCTAGGGTAATTGTTGTTTTTACCTTAGGGAAGTAAAAATTAATTTATTGCATTTAGTGTTAAAGTGAATTATTCAATTTAAATGCAATATTGAGAAAGGAGTTATAAGTAGAAGTTGTGTTATATTTTAAAGGGGATTTTGATGAAATTTATGATGTTGAAATTTATTGTTGAGATGGAGCAATAAGGTGTATTTGGGATTTAATTTATCTTTGTGTTTGAGGTAAATTGTGAAAAGTGTTAGGGTGATAATTCTTGTCATCTAACCCTTTGTACTTGGCAAAAGAAAGTGGTGATAATTGAAATAGGTTTTGAAGATCATTCTTCATCAAAGAAAAAGGTATGGGCATATTCTTCCTTGGTTGAGTTGATTGGTTGGTTTTCTGGAAAACAACTTTGGAGTGAAAAGGACTTGATTAGGTTTCCTTATTGAGTTGTTGAGCCATTGTGAAATGAATGCTATGCACCTTGGTTTATAAGCATTGTTGTTGAAGTGAATGATTGAGTGAAGAACTTGAACTAGGGTTTGGAAAGAACATGAGTATCATTGTTATGTGAGATTGGTTGATAAGCATTGTTGGAAACATTTTGAGTGAGTGTTCATATGCTTGGACTAGGGTTTGTGAGCAAGGATTACTTCATTGAGTGATTGGTTGAGTAGAGTTGGTTGAGCCTAGTCAAGTGGATGTGTGAAGTGATTGTTCAAGTTCTATAAAACAAATTGTTCTATATTCTAAATTGATTTGAGAAAGAGGTTGAGTATGGATGAGTGTGAAACATATTGAGTCTCTAACAATTATCTATATGTTTTTATGATAAAAGAGAGATTGAAAGTGATTGAGAGTTTGTGAGTGTGAAGCATATTGAGTCTCTAACAATTCTCTATATGTTTCTAAAAGAGTAATTGAAAGTGATTGAGCATTGTGATGGATGTGAAGCATATTGAGTCTCTAAAAATTCTCTTTATGTTTCTATGAGATTGAACAAGTTCTAGTGTGGACTTGTTGAGAATATTTGACAAGTTCTAGTGAGGACTTGTTGAGAAAATTGGACAAGTTCTAGAGAGGACTTGTGGATAGATTAGTGTGAGATTTTATGGAAGCTTACAAGGTAGATTTGAGATAAGTCTTTGAGTAGACTTGTGAGCAGAGTTGATTGATTGATTTGTTCAAACCTTGGGTTAAGGTTTGGGGCAGATCTAGTAGTGTTGATTTATGATTGGATCAAGCTTTATGCTAAGGCTTGAGGACAGATATTGAGGATAGATTTGTGCTAGACCAAAGGACTAAGTTTAGTAGATCAGAGGATAGATATTGAGGATAGATTTGTGCTAGACCAAAGGACTATGTTTAGTATATATTCAAGGATAGAGTTTGGTGCAGATTTGAGGATAGGTTTGTGCCAGACCAGAGATAGATATTGAGCAGATTTGTGCTAGATCGAAGGACTATGTTTAGTGTAGATTTGAGATAGATATTTGAAGGTGATAGAGTATAGAGGATGATAGTCTCTAGTGGATAGAGATCCATTAGCCAGGGTAGTGAGGATAGGTGTCTTCAGTGGATAGAGATCCATTAGCCAGAGTAGTGGGGGCAATAATTCTTCTAGAAGATCACCAATCAGAGCTAAGGGGAAAGGAGTTCTCCTATGGATAGAGATCCACTAACTTGATTAGGGGATTGGTGTCTCCTTTGGATAGAGGTCCATAAACATTGTAATAGGGAAAGGATTCCCAAGAGATTGATTGAGAAAATTTTAGTGAAATATTTTCTCCATGGAGTAGCCCACATTGGGTGAACCACGTTAAATTGGTGTCTCTATTGTGTGTGGTGATTTGTACATTGCTTTGATTACTATTATTGATATTGCTATATTTACATTGCATAATATTGATTGGGAAAGAAAAGTAAAAAGTGGTCTTATACTGTTCACCCCCTCTCAGTATAAGCTTGTGTTCTTCAATTGGTATCGAGAGGGTTCCTTCGAAAGAGTTTAACAACTTGAAGGAAAATCTTTCAAGAACATAATGGATTCTAAGAATGGATCATCAGATAATTCAACACCAGTATTTGATGGAAGTGATTATATATATTGGAGTATGAGAATGAAGATTTACCTGATGGCACTTGGCAATGAAATTTGGGAAGCAGTTGAAAATGGATACATACCACCAGTTGATCCACCTACAGATAAGGAAGGTAAGCTTCTACAACATTACAATTCAAAAGCAATGAATGCAATTTTGAGAGGTTTGCATAGAACAGAGTCCATAAAATTTATGCATTGTAAATATGCAAAAGGAATTTGGGATAAGTTGCAAAGTATATATGAAGGAGATAAAGGTGTCAAAAAGGCAAAGATACGAAATCTCAAAGGACAATTTGAAGAATTAAGAATGAAGGATGAGGAAAACATTAGTACTTATCTACTTCGAGTAGATGAGGTTGTTAATGCTATGCAAGGACTTGGACTTAATGTTGAAGAATCAGATGTTTGTGATAAGGTCTTAAGATCTCTTCCAAAAATATTTAGTGAAAATATTTTTGCTATAGAAGAATCAAAGGATGGTGATTCTTTGACAAGAGATATGTTGCTTGGTATTCTTACAACTTTTGAGTTAAGAACAAAAGAGAACCTAATCCCCAGAAGGAAGCAACATTCAAAGCAATTAAGAAGACAAAGGGTAAGAAGTCAGAATCAAGCAATGAGTCATCCAGTGATGAAGAAGCAAATTATGGCAGAAGGAATAAATATTCAAGAAGATTTAAAGATGCAAAATTAGTTAGATGTTTCAATTGTGGAAAGTATGGTCACTATGCAACTGATTTTCAAGAAGCTAAAAATAACAATGATGAAGAAAAATAGGATCACAGGAACAGGGAATCAGAAAGATACAAGTACCAAAAGAAAAGCAAGGATGGACAAGGCAAACAAGGAAAGAAGTTCTTTCAAAGACAAAAGAGGAGCTACTATGCAGACAAGGCAAGTAAGTACTCAAGTGATAGTGATAATAGTTTTTTAGATAATGATAAATATGAAGTCCTATTTATGATTGAAGAAAAGAAGAAGTCAAGAAAAGGTCACCAATAATTCTCAAGTGTTTTAGATGTGGTAATTTTGGACATCTTGAAGATAGTTGTACAAGGAATGGTTTTAGTTTTAGTGATGATGAATATGAAGATACACTTGAAGGACCAGAAGAAAATATTCTAATGGCACTAGAAGAAGAAGAAGGTGATCCTATAGAAGACAAGTCAGAAAAGAATGAAGATGTTTCCAAAGGCAAACAAATAGAGGAAGAATCAAAAAAAGAAGGATTTGATCTTAAAGCAGAACTTATTTATGCTCTTGACACATTAAAGAAGGTAAGAAAGCAAAACTCTAAACTTGAATTTCAGTTTCAAGAATGTGATGAAGAGAGAGGAAAGCTTATAGAGGATCTAAATAAGTCAATGGCTAAGACAAAGAAGTTCAAGGATAAGTTAGAAGCAAAGGTCTTAGAATGTGAAAGGTTAGAACAAGAAGTAGCTCTACTAAGGGAAGATTTAGAAAAATCCAAGGATAAGCTACACAAGTTTGGAAAGAGTTCAAATATTATGGATAAGATGATCAAGGTACAAAGAAGGTCAACAAACAAGACAGGTCTTGGCTTTGAACAAACTCAAAAGAAACAAGAAGAAGAGTCAACCTCAAGTTCTGAAGAAGAAGAAACTTTAGAAGAAGTAACTTTAGAAGAAGATAGTGTAAGAGAAAGTGAGACTTCTGAGGATGAGTTGGACAATAGAAAGTTCAACAAGGAAAGGAACAATGCACAAAGAAGAAACAGATGGAACAACAATCAGAATAGGTTAAGAGAGACTAAGAGACCAATGAGGTCAAGACAAGGAAGTTTCAATGGATGATGTTTCTCATGTCATAGATTTGGGCACATGGCTTCATAGTGCAGGACACATGAAAGATAGGAATATGGGAATTTTAGGAACAGACAACTTTTCCATGGGTATTGCTACTCATGTAATCAGTTTGGTCACAAGGCAATGAATTGCAGGGTTCATGACAGAAAAGGATATGGCTTCACCAGGAGAAATCCTAAGATATTTGCACCTCCAAGGAATAATAACATTAAGTGTTATAAATGCAATAATGATGGACATACAACAAAGTGGTGTAGAGCAGACATTCCAGAATCAAGCATGAACAGGAACAGGAACAAGAACAGGAATATGGACATGGACAGGAATAGGAACAGGAACAGGAATATGGATATGAATAGGAACAGGAATATGGACATGGACAGGGATAAAAATAGGAACAATCAAAGAAATCAGAAGGATCAGATGAGAAGGAAAGAGGATAAAGGTAAAGACCAGTGCTTGTTGGGAGTAGAAATACTCCCACCCCAGAATTAACCACCTCAAGAGGAGGTGGGGGAGGGGCTAAGCTAAGAGACTCATTCTTAGCCCCGAGCCCCAAAGGTGACCCTTTGCCATTGATGTCAAAGGGGGAGAGATTTGAGTAAGGGGGAGAGATTTGGTTTAAGGAGAGAGCATTGAGACAGGGGGAGCAATGTCCCAGGGGGAGTAGAACAAGAAAAAGGTCAAGTGTTTGGTAAAAATAATTTGGGTTGCCATCAATGACAAAGGGGGAGATTGTTGGACATTTTGAGTCCATGGAGTTGTCATTGATGTCAAGGCATGAAGTTGTCATTGATGTCAAGGAATAAGCTACCGTTGATGCCAAAAGGTCAAAAGGAGCAATGCAAAAGGTTGATGGCAAAAGAGCTTCATAATATTTATTTTTAATATTATGTGAAGCATAAGTAGAAGGGTTTTGATTTAAACCATGGATGAGCAAAAATAAAAGGTTTTTCATAAAAACCCAAGGAGGCTTTAAACCCTAAAGTCAAAATATTTAAATATTAATTTATAATATTTAAATTCTAAAGAATTTAAATAATTTATAAATTAAATATTTAAAGGCAAAGTCATAAGCGCTGACCTCAAATAAATTACCTCCATCGACGTGCATGGAACAAAGGCATAAAGGTATTTATACCTTAGCCAAAAACATTGGAAGTGCAATTCGATTAATATCCGCAATACTCGGTGCAAAAGGCTCGTGCGAATTCAAAAAGGGAAGCGCCTTCGAAGCGCTACGTGGAAGCAGGAGACGTGTTGGAGAAGGAGCCAAAGGGCTCTAAGGAAGGTGAAGAAGATAAAGTGCACATTGCGCTTTAGTGGAGCAAGGTGAGCGCTTGGCTCACACGGCATGGAAGCCGTGGCCAAGGCGCTACTGCAGCATAGGGTGCAGGATCGAATCCCATGAATTGCGAAGTGGAACAAGGTTTTTATAATTTGATTTTTTATTAATTACCTATGCTAAGGTTGTTGGAGAGATAAGGTGTGAGTAATGTTTTTATTTACCTAAGTGGTAAATGGTAAATGTTGCTAGGGTAATTGTTGTTTTTACCTTAGGGAAGTAAAAATTAATTTATTGCATTTAGTGTTAAAGTGAATTATTCAATTTAAATGCAATATTGAGAAAGGAGTTATAAGTAGAAGTTGTGTTATATTTTATAAAAGGGATTTTTGATGAAATTTATGATGTTGAAATTTATTGTTGAGATGGAGCAATAAGGTGTATTTGGGATTTAATTTATCTTTGTGTTTGAGGTAAATTGTGAAAAGTGTTAGGGTGATAATTCTTGTCATCTAACCCTTTGTACTTGGAAAAAGAAAGTGGTGATAATTGAAATAGGTTTTGAAGATCATTCTTCATCAAAGAAAAAGGTATGGGCATATTCTTCCTTGGTTGAGTTGATTGGTTGGTTTTCTGGAAAACAACTTTGGAGTGAAAAGGACTTGATTAGGTTTTCCTTATTGAGTTGTTGAGCCATTGTGAAATGAATGCTATGCACCTTGGTTTATAATTTATAAGCATTGTTGTTGAAGTGAATGATTGAGTGAAGAACTTGAACTAGGGTTTGGAAAGAACATGAGTATCATTGTTATGTGAGATTGGTTGATAAGCATTGTTGGAAACATTTTGAGTGAGTGTTCATATGCTTGGACTAGGGTTTGTGAGCAAGGATTACTTCATTGAGTGATTGGTTGAGTAGAGTTGGTTGAGCCTAGTCAAGTGGATGTGTGAAGTGATTGTTCAAGTTCTATAAAACAAATTGTTCTATATTCTGAATTGATTTGAGAAAGAGGTTGAGTATGGATGAGTGTGAAACATATTGAGTCTCTAACAATTCTCTATATGTTTCTGTGATAAAAGAGAGATTGAAAGTGATTGAGAGTTTGTGAGTGTGAAGCATATTGAGTCTCTAACAATTCTCTGTATGTTTCTAAAAGAGTAATTGAAAGTGATTGAGCATTGTGATGGATGTGAAGCATATTGAGTCTCTAACAATTCTCTTTATGTTTCTATGAGATTGAACAAGTTCTAGTGTGGACTTGTTGAGCAGATTTGGACAAGTTCTAGTGAGGACTTGTTGAGCATATTTGGACAAGTTCTAGAGAGGACTTGTGGATAGATTAGTGTGAGCTTTTGTGGAAGCTTACAAGGTATATTTGAGATAAGTCTTTGAGTAGACTTGTGAGCAGAGTTGATTGATTGATTTATTCAAACCTTGAGTTAAGGTTTGGGGTAGATCTAGTAGTGTTGATTTGTGATTGGATCAAGCTTTATGCTAAGGCTTGAGGATAGATATTGAGGATAGATTTGTGCTAGACCGAAGGACTAAGTTTAGTGTATATTTTAAGGATAGTTTAGTGATCAGAGGATAGAGATTGAGGATATATTTGTGCTAGATCGAAGGACTATGTTTAGTACAGATTCGAGGATAGAGTTTGGTGCAGATTTGAGGATAGGTTTGTGCCAGACCAGAGATAGATATTGAGCAGATTTGTGCTAGATCGAAGGACTATGTTTAGTGTAGATTTGAGATAGAGCTTTGAAGGTGATAGAGTATAGAGGATGATAGTCTCCAGTGGATAGAGATCCATTAGCCAGGGTAGTGAGGACAGGTGTCTTCAGTGGATAGAGATCCATTAGCCAGAGTAGTGGGGGCAACAGTTCTTCTAGAAGATCACCAATCAGAGCTAAGGGGAAAGGAGTTCTCCTGTGGATAGAGATCCACTAACTTGATTAGGGGATTGGTGTCTCCTTTGGACAGAGGTCCATAAACATTGTAATAGGGAAAGGATTCCCAAGAGATTGATTGAGAAAATTTTAGTGAAATATTTTCTCCGTGGAGTAGCCCACATTGGGTGAACCACGTTAAATTGGTGTCTCTATTGTGTGTGGTGATTTGTACATTGCTTTGATTACTTTTGTTGATATTGCTATCTTTACATTGCATAATATTGATTGGGAAAGAAAAGTAAAAAGTGGTCTTATACTGTTCACCCCCCTCTCAGTATAAGCTTGTGTTCTTCAACGAGCACCTAGTACTGGATGGCTACGATAGTGGGTACATCCTTAGCTTTGAATTTTGAGTAATGAGGAGAGCTTTGCACACTAGGCATGTGCTTTCTTCATCAATATTTCCACCCACAGAGGTACTGGGTAAGAGGGCAAACATTTCTATAGACCTTCACCCATTTCATGCTCGTATATCCCACTTGGTATGGGCAAGAGCTTCTATCCTCCCCAATGGCGGGGTTGTACGATTTTTCCAACCTCGCTAGCCACTTGAAACGTATACCCAAAAAGTGGGTGGGTCTTTTGGAAAATTCTTCCCAAGAAGTTTGTGGACCCTTTGGAGAGTTCTACCCAAGGCCAAGGGCAGATCATCCACATGCTCTATCACCCACCCTATTTCCATCTGTCATCCGCCCACTACTTTTGTTGACTTATTACCGTTGTTGCCACTATTATATTTTGCCCATCCATCAATGTCTTCAAAATTTTGTAAACTCCCTTTTATAGAGCCATCATCATGCAAAAGGTATATGGGTGTGGCAAAGCAAAATTTGCACCCACACATCTATGTTGGGGATGTTCAATTAAGGGTGTTTTTATCCACTCTCCATATTAATATGCAAAGGGAAAATAGATTAACTAAATATGAGGTCAAGGACAAAGAGGTTAGATTTTTATTATGCTTTGAATTTCCTCAATATAGTCTTGTGATTGAACATCATTTTATCCTTATAGCCAAAGAAAATATTAGAGTGGAATATGTAAACTATCATAATCTTTGCATTTAGGAATTTAACCACTTTGGAAAAATGGGGTTTGAGATAGCTAAAATGGCCTATTATAATATATGGGATAATATGGGGGTTTCCTTAAGAAAGTGAGATCCCATATCCCCTAGAAACCTAGAATGGTCCTATCATAGAGACCAACACCACTATTGTTGGCTATAGTTCCATCATATTATCTATCCTTGTAATACAATAGGGAATAATTTTAAGAGTGGATGGATGAAATTATTCAATTCAGTGGATATCGCATACATGATGGTAAGTTTTTACCATTAACATTGGAAAATTTGATCTCAACACAATAATATAAAATTAAAATACATGAGGACATACATTGGTTTAGGCATGGGGGAGTGATGAGGCCGCTAAATTTCCTTTTTTTGTGCATATTCTAAACTTCTTTTGTGCTATATAAACTTTTTAGGACATCATAATTCACCTGAATATCATAGAAAGCATGGTAGATAAGGAAAATATAGTACTAAATTAGATAAGATGAGTGTATGTTCTTCTAAGAGTAAATTAGAATGTGTTTACCATCTATTTGAAGAATGCTTGGCCTAGAAAGCATATTGAGATTTTACAGGATACCAACAGGGGGCATTTTGGTTAAAATTGTACTAGACCACGAAAGCATCAAACAACTAAACCATAAGAGCACCAAATGACTAGATCATGAAGAGCACTGGACAACCTGCATCATGTTGATGATAAGTGTTAACACACAAACACATATTTGACATGGTACGCTAAGCTAACACTAGAAGATGAGTATCAATAACAGGTAACGAAGGAAAGGTTGTGATGTGAGAATCCACCTCAAAGATAAGATAAAAATATTTGACATACTGGCTACCATTAAAATCATAAAGGAGAAGTGCATCAATGGCATCAATTCAAATTTGCATTGCTGAGATTAGAGCATTTGTTCTCTGGTATAACTACAATATTTTTCGATATCAAACAACATTAAAAGAGGTTGGTTGGATAGCATAACAAGTCAACCATTTTTAGATGTTCAAATGAAGCATAATTGATGCTCTCCAACCCTTATTTAGGCTATGATTGGAATTATGTCTTGTTTGTTTTCCCTAGATAACAACATTGATTGTAATTTGTGCTATGTCTATAAGTAGGGATGTGTGACAATTAGAAGGCTAGTAGTAATTTTATTTTGAACCTTGGATTATTAGTTGAGAACAATATATTATTTTGGACTCTCATGTGTACTGAGAACTTTTGTAGAAAATATTGCTAAAGATAATAAGATTATTGTAATTTTTGTTCCTATACTGGATTATTTTCTCTTTTCTTGCCATTATAGAGCTTGGGTCCAATCCAACGTGGAGAGGAGAGGATTATTCTATCATGTTTGGGTAGGTATTCCATAGTGTGATTTATTAATTATATTTATTGGTTGTCAATTGTTACTTTCTGTTGTACTGTAGGCTGCATATTTCAATTTGTGAATGTTACTTTATGTTTTGATGTTCTATATTTTGTAATTCACTCCTAGGAGGAAAAACTAGAACATAATTAGATATTGGTAATTAGAATAATTAGTTTAAAATTTAATTCATGATTTTACATTTCAAGGGTGTGAACTTAGCTAATGATTTTAATTTCAATTTTCTCGTGAAAAAAGTGTGGTAGAATTAATTAGTTTTGATTTCAACATTTCCATTCTGAAATAATTTTCATTTTAATTAATGCAAGTTTAAGTGTGAGACTTTGTGAGTATTCAATTTCAGCATATATATACTATATAATACCCTACCAAAAACCTTACTATCTAAACATTTCCTAGTGCATATAACCTACAAACACCACACTAAATTTAACAAATTAAAGTGTGGTTTAATGACACCTACCATCCCTTGGTGCATTTATTAACAAGGATTGATTAATCTTATACCCTAAAAATTAGACAAATACAACATCTCCAACTGGTACTCTATAATTCTTCTCAATGTATCCTACAAAACTATTACAAAAACTCTAGCTATTTATCTCAAATTGGATGACTAGAGCATTGTTAGTAGTGAACAAATAAATTCATACTTGATAGTCTAATGCTTTCTTGGTAATAATCCTATTTGGACCAATGTTGTAATTCACACCTATTTACAAAAATAAACAAAATCAATCTATCCACTCACATTTTATATAGAAAGCATAAAAATTGACATAATATAAATTGTAACAGCCCAAAAATACCAACCCATTTTTTTTAACAAATTATTATAATAAAAGGTTCACAAGGGGAAAACCCTTCCTTTATCTTTTTAGCATACAAGGCTTCACTATATTATAGTTTCAAGTCACTGTAGATGATACTTAGTGGACAAGAGTGGCCAACTCTCATGGTTTATAGGATTCACCTTACTAAACCTACTCATTTAGAAGGATACCAAAAGTGGTCTCCCCACCTTTCCCGTACCCTCACCGACATAGGGAAATATGACCATGACGTAGGGATTATCTTTTAAGGCCCATAAAACTTAAAGGGTAACACATTCCTTAACCCTACTCTAAGTCCATCTAGGTAGGTTAATCAGTGTAAAGCCTTGGTGCTTAGTTAACACACCTTCGTGGGCTAACTAAGGTTATTACCATTTCATTTACAATAAACTTTATCTCCCGATCCTACATGTTCAAGGGATCACCACTACTATCTTGTGAATGGTTTTGAAAACTCTTAGTTGGGATAAATTCGATCCTACTTGTTCAGGGTGTAATGATTCACAAGGAACCTAACTTTTGTATTCACATAACTCCTTATAAGTTCATGAGTTCTTAGCTATTGCATCCTCACAACTTCTAAGACTCATCTATACTTGGTTATTGCATTTACGCAACTCTTCCCAATATTGGGTTTTATTATGACTTGATTTACAAGAGAAATTCTAACCACCCCAAGATAATCATCTCATAAATATATCTTGCATTTAGAAATATAATTCTAAAGTAAAGCAACATTCATTCCATTATATCAAAATAACTTTAAATCAAGACATAATCCATATAATCCAAAATGCTATGATAAATAAACATGAATTCATCTTAAACAAAAGTCATATTATGCTTAACCCAAATGCTTGACATAAAGCTTTAAAGGATGCATACTATTAACATAGGTGTTTTAGCATCATAACTAAAGCAACTAACATAACAAAGAATTATAGTAGTTGATAAAGCTTAATACTATCCAAAATAAAAGGTTGATGTAAACACCATAATGTACAAAATTGAAGCAACATAATCTTTCGGTTTGTACAATAATCAAATTTACAAAACTCCTTGAACAAAACATTCTTTTACATAGCCTTTGCTTATTTTTCCAAATCAATTATACATTTTAGGTTCTATGAAAACATCACCAAGGTCTTCCAACCATCTATAAATCAACAACTCCTCTCCTAATAGGGTATCCACCCATGACTTATGAGGGATACTTAGGGATCATGACAACTCTAAATGCAATGCAACTTAATCATACCTTTTCTACTATGCAAACCATGCATTAAACAAATAAAAATAGGCCAACAAGAAGAGAATCCCATACTTCTCTTTATAATTATCCTTAACTCGCATAAGTCTTAGAAAACATTATAATAGTTTCTCTCTCAAAAACCAACATTCAATAATCCATCTCATAAAAGAGAATCCCATACTTCTCTTTATAATGATCCTTAACTCGCATAAGTCTCAGGAAACATTATAATAGTTTCTCTCTCAAAAACCAATATTCAATAATCCATCTCATAAAATAGAATCCCATACTTCTCTTTATAATGATCCCTTAACCCACAAGAGTCTTAGGAATCATTATAGCAATTTCTCTTTCAAAACCAACATTCATTAATCTATATTATAAAAGAGAATCCCATACTTCTCTTTATAATGATCCCTTAACCCACAAGAGTCTCAAGAATTATTATAGTAGTTTCTATTTCAAAACCAACATTCATTAATCTATCTTATAAAAGAAAATTCCATGCTTCTCTTTATAATGATCCCTTAATCCACACGAGTCTCAGGAATCATTATAACAATTTTTTTTCAAAACCAACATTCATTAATCTATCTTATAAATATAATCCCATACTTATATTTTATTTTCTTCCAACACAATGTCACAAAGGATAAAGAAACATAAGCATTTACTAAATAAATATTTTCTAAGTACCAAAACCCATTCCTTTATTAATGATCTATAAAAACAATGAAAGATGTATTTTCTAAAGCCATTACTTATAAATAAAGCAACATACATTCTATTAAAAAAAGGAGAATTTTATAATCTAAGAAAGTTCTAAGTTAACTTTTATTATAAATAAAAAGAGACTTTCATATCTTGGAAAGAGCATCAATAAAACTAAAATAATCATGACTATACAAGAACCATGATCATACATAACCATCAAAAAACATTAAAAAAAAATATACATAAGCCAAATATTGGATGCATGAAAACAAATCATACAGGTAGTCGATCTAACCTAAACCAAAGGAGATAAACATAGTCGGGCTTCAAGTTAAGACAACCCTTCAAGGTTAAAATTTTTTCAAGCCACTAAACTCATCTAACACAAGAACAACCCATGGGTTTAGAATATGGCAAGCACATGTTGAATACAATATAGATTTGTGTAGCAAAGGATGAAATGTACGTGGCTAAGAGTGGAAAAACCCTAACTATAAGAAAAATAAAGCATCACCGAAAGAACATGCTAAAAATAAAGCCAACCAATGATTGGAATCTATGTAAAATAAAGGCAAATGACAAGAACGAAACGACACTCAGATATCTACAACAATATGTAGGCCGAACTAAGGATGAGCTATGGAAACATTAAGGAGAGTTAAACTAACATAAAAGAGATCATCAACTATAACTAAAATTATATAACACAAACAACAAAAAGAGGATAATACTTGGTTATCAAGCTTTCCCTACATCTCCAACAAAGGATGTTGCACTGCTTCGAAAATCCCTTCTTCCTCAAGCCTTTAAGCTCCCCTCTTTTTTTCTCCAAAACCAAATCCCCCTTCCATGTATTCTATCTCCTTTTCAAAATGATCAAGGTGAATTCTTTTCATGGAAGAGGTGGCATTTTCCAAGCACAATAATACATTACCTTTAATGCCTCCTTCATGCCATTAAAGGTGCCACCCAAGCATGATGGACAAAAGAAGAAGGCTAATTTAAATTGCAAGCCATTTAATTAAAACTAAACCTTAGAGGAAAGCATTAATAAAAGTATTTTCCAATAATTTTATTTAATAATTAGCTTTTGGGTATTGGGCATTATCTTTTGTTTTCTAAAATATTAATGTCACCAAATTAATACTTTACTAGTCTAAGTATTAAAATCATCATTAAATTAATACTTAATAATTCCAAAGTATTAATGTTTTCAATTAAATAATTCTTGTCAAACATAAAATCTATGCATACCATAAACAACATAGATTCACACCAATATTACACACCATTATTTTATCCTTAAGTAGGTGGTCTCCTTTAAGATAGTCTAAAACTATCGCCAACCTATTAAGGAGACTCATTGCACATGCAACTTCTCGACCCAATGGTGTGAATATAGAAACAAGCAAAATGCAAATGCATCTACATGAAGGGTGATTTGTTACCCTAAGTTGTCAATGACCGAGTCATCACCATCATTTCCCAAAATATCTCTCTTTGTAGATGGTTCACCCATATGGTCCCACCAAAGAGAGCACCTAGTCCTGCACCTACAAATATGTTAGCAGTACCATATTTCAAGCTCAAAAGAATGCAATAATCCCATCATAAAGACATCATAAAAATAAAGCTATGCCATTAAATATTCATAACAAAACATAGTTCATTATCCATAAAGAGTTTTGCCAAGGAGGGTTGTTAAATAAATAGATAGTGGGAACCCATAGGTGCCATAAATAATCACAATATTATCCATAGATAAGGATCACAACACTCCAATATAATGGATGGAGTACTAGGGGATATTTATACCAATACCAAAATCTAAATTACATAAATTAAGTTAACCTAAATCGACATAACAAGAGGTATTTAGGTTAATTACAAGTTATAAAGTGTCTTTAATCATAACAAGGTTAACCATGATCCATAGGGATTACATAACAAAATAATATGAGAAATTAGATACATTTATACTATTATTGCCTGTATGCCTATATAATATTGCTTAATAAAATGTCAACCTTGGACATAAGTCAAATTACACTTTCAACACCCAAGAATCTAGTTAATATGTTATTCTTTTAAATATTGATTTTGATAAGGACTATCATAGAATAAGATAGGACTCCATCCTAAAAATATTTAAGTGGCATGTAGTTGGTGACGGGTTTTACATACATATATAATTTCTTTTTAGAGATGTATCAACTCAAGTTCAAGCCAATGGCATCCTTTTAAATGACTTTAAACTATAGTGATCAATAAGATAAGAGTACCTTCTGATACCTTTGATTTGTCATAAAAACTAATACACTAGACCATTTGCTGAAAAGGGAAATTATCAAAGGCCTAATAAAGGGGTTTAGACTTCTAAATAATAATTTTGCCATCAATTCCCATTGTGCAAATGATTCTTTACTTTTTCCTATAAAATTAAAAGGAAGAAATTAGCTCTACTCAAGAAGTGCTCCAAGTATAATGTAATGTACTTGGAACTCAAATTAACAACTTCAAAACAAAGGCAATATTTTTCTCATCCAATTGACAAATGGGTAACATCTTGTTGCATGGAGGGTTATCCTCCATGTGTAAATTACAAGATATTTGGAGATCCAATTTGGAATTAACATCTCTTCCAAAGAAATGTGGAATTGGATTATGAAGACGTTTTATACAAAATTTGAAATCTGCCCTATTGATTGTTTTTTGCAGGCAAATTTAAATAGTAAACAAAGTGTTATTGGCCTCTCATATTTATTACTCTTCTATGTAGTTAGCATCTTACGGATCTTACCAAAAGCTTACTTAGGCAATTCATAAACATATATGGTCCAAATAGGTTGGCACTAATAGTATGATAGATATCTCCTAAAATTTATGTATTGTGACCAAAGCCAAAGGAGGGTTTTGCACTCCTAACATACTAACACAAAGTAAACCACCTATTAGTAAATGGGTTGTTAGGGTTTTGGTTATTCTAGAACCTTAGAAAGTTCTCTTTAGACATAAAATTAAATCTGCAACAATTAAGGGAAAGTGGAAAAATACATCATAGAAAGATATTTAAATTCTAAATATTTCTAAATTAAAGGATCTTTAGCTTTGATAAAAAAATAGTCTACTTGGTGAGAGGTGGAACCATCCTTACTCAAAACATTAATATCTTTTCCATGGACTCAATGTAGAGCATGTAATGAAACAAATTAAAAAAACAATATTCCATATCATTCACCAAATATTCATAATAGAAATATATTTAAAACAATAAATATAACAAACTATTAAAAATATAGATCCAAAATTTAGAATAGTGTAAGCTAATCAGAGAGGGTAAATTCTCTTAGCCACTCAGATAAAAGTCTTTTTATGCATACTAGATGTGATAAAATTTAGAAGAATGAATTGATGATTCAATTACATCACATTTCCTCCTATTTATAGTCCAATAAGTAACATAAACCAAACACTAATGCTCAAGGAATGACTAATCCTAACATAAGGGTTCAATCCAATCAAATAAAAATAGCAAACATGACTACATCTAGTTAGTTACATGGTCACCCCTCTCAAAAATAATTGTTCTTAAAGCTAGAAAATTTTAGAAAGTGGTCATTGGATCCCACATTGTGCTTTCTTTGTAAAGATACTTTCACTTTATGAGTAGCTCTTGCGCTGGCAAGACTGCAAATTATATATTTAAAATTGTAACATTGATTTTATTTTTAGTTTAACTTGACCTTATTCTTCTAACTCTAGAAACTCCATTTGGGACTACACGTTTTGAGCAAGCACATACTTAAGTTAAGATACATGAAAAATGGTGGATTTTGGAGGTAGGTGGAACTTCAGTTAATAATCCACATCCTCAATCTTGAAAACCACCTTGAAGAACCATACAATATGGGTATAAGCTTTTGAATACACTTAGTCTTGATATGGAGATGCTTATATTTATAGATCCTCAAAAGACCATATCACTAACCTCAAAGTATTGTTTTGAGTGGTGTAAATTTTATTTTATATAATTTTGAGCTTGACAAATATTGACCTTGAGAAGGAGAATAAATTATCCCTACTAGAGGAAGGCATCCACTTGATCAACATGAGAGGACCCCAAAAAATAAAATTTCAATAATGGTGGTTTTTCCCATACAAAGCCTTGAATGGGAGCATCTTAGTGGAAATATGATAAGCAGTATTGTACCACTACTCTACCAATAGAATCCATTTAACCCATTGATATTGCTTATTTTGGGAAAAATATCATTGATAAATGCCTAGGCATTTATTCACAACTTTTGTTTGTCCATCGGTATAATGGTGATAGGAAGATCTCATATTAATTTGAGTATATTACTAAGAGTGAATAATTTATTCCAAATATTGGTAGTTAAAATAGGGTTACAATCACATACAATAGAATTGGTCATATCATGCAATTTGAAAATAAAATCAAGACATATCTTAGCCACCTTGTTAGAAATTTATGGGTGTTATAAGGCATAGAAGTGAGTATATTTGGAGAGGTTATTAACAACCAAAACAATCATTCTTACCCTTTAGCATAGAAATACAATTAATGAGGTCCATAAGGATGTGTTCCATTGGTGCTTAAGAATAGGAAGAGGCTATAACAATCCTAGAGTCTTAATTATTTTGTTCTTATTTTGCTAGAATACTTCATATTCTACAACAAACTATTTGATATTGACTTGCATTCCTTTCCTACAAAAATTACTTAACCTTATGATATATTTTGAGAAACCTAGAATGTCCTACTAAATGATAGGTGTACAATTCTTAAAGGATGTTGTTCTTAACTTGAGAGGACTATATTTGATAAATTCAGTCCTTATTACACATAATTCCATTGGACCAAGAGAACATTATATTGTGTGAGGCATCTACCTTAATAGCATGAATTAGACAAGCACTCTTGAGATCAAAATTTAATTCTTCATGAAGCTAAGTGATCCAAAGATAAAGAGGGTTATGTATAGCATAAATAAATGTCAAATATTCATACTTACAAGAAATAACTTCTACTACCATATTATTCTTTCCTTTATTATACATCTCATAATCATAGCCCAATAACTTAGCCTTTTGTTTTACTCCAAATAAGAGAAACACTGCTCCAAGAAAGTACTTGAAACCTCTATGATAAAAATTTTAATAAAATGTCAACCTAACAAGTATGGATTTTGTTTTTTTATGATATGTAGGATGGATAACTTATCTTTTTCATAAGTGAATTTACTTGGGTTCTTGTAAAAGAATTATTTTCTTTCATAAGCTGGGAGATGACCTTGCATAAAGATAACATTGATTCCAGTTCCAAAAACATTACATTCAATGATAAAGTTAAAAATATTCAATATATAAGTGGAAGATAGGCTTATTTTAAGGTATTAAAGGATTTTGTAGCTTCTTTGATCCAAACAAAGACATCCTTCTTGGTTAAATTCATCAAGGAAACTACAAATTTATCATAATTTTAGAAAAATTTCCTTTAATACCCCATGAAACCTTTAAAAAAACCATAAAATTCTTGATAGATTTAGATACAACCCAATATTACATTAACTTAATCTTGTTAGGATCCACCTTGACACCTTCATGAGATACAATGTGACCCATATCTTCTAGTTTAGAAGCCCCAAAGAGCAATTAGGCCTTTTGACATATGACGATTCTTTCATTACAATTTTGATAATCTATTCCACATGGTGTAAATGGATTGCCCATGACTTAATGTTGATGTAATTACTTTGATGATTTGAATGATTGGATTGGAAATATTCCTACAAGATTGTCTTACCCAATATAACATAGCAAACATTAACTACCTGGATGCAAGTACCATGTGTTGGGTGGTTGTAACCACTTCAAATTACATTCACACTAACTATGATGTTATTAACTCCTAAAATTCCCCCCTTATTACATAATAGTTTAGAGAAATTCTTTAAACTTAATTCGTGCAAGTGGCTTGGTGAAAATATCTAAATTTTATTCCTAAGTAGGGAAAAATTGAGCTAAATATTGTGTTGTTGAACATGTTCATTTATGAAGTGATATTGAACTTCAATGTGTTTGGTGTGCTCATGGAACACTGGATTACTAATAAGTTTTAGTACACCTTGATTTTCATAATACATGGTTTTTAATTTAGTTTGTGGGACACCCATACTTGATGATATACATTTCAATCATATTGCCTCACAGACAGCTCCTTCTACAACACAATATTTTGCTTTGATGGAAGATTGAGCAATTATTTATTGTTTCTTACTTTCCCATGATATAGGTGTAGATCCCCCAAAAAATACATATCTAAAAGTGGATTTTCAATCATCAATACATCCTGCATAATCTACATCTGTATAACTGGTTAAAAAAAATTGACCACTCTTCTTAAATTCTAGACCATACTTAATTGTACCTTGGACATACCTTAAGACCCTTTTTGCTGCTTTCCAATGATATATTTTTGGTTCTTGCATGTATCGTGAGGGGTAACTTATTTCAAAGCTAATACTTGATCTAGTCTATGTTATATAAATGATACTTTCCATCAATTGGTGATAGAGAGTTACATTTATTGGAGGAAAAGAGTCAAACTATTAGAGTTGTAGCCCTGGTTCCATAGGAGTCATCATCAACTTAAAATTGTCCATGTGATACTTCTCAAGAAGTGTCCTTGCATATTTGTGAGATAAATACATGATTATATGTTTTCCATACTTCCAATCCTAGGTAGTAGTGCATTAGTCCAAGGTCGGTCATGTAAAAGGAGCTTTGAAGTCCTTTATTGCTAGAATCATTTTTTAGAACTTTGTGTGATGATCAAATCACCCACATATACAATGATGATCACAACTTATTTCTATTATTATTTATGATATAAAATTGGATCATATGGATTTCTCTTGAAACCATATTTTTCAAAATGTTCATCTATTTTTATATACCAAGCTTGAGGTGCTTGTTTGATACCATAGAGATATTTGATCAATTTATACACCTTTGTTTCTTGTCTAGGTGTGACAAATTCCTTTGGTTGAGTCATGTAGACTTCTTATTAGTCTCAATTGAGGAATATACTTTTCACGTCCACATGATGAATCTTCCATTTAAATTGTACAACTAGTGTAAAGATCATTTCGATGATCTTTATTTTTGTTGTAGGTGCAAATGTTTCTTCATAGTTAATACCTTTCTTTTGTGTATAGCCTTTGGATACAAGTCATATCTTGTATTTGTCAATGCTACAATATGATTTATATTTGATCTTGAAATTCCATTTGCATCCAATGACTTTCTTCAATGATGCAAGGTCAGTAAGCTGCCAAGTCTTGTTCTTCATTAATGCTTGATATTTAGTATCTATAACATTATTCCAAGAATTAGATTGAAGAGCTTCATGTACTGTGGTTGGTTCAAAAACTTGTTCAACAATTCTCATTAGGGTTAAATTTGCTTCATAATTTTCCATACTACATGTCCTTAGTCCCATGGTAGATGTGTTTGGAACTCCATCTATCCCTAAAAAATTTTAATGTACTAATGTACCACTTAGGTATTTTTGTGCATGATGTGGTTTAGCAAATTGGTCCACATATCCTTCATCATTGTTGTGCCTAAAAATTTTCTCATTAGCATCTTATTCGTCTTCATCACTTTGAATTATTATTAGAATATTAAGGTGACTTATCTTCCTCATCAAATATATTTTTTGGTATTCAAATAAAATAATCTATAGGATTTTGATTCATCACTGTAGCC
The DNA here is from genome assembly GCA_028583015.1 of Wollemia nobilis. NCBI lineage: Eukaryota > Viridiplantae > Streptophyta > Pinopsida > Araucariales > Araucariaceae > Wollemia > Wollemia nobilis. The sequence continues at coordinate 4,250,754 of JAQPPZ010017221.1, forward strand.
AAATAGAATGCATTGATGAGACTTCTCATCCAAATTTTGTCCCTTCTCATTTGGAATATGCATATATGCTATACAAAAAAACACATGAATATGATATATTGATGGCTTAAGTCCTATCCATACTTCTTTTGGAGTGATGTGTGTGAATGTGAATTTGAACAACACCAAACAATATATTTAAATAAATGAATGAACAAAGCAGAATGAACACAAATGATTGCACAGAAATAAAATTTTATTCTTATTGTTGGGTGGATCTCTGATATTACAACCAAATGTACCCCAGATAGGGGTTTACAATACTTTATTATCCAATACAATAATTTCAATATGCTAGGGTTCTTTGAAACCCTAGCTAACAAAGAAGGATGGTGTCTTCACGCTTGAATCGATCCCAATAGAGGTGAGTGGGCTTTTTGATATCCTATGCAGGACCACTCAATGCTTCAACAGCTACCAATGATATGATCCCTGCACCTGCAAATAATAAAGAACATACAAATGGTCAATAATACCTGTGAGGGCTCCACTACGTGAGATCCTTTAAAATATATTATTACTAACCCTAGATGTTGCAGAATAACATTGAAAGCAATAATCCAAGAATGAAATAAGTACACACAACTTGCTTACCTTATCTCACACTGATTTGTGGTCTTCTGATCTTCGTCATTATTGCAAAAATCGGTGCACATATGCCCTAGCGACACCCGAGGGGTATGAAGACATAAAAACTAGGGTTGTGAATGCTCGTGAGTGCTCAGTGCTGGCAGGAGGTTCCCAGAGGTGCTTGGCAATGGCAGAAAGCACCTAGAGATGCTCAAGGATGATAGGAAGTACCCAGAGGTGTTCGGGGAACTCGGAGGGGTGTTCTGGAAGTGGGGCAGAATCTGTAGAAGCAAATCTAGTTCATGTGAGGTGGACGACGATTGATGCGAAAGCGATGGTGAACAAAAGTGAAGGAAAGGATAACTTAGGGCCAAGTACTTGGGGATTCAAAAAAATCCAGACTTCTTAGGGGTTGAGTCATCAAAATGACTCCTCTTTATAATATCTCCTAAGGCACATTAGGGTTTCAACGACACAATTTGTGTGGTCAAGATTAAAACGTGATGGAGGGTGGAGATTAAATCTAGGCATGTGGCATGGATTAAGGTGGATGAATGGCTGGGATTAAATCATGATGGATGGTTGGGATTAATTTATATATATATATATATATATATATATATATATATATATATATATATATATATATATTATTATATTAAAATATATAAAATATTAGACAAATATATAAATATATATAAATAATGGGTAAATATGGTGGGAAACTATGGATGGATGACAAGTGGCTAGATTTTTGTGTCTATAGATGCTCCTTTTTATACCGTGTTGTGTGAAACACAATGCGGTGCAAAAATACAAGACACCTGGTTTGGCCTAATGTAGAAGCAACTTTCTCTTGTTGGAATGCAAAGATGAACTTGGAGACAAAATAATTTTGATTGTGTAGCTTACCCCCTCAATTGGCAAATGAGTGATGGATGCATCTCATGAGCCAATTGAAATATTTGTGCAGATGATTGTGTGAAATACATGGTGCAATTGTGGATGATATGAATGATGTAAATGTGATGTTGTTTTTGCCCCAACGGTGGAAGGGGATTGTTGAAATATGCAAGTGATTGATTCTATTTTTCCCTAACAAAGAAAAGGGGTTTTTACCAAGTGTAGATGCCATGATCATGTAAGATGTATCCCGTTGTGGGAAAATAAAAGTCAAATGTGGTTACCCCAAGTTTGGGGTGATTCCATGTTATTGAAGAATTTGCCTTTTGATGTCATTGAAATGCAAAGTTATGAAGATGCAATAAGAAAAGGAGTCAACTTTGGAGGGTCGGCTAGTGACTATCAATAAATTCTTGCAATTGGAACCAATCACCCTAGCAAGGGCCAGTCGCCATGATGACTGTCAATGTAAAGAGAAATAATGATATATGATGTCATCCATGTTTTAGGCCCCACAAACAAGGCCATCAATGACAGTTGTTGAGCAAATTGGTCTTGGCATAGTTTCACTCGAAAGGTGAAGTACCAAAATTGATATCATTTTTTATCAATGAGATATGTGATGATGAAGATGTCCAAGTGTCCTTATGGTGATTTATTCATCCTACCGAATTGCATGGATGCAAGTCGCTGCAATCTCCAAGGAGATAGAATAGACCACTAGATATGAGGTTCACTTGAAATTGTATGTGAACTTGGAAAATGTGCAAATGCAATGATGATGTGTTAATGAGTGCAATGATGGAATTGATGATGAGAATGATGAAAATGGTCGTTTTGTGAAAATTTGGACCGTTTTGGAGTATTTTGTAACTTGTAATGTGATTTTTATGACTTTTGGTCGCAAGCAAAAATTATGAATCCAAAACAATTTTGGTTTTCACAAAACATGAAATTATGATAAAATTGATGTATGGATGCAATTTGAAGTGATTTGGTGGAGGTAAGATACCTTTTTGGATCAGTTTGTTCTTTTTGTCAATGTTGACACCAAACGTCGGTGGGTGCTTATTGCTTGCGCAAACGCCCACCAGAGTTTGGCGCTTTCCAAATGTAGGGAGGCGCCTCAATGCGCTAGGAAGCACCCATGGATGTTTCAGTGCGCCTAAAATAACTATAAAAGGCCTGTAGAGAGGAAATCAAGCTCATTTGTGCATCCACAAATTTTGAAAGCTGCGTCTGAGGGAGTGGAGTGAAGTGAGTGGTTGGTGAGCTACATAAGCTATGGCGATGGAGGGAGTGGATGTGGGGGCAGGTGTGTGCTTTTCCAAGGTAAGTGTGTTTGAAACTCTCTTTGTTTTTGTGCAAGAAAAAGAAAAAAATGTTTTTTCTCTTTTCTTTTGAAATAATGCAATGTATTTGACATGAATGCTTTGTGTTGTGTTGCAGCTGACAATTTTAGAGGCTCGACATTGATTTTTGCCTCTCATCTCAGGGATGAGGAAGGCGTTGAGGGAGGATGAGTGGGATTGGTTGGAGGCTGTTGGGCTAGTCGGGGCAGCTCGGGTAGATGTGGTGAGGGCTTATGAGGGGTATCTCTCTGCCTTGGTGGAGATATGGGATCCAGATAGGAGGACATTTCAGCTCCCTACTGGAGAGGTGATTGTGACACTTGAGGATGTATACCGCATCCTCAAGTTACCAATGGAGGGATTACGTGTTGAGGTTGGACATGACAAGCAACATGAGTTGAGCCACATGTTCAGGGATGGGTGGAAGGATGTGGAGGTGATTGGGTGGAGGGATTAACATACTTGTCCATGTATGTGGACAAGAATTTGGATGCCCTACCCACATTGGTGATGTTTGTGTTGGCCAACATAGTGGCCCCAAACAGTACTAGTTGTCGGTTCTCATGGAACCTTATCGGGTTGGTGTACGATATGATCACTACACCTCAGGTGTATGCATGGGATTCTACCTTATTGGCATAGTTGTACCAGGAGCTATATGAGGTGAGGAGGCAAAAGCACTAGGGACTAGGTTGTAGTTTGCTACTGCAATGCTAGGATTAGGAGCACTTCAATGTGGCTCGACCTATGGGTTTACCAACTAGGGGATGGGATAGGGAGCAACCCTATGCGATGAGGTGGCCAGTGGTAGAGGAGGTGCAACCGAGTCATCCTATTTGGATGAGTCAGTGGTACAGGGATTTATGGGTTGTATTTATGATAACTCAGGTGATATGGAGGCCATGGTGAGGTGCCATGTGGATAGGTGATGGGGAGCATCTACGATGGGTGTGGTAGGCTAGATGGGTGGTTGGGAGGCATACAAAGGAGGTGGAGTTGATCTAGTTCTCACGGGTGTTGTGATAGTTCGGATTGAGGTAGAGGGTTCCTGAGGCACCAATGCTCTACAGGTATCATCGAGATGAGACAGGTCTACCGTGTGTCAAGGCATGGAGGGCCACACTTGAGGATGATGAGGAGATGGATCTCCCCTATGTGGATGATGCGAGGACTACGAAGGAGTATGATGCATGGTTTTCTACTCAGTCGCCATGGGTACTAAGTCTAGCAGTGGATGGGGGTAATGGGTACAAGTATGGGGTTGAGGATGCCGACAAGGCTCCTAAGCATCGGAGGCACCTTCGAGCTACTAGTTGGGGGAGACATACTAGGAGGACACTAGATCAGGCTCCAAAGGTTGGAAGAGATGGAGATGGTGGAGATGGCATGGAGGATAGGGACAATATTCTGGATGGACCTCCTGGTCAGAGTGAGGATGATCAAGTGAGGTTGGAGCAGCTGGTAGCAGAGCACGATGCTATGATAGCTACTCGAGATACAGAGATAGCTCGACTATGGGATGGGAGGCAGCTTGGGAGGCGAAGATAGCTTGGTTGCATATGGATCTAGAGGCACGACCGATAGCAGGTGGAGGCGAGGATAGGATTGTGAGGCTCTAGGTAGATTTTCTAGAGGGGTGTCGTAGGTAGAGACATGATGTGCATCGCCTTTGAGCTCGGGATGGATATATCCGATTATTGGAGGATCGATTGATGGAGCATGATATTGGGCTTCCATAACCACCCTCCTCATCCATATCCGGGGTAGCTAGGACTAGTGAGTCTAGGCATATTTCTAGGTCTAAGGATCCTTCAGGGTCACAGGGGTCCTCTTATAGGCGTTAGCTAGTGCTTAGATGCACTTTTTGTATATGATCCTTGGTGCTCCATTGTATATAGCCTTTGGGATTTCATTGTACATGTGATATTATATATATATACATGGCTTTTACTTTTGTGTTATGCTTTTGTGTGAATGTTTTTGTGTGGATGTATGTGTATATGAATGATTAATGCAAATGTATATGGATGTTTAATGCATATGGAATGCGTATGAATGTAAGTTTATATGGATGATTAATGCAAATGTATGAATGCAAATGTTCTACTGATCATTCATAGTTGTTATTTTGCTTGGCCATGTTTTAGCATTGTTATTTAATCATAGGAACAAGACTAGTGGCAGGTGGGGTGAAAAGACTCATGAAATGACATGGATGTTGACATAGAAGAAGATATGGATGTTGATATAGAAGAATATATGGATGTTGATATGGAAGAAGATATGGATGTTGATATGGAAAACTGACTATTTTGCAGAGACTCGGACATACTAGTGGTATCAAACAAACTCACTAAATACTGCCTAATTTCTCTAAGACCAAATGTGTGTGCAGTGAATTCATTTACCGAATCATGAGCATGGTAATGACTCGAGGTAATCAAGAACCAATGTGTGTGCAAGTGAGTTCATTAATTCATCTTGAGTAAATTGGGTAAAAACCTACTATGGATGAGACCAAGAAGATATATTGTATGTATGTGCGGTAAGAAGTCTCTTTAAAAGAGACATCTCGTCACGCAAGAGCGTACTCCACTACCATTCAAGCATCTATAGCCCCAATGGAGACTAGCTCCATAGTCCAAGAATTTGATCTTTAGGCTTTGGGTATGACTACCTAACCATCTGACTGGAAATGTAGTACTATCCTTATAGCTTGAGGATCTATGGTGTGTGATGAAATATTTAGAGCTTTGGGAAATCATATTCTCAACCTAAGTGTGATGAGAATTGTACCCTATCCTTACTACTTTGTATCTTGTATTTGGAAGCAACTGTGATAGTGGTGAAAACCATTATTTTTGTGGACTATGTTGCATGATGGGACAAGCAAGGACTACCCTTTTCACTTCGAGGTTCAAACCAAATATGGTGTTATCCCTCTTTGAAACAAGATGTTTTTAATATGTGAATTTGTGTTTGGTTCAAGAATATTTTGAGTCAATTCCCAGGGCTCAAGATTTTCTTAGTGAAAATTGTGTCTTGGTCCTAAAGAAAACTCAACATGTATTTAGAGGTTGCTTAAAACACTAGGAGTGGTTGAGTGACCTAAAACACCTAGGAATTGTAGACATGTGACTTTGCTAATGATAATTTAGCTTTATGGAATGATGCAATGAAATAGATGATTGTTGAAGGTACCCCTAATTAAGGCAACATGACTTTATTGGACCAATTAATATCTGAACTAAATAAATGATCCCTAATATGAAATGTAATGTGTAAAAATGATGGTGTGAATGTAACATGTGAAATGCAAATTTGTAAAATGAAATGAGTGAAATGAAACGTGTGCAATGCAATGTGTGAAACACAATGTTTGCTTTTGTGTAATAGCCATGTATATATACATATATAAATCACATTATGGATAGAATGCTCTCAAGTGTACAATATTAAGTGGTTCGTGCTCTTCAACTCCCTCTAGACTGGTAATTCTATAAATACATTTACCCACTCTTTGAGTAACAATGTATGGACCTAACCAATAAGCCATGAATTTATCACGAAGATGCGATAAAACATTGGTGTTTTGTTGATTATCTTTATGGACAAGATCTTCGAAATTCACATAGATGAACTTTGGCATTGTAAGCACATTTAATGCGGTCTTTATATACTCGTAAATGCTCTAAAGCATTGACTCGCCTTTCATCAAGAAGTGTGAGTTGGTCAAGACGTGCTTGTCTAGCAGTATCATCATCTATGAATTCTTGCAATGAAATTCACAATGAGGGGATCTCAAGCTCAAGAGGCATGATTGATTTGGCTCCATAGACCAATGAAAATGATGTTGCCCCAGTAGGCATGCGGATGCTTGTTCGATAAGCCCATAATGCCAAGGGAATTTGTGTATGCCAATTTCTATGATTTTCTTTAACAAGTTTCTTGAGAATAGCAATTAAGGTCTTATTGGTAGCCTCAACTTGTCCATTTGCTTGTGGGTAGTAAGGAGTTGAGAAACTATGTTGGATATTATATTTCTCACAAATTTATCGAGCATCCTTGTTCTTTAAAGACTTGCCATTGTCAAAGGTAATTTTAGAGGGGATACCAAAACGATAAATAATATGATGAAGTATAAACTCCACAATTCTAGGTCTTGTCGTACTTGTTAGAGGAATTGCCTCGATCCACTTTGTGAAGTATTATATGGCTGTGATGATGAATGTATGTTGTCCCAAGGAAGGAGGCGAGATTTTGCCAATTAAATCTAGACCCCATTGTGAAAAGGGCCAAAGGCTTTGAATAGGTTGTAGGGCTTGTTATGGTACATGAGTTAAATTAGCATGCTATTGACATTGCTTACAATGTTTGATGCATGTGCAACAATATCGTTCCATTGTGGACCAATAATAACCCATGCATAGAATAGACTTTGCAATGGCCATTCCACTAAAATGACCACCGCAAGTACCATCATGAGCTTAAGCTATGGCTCTTTGTGCCTCAACAGACTCGGGACAATAAATGGGGATTTTATCATAACCATGTTTATACAACACACCCTCCAAGAGATTAAAATGAGTTGCCTTTTGCTTGAAAGTGCATTTGGCAGTCTGTGACATATCTTATGGGAGTTTTCCAATCTTGAGAAAGGCTATTATTTGGCTTGACCAAGGCTCACATGACTCAAAATGAAGAAATAAAACATCCTTTTTATCCTTATATTTGGCAAAGACAATTGCAGATTTAGAGATCGTTGTAATAGTGAGTGGTTGGACCTCTCCTAAGGTATCTTTTGGAATCAATGATCCAAGAGAGGCCATCGCATCTACAAATCTATTATTCAAACGTGGTAAACTATCAATTTCATACCAATCAAACTTAGAGAGAAATTTCATTGCTACTTCATGGTAAAGTTTAATGGTAGGTTCTTTGCATTGGTATTCTTCGATTACCTATTTGACAAGAAGTTGAGAATCACCAAATATCCTAATATGCTTAATGCCCATAGCTATAGCTACTTGAAGACCTAATATTAAAGCTTCATACTATGCATTGGAAGTCTAGTTTGAATGATAAGGGGATAGGCACCCCCTAGGGTGTATGAAACACGACTCTAGCACCTTGACCTTTTTCATACTTAGAACTATCAAAGAATAGTGTGATATCAACATCTTCCTCCGAAATGACATCTTCTTCTTGTTCAGTGATAGTGAATACTAAATCATCTAGGAGCTCAATAATAAAAGGATGATCACTAGGTAGTGGAGCTTTCATAAGCTGATTAGCTATAATATGACTTTTAATGAATTTTTGGCTAATGAACTCAAGATCGAATTCAGTGAGAAGCATTATCCATTTAGCAGTGTGAGTGTTATTGTAAGTGTGAGATATCATATAACGTAAAGGATTGTATCTAACAATGACATATGTGGTGTGACTAAGCATATAATGTTTGATTTTCTTAGTGGCAAAACCCACTGCTAAGCACAATTTTTCCACGTGAGCATATATGATTTCATAGCTTATCAATATTCAACTAATGTAATAGACAGCTTGCTCTAGATTGTTTTCATTCTATTGTGCAAGCATTGTCCCTAATGCAAATTCTATTGCTGAAACATACAGATGGAATGGGATCCTTGGACGAGGAGGAGCTAAGACTGGTGGAGAAGCTAGGTATTGCTTAATTTCATCAAAGGATTTTTTGACATTCATCTATCCATGAAAATGACACCCCCTTTTGCAACAGGTGATTGAATCGCCTGCATTTGTCAGAAAGTTGTGTAATGAAACAATGGATCGATTGAATCTTTCCTTGTAAACTATGCAATTCCTTTAGATTTTTTGGGGGAGGCATCTCCATGATGGTCTTGAATTTGTTTGGGTCCACCTCAATGCCTCTTTTGGAAACAATGAACCCTAGTAGTTTGCCAGAGGTAACACCAAAGACACATTTCTTGGGATTTAACCTTACATTAAGCTCTAAAAGTCGATCAAAGACTTTCTTCAATATGCCAATGTGTTCTTATCAAGTTTAGGATTTTGCCAAGAGATCATCCACATAATCTTTGATGATCTTATGCATGTAATCATGGAAGATGTATGGCATGGCACGTTCATAAGTGACACCTACGTTTTTTAGGCCAAAGGGCATCACCTTGTAACAAAAAGTCCTCCAAGCTGTAGTGAATATTGTTTTATGTTGGTCATAAGGATTTATTCGAATTTGGTTGTATCTAAAAACCATCCATTAAAGAAAGCATTTCATGGCCAATGTAGGTGTCAACAAGAGTATCAATGTTTGGAAGAGGAAAATCATCTTTAGGACACGTTTTGTTATGATCTCAAAAATTAGTGCAAACGTGTATCGTCCCGTTAGGCTTATGAACGGGTACCATGTATGAGAGCCACTAAGTATAGTCAATGGGTACAATGAAACTCATATCTTAGGGTTGATCACCTGAAATTGCTATTGAGCGTTTTATCGCTTCTTAAGCAATTTTTTAAGATGTTCCCATGTATCATGTATTTCCCTATCATTGGTTGATGGAATGGATGTGGATGGGATTGATGAGGTAGGTGGGGGGTAAGTTGCAATGGAAATTGTACCTTGATGGGAGACACTAGATGGCATGGATGTGGGAACTTGTGAAGCAGCATTAACATGTGCTTCATACAAGGGGTTACCATATACTGAGATGTATGAGGATGGGATGGATATGCTTTGGGCACATGATGGTTGGGGCATGGAAAATTATTGGAAAGGTGCAACAGATACCTCAAAAAGATGATTATTGTACACCTAGGTAAGGCTTGAAGGCTAGGAAGAGATAAGTTCCTGTTGTAAAGAAGGATCATGTCTTAGTGAGTTAGGGACTGACTCTAATATGTAGTTAGTGGATTTCAAAAGAGTTTCTACTTGTGCTATGTCTATGTGGGTGATATGGTGGTCAATGGTTGGTGAAGATGACTCTATTTGAGGCATGATCATATGAAACGATGTGGATGACATAGTGTGTGAAGGATCTGTAGACAAATTTGAATGACTTGTCTGTATCACACTACGGGAATTGATCATGGAGGTGATGGTGGAAGGTGATGATGAACACTCCATTGTTGAAGTGGTTTGATTGGTGGATATTTGATTCATTATTTTAGCTTGATTTCTTGTTAATACCATAAACTAATGAACCAAATATAAAATATGCTAGAAAATAAAATACGGAATGAAAAACTCATAAAATCAAACAAGCAATCCAATCCTATGTTTATGCAACAAAATGTATCTTACCTTTGTTCTTTTTGTTATCTCGTTTTAATGTTTTTCTTTTTTTTTTGGTTTTGTGTGGTTCAATGCACTAATTTGAAAAATGGGTGAACACTATAGCTAGGATGGACAATGATATTCCTACTGGTGATGAAATTAAACAAGTTTTCTCGGGGGTAACCTATGGTATCTAGGGGCAGATATTGGTGGATGGAGATGAAACCCACCATCACCAGATCTCAAGCAATGGTTGGTGATGAAATCCAACCATTACTATTAAAAATGAAATGTGCAGTGTGTGATTCCTTTTAATATTTCCAGTTTTTTATGGTGTACATACAATTTCGGGAATAACTAATTTCACAAGTCTAAATTAGAATCCAACACTGAAAATATCAATTTCCCCAAAAAGAAGTAGAGTACACCACTTAAGACTACTCTCTAAACAGAGGAGGGTGCGTCTACTCTTCTGCCTTGAATCACAAAGTGTGGGGGTACTTTAAATATACTAATGTTATTCCTACTTAGACCAGCAAAAGAAGAAATTCTTAACCCTAAAAATGCAGACTATTGTATACAATTAATCATTCATATGTAGACAAAATGCAAGATTTGTAAGTGCAGCACACCAGAAAACAATGAAATTTTAATTGGAAATTTTGAAATGTGTGAATGAAAGATGAATGCAAAAACTAATATAATGCCTAAAATGCAGATTAAAATGTTTGTTTTTAATAGATTGTTAATGATATTCTTTTTAGTCATAAATCTGTAAAAACTAAAAATACGTAAAACAAAGAAGTTAGGGTTTTAAGGTAGACTTAAAGATAAACATACGTATTGTTCCTCCTCTCTGTGAAATGCCTATGGGCACCTATGAAATGTACTTGGGTGTTTCCCGAATGTTCCACGAGCACCGCAGGTTGTTCATGCACCTTCTGCAACTTTTCCAGCTTCTAAAAAATTGGTTTTGTGAAATTCGTGCGACCTATTTTTCCTGAAAAACCTGCAATATAGAAACATAAAATCACAAATCAGTAATAAGGTAATTTAAAATAAGAAACCCTTAAGGGGTCCCACCATGATCACCGTTTATGAATGTGAATTTGAACAACACCAAACAACATATTTAAATAAATGAATGAACAAAGCAGAATGAACACAAATGATTGCACAGAAATAAAATTGTATTCTTATTGTCGAGTGGATCTCTGATATTACAACCAAATGTACCCCAGATGGAGGTTTACAATGCTTTATTATCTAATACAACAATTTAATATGCTAAGGTTCTCCAAAACCCTAGCTAACAAAAAAGGGTGGTGTCTTCAAGCTCAAATCGATCCCAACAGAGGTGAGTGGGCTTTTTGATATCTAATGCAGGACAACTCAATGCTTCAATAGCTACCAATGATATGACCCTTGCACCTGCAAACAATAAATAACATACAAATGGTCAATAATACCTGTGAGGGCTCCACTACGTGAGATCCTCTAAAAGATATGATTACTAACCCTAGATTTTGTAGAATAATATTGAAAGCAATAATACATGAATGAAATAAGTACACACAACTTGCTTACCTTATCTCACATTGATTTGTGGTCTTCTGATCTTCATCATTGTTGCAGAAACTAGTGCACAGATGCCCTAGTGACACCTGAGGAGTAGTAAGATAGCAGAACTAGGGTTGTGAACACTTACAGGCGCTCAGTGCTAGCAGGAGGTATCCAAAGGCGCTCGATGATGGCAGAAAGCGTCCCTAGGCACTCGAGGAACTCAGAGGGGCATTCTAGAAGTGGAGTAGAATCTGTAGAAGCAAATCAGGTTCATGCGAGGTGGACAACGATGGATGTGGAAGCGACAACGAACGAAAGTGAAGGTGAGGATAACTTAGGGTCAAGTACTCAGGGATTCAAAAAAAATTAGAATTCTTAGGGGTTGAAGCATCAAAATGACTCCTCTTTATAATCTCTCCTAGGGCACGTTAGATTTTCAATGACATAATTTGTGTGGTCAAGATTAAAACATGACAGAGGGCGGAGATTAAATTTGGGTATGTGACATGGATTAAGGCGGATGGATGGTTAGGATTAAATCATGATGGATGTTTGGGATTAAATCATGATGGATGTTTGGGATTAATTTATATATATATATATATATATATATATATATATATATATATATATATATATATATATATATATATAAATAAAATATATAAAATATTATTATTTAAATATATTAAACAAATATATATAAATATATAAATAATGGGTAAATATGGTGGGAAACTATGGATGGATGACAAGTGGCTAGATTTTGGTGTCTACAATGTGATCAAGTAATTTGGTGGGGACACGATTGAGCAAGTAGACTATTGTATGTACTACTTTTGCCTAAAAAGAGTGTGTGAGTTGAGAATATTTCAACATGCATCAAACCATTTCCATGATGGTTCTATTTCTTTGTTCAACAACACCATTTTTCTATGGTGTGTAAGTATTTTTCAATTATGGATGAATGCCATGTTTCTTTAAGAAAACTAAAAACTCATTACTTGTAACCTCCCCTCTCAATTTGAGTGAAATACATGGATTCAACAACCCATGAATGTCTTGAATTATGCCTTAAACTGTTTGAAGTAGAAAAAGGCTCCATCCTTGTTTTGCAAAAAGAATACCCATGTTTTGTGTCTATGATCATCAATAAAAAGTTGAAAATATATAGAGCTATTATAACTAGGAGCCATGGATCCTCAAATATTGGTATGGACTAAATGGAGAGGCCCTTTGAATAAAGATTCTAAGGAACTATATGGAGCTTGATGTTTATTTCTAGCTAAACATGAAGGAAAATTTTGAGTAGATTTCTTCAAAGACGAAATACCTCTAACCATGTGCTTATTTTGAAGTGCAATAAGATAGCCAAAACTTAGATGACCATATCATCAGTGATGCAAAAATATTAGAGTTGACAATTAGTGCAAGATTGTCATGATGAATTGTATGAAGCTCAAATATTTCTCCTATTTCTTTACCGTATGCAATAACCATGTACTTTCTAGTTTTTTTATGAATAAGACATACCTTGAATCCTTGTCGCTTGTCAAGCTCAACCTAATTATGATCAACTAATTGATTGATGGAGACTAGATTCTTAGCGAGTCCTAGAATATACAAGCCTTTTGTCATCTTGCATGTGTGTGATCCAAGTCATAATTTAACATCAACTATGCCTTTGGTATCATAGGATGTGTCATCACCCAAAGAGATATTTTCTATATGACTAGAATAGTCTAGAGTATGGAACCAAACTTTTCAACAAGTCAAATATTTGGTTGCTCTAGAATTGACATCACAAACATCATTGGGCTGACTAAGTTAAACATGAGCAATAAATACATGCTCTTCTTCTCTTGAGGGGTCATTTTCTTCTTCTCCAGACTAGTCATCTTTGGAAAAATTACTGTCCTTGATGCATCTTCCTCTTATTTTGATTTTTCTTATCTGTTGATGACTTCTTCTGCTATGCATGCATTGTTTGAGAATAGGATGCATTTATGAAGGGATTGTGCCAACATTCCTTTAACATGTGGCCATTATTGCAATAACTTTTACATGTATTTTTTCTATGAAAATTGTTTCTTTGATGGTTGAAGCAATATTGAGGTCTTGTACCTCTCTTTACTAGATACTTCCCTTTTTCTATTTGAAAGAATAACTTGATCTTTATCTTATGATGTATGAGAGGCCTATAACTTTTGTGCATTCACCAAAATTTTAAATATTGGTGTTTGCTTAGTGATATTCAAAGTTATCATAAATATGTTATACTATGAAGGGAGAGATATCCAAATAATGGGAACGTGTCAAGAAAGCTGAAGATGCAGGTTCTATGCTTCGTTCGTGTCCTTTCCAAGTTCAGTAGGTATGGAAAAGATACAGAAAGAATGAGCAGTTTAATGCACTAATAGAATTTATTTTTATAAACCATAAAATAGTAGATTATAGCATAATGTCTAGTTGACAATGAGTAGTGAGTCATGACTTGTTGGGATATTTCATCCAAGCATGTTCTTCCTTACATGGAGGAATCCAAATATTGATGACCATGTGGTGGATTGCAGTATAGATGGTAGAGAAAATAAAATTGAGTAGAGCAAGCGATCTTGCAGGAGCTAGCAAGTCTATGATGGTGTAGGTGGTCACTTCTTTCTTTAGAGGTTAAACCTCACTAATATTTGATAGGATTATTTACCTTGAGATCACTATTCCTACTACAATTGTTACATGATTATTTCTTAAGTGACAGAATCCTCAATGAAGAATCATTTTATCAATAGTCTCATGTTTTTTCCTACATATTCACCTTGGCAATCAAATGTGGCTATTAATAGAGTGCTTTGGAGCTCCTCTATGCCAAATCTTGAGGAAGATCTTACTAATTTTATTAGCTAAGGTATTGAGTCTTGCTCTAATACCACTAATGCAATTGCTTCAATGATTTGCATTATTGGATTGGAAATATTCATGCATGATTGCCTTGCCCAATATAGCATAACAAACATTAACTCCTTGGATACAAGTACCCTGTGTTGAGTAATTGTAGTGACTTCAACTTACATTCATGCTAATTATGATGCTAGTAACTCCTAACTAATGTAGACTAGAATTTCATAAAAAAGGACCAACAAAAATTTTAGCAAAAAAGGGTGAAGGGAAAAAATTATTAAACTTTAGAAAGTTGGAGGTGCATGTGTAATAGAAAAGGGCATGCCCAAAAACTTATAATGACTCTCATGAGGATATAAATCAATTTTAGGGATATCCTCTTTTCGAACTATGATTTGATAAAACCTAGAATACAAATCAATCCATGTATAAAACTGAGCACCATATAATTCATCTAATAGTTCATCAATAACACACATTATAAACTTATTTTTTATAATAATCTTATTGAGTGGGCAAAGATTAGGACACATCTTACAAGAATCACCCTTACAGTTCACCATGACTATCAGAGAAGCATATGGATAGGTGTTGGGTTGAATAATCCCTTATTCCAATATATTTTACACAAAATTCTTAACTTTAATCTTTTGCAAGGATAGTGATAAGGGCAGACATTCAATGGATGAGTGCAATTATGGGTAAGAACATTGGGTTCCTCAAAGATATTAGTATATTTTTTGATGAGGAATTACACCTTAAAAGGAAGTATATGAGAAATTTGCTTAGTGTTTAGGACTTCCATGCAACAAATCTATGTGAAGACCCCATTGTTGGCCTTCAACATCTTTTCTATGTAGTGGTGTAGTGATAAATCATTACAACATGGTTAGATTTCTAATTAAAGGCCCAAATAAAAAACAAAGGGGCTGCAATCAATGCCAAATTGAAGGGATTTCATGTTAGGTGTCACCAAATAGATATCTCCAAAGGGTGAGGATGGGTGTGAAGACCCTCATATTGTGTCAAAAAATTGATCACCCAACCTTCATAAGGAAGTGACCCATGTTAGATTTTGAAGCTATAAACTTAAGATAAACAAACTTAAAGATATGAAATAAAGTAACAAACTAATGTATATGATAATGGCAATAGAATATATAAAATACAAAAAAAACTCTAATATCTACTCCTAAATATGGCATAACTAAAAAAAACCAAGTAATGTTATTACAAGTCATGCCACCTTACATCTCCACATTACTATGCATATATAGTGTAATGTGATGATTCATATGGAGCACTCTTGGCCTTCACTCTTCTAGACTCTTCAACTCCCTATTCTATGGACTCATGTACACATGGACTATTGTGCACATTTACATTATCACACTTGTGCATTTATTACATTACTAAAGTAAATACCTAATCTAAGACATGTACTAAATAATGTTATATACTCCAACACCCCCCTGTAATACATTATTTGGTTATTGAAGACTTGTCTTCAATATGGGTCTTCAATCTTTTGCTGGAACTTGCACTCTTCTTCATTGTCCTCCTTGTTTGTATCCTGATCAAGCAAATTATTAGTATCTTCATAACATAAGATTGAAAGTACCTTGGCTTCATGTTCTTCTGTAACCTCTTCTAATTCTTGTATCTCTTGGACTAAGTTACCCTTTTGATTTCCTTCTCTATAATGTAACCGAAGAGGATTGTACTGTTACTGAAACTGTGGTTGAGGCGGTCTATATTGATTTGGAGATTTTCTTGGTTGAAACAACTTATTTGATTGATTCATCTGGTTCCCTTGAAATTGATTCCTTGGATTGAATCTACAATAACTTGTATTATGACCTCTTCTCTTACAAATCTGACAATATCGGTCATTCCATCTTGGTTTGTCTATTGGGATAGAAGCAACATTTCCTTTTTATTTTCCTTTAAGACTAATGCACTATTAGTCATTTCATCTCAAATTGAATTCATCACTTCATGTTCTTGTAATATATTAACCAATTCATCAAATGATGTATCTTTACCCAGAAATTACAAATATGTAACCAAGTGCTTGTAACTTTCAGGAAGTGCTCTCAAAACTACTTGAACCAAAAATTTGTCTTCTATTGTTTCTCCTAAGGTCAACAAATTTCCCTTTATATCTACTACTTTCCTTAGAAACAACTCTATACTCTCCCCACTA
Source organism: Wollemia nobilis (assembly GCA_028583015.1). Classification (NCBI taxonomy): domain Eukaryota; kingdom Viridiplantae; phylum Streptophyta; class Pinopsida; order Araucariales; family Araucariaceae; genus Wollemia; species Wollemia nobilis. Next base: position 4,267,558 of record JAQPPZ010017221.1, read on the forward strand.
TTAAATTTTAGAGAATGTAGCTGATTTTGAAGATTTAAGATGGCATATTTTTTCTTTCTTTCAAATATTTTGGATAGAGTGTTCCATGCCTTTGTGGATGTTCCTGCTGAACTAATATATGGCTGAATTTCATCTATAATTGCAAAAATTATTATCATTAGAGTTTTAGCTTCATCTTCTTCATATTTTTGAATTTCTCTTGCATCTTCAGTAGGTTTAATTTTTGCTCCTTTAACTATCTCCCAAACCTTTTCTACTATCAATATAGATCTTACTTTGTTTTTCCATGATGTATAATTAGGACCTTTAAGTAATTGAGATTATGAAAGAAAGAGCTTATGTGTTGTCATGATTAACCTTTGTAGACTTCTAAATCTCTTAATCCTATGTTGATGTCAAATACCTTATAACTCCAAACTTAGAAATTTAGAAAAATATATTTGCAATTATTGTAAGTCTAATTTGTTGTAGAAACCCGTATTACTCCCTCTTTTATTTAATTGTAAATATCCAAAATTGTTTTGTAACTTTAAATGATTGAAATTACAAAACCTTGTAATTGTCTATTCAATATCTACTATCCAAAGTTCAACCTCCAATAATATATGTCTAAGGTTATATATTAAATCTCACTTCTCTAAAATGCCTATTCTTTCATTCAACCTTAGAAAGCAATAACCTTATGTATATCCTTATTATTCCTAACTCAAGCTTATGAGTAATTTCAATGAAATAAATTACTTTAGACTTAGAGTCAACAATACTATGGTCAATTTGCGATATCGCGACATGTTGCGTCGTCGCGGTCAAGGGCGGAAAGTCGTCGCGATATCGCGACATGTTGCTTCGTCGCGGCCAGGGGTGGAAAGTCGTCGCGATATCGCGACATGTTGCTTCGTCGCGGCCAGGGGTGGAAAGGTGTCGCGATTTCGCGACATGTTGCATTTTCGCGGCCAAGGGAGGAAAGGTGTCGCGATTTCGCGACATGTTGCATTTTCGCGGCCAAGGGAGGAAAGGTGTCGCGATTTCGCGACATGTTGCATTTTCGCGGCCAAGGGAGAAAAGGTGTCGCGATATCGCGACATGTTGCATTTTCGCGGCCAAGGGAGAAAAGGTGTCGCGATATCGCGACATGTTGCATTTTCGCGGCCAAGGGAGAAAAGGTGTCGCGATATCGCGACATGTTGCATTTTCGCGGCCAAGGGAGAAATGGTGTCGCGATATCGCGACATGTTGCATTTTCGCGGCCAAAGGAGAAATGGTGTCGCGATATCGCGACATGTTGCATTTTCGCGGCCAAAGGAGAAATGGTGTCGCGATATCGCGACATGTTGCTTTTTCGCGGCCAAAGGAGAAATGGTGTCGCGATATCGCGACATGTTGCTTTTTCGCGGCCAAAGGAGGAAAAAGTGTCGCGATATCGTGACATGTTGCATTTTCGTGGCCAAAGGAGGAAAAAGTGTCGCGATATCGTGACATGTTGCAACATCGCGAACAAAGGAGGAAAAAGTGTCGCGATATCGCGACATGTTGCAACATCGCGGCCGAAAAAGAAAAAGTGTCGCGATATCGCGACATGTTGCTTCATCACGGCCGAAAGAGAAAAAGTGTCGCGATATCGCGACATGTTGCTTCGTCGCGGCCGAAAGAGAAAAAGTGTCGCGATATCGCGACATGTTGCTTCATCGCGGCCAAGAGAGAAAGTGTCGCGATATCGCGACATGTTGCTTCATCGCGGCCAAGAGAGAAAAAGTGTCGCGATATCACGACATGTTGCATTTTCGCGGCCAAAGGGGAAAGGTGTCGCGATATCACGACATGTTGCTTTTTCGCGGCCAAAGGGGAAAGGTGTCACGATATCGCGACATGTTGCTTTTTCGCGGCCTAAGGAGAAGAATAGTGTCGCGATTTCGTGACAAGTTGCATCAACTGTCCATGCCGACCCCCCTGCTAGCTAGATAATGGTTCAGGAGATTTGGCTCCATTGCAAATCTTCTTCTACTATTGTAAGCTTGTGTTCTCTCTGACTTCGGTTGGGAAGAGTATCTTCCCATATTGTAATTGTTCTTTGTTTTAATACAAGTTTTTTCAAAATTAAAAAAAAAAAACAATACTATGGTCAATTATGCTTGACCGACCTCTGCACGTTCTCCTTCGCATACGTCTCTAAATGGTGCTTCACTCACACATGCAAACTATAGCTGGTATGATTGCTTATTGGAGAAATTATTTCTCCCACCTTAGCTTTAGTCAAATTGCACTTCAACATTCGTTGTTAAGACAAGATTTAACTTCCATTCTGTAGCTTTAAATTTTCCAAATGTTCTCTCCTTCATTGCACCCAATTGGGAATGATGCTTACACATAATTTACCTGCACTATTTTGACATCTGTATTTAATGTGCTTTTCAATACTTGGTGCCTTAGAGGGACATTTTTCTTGATTGGGTGTGAAAACCTCTTGACCTTCTAGTTTATGCTTGCCACTTGGCTGACTGGGTGCTAAACCTTCCAAATTTTTGTTGTATACGTGCCACTGGGCACTTAACCTCTTCTACTACTCTTGAAAGATGATTCCTTTTCCTGGAAGACGGTGTTATGGCAGTGTTACTTGTAACGCTTCCTCTTCAACCTTGATGCTTCTCCAACGTTTGACTACGTGGCACGTGCATGTAATACCTTACCTTCTCCTACGTTTAGTGCTTTCAATGCAATACCAATACTACACTATTATGAATTCATTCCAATGCTTGTCAATTTGCCTTAATGCATTTGTCTTCAATGTATTCTTGCACACACCAACAAATTTCCTCTTCAATGACAAATGGCTACGTCTCCTCAACGTGATTGATGGTGTTGCTCCTTTGTGAAATGGTGCAGCTTCCTCATTAATCACTTTTTCTCCTTAGAGAAATGGTAACACTCCTTTTGAGTGGTGGTTCCTCTTGCTCCTTTGAGTGGTAATTCCACTTTTGCAATGACATCTTATCTTGATGCTCTTCTATGCCAGCTAGATGCTTATTGTAGAGGGGGAAAACTACCCTACCGCGTATAATTCTCAAGGCTGGATCCGCAAAGAGATAAAGCCTTGAGGTGAACCACGGAGGTATGTTGTTCTCTGCACTCGGGTGTGAAAGAGGGGAAAGGGTTCACCAAGAACGGTTTAAGGACTTACTCCAAGTCCATGAGATTTTTAGGAATGTTTGATGTATTTGTTTGAAAGACAATCACCTATGTTTGGCCTTTCTAGATCTATGTTATGAAAGATAAAGGACAATGTAGAAATACATAATGCAGGAATACAAGAGCTAACCCTAAAATGATTATTTCTTTGAATGCTTTTCTAAACCTAGGGTTTCATTTAGAAAACCTTTAAGCAAGGGTTCAAGAGATGATGCACAAGCAGTGTTAAACCTAAGTGCACACTATATGTTGTTTATCCTTTAAATGTCTAGAAATCAATTAAATATATTTCTATTAAATCAGATCTAGGGTTTTATAACAGAAATAGAAGGCACTCAAAAAACAACCTAAAATCTGCTTGTTGTGGTGTAGTGGTAAATGCCCTAGGTGCTGGTAGAGGCCGACCCAGGTTCCATTCCCCTTGTCTCCATCCTATAGATATATGGTATAGTTAGGAATGTCCTATGTGCTAGTAGAGGCCGACAAGGCTCCATTCCTCCTATGCCCAACCTGTTGAAAGTGGCACCTCGAAAGGGGTGTTTTCCACTATAAATTAGTTTTTTACCCAGGTGTTGTAGGTGAGTTGGAGAGGAGAGGGAAATCCTCCAAGGGAGGTCCCAGGTTCAAATCTCCACCCTACCAAAAAGCTGAATTGGGTATCCAAAATCCAATTGATAATGTTGGTGCGGGCAGGGTCGGGTGCGACTCCCGGGTGACTTTGACGATGTAGAACCCCCTGTTCGTGGTCTCTCAAACTAAGGCGGCCCCGCAAGGGGTTTTTCACTTATAAAAAAAAAACAAACAACCTAAAGATTAATAGGAACACTTAGCTTATCTGGTGATTGATTCTTGCTTTTATCCCTTACCCAATGATATCAACAATTCTTGTACCTACAAGATAACTTGTCAAACACTTGGAAAATATAATCAGCGTTAGGGGGCCTACTTAGGTCATTGTACAATAGTGCTTGGAGGCACAACAGTCAAGCCCCCTAGGTCCTTCAGCTAACCTTTGAAAATAGAAGCGGAAGTTGACCTTTGGAAGAAAACAAGCATATCATAATATAATAAAATAAAATGATGAAACCACAGAACAAAATGTAGCACTATGTCCTATATGCAGCCTATGATGCAGATCTAGAGTCTAGAACAATAATTTACCCCTAGACAGTCTGGATGAAATCGTACCCCATAACAGACGACTGTGATTTCACATAGGCGAAATCGTACCCCATAGAGACCCAAGCATGATTTTGCACAATTGCAATTTTGTAGAAGTTATGCGAAAAACCTCAGATCAATGCGAAATGACTAATGCGTGATACAAAAAACCAAAACATACATGCAGAAGAGCAAAATCACCTAGTAGAGAGCGCATAAGCCAACAGAAGGGTTGAGACCTCCCGAATAGTCGATCTCTCCTTAAGGCTTCAACACAAATCCACCAAAAGCAAGTAACGACAACCAATAATCCAATATAACAGAGAACAAATCACACTTCACACTTGAGAATTAGCTTGCTTACGAGAAAAGGATGCAAATCACTTCGCGAGCACTTCTAAAATCACTTGAATTATTATTCACTTTTATTGCCATCATCGTCGTGCTCTCAAAATGATTTCAAACCTTCCTTATATAGCGGATTTGAAGGTGAAATGGACAGGAAAACCAAGGAGGATCGAGGTAAAACATGCCAAATTTGAGAAATTAGGGTTTTCTTAGAGAAAACCCCTAAAAGGTAAAATCACACCTCGTCAAGACCGACTACGATTTTGCCTTATGCAAAATCGCGCCCCATCAAGGGCGACCGCGATTTTGCATAAAGGGGGAAAAAGACAAAAGAAAGGGGGAGGGACCTAGCCCCTGCCCTAGGCAATTCTAGGGGATCTCAAGAGGACTCAGGGAAGATTGCCCACTAAAGTGGGTTAATTTTTCGTGTCTACACTTATGCTCGTCCATCTATCAACATGATGCTTATGCTTCATCCTAGTGTCTTTAGACACTTAGAAATTCTATCAAATCTCTTAACCCTTATTCGATCTTCATTTTGTTTAAACTATTGCATTCAATATCTTCTTTTTGTTTTAGTAAATTTGCACTCTTTAAGCACTATAAAATAGCTTTTTCTTTTTTTTAAGCGAAAAAACCCCTTGCGGGGGCCGCCTTGGTCTAAGAGACCATGAACAGGGGGTTCTACACCGTCAAAGTCACCTGGGGGTCGCACCCAGCCCTGCCTTGGAGATTCAGCTTTTTGGTAGGGTGGAGATTCGAACCTAGGACCTCCCTTGGAGGATTGCCCTCTCCTCTCCAACTCACCTACAACACCTGGGTGCTATAAAATAGCTTTTATTAACAATCTATGCTCTTTTTATTTCTCCTTTATTAGCTTAGAATCTTGCTATTTTATCTTTGCAGATTATAAGGTGTAAGCACTAGTGTCACCTTGATTTAAATAACTCTTTTAAGCTCTTATTTTCCAAATGCAATGTAGATCACAATTAATAATATGGTGCTCTTACATCCTTGATGTAAAGCTTATTTCAATGTTCAAATAATAAACTTATATTGCACCAATATTGTATACCTTTATGTTCTTTGTTTTGCTAATTTTTTTGGTGATTTGATTCACCCAACTTGTTGTCTAAACTTTGCACCTCTATTCTCCTTCACTCTTCTGCTTCAGATCTTACCAAATTTGTAGCTCTACTAATCAGGAGATGTAAATCATAGGGAGATTAAACAATGACAAGAGATGTAACCAAGTTTGAGATTGAGAAATTTGGTGGCAGGAACTTCGCTCTATGGAAGATGAAGGTGGAGGATTTGTTGGTTCAAAATGACCAAGATCTAGCCTTGAAAGGGATCGTAAGTAATCCAAGCATCATGAAATATGAGGAGTGGGTAACGCTAGACAGGAAGGCGGTCTCCACAATCCGTATCTGCCTAGCAAGCTCTGTCTTGTTCAATGTAGCTGAAGAGAAGACCACGGAAGCCCTTTGGCAAAAGCTTGAAAAGTTGTATGAGACAAAATCAACAACAAACAAGGTTTTTCTGAAAAAATAGCTTTATAGCTTGAGGATGAAGGAAAGTTCATCTATGGCAGATCATTTGAATGAGTTTAATACTCTTATCAGTAAACTAGTTTCAATTAATGTGAAGATGGAGGATGAGGACAGAGTTATCACCCTACTTTGTTCCCTCCCAGAAACCTGGGATCATATGGTGATGACCATTAGTAATGCATCATCAAGAGCTCTAAAATTTGATGATGTGGTAGCCACTTTGTTGGCAGAAGAGTTGAGGCGAAAAACGTCTCTGAAACCCTCAACCAATGAAGCCCTATCTGTGAGAGATCGATATTTCGAGAGGAGTAAACAAGGTAGATCACAGTCTAGATCTAAGTCTAAAGGACATAAGCAGAAAGGGAAGTGTTGACATTGTGGGAAGCCAGGGCACTCAAAGAAGGATTGTTGGCAATTAAAAAATGAAAAGAATGGTGAAAAGCAAATTCAGCCATCAGTTGAGGCTAGTACAATAGATTCAAGAGAGACGGCAACATGTGAGGCTTTTTTTGTTATAAACAATATATCTATTTTATATACCTAAGTATTGGACTTGGGTGCATCTTTCCACATGTCTCCTCACAGAGATTGGTTTGACAAATATCAACCATATTGTGGTGGGATGGTCTACTTAGGTGATGATCATCCTTTAGAAATTGTAGGAATAGGGGATATAAGGATCAGGCTGGACGATGGTAGAGAAAGGATGTTATGTGATATACGACATGTGCTTGATTTGTTGAAGAATTTGCTCTTAATCAAGATGATGGATAAGCTAGGGTATTATGTCACTTTCAATAACAACTACTGCAAAATTACCAAAGGAGCTCTTGTAGTAGCAAAAGGAGAATCTTATGGGACCCTATATCGTTTATGCGGTGATACGGTGACAAACCATGCAGCAGCAACAACTTTTGTTCAAGATGTAGTAATGCTATGGCATCAACGCCTAGGCCATATGAGTGAAAAAAGGTCTAAAAATTCTGCATGACAAAGGTATGCTTTTTGGGATTAAGTCTTGTAATTTAGACTTGTGTGAGCACTGTATTTTTGGTAAGCAAAAGAGGGTTTGGTTTACTGCAAGCCCTGGTAAGAGTTTTGATTTTCTACAACTTATACATTCGGATATATTTGGACCAGTCCCCACTCAGTCCTTAAATGGTGCTATCTAGTTTCTGACTTTTATAGATGATTATTCTAGGAGAGTGGGTTTATTTTCTGAAAAAGTCGGAAGCTTTGCAGAAATTTAAAGAGTTCAAAGCACGAGTAGAGAAGAGTTTGGGCAAGTCGATTTTATGTCTCAGGTCAGATAATGGGGGTGAATATTGCTCCATTGAGCAATAGATTAATTTTGTGCGCATGAAGGAATTAAGCACCAAAATATTGTACCATATACTCTACAGCAAAATGGTGTGGTTGAGCGGATGAATCACACAATCATGTTACGTGCAAGAAGCATGCTCCGCACATCCATGTTGGATAAAAAGTTTTGGGTAGAGGCTGTTAATACAATTGTTTATTTTATTAACTAGTCACCTACAACTACGATGGACAGATTCCAAAGGAGGTTTGGTGTTGTAAGCTAGTTGATTACTCTCATTTGCGTACCTTTGGTTGTGAAGTGTTTGCCCATATGCCTAAATAAAAAAGGTCCAAACTTGACCCAAAGTCAAGCAAATGTGTTTTTCTTAGCTATGGAGATACAGTGAAGAGGTATACACTGTGGGATCCTACTACCCACAAGGTAATTATTAGTCGGGATGTTATTGTTGATGAAAAATCCATGCAAAGGAAGGAGGTACAACAAACTCCTAATGTTGTACCATTTGAAGTAGAAATGAATGAAGATGAATATGAAAATTAGCATGTTGAAGCTTTTGATCAACATGCATAACAAGTAGAACAACAAGAAGAACAAGGAGAGCAGCCACAACGGTCACAAGACCAAGAGCCGCAATCAACAAATCATTGGGTTAGAAGATCTACACGTCCACAAAAAGTGTTTGGAAAGGTATTCTCATGTTTATCAATCCTCTTTTGCTTTATTAACTGATGATGGTGAACCTAGTTCATTTCAGGAAGCTAGAGAGTATGAGAATGCAGAAAAGTGGAGGAAAGACATGGAGGAAATCAAGGCACTTCACAAGAATAAAATGTGGGAACTTGTGGATCTCCCACCTGGAAGAAAGATTGTTGGAAACAAGTGTGTGTACAAAGTAAAGAAGAACAACAATGGGTTGTTGGAACGCTATATAGCTCGTTTGGTGGCAAAAGGCTATGTGCAAAAGTCAGGTATAGAATTTAATGAAATTTTCTCTCCAGTTGTGAAGATCGCTACTGTTAGAGTTTTAGTTGCACTTGTAGCAACACAGAATTTAGAATTGGAGCAACTTGATGTAAAGACTGCTTTCCTGCATGGTGATCTCGAGGAGGAGATTTATATGGATCAGTCTGAGGGCTATGAAGAACGAGGCAAAGAGCATTTGGTTTGCAGACTGAAAAAATCTCTGCATGGGTTGCAGACTGAAAAAATCTCTGAAAAAAATCTCTGAAGAACGAGGCAAAGAGCATTTGGTTTGCAGACTGAAAAAATCTCTGTATGGGTTGAAATAGACGCTAAGGATGTGGTACAAAAAATTTAACACCTTCATAAAGAGCCAAGGTTTCAGCAGGAGTGAAGTTGACCATTGTGGCTACTATAAGAGGTTTGATGATGCCAATTTTATTATTTTGTTGTCGTATGTTGATGATATGTTGGTTGCAGGCCCCAACATGAAGAAAATCATTGATCTTAAGGCTCGGTTGGCTAGGACATTTGAAATGAAGGATTTAGGAGCAACAAACCAAATTTTAGGGATGAAGATACACAGGGACAGAAAAGGAAGAAAGATTCGATTAAGTCGAAAGTCATTTATAGAAAAAGATTATGCAACCCTTCAATATGCAGAATGCAAAACCAGTTAGTACCCCACTTCTTTCACACTTAAAATTGTCTTCCAATCAATGTCCTAGAACAGAAGCAGAGAAGACAAGCATGTCTCGTGTACCGTATTCATCAGTAGTCGGAAGCCTCATGTATGCCATGGTGAGCACCACACTGTATATTGCCCAAGTAGTGGGAGTTGTCAGCCGGTACATGGCAAATCCTGGTAAGAAGCATTGGAATGCGGTGAAGTGGATATTTAGATATTTAAGAGGCACTTCAAATGCTATCATTTACTATGGATAGGAAAGTTTGCAAGTTAAAGGTTTTATGGATTTTAATTATGGTGGAGATAGAGATGAAAGAAGTCCACTACAGGATACCCTTTCACTCTTGCTGGTGGAGCTACGAGTTGGGCTTTTAAGTTGCAATCTGTGGTGGCTTTATCAACCACTGAAGCAGAATATATTGCAGCGACTCAGGCCAACAAAGAGGCAATTTGGCTAGAGCGACTGTTGGGTGACTTCAAGATAATGCAAGAGAAAATTACGTTGCATTGTGATAGCCAAAGTGCTATTCAGCTAGTGAAGAACCCAACATTCCATGATCGCACGAAACACATTGATGTCAAGTACCACTTTATAAGAAATGTGGTGGAAGAAGGTAGGATCATGTTGCAAAAAATCGATACTGAAGTGAATCATGCAGATATGCTTACAAAGTCGATCAAGACAGAGAATTTTGAGTGGTGCAAAACTTCTCTAAGCTTGCTGAAAATGTAACAAGGGCAACATTGGGCAATTGGCACTGGATGAAAAACATTGGTAAAAGAATTCTTGTATACTGATTGCAGCAGGTGAAGTCACTATCCAAAGTTTTAGTCAACAAAAGCTAGGCAACAGACGTGTAGGCTGCTAAACATCTAGGCAGCAGAATGTGCCAGAGATGTGTAGTTGTGGAAGATGAACAATTTTCGGATGCTTTCCCTTGGGAGTGGAAACGAATAGTTTTTCGAAGGCTTCTTTCGGGAGAGGAAACGAACAGTATTCGGTGTCTTCCCTTTCTTATCTATAAAAGGGGAATGACCCCTTACATGTACAAGTTGTTACGTGAATGTAAAGTTTGCTGAAATCAATAAAAGAAAGAAGTTGCCATTTCCCCGTGGTTTTCCCGCACATTGCAGGTTTCCAAGTAAAATCTCTATGTTACTTGTGTTGCTGTTTTGTTCTCTGTTATTGTGTTTTCTGCTTGCAAGTAAAATCTGAACAATGCTATGCAAGTAGATGTTGATGTCTTGCTAGTCCAATGATCATTAAGTTTGTGATTGCTAGAGTTTATGATTGTGAGAAAAGGATGTGGATAAATGTTGCCACTATTCACTTTGTTGGCTAATCCAACATATTATTGTCGACTAATTTAATTGTTTAATTGTACTTGATGCTATTTGTATTTGGATGTGTGCTCCATAATTGTTAAATTGAGACTATTCCAATTTAGTTGTTAGAATTACCACCCCTCTATTGAACATAGGGCAATGTTAGGATTATTACATCAGATTATAGGGTGTTAGATGAGTCATAACAGGTTACACCCATATACATGGTTTGGTTACAGGTCATCATTATATAAATGTATCATTTGTTAATATCATTTGTCCAACACCCTTTGTTTGTCCAACAATATTAAGCATGAATAGTTTGCCAAGTTGAACTCGAGTTGTTGAGATATGTCATCTTTCGTGTACAAGGCTCAGGTTCAAGTTCATCAAGCATAGAGTCCTAATGTGTACGAGTGGCAGGTGCTTAATTGCCAAGTGAGTTGTCCTTGCCTTAGTATAAACTTAAAATCCACAATAGTTCATTTACAAAATAAGAAGCGTGGATAAAAGATGATAAATATAAGAGTAATATAAATAGCCTTGAAATCTGATTTTTATAAGTCCAAGTAGAAAGTACATCTTGATGTTTTACCTCTTATTTCCAGTTTATGTATAAAAGAAAATTTATTGTTAAATGCTTTACCCATTTGTATAAGCTATTGTAATGCAACAAATGGTGCATTTTGCTCGAAAATATTAAAAATTGGCAAATGTGATAAAATCCATTAGTTTGTTAGAAATGACCTCAAACTTCTTGTTTTAAATGACCCTCCCAAGTAACCGGCTCAACCAAGTTCTAGAAACAATTAATTCTTAATGCAACCATCTTGTTTAAAGATTATTTCTTATGATGCCATGATCCTTTTTAAAAAAATATAGAGTATGACACATGTCAGTTAACAAAAGACAAACACTCCATAAGCCTTTTTCACAATGAATATAGACCATGAAAAGTTACAGTTAACAATAGATAAGAGATCCATTTGTTTTTTTTTTTTGTTTTTGTTTGTTTTTGTGGGGGAGGGGCGAGGCGGTCAAACGAACACTTGAAATAGGTTCATAAAAAGTAGCATTGAGTTTAATTACCCTAAAAAGTTCCAAAGACAATCAACATGGGTTAGCAACAAAAAAAAACTCGATACTATTGATTGCTCTCATTTCAATTAGTAGTGCAAAGATAGAATCTAGCATATGCAAGTTTGTTTTATGCTTAGCCATATGGAAGGTAGCAATTCCACCAGTCATCATCGTTGGAAAAAAGGGTTCTTATTGGAAGTATAATCCTACTAATCATATACTTAAACCCTCACAAATGGAGAATGAATAGGCAGTGGAAAAGGAAGACTCTGAACTAATTATATGTTGTCTAATAAAATTTCAAAGTAAACACGTCTTGAAATTTTTTGCACTCAATGTGTTATTCTTTTGTCAAATTACCACTTATCGATTAAATGATCTCTTTTATCTCTCTTCCGTTGATTAGATAACTCCTGATTATCTTCCATTAAAAAACATACAAGCTCTAGCATTCTAACCTTATTTGTCATATGTTGAAGTCCTCTTCCTTACATTGGCTAATGACATATGATGTTTCACACACTTCAAATTAAGATATTGCATTTCTCATTTTGTATCTTTGATATGTCCACATCTACAAACATCACACATTTAAAGACTGCAATGAAAAGTGGCACTTGGTAGGAGGTTACTTGAGAGTCGTACCATCTTTGTATTTCTTTTGTTTGCCTAGTTGAATATTTTTGGGCAATCTGTTCCTAATGTAGAAGTTGATCATGATATAACCTAACCTTTTTCTGAGTGGTTTAAAATTCTCTCATGTTGTTTCCTTTCTACTCAATACAATAATATGATTTGGTATTTGATCAAAACCTGTTTTGATGCAATGTTGATTAACTTGAGAGAATCACCCACAGGCTCAAGGTGTCATACATCATGGCCTTTGATGACCATTCCTAACGACCATTCAGATGGTTAAGGTTTATATTTTGACATATCTTATATGTCAGATGTACATCTCTTGTAGCCACTGTTATTTCTTCTTATACACAAACTTGATTTTCAAATGAATGACATATAACTCTCTCTGGTCAAATTTCCTTTTGCAAATTCTTCTCTACATAACTTGCGGATGGTTTTAGACAGAATCTTGATCTTCATACAAAGTTCCATAAGCTATATATTGACTAAAGTTGGAAGACTACATGCAAAGTAATATTCTTCTTAAAATTCTGGTAAGTTGCTTCTGTTCCCAAAATTCAGGGAAAAAGAATTATACTATACCTGTACAATATGCATGAAGATATTTTTATGTAGAGCTGTTAAAAACTTGATCACAACTAGAGCTATATGATGAAATCAAGGAGGCAGAGGCTCTGGATGAGATGGAAACAGACTCATCAGAAAACTTGCCAAAGACCAAAGGCAAAAGACTCCAAGAACTTGAAGAATGTTATGCAGTGTTTGCAGTGATGCATTTATCGCTGACATCTGTGTTGTAGCCTCTGAACCTCTAATTGCTGACATCAAGGCCACTACTAGTTGTGAAGCTCTATTCAGTTGATGGAGTCTGTAAACCTACAATAACATTAAACATAAGCTCCATTAAAAATAATCTTCACAATTTTGAGCATTGTAAATAATCATCTATGATGCTAAAGATGTAATTATAATTATTCATTATTATGAGAATGATAAAGAATTACAAATCATTGCTAACCAACTACTTGCTCATCACACCTCATGACTGAAACACATCATGCAACAAACAAACAAAAAAGCTTGCAGCTCTTGGTAAAATAGTATGTTATAAGAATGCATTATCTATAATAAATAAATAACAATCTAGAAATATGCATATTGCATTTATTATTCTTATCTATGACAAGACACTGTAAAAGTATATATACACAATGCCATGGCTCCATACTAAGCACAAGACCAGGTCGTAACCCAAGACACAGACAAAAATGAAGATAAATAGCTTGATTCCAAGTTAAAACTTGACACCTATTTCCCAGCATAAGTCCCATTAAAGAAATATAAATACAAGGCAAAGAACTGACTAAGGATCTCAAGATGCTTGCGAAAACATAAAAAAGGATTTTATTTTTCTCATCATCAACATTTAGATTGATTTTCTTCTCACTGGAAGTATAAGACGTGGTAACATATATTAGAATATTGTACTTGCATTTGTATCCGACAATTGTGTCATATCTACATAGCTTCATCAGAACAAAGTTCAAAGATTGCTGTACACACGTATTTGTATGTAAAAATAGATGTGCCAATATCCTAATATTGTTCCTCAGGTCCATATAGTAAGTCTCCTTCATCAGAATGAGGTGACTCTACGATCTCTAAGTTAGCTCTTGAATTAAAAATTTTGCATGCAAATTTTTGTGTATATCCAAAAGTCTCAAGGATACAAGCTTCTGCTTTATTAATTTTTAGTCTAAAATAGAAGAGGCCAGTTGGTAAATATCTTTCCGAAGGTTTCTTACTAATTATGCTAACAAATTATGTTAATTAACTTTTTCTTGTCTTCAATTGTTTTTATCATCCTAGATTTCTCTGTACAGTGGTTTTTGCTATAAGCAGGACATCTTTTCTTTTAAAAGTGGCCAACATTTTCGCTTCGTCTATTGAAAGGCCCCTGATAAGTAGGAATTTCCCTCTAATAAGTGGGAATTCCTGTGGTTGGTTTTTCTGTAGTTTTAGCTTAGTCCTCATGTCCATGGGTTCGTCAATTTTGGCCTCTGTTGCTATTTAAATGCTGTTCTATCATTTTAATGATTCTCTATTTGAAAGCAGAAGAATTGTTTTTTACCTTTTTTGCTTTTTTCTTTTTTTTTTACCCTTTTCCCGCAAGTTCTTCATTCCCCAGACAACTGAAAATAAAATTTATCTCATGAGTGTTTCTGAGAAAGGAGGATGCCAGCATGCTCTCCATGGAGACATCCACCGAAAAAGGTTCTAGTGCCACACCACAAACAAACAAATGAATAAATGCATGTCTCTGTATGTGTTGGGGAGAACCTACTCATTGCAAGCAGATTTTTCACACCAGCAACCAAGAGAAGAAAACTTCAAGCTTTGTAAAGGAAGTTTTTGTTATTTCTTTCTTCTTGAGTGGCAATAATGATAATCCTCAGACATTGCTACAAGACATGGAAGCAAAGAACCAGGCACAGGTTGTTTGATACTTTTTACTGGCAATGTCATTTGATCTGTGAGTGTATGTTGTTTTGTCCTTGGCTTGCTCTAGACTTGAAGTTGTTTATCTATCATGGATCAAGAACACACTGCTGTATTTTAACTTTGTCTTAGTAATAAGGAAAACAGTAATTCGTCAATTTCAAATTTATAATGACATGCATGTGATGCATAATGTATTTAATTTTTTTTTTATAGGTTATTTTGGATTGAAATGGGCCCCACCCATATTACATCATTACCACATAGTGGCAATACATCAGCCAGGAAATTATGCATGTATCGCTTGGCAAGATTCAAACCTAGGTCTCCTTCTTGAAAGTCGAGGAATTTAACCAGTTGAGCTCATGCCACTTGATGTCCTGATGTATTTAATTACGATTAGTCATATTTGTGAGATATTAAATTCTATGTATTTTTGCTATTTTTCAATGATGTAATCCTTTATTTGTAAGGTGTCCTTTATATGTCGAACCTACCCTTTAAATTTAGATCTCTCTAGCCATCCCCACCAAAAACTCTCCCATTTACAAAAAAAACTTGACATAGGTCATACCCAACTTCTACTCAATAAGAAAGATATTTAATCAGGTTAATAAGATACCTCAGTGAAGACTGGACACTGGATAATTTGTTGCATGCCATGTCCAGAATGATATCATATAGGAAGATAAAGTCATAGCAGCCACTAATATCTGTACAAACTCACTTCTATTAACACTAAACATGTCTTTCACAAAGATACCACATATCCTATCAATGCAATTGTAATTAGAAGCTTACAATATGGAAAATATGACTTCCTTTCCAGGGTAAGAGTATGTCCCAGCCAGAATCCAGCTACGAGCAATTAGCTTGTAGTGCTATAATTGGAAAACATGCTATGCAACTATAGCATGAGTTCATGCCTACTATTTACTTGATACTTTGACAGGGTTATCAAGGGCTCATACCAAAGATTATTGGCTATACTATGCATCAAAAAATCAGAAATGTTTTGTTAGGAAAAAAATCCAAGATTTATCACCTGCAAGAGGAAGCACAATAACAAAAATATAGAACACGGAAACAATAACACAAGTGACACAGAGATTTACGTGGAAACCTGCAATGTGCAGGAAAAACCACGGGGCAATGGCAACTTCTCTTTTATTATTTTCAGCAAAATTTACATTCACGTTTCTCAACGTTTTCAACAACTATATTATCATATGCAAGGGGTCAAGTCCCTTTTATAGAGCAGAAGGAAGACTCCAAAACTGTTCGTTTCCTCTTCCAACGGAAGCCTCCAAAAGACTGTTCGTTTCCGCTCCCAAGACTGTTCGTCTTCCGCATTCCTGTCGTCTACCTAGACGTCTGCTTGGCTTGACGTCAGGCTGGACGTCTACCAGCCTAGACGTCTGGCAGCCCAAACGTCAAGCCCAGACGTCTACCAGCCTAGACGTCTGGCAGCCCAAACGTCTGGCCTAGACGTCTAGCAGGTCAGACGTCTGGCCTGTTGCCTAGACGTCTGACCCAGACGTCTAGCAGGTCAGACGTCTAGCTGACCTGCTTGTTGTATACTGTCTTCATACCTAACATTCTCCCACTTGAAGTCAGTATTCAGGAATTCTTCTGCTCAAAAATTTTCATCCAGTGCCAATTGCCCAATGCTGCCCTTGTTACTTTTTCAGCAAGCCCAGAGAAGTTCTGCACCATTCAAACTTCTCTACCTTGACCGGCTTTGTAAGCATATCTGCAGGATTCACTTCAGTGTCGATTTTCTGCAACAGGATCCTACCTTCTTCCACCACATTTATGATAAAGTGGTACTTGACATCAATGTGTTTCGTGCGATCATGGAATGTTGGATTCTTCACTAGCTGAATAGCACTATGGCTATCACAATGCAGCGTAATTTTCTCCTGCATTACCTTGAAGTCACCCAACAATCGCTCTAGCCAAATTGCCTCTTTGTTGGCATGAGTTGTTGTAATGTATTATGCTTTAGTGGTTGATAAAGCCACAACATATTGCAACTTAGAAGCCCAACTCACCGCTCCTCCGGCAAGAGTGAAGGTATATCCTGTAGTGGATTTTCTCCCATCTCTATCTCCACCATAATCAGAATCCACAAAACCTGTAACTTGCAAATCTGTCGATCCAAAGTAAATGGCAACATCCGAAGTGGCTCTTAAATATCTGAATATCCACTTCACCGCATTCCAATGCTCCTTACCAGGATTTGCCATGTACCGGCTGACTACTCCCACTGCTTGGGCAATATCCGGTCTAGTGCTCACCATGGCATACATGAGGCTTCCTACTGCTGATGAATACGGTACACGAGACATGCTTGTCTTCTCTGCTTCCGTTCTAGGACATTGGTTGGAAGACAACTTTAAGTGTGGAAGAAGTGGGGTACTAACTGGTTTAGCATTATGCATATTGAAGCGCTGCAGAATCTTTTCCACATATGACTTTTGACTTAACCAGATCTTTCTTCCTTTTCTGTCCCTGTGTATCTTCATCCCTAAAATTTGGTTTGTTGCTCCTAAATCCTTCATTTCAAATGTCCTAGCCAAATGAGCCTTAAGATCAATGATTTTCTTCATGTTGGGGCCTGCAACCAACATATCATCAACATACAACAACAAAATAATAAAACTGCCATCGTCAAACCTCTTATAGTATGCACAATGGTCAGCTTCACTCCTGCTGAAACCTTGGCTCTTCATGAAGGTGTCAAATTTCCTGTACCACATCCTTGGCGCCTGTTTCAACCCGTACAGTGATTTCTTCGATCTGCAAACCAAATGCTCTTTGCCTCTTTCTTCATAGCCCTCGAGGCTGATCCATATATATCTCTTCCTCGAGATCACCATGCAAGAAAGCAGTCTTTACATCAAGCTGCTCCAGTTCCAAATCCTGTGCAGCTACAAGTGCAAGTAGAACTCTAATAGTAGTCATCTTCACAAGCTGGAGAGAAAATTTCATTAAAGTCAACACCGGACTTCTGCACATAGCCCTTTGCCACCAAGCGAGCTTTATAGCGTTCCAACAGCCCATCGTTGTTCTTCTTCACTTTGTACACCCACTTGTTTCCAACGATCTTTCTTCCAGGTGGGAGATCCACAAGTTCCCAAGTTTTATTCTTTCGAAGTGCCTCGATTTCCTCCTCCATGGATTTCCTCCACTTTCCTGCATTTTCAGACTCTCTAGCTTCCTGAAATGAACTAGGTTCACCATCATCAATTAACAAAGCAAAAGAGGACTGATACACATGAGAATACCTTTCCGGACACTTTTGTGGACGTGTAGATCTTCTAACCCAATGATCTGTCGGTTCTGGCTCTTGGTCTTGTGACCGTTGTGGCTGCTCTACTTCCTGTTCTACTTGTTGTTCTACATGTTGATCAAAAACTTCAGCATGTTCATCTTCACTCAATTCTACTTCAACAGGTACAACATTAGGATTTTGTTGTACCTCCTTCCTTTGCATGGATTTTTCATCAACAATTACATCCCGGCTAATAATTACCTTGTGGGCGGTAGGATCCCACAGTCTATACCCCTTCACTATATCTCCATAGCCGAGAAAAACACATTTGCTTGACTTCGGGTCAAGCTTGGACCTTTTTCTTTGGGTACATGGGCAAACGCGTCACGACCAAAGGTGCGCAAATGAGAGTAATCAACTGGCTTACAACACCAAACCTCCTCCGGAATCTGTCCATCCAATGCAGTTGTAGGTGACCTGTTAATAAGATAAACAGTTGTATTAACAGCCTCCGCCCAGAACTTTTTCTCCAACATGGCTGCGCTAAGCATGCTTCTTGCACGTTCCATGATTGTGCGATTCATCCGCTCAGCCACACCATTTTGTTGTGGAGTGTATGGTACAGTCTTATGGTGCTTAATACCTTCCTGCATACAAAATTTATCAAATTCCTTGGAGCAATATTCACCCCCATTATCGACTCGAGACACAAAATTGACTTGCCCAAACTCTTTTCTACCCGTGCTTTGAACTCCTTAAATTTCTGCAAAGCTTCCGACTTCTTCTTCAGAAAGTAAACCCACACTCTCCTAGAATAATCATCTATAAAAGTCAGAAAATAGATGGCGCCATTCAAGGACCGAGTGGGGACAGGTCCAAATATATCCGAATGTATAAGTTGCAGAAAATCAGAACTCTTACCAGGACTTGCGATAAACCGAACCCTCTTCTGTTTACCAAAAATACAGTGCTCACATAAGTCTAAATTGCAAGACTTAATCCCAGAAAGCATACCTCTGTCATGCAGAATTTTCAGGCCTTTTTCACTCATATGGCCTAGGCGTTGATGCCATAGCATTATTGCATCCTGAACAGAAGTTGTTGTTGCATGGTTTGTCACCGTATCACCGCATAAACGGTATAAAGTCCCATAAGATTCTCCCTTTGCTACTACAAGAGCTCCTCTGGTAATCTTGCAGTAGTTGTTACTGAAAGGTGACAGAATACCCTAGCTTATCCATCATTTTGATTGAGAGCAAATTCTTCCTCAAATCGGGCACATGTCGCACATCACATAACATCCTTTCTCTACCATCGTCCAGCTTGATCCTTATATCCCCTCTTCCCACAATTTCTAAAGGATGATCATCACCCAAATAGACCTTTCCACCACAGTATGGCTGATATTTGTCAAACCAGTCTTTGTGGGGAGACATGTGGAAGGATGCACCTGAGTCCAAAACCCAGGTATATAAAACTGATCTGTTGTTACTGATACAGAAGGCTTCACATGTTGTCGTCTCTCCTGAATCTGCTGCATGGCTTCAGCTGATGGCTGATTTTGCTTTTCACCATTCTTTAATTGCCAACAGTCCTTCTTGGAGTGTCCTGGCTTCCCACAATGCCAACACTTCCCTTTACGCTTACGTCCTTTAGACTTAGATCTGGACTGCTTTCTACCTTGTTTACTCCCCTCGAACGATCGACCTCTCACGGATAGGGCTTCATTGGTTGAGGGTTCCGGAGACGTTTTTCGCCTCAACTCTTCTGCCAACAAAGCGGCTACCACATCATCAAATTTGAGAGTTCCTGATGATGAATTACTGATGGTCATCACCATATGATCCCAAGTGTCCGGGAGGGAACAAAGTAGGGTGATAGCCCTATCTTCATCCTCCATCTTCACATTAACTGAAACCAGTTCTTCGATCAGAGTATTAAACTCATTCAAATGATCTACCACGGATGAACTTTCCTTCATCCTCAAGCTATAAAGCTGCTTTTTCAGAAAAACCTTGTTAGTTGCTGATTTTGTTTCATACAACTTTTCAAGCTTTTGCCAAAGGGCTTCCGCGGTCTTCTCTTCAGCTACATTGAACAAGACGGAGTCCGCTAGGCAGAGACGGATTGTAGAAACCGCCTTCTGGTCAAGCGTTACCCACTCCTCATCTTTCATGCTGCTCGGTTTACTCGCGACCCCTTCCAAGGCTTGAGCTTGGTCATTCCGAACCAACAAATCCTCCACCTTCATCTTCCATAGAGCGAAGTTCCTGCCATCAAATTTCTCAATCTCGAACTTGGTTACACCTTTTGTCATTGTTGCGGCTCCCACTCGCACAAAACCTTAGCTCTGATACCAGATGTTAGGAAAAACTCCAAGATTTATCACCTGCAAGAGGAAGCACAATAACAAAAATATAGAACACGAAAACAGTAACACAAGTGACATAGAGATTTACGTGGAAACCTGCAATGTGCAGGAAAAACCACGGGGCAATGGCAACTTCTCTTTTATTATTTTCAGCAAAATTTACATCCACGTCTCTCAACGTTTTCAACAACTATATTATCATATGCAAGGGGTCAAGTCCCTTTTATAGAGCAGAAGGAAGACTCCAAACTGTTCGTTTCCTCTTCCAACGGAAGCCTCCAAAAGATTGTTCGTTTCCGCTCCCAAGACTGTTCGTCTTCCGCATTCCTGTCGTCTACCTAGACGTCTACTTGGCTTGACGTCAGGCTGGACGTCTACCAGCCTAGACGTCTGGCTGCCCAGACGTCTGCCAGCCTAGACGTCAGGCCCAGACACCTGCCAGCCTAGACGTCTGCCAGCCCAAACGTCTGGCCCAGATGTCTACTAGCCTAGACGTCTCGCAGCCCAGACGTCTAGCAGGTCAGACGTCTGGCTTGTTGCCTAGACGTCTAACCCAGACATCTAGCTGACCTGCTTGTTGTATATTGTCTTCATACCTAACATGTTTTGTGAACATCATGTATCTGCAACTTTCACTTGTTAGTTAACCCTTGGTAATTCATGTCAAATGCTCAATATGTCCTTGTGTCATTCTAGCTGGTTAAATAATTTCTTTGGTATTGTTTCCAAAATTCAAAATATTGGATTAAGAACTTCGCACGAAAACCGCCCATAGGATTTGGGGCAAGCAGTGGGGAGCAAAGAGTTTCATATCATAGACCAAGGTTCCAATCCCATGGGTGAACCTTCACATTTATCAAATGGCATGAGCTCAATTAGTTCAATACCTTGACTTTCAAGGAGGAGACCCAGGTTTGAATCTTGCCAAGCAATACATGCATAGTTGCCAAGCTGTTGTACTTCCATTATGTGGTCAGTAATACGGTGGGGCCCGCTTCAATCCCATAAAACCAATTTATTTATTTAAACAAAAAAAACATTGCATGAAAATCCAAAAGTAGGTTGGGTAGATATAACTAGTTGGGCACCTGGAAATTATGATGAGAAATCATATGATGAAAGAAGAATGTATATGATCTTAACACTCTTTAACACTTGAAACGGTATATGATCATATGGTGAGTGTGATGCCTCACTTGGTGACACCCTTTATATTATACTATGTCAATCCCTCCTGTATCTAGACTATCAACATTTATGGCCATGTATCTGTTGCCACATTTTGCACGGGGTGCAATGTTTTCAATTTTGTAGCAGTGCTGCTCTTCCTTTTCCCTCCTCCTCTATTTTCCTTTCTTCTTCTCTCCCTTTCTCTCTCTTTCCTACATTCTCTTTTTCCCCCCTTTCTTGGAGCCCCTCAGTTGGATTTCAAAGTTGACAGCAGTTGCCCTGGAAAATGGCTAAGTGTTGGTGCGAAGTTCGCACTTCGCCCAGTTTTGGTGCGAAGTTCGTACTTCGCCCAGTTTTGGTGCGAAGTCCGACTTCGCCCCTCTTCTGGGCGCACCTTGTAGCAGGCTGGCAGGCTGGCAGAAAAATGACTAAGTGCTGGGGCGAGGTCCGTACGGCGACAGGAATCAGATTTCACCTGTGCGCAGTCCGACTTCGCGGCGAAGTCGGAGTGCGCCCTTGACGAGTGCGCGATGAGGGAAACAAACTCGGAAATGCACCCAAGGCATGAAGGCCTTCCCGATCGCTGCTGTTTTCGCACTGCGCAACCCGATGGCGCTCTGATCCCAGGCGAAGTTGGATAAACTGCCTTTCAAGGCAGACACGTGTCAAACAGCATCATCCATCATCTGACAAGTGTCCAGCTTCGGGATTTGAGCCAAGACGTGCCGAGCAAAAGGACGAGCATGGGCTGCACTACCTATGCCAGTGGCCTCATTTAAAGCTGATTGGAGGTTCTACCTGCTCCAGCTGCCCGCATTCCTGCCGAGAAGAAGTTCTACACAACACGCTGCCACGTAGCTGTCCAGCTTCCAGGAAGACCATGCTGCGGGTACAGTCCGGTCCGACAAAGGTCAGCATTTGCAGCTCCTTCGCCGCTTTTGTCAGCTAGTGTTTGACTGGGACTTTGTACCCATTAATGTAACGGGAGGGACTCGGGCTATAAAAACCCACCATGTTTTCATTGTAAAGGGTGGAAGGGGAATGTCTGTTAGGGAACCATTGTAACCGTGCTTCTGCTTATAAATATAAATTGTATGCCTGGTTCTGTTCTACTGCTTTTATTCTTTATGCTTTACGTTTCCCTGTGTCACTGCTCGTTGATTCGTTTCAGCATTTGGTGGTCAGATATACCTAAAGCATTGCTTGTGTCATGGCTTGTTGAGTCATTTCAGCATTTGGTGGTCAAGCACTTTTGAACTTCATAGATTAGAGGATACATAGAATAGATGTGGTAGCAGTTCCATCAGTTGTGTGTTACGTTGCTGTCCGTAGTGGTGATTGATGCGTTGTCGTGTTGTTAGTTCTCCTTGTAGGGAGAATGTTTGCTAGGGGACCATTGTAGCTGTGCGTATAAATTCTCTGCATAACACATATACCTGGCTCTGATATCTCTTGGTTACTTTCTGTTTATGTTGTTGTCCGTAGTGGTGATTGATGCATTGCCGTGCTGTTAGTTCTCCTTGTAGGGAGAATGTTTGCTAGGGGACCATTGTAGCTGTGCGTACACTGCTTAATACAGAAAGTATACTTAGGTTTTGCAGTTCCTGGTCATGCTTTGTATTTATGATGCAGTAAGTAATGGTGATTGATGTGTTGCCGTACTGTTAGTTCCCCCCACCCAACTCCAATCACATTTGTAAATTCTTTCCGTTCCTTTATCTCTTTCCTGCACTCTTAGCTTAAACCATAAAACCCCCCAAAGGAGCCGGCCTTCTCCGGAGATTGGCTCGGAAGGCATCTCTTCCTTCCGGCCTTTCTAGCTGGTGGGCGAATCTGGGCGCATTCACACAAAATCCTTTCCTCATGGCAGATTCGTAACCAACAGTATCTTTATCACATTAGTTGTACTTAATTTGATGAATTGGCACACTTATTAAGGTGATATTTAAGATATTGTTGATACTATATAATTTCAGATATATGTTTTTTCTGGCATTTTACAAGAGATTTTAGCATTTACTCATGGCTGTCTTCATTTTGTAGCATTTCTCCCTCACAGGACTTTACACCGACTCATCCACAATAGTCAACAACGATTCAGCCAAGACAGACACAGAAGAGGTATAACTGCTTTTCAATCATGATCCCTACTCGCACTTTTGATAGCTGGTTTCCTATGGCAGCTTGAGCTTCCATTTGCATCATGCTTGTATCATGCCTATACTATGTATGGAATATAGTCGAGACATATATGTCCCACAGGATGCCATGTTACATAGAGATATTCTTTGTTTGTGCTGGGTTGGAGTTTCATATTCTTATACTTTGTACCTTTGTTTTTTTTCATACTTTGAATTTTGGAGAACTATTATTGGTCGCTAAATACTTATATATTGAAAAAATGTGTTTTTGGATGATAACCAGTCTAGGACATAGCCATGGACTACAAGTACCAATGAAATGCCACCTACAAGTAAGTGTGACTTGGAAGGTACAAATTAGAAAACTATAATTAGTTATGGTTCATAACAAGTCTTTCTGGTCAACAATGCTTTTTCCTCAACACATAGAAAGCACAGGATGTGCTGTAATGAAGGACTGGGATTCCCATGAAGCTTCCTTCTTTGCAAGACCCTTCTATTTAATTAAATATTTGGTAATTTGATGAGAATGGACTCGTTACTGTTTTCCAAAATGCTTTCAAAATCCAGGACAAGTCAACCTTCCTCATCTAAGGTAGGTAGGTTAATCTTGAATAAGATTAAGGGCACTCAAGTTTTGCTTCAAACAAAAAACATGAAAAACATTGTGGATGAAACCTTAATTTGGTAGCTTAATGACAAAGTAATTGGCTGAATTTCTTGAAAATGCAATAAGGACCATAATATTTGTGAGATAACATTAAATCTTTTCCATTGTTCTTAAGAGAGAGTTGTTTGTATGGTTCAAGTCAAATGTAAACCCAATC
This sequence comes from Wollemia nobilis, assembly GCA_028583015.1. NCBI lineage: Eukaryota > Viridiplantae > Streptophyta > Pinopsida > Araucariales > Araucariaceae > Wollemia > Wollemia nobilis. Next base: position 4,292,108 of record JAQPPZ010017221.1, read on the forward strand.
ATCAATTTGAGTGCAACTGGGGTATCTCAAGAGGACAAGGAAAATGAAGCTTGCATTGAGCCATGCTGCAATGGCCACGCGCCAGTCAACAACGCAATGCCATAGTTCTTCCAACCAGCACCAATCCTGCCTTGTGTCAGGCGCTAGTCTTGATGCCAACTACTAGTGCCTCGAGCCAGGTGCTGGTAGACACCAACCCCTAGCACCACAAGAAGACAAAAAGATGATAGTTTGTGAATGTCTCAAATTTATTTTTGTAATTGTTGGAAGACAAAGTTGTTCATCATTCCTTCGGCAATCTTGTAACTGATATTGTACATTTTGGATATTAAATAGTTAATTGAGTATAGTTGGCCACTTCTACACTCTCTTAGTGGATTGCAATCTTTAGAGTTTGAAGGTAGATGTATTCATTGAAGAACCATGCACATGGGGCCAACACTTCGCACCTGATTATAGCTTCAGTTCTAGTATTGATGCAAAGTTGGCTTCATGAGGGCCTTGTATCTGCTGTTAATTTACATTTGCACCATCTACAAAGAAAGTTTCCTATTTATTTACATAGTTTCTAATTTTCCTTCATTTCCTGATCAATATTCCTTCTTTGTTATTTCTCTTTTCTAACTAATGCAATGATGTATGAAGAAGTGTTCATTGTGCCTTGTTTTGCTTCACAACTCTAAAACATAACTCATCTAGCTTCACTAGTTGAACTAAGGCGTGCTCCGCACCACCATCCTGACCCCCACTATGAAGATCAATTTGGGATCAAAGCAAGTTCAGGCTCCAACCCTTTGCATTCACATTAGCCCTCATTCTTGTCACAACCTCTACTCAAGTACAAGCCATTTGGTATCTTTAATTGTCGAATGTTTACTCACATGCTCAAAGTATCAAAAGGAAGGTAATCAACCTAGTTTTGTGTCGGAGTACCCAAAAGAAATTATTTGCATGAAAAGATGACCGATTTTGCAAAGTCTTCAGACTCCACAACACTAGACGTCCAAAAGATCATCCACGATGCACTAGAAAGTAGTTTTTAACTTTTTAATGTCCATTAGGTCATTGGCCATATGAGACAAATATTGTTTACAACCTTACCCAATATATGGTTAATCCCCAACCATACTCCGGTTACCGAAGCATGGTGTACAATGCTACCCCCTGCAGGATTCAAACCTTGGACCTCTATTCAGAGTTCCAAAGTCTCCTCTGAGACCAAATGTTCTACCTAGGCTTGACAACCCCCACTTCCCTTACACCTTTCTAGAATTACAATCCCTTGAATGTGCAAACAAATATTGACATACCAGTGTTTCAAGGCAAGATTAATGCATAAGAGTTGGACACTTGACTCCATAGCTAGAGGCATACTATGCGACCAATAGGTTCATTGATGACAACAAGCTCTCTTTTGCAAACCTCAAGATATTCAAACCCATGTTGTGCTTGTGGAAACCACTAATGCACAACAAGAGTAGGATCTTGATCCCATTGACACTTGGAGGAAATTAGTGGAAGTGGTACATTCTTGCCACTATCTTATACACTAGTATGAACACAAGTACATATGATAGCAGCACCTACACAAACATTTCAACCAATTTGTCTAGGAGTACAAAGACAAGTTCAATGACTTAATTTCCCAATTGCAAATTTAGGAAGGCAAGAAGACCCAAATTCTCAAGTTTGTTAGTGGTTTGCAATATCATCCACTTCGAAATGGAGTTCCTCTCTATTCACACCGTTTCACACTATTGCACTATTAATGAATGGTGTGGCACAGCAAAAGTTGCAGTTTCCTAGATTGAATCCTCCAAGGGAGATAGCAGAGCAGGAGCCAATGATTTTAAGGTGGCTCAATGTGATGCCACTCACAAAGGCAAATACTCTAGTGAGAACGAAGAAAATATTGAAGAGAAAGGACTTGCCAGATGATGAAGCAAGTGAGGATGCAGATGATGAAGAGCAATAACTAGTACAAGAGAAGAGGCAAAGGAGGTTGGTATAATAGGAGACCGAAAAGGATGTTGCAAAAGGCGCACAAAATTCTGTGTAAAAGACTGCACAATAAGGAGTTGTATAGCAAACACTAAGATTGATAGGAGTTGTGATATGGACAAAGAGGTACAAGATGATGTTGATGCAGTTTAGGTGGGAGCAGTGAAAGAAACGCGAATGGAGTCACCTGATAATTTTGCAAAGTTTGAGCAGTAGATAGATCAATGTGCATCACCTTAGTTGCAAGAGGAGACATTGTTCGAAATCACATTCATAACAAAGGAACTAGCAAGGGAAAAAACAAGGCCAGTAGAAGTGATGGAGAAAGGGAAACAACTGGCAAGAGAAGAGACAGTGCCAACAGAAAAAGGAAGGCAATTGATAGGAAAATTTAGAGTGATAAAAAGAGGAGGTTGTAGACGGCAGTTCCAGACAGCAGAAATGAGGAACTGACTATGAAAATGTCCCAAGCAATTTTGAATGTATATAGCAAATGTGGATTTATGCTATTTTGTAATGCCATTTTGTATAAGGCATAGTGTTTGCTTAGTTTAATCAGCCAATCAGAAGAGAAGGATTAAATGCACAAAAGGACAAAATGGCCGCTATTTGGGTTAAGGCTAGTTAAGCCAGACGTCTAGTTAGTGTAGACGTCTAACTAGTTGGTTGGGCAAACGGTTGGGTGGTTGGCGCGAGTAGTTGGGAAACCGCTCCTGCAGCCTTTAAATACCCCCCTTACTTTTGCATTGTATCTGTAACCTTCTGGAGAGAATAAGACAGTGCTTGATCATCTTCGTGTTATGCTGTGTATGCTTGAGTGTCATTGCAGGTTGTGTTGTTATTGTCATGCAGGTTGAAGACTCTGCCTGGCAGGTTGTTTGCAGGTACTTGGAAGCAGGAGCCATGATAGCAGCCGTCTGACGCCTAGACGTCTGCACCCCAGACGTCCAGCCCCTAGACGTCTAAGTCCCAGACGTCTAGCTCCCAGACGTCCAGTTCCTAGACGTCTAGTCCCAAGACGTCTAGCCACCTGACGTCTTCCTTCCAGGCGTCTCACCCTCTGACGTCTAGTCCAAGACGTCTAGCCTCCTGGCCTCCCAGCCCCAGACGTCTGGTCCCAGCCAACTGACTGATAGACCAGTCGGACGTCTGACCCCTCTGACGTCTGAGTTACCTTGTACCCCGAGACCTCATGCTGATTCCTTGTCTCGTCTGTTCGATCAGTTCACCTCTCGTATCGGGAATGTACTCACCCCTATCTACATTTGGCGTCGTTGCCTAAAAAATCGAACTTTGAGTCTGAGCGGCATAAGTGACAAAGCTAATAGGTGAATGACTGATCGCAGGTTACAAGAAAGTACACAGGTACTGGTGCGAAGAAGTGCACGGCTGGCGAATTTAAGATCACGGGAGGCGACAGAGATCTCCCACCCGGACGTAGAGAGAGTCTGGAATCCTGAGGAGGAAGAGAGTACGAACATAGGAATATTGTCGGTGACTGTAGAAGACGAAGAGCAAATAGCGGAAGAAGTGCCCATCATTGAGGAAAGGACGGTGACACCCGAACCAGCGGGAGACGGTTGGCAAGAGGATACTGAAGGAGAAGACCTTGTATCTGAGCAACCACGCGAGGGTTCGTGGGGTGGGCGACCGGAACCAAGATTGGTATATTCGCGAAGGAGATCGCGGAATAGAGACCAATTGGAGTTGGGCAGAACGTTATTTGGATATAACTTTGCACCATCAACAATAGACAGACAACCAAATCGAACAACACAACCATCAACATCGAGTAATCCGGGACAAAACACAAATCAAATGGCAAGTATTGGTAGTAAGACAGTACAACAGAAGTGCCCGCCTTTTTCAGGCGAGGGAAAAGAAGACCCGTCAAGACACGTGGGAACTTGCATAACCATTTGGGGAGCAAATGGAGTCACGCAGGATACAGAATGGCTGCAACTGTTTCCAGCCACACTGCGTGGCATGGCGATTGACTGGTATTTGAAAAAGCAGAGTACACAGGCCTTTGTGCGATGGGAAGACTTGAGAAAAGCATTCATCGAAGAATTCCGACCATTAAGAGACGATACGGACATCATCACGGAACTATGTATAACAAAACAGAAACCCGATGAGGATGTCAAGAGTTACAATAGACAACTGAAGCAGTTAACTGATAAAATGGAAATGCCACCTGCCGATGGCATGGTGAAACGCTGGTTTCTGGATGGATTACTGGCAAAATACAGGAAAAAGATGAAGGCAGTACCTTCCTCAACATATGAAGAAGCACTGGAGAAAGCAAAGAATTTCGAAAGCGAGAGTAAGCAGACGACTGCGGGGATTGGAGCACATATGAAGCATAATGAAGATTCCGACAGTGATGAAGAAGACAAAGTACAGAGCACAATCCACTCCTTTAAAAGGGAATTTGATAAAATTTTGAAAGAAGTCAAAGGGGATACTCGCAAAGACCGAAAAGAAATCTGGTGCTCGGACTGCAAGACGGAAGGACATACAAACGTCAACTGCCCGAAGACGGCATATTGTAACATCTGTGATATTGCAGGACATTCCATCACAGACTGCCCATTCAACTTGAAAAGTAAACGGCATCAGACTATGACCATACAACAAGAAGAGCAGCCGAATGCAACAAGGAATGGACAAGGAGCTACAAGCGGGGGCTACCGAAATAATCGTAGAGGCGGCAGACAAGGAGGTCAGAGTCGACTGCAGTATGACTCTGACGGCCGACCTATCATTCAATGTCGGAATTGTCAAGAATGGGGACATTTTGCGAAGAACTGTTCAAAACCCCAGAATGCAAAAAGCAACAATACCAGTAACACCACACAAATGTGTAAGTGGTGTGGGCCAGGAAACCATACGGAGGCAAATTGCCCGAATAAAGCAAGTTCCAGTGGGACTCGGAATGTCAATTTGATTGGCATTGGGGAAGTGAGCCCAGTAACGGAGGAGAAGAAGGAGGTGTTGGCTGTGACAAGGGCACGGGCCAAAAAGATAGAGCAATACCCAAATCCTGCCCAAGAGAAGGAGCGGTGGCAGGAAGCCCAGGAATTGATTCAGACAGAACTAGAGAAAGAAAAGCAGAATCGACTAGTTCTGGAGAAAGTATTGAAGAGACCGGAGACGAGTAAGAAGGCATCGGTCGAAGGGTTGGTAGCACAGGTACTGAACACAACGGTAGAGGTGAAGGTGGCGAACCTGTTCACCATAGTACCTGAGTTGTATGCTACGATCGGCGAAGTCATCAAGAGGAAGGATGAACCGCGACAGGTAGCAGCAATCAAACAAGAGCAATTCATAGACCCCACAATTCTAATGATAGAAGCAGGAAGGAGACCTGCTATGGTCCATATGGAGATTTTGGACCATAAACTAAGTCAAGTAATTGTGGACGGAGGATCTAGCGTGAACGTGATGCCGGAAAAGACATGGCGGACTATTGGGCAACCCGCCTTGCGATCTCCGAATTTCAAGTTGTATGGTGCTGATCAATACGGCATCGAAACAATTGGCGTTCTGATGAACCAAAAAATACGCATAGCAGAGCAGGACTTTGTCCTTGATTTTGTAATTATAGCTATGCAGAAGCCCGCATATGATGCATTGCTAGGACGCGGATGGTTGAGAACTGCGAAAGTCAACCATAACTGGGAGAAAGAGCGTCTATCCTTTAAACAGGGGCAGCACAAGTATGTGATCAATCTGAAGAATCAGACAGTGAGTCAGGACATCGCAACTTCAGATGACTCAGAATCTTCGTTATCCGAAAGCGAAACGGGGTATGAACCGGATGAAGGAGTGCTGCACTTGGAGGAATGCACAGAGGATGAGCAAGACCAGGATAAGGGTCTACTCCATTGGCAGATGGAGGATTATGAGGTATTCGCTCCGCAATGCCTATGCATCACTACAGAAGGTGAAACGCGGGAAGATAAAAAGAGAGAAACTGAAGAGGGAAACAGTAACAAAAGACAGACATCAGCAGAAAAGGATAAAGAGAGAGAGAAGTGGGTGTTTCCCAAAAACTTTGCAGAGTATACAATGGGGGAAGCAGCTATTGATGTTAAGCCAGCCCACCCCATTGAGGTATTAAAAGCCGGGAGAGACCCTGAATCGATCAAGTATGAAGGACCAAAAATGATTCAGGTAAACCTAGGAGAGGAAGATGAGAATAAGATGATTAAGTGTGGGGATGATTGGGATCCAGTGCTGAAGGCAGCTGCAATTAAGATCTTTATGAAGTATAAAGATGTTTTTGCCTGGACATATAAGGACCTAAAGGGAGTTCCACCCGAACTATGTGTACACAAGATTACGCTGATTGATGGAGCTCAACCTGTTAGGAGGCGACCATACAGGATGAACCCCAAGTACGCAGCTCGGGTGAACACGGAGATTGCGAAGATGCTGGATGCAAGCATAATTTTTAAAGTTACAACAAGCGAATGGGTGTCTCCCATCGTAATCACGCTCAAACGGGAAGCAGACAAAATCAGAATCTGCGTGGATTTCAGAAGTTTGAACGCCGTAACTATTAAGGACCCCTTCCCAATCCCATTCACAGACTCCATTCTAGAAGAGGTAGCAGGCCACGAGATATATTCATTTTTGGATGGATTCTCGGGGTACAACCAAATCAGCATTGCGGAGGAGGATAAGCTAAAGACAACCTTTGTGGTGGAGAACGGGATATACGCTTACAACCGAATGTCGTTTGGACTGTGCAATGCACCAACCACCTTCCAGAGAATCATCTTATACATATTCGACAAGATGGCTACAGGCAACTTCAAAGCTTTTTTGGATGATTGGTCACTCTATGGCCGGACGCAAGAACACTTAAAGGCATTAGAAGAGTGTATGGGACTATGCAGGAACGCCCGCATATCACTGAATCCAGATAAGTGCGTCCTGATGGTGCCTTACGGAAAACTGTTAGGGCATATAGTGTGCCAACAGGGTTTGAAACCCGACCCGGACAAAATTCGGGTAGTACTGCTGATGGAGGAGCCACATGATGTGAGCTCAGTAAAGACCTTTTTGGGAACAGTGGGGTACTACAGGAGGTTCATCCGGAACTATGCTCTCATGTCACACCCACTGGATGCTCTTACACGGAGGGGTGTCCCGTTTAGATGGACAGAAGAACACCAAGAAGCATTTGAGGGATTGAAAGGACATTTGGTGAAGGCACCAATCCTAGTTTTTCCAGACTGGGAAAGGGAGTTTCATGTACATGTCGACGCCTCAAACTTTGCAATAGGATGTGCCTTGGCTCAGGAGGGCCAATTTGGGTTAGATCAGCCCATATATTTCGCAAGTCGGCTACTGTCAAGAGCCGAGAAAAACTACAGTACAACAGAGAGGGAAGCATTGGGAATGGTGTATGCAGTGCAAAAGTTTAGACACTATTTACTGGCTAACCCGTTTGCTTTCTATGTGGATCATCAGGCCCTGTTATACTTAATAAACAAGCCAACAATATACGGACGAGTAAGTCGATGGCTCGTCACCTTGCAGGAGTTCGTGTTTCGGATAGTTGTCAGACCAGGAAAGAAGCACGTAATAGCCGATCAGTTATCAAGGATACACTCCGGTGAACCTGCAAAAGGAGGAATACCTGACGAATTCCCCGATGCGCAATTATTTGCGATCAGTACCATACCGGCATGGTACAAACACATAGGGGAATACCTATCGACAGGAGAGCTGCCGAAAGAAATGACGACGACAGAACAAAGAAAAGTGATTGCAAAGTCAGCACCCTTCACCTTGATTGCAGGATTGCTTTACAAGATGGGGGAGGATCAGATTCTGCGAAGATGCATAATGGAGGACGAAGTTCAACAGACCCTGAAGGAGACACATGAGGGATTGGCAGGAGGACACATGGGACCAGATGCAACAACAAGGAAAGTGTTGTTGGCAGGTCTATGGTGGCCCACCCTCTATCACGATGCGACAACTTTTGTCAAGGCATGTGATACGTGTCAGAGAACGGGGAAGCCATTGAAGAGGGACTTCATGCCTTTGCATCCGACACAACCTCAGGAACTCTTCGAGAGATGGGGGTTGGATTTTGTAGGTCCATTACGGACAAGTCGCAGAAGAAAATGCAGATATATTGTAGTCGCTACAGAATACCTCACGAAATGGGTGGAAGCTAGAGCCCTACCTGACAACTCGGCAAGAAGCACGGCTCGTTTCTTGTACGAACAAGTAATCACCAGATTTGGGATACCCCTTCATCTGACAAGTGACAGAGGAGGCCATTTCGTGAACGAGATTATTCAGAACTTAACGAAGGAATTCAAGATTTTTCATTCCTTGTCCAGCCCGTATTACCCGAGGGCGAACGGGCAAGCAGAGGCAACTAACAAAATCTTGGTTTCTATCATGTACAAGACATGCGGCGTGGAAGGAGCCGACTGGGAGGAACGGTTACCAGCAATACTGTGGGCATACAGGACTACTTTCAAACCAACAACGAACCATACACCCTTTCAGCTAATGTACGGGCAAGAAGTAGTGGTACCGGTAGAGTTTTTGGTACCAAGCCTGAGGGTAGCAGTCGACAACCGACTAAGCGAAGAAGAGAGCGTCGGGGAGCGGCTGACAGCATTGGTTCGACTAGGGGAGAAAAGGGTCATGGCACAATGGGCAACGGAGATATCGCAGAAAAGGAGAAAATTTTGGCATGACAAGCATCTTCGGAAGATGGACCTAAAAGCTGGTGAATTGGTCCTCAAATATAATGGAAAAAGAGAGATCAAACCTGGGAAATTGAAAACCTTATGGCTTGGACCCTTCCAAGTGGAAGAGGTATTGGAGAACGGGGCAGTCAGACTGAGGAAACTGGACGGAACAGTCTGCCCCGAAGCAATAAACGGTTCTAAACTAAAACTATACAAGCCCCATGTTTAGATAAACATGATTGGTTTAGAACAATCAAATCCCGGAACCAGGAGAGATGAATCAAATCCAGGTACCCAAACTCCAGACAATGACGAGCAGAGTGATGTTGTTCGGGAGGAGGGAAGTCATAACCTGGAATGGCTATTTGGAACCGAAGAAGGACCGATAACCGGAAGAGGTGAACAACAACAGTTACAACAACCCGCTCCGAATAGCGAAGAGGAACAACTTCAGGTACCAGCAGAAGTTGTCCTACAAATTCCGGGAGAAGGACGGAACGAAGAGGGCGCGAGAATTCTGCAACAAATGCAGTTGGAAACTCAGAGATTGCACGAAGAGTATGAAACTCTGAGACAATACAATAGCCAGTTGCGAGAGCAAGTCATCCAGGAGTTGGAGACCACTATGGAGAGAATTGAAGAACGTCAGGAGGTACGCAGAGATGAATGGGCGGAACAGGAGGATGAAGAACGAAGGACTGAATCGGGCAATTCCCCAGCAAGTAGTCTATTTTCCTTAACCAATGCAGACCAAGGGGAGAGGGTGAGAGAGAAGACAGTAGCATCAGACGACCAGTCCATGAGTTCATCCTCAGCCACATTAAGGATAAGACTGAACTCGGAAGATTCAACAAACTCAGACGATGCACAAATCGCAAGATCTGAAGAACAAGTGGAATCACCTGAAAGACCGAGGGTCTGGGAAGTAGGACAGAGTTCAACTGCCAATTACAGAATAACAAGAGAAGAGATGGCAGCAATCAATTGGAAGGATGTCCAGGTAGCAATAGAGGGAACAAGAAAAAGAGGTTGGCAGGATAAATCAAGTAGTGATGAAAATCAACCTGATCCCGACATTCCCCAAGTAAGTCCCCAAAGAAGCCCACGGCACTTGACTCATGATCAACAGACAAAAGTACGGTTTGCAGATGAAACACAGGTGATCGGGAGTGGAAGTTCTTCAGAAGAAGGACTGAACATTGCTAACACAAGTATAGATGAAACAGCAGAATTGTCAGTACCTCGACGATTCAGAACTCCATATTCCGCAGCCATGCAGCGTCCTACTGAACGCGAAGAAGTAGCCCGATACAGGCTAGCAGAATTGGACCTCAGGCGACACAGGAGGGAAGTGAGAAGGCTGGAACGTCGAGTCCACGAGACTTCCAATTGGCCCATATCTGCATATGAAAACGCGAACAATTCAAGTACTGACTCAGAATTTTCAGAACAATATCAGGTAGCCTTAGCACAATGTGCACCTCAGCGGCGCTTCGAGGAAGCCAGGTGGCGAAGGAGATTGCTAAGAGCGGACCGAAGGTTGCGAATTCTGCATAACGTAACCCCAGAAAACCAACGCCAAGAAGGGAGTTCTCGGGCCGAACTCATTAATCAAGGCCGAAATAGAGGTATTTTGAGGAATCCGGAGGGTTCATCAGAGCCACTCGGTGACCAAGACTTACCTGACCAAGGGAGGAGTGTGGTTAACCTCCGTCCCGGTAACCAGAGTGGGAGAAATTCAACTCAGGATACCCCTAGGTCGACCAGACCACTTGCTGAACCGCAAGGTCCAGCAGTGGGCATGGCCACAGTTAACCCATCACTACGTGCTCCTGAGGTTAGTCCTATGGGCCAACCTCAGCGAGCTCGTAGGAACCGAAGACGTCGTCAGGAACGACAGAGGGACCGACCGAATCTCGGGCAGTTGGGAGTACGACAGCCCTACAATAGGGAGATTCGATCGGAAAGAGGCCGAGGCCACAGGAACCAGGTTCGAGGGAGGAGAGGAACCTGGAATGGGCATATTAATCCGGAACGAAGAAATCAAGTAAGAGTTGTTGAGCAACCGCAGAATGGCGAAATCCGAGGAAGAGGCAGAAGAGCCAGAAGAAATAACCGAAATCGGAGACAGCCGAGACCCCAACAGCCTGACCACAACATACTTGATCGACCTGAACAGAGAAGGGAAATGTTTCATTACTTGGATGATTGTGTAATCATCCGGCGCCATGACGGAAGCACGGAACGGATTCCATGGCAGAGACATCCGGATCCCCCAGCAGTAGTACTGGCACATCAGAGCACTGTGAGTAGACCCCTGGAGGATGTAATTGAAGAATTTGATCCAAATACCGACAGTCCAGACGAAAGAGAAATCCGTCTGGTAGAGGATTGGATGGAGCAAATACGGGTGGCGGCAGAAAGAAGCCGACAGAACACGGGACGTCAAGGAAGTAGGCACCAGTTACCAGAACAAGGAGCCAGACAACAACCGGAAGCAGAGCAGCCGGACTGGCGAATTGTACCAAGGTATAGAGTTAGACGCCCGGAGCAACCTCAGCCCGAAACCAGCCACAGACAAAGTAATCGTCGGAGACGACAAGAGTCGGATGAAGCAGAAACAGGGGGTGATGACGGTTTTAGCAGTTTCGACAGTCGAAGCCGTCATAGCAGGAATGAGATGCCAGATATCTTCGAAATCCGCATCGGCATGGCTGTGCGGTTTAGTCGGAGATATTAAAATAATAAAAAAAAAATAGGAAAAAGACAAAACAGCACCCCTAGACGTCTAAAATCCAGACGTCTAGCTAGGTGGCGCGCATAGAGGAAACGGTTGCTAGGTGGCGGTTGGGGAAACCGTTATGGCATGCACAAGAGGCTATAAAAAGAGGCTAAACATCCATTTTTCACCATTCCAAACAGTTGCAGGTAGAGGAGAAGGCAAGGAGCACGGTTGGCAGGAGAGGAAGCAGCCGAGAGGGTGGTGAAGATAGCGCGCCACAGCAGACGTCTGGGGCAAAGCAGACGTCTAGCCTAGGAGGATTGCCGTCAGACGGGCTAGGCAAGCAGACGTCTGAGCAGACGTCTAGGGCATAGCAGACGTCTAGCCCAGGAGGACCGTCGTCTGGCAGACAACCAGGCAGACGTCTGGGCAGGAAGAGTAGACGTCTGGCAGACAACCAAGCAGACGTCTGGGCAGGAAGAGTAGACGTCCAGGTAGACGTCTGAACCAGGAAGCAGACGTCCAAACTGAAATTGCAGACGTCTGGCATCCTGGTAAGGCAAACGTCTAGCAAATTCTTAGACGTCTGGCTGGAAAGGACAGACGGCTAGGAAGGCAGCTGAGCAGTTGGAGCGGGAAAGATGAGTCACAGATCTGGCAAGGCTCCAAGTCAGGCAGAATCGGAAACAGAGTCCGTGTCGGCAAAGAGGCTGCGACATCACCTGGAGCACGAGGTGCGTGGACAAGTGGAGAACCCAGGGCAGACGAGAATGCGGAGGGAGGCAGCAGAATTGGCTAGCAAAAGGAGCAAGGAAGTCCAGCAAGGTGGAAAAGCACCAATTCCCGCCACAGAGATTACATGGACTTGTCCGACGGGTGATTTTTGCCGGCAATGGTGGGCAGAGGCAACTTATGATAACCCTGTCAAGGGAAGACTTAAGGAGGCAGGAGTACATTTTATACTACAAGTCCCGAACTTTGATAAAGAGTTCTTTAAGGGTTATCTGATTCAAATGCTGGAGAACTACGATGAGGACAACTGCAGGAGTTATGTGCGCATAGGAGATAAGGTGGTGACAGTGGACTTCTCTCCGAGTCATTTCAGCGCGTATTCGGACTACCCAGGAAGGGTAAGCCAGTGGTGAACGAAAGGGTAGACCCCAAGAAGACGCCAGAATTGATTATGAGCGTCACTACTCTGGCCAGGGCAGAAGTGGATACGATGCTTAACACCCATGGTGGAAGAGGCATCAAACAGACGCAGTTGAGACATACTGGGCTAGAAGTGATAATGAACATTATTATGGCCAGATTATCAGGGGAACAGAGGAGTTCAGATTTGCCCATATGGCTGATTCCGTACTTGCAGGGAATAGATAAAGGAGTTGCTTATGATTGGGCACAACATCTGTCGCTCCGCATCCAGGCATTCCTGTCAAGAGTAACGAAGAATTTCTCCATGGCATTTCATGCCATTGGGCTGATTTTGGACGCAGCCACGAGAGCAGGAGTACGGATTCCCGACTTTGGACCGGAGAAGAAAATTCCGGAATTAGCCCCAAGTGTCTTGCGGTGGATGGATGCACAACCACTGGCAAAGAGGACTACACCAACGAAGAAGGTGAAAGTGAAGCAGATATGTCATAAACCACCGAGGCAGGAGAAGACGGTGACTGCTTCAGAAGGGGAGGATACCCAATGGCTAGGAAAGCAAACAGCCACAGAACAGACAGTTACCCAGTCACCAGAAATAGTACAAAGGAAGAAGAAGAAGGGACGGTTTGATGAGCCACCCCCACTCTCTCTAAAGATGCATTGCAAACCATTCAACGGAATTTAGAGACAGCTCGCTCAATCCAAAGACAGTTAGAAACTCATCAGGGGGTGGAGATGGATCTCAACATCCCTTCAGCCCTTCACAATCCGGCAGCGGGATCCAGTACAGCGGTCCACATTGGACCCACAGAGTATTTTGCGGAAGCGGCATTCCAGGTTGGTGCCAGCTCACCAAAGCCAGTTGGGGACTCACTGGTTAGACCAACTGCATTTGCGGCAACATTAGGGGCAGTATCAATTGACGAGCTATTTGCCGCAAATGAGGAAACACAATTAGGTAATCCGGGAGAGATTACCACACCTGCAGTGGAGGGAAGCCGAATTCCGGAGGAAGCAAGAACTGCAGGACACTCACGGGAAGACCCTATCCAGGTGGAGGAAAGAGAAATCTTACAAGAAGAGGTGGCTGAGATAGGGGGAGAACAGCCTCCACCTAGGACCGATTCGGAGAACAGGGCAGAACCGCAGATGAGCAGTCATAAGTCAACAACATCCAAGGGAAAAGAGGCAGTACAAGAGGAAGAACAGGAGGAACAACAGGACCTATGGTCTCAAGTGTTTCAGGTACGGGTACCGAATTTTATGGACCCGTCAGACAACATGGATCAGCAAGCGGTTGACTGTTTTTCACAGTTAACGGAGATTATGGATAATATACGCTTGCAGTTTGAAGCAGCGTGCATGGGCCATTGGAAGCAATGGCAAGGAATGATAGAGGGAGAGATGGAGAAACCGGTCAGTTGGGCAGCACAAGGACCATGGCGGAAGGGCATCTCAGAGATATATCAGGACATCCCATGGACTTTGTCCATTTCTGGCTTGACCACAATGGAGGGGATTGCACAATTGCCAGAGAAGACACCTACTCTCTATCTGGAGCCAGCACGAGTGTATAAGTGTGGCCATAGCAACGGGAACCCTTAGCAACCTGCAGTACTAGGAGCACAGGTGGAAGTAGCTCCTGAACTATTACCGGTGTATGCACAAATGAATTTCATTGCCCATCTATTGTGTTGGTTGGGGGAAGGTTTGAAGTGTGTACACGCAGCTAAGAAAGCAATTGATGAAGAACTGCGAACTGCTCTGGAGACAATACAGCGGAAGGAGACGCTCCTAGATGAAGGTATGAACAGGATAGATGGCATGAGAAGGGAACTTGATAAGCTCCAGAAGACCATGGAGTACCTTGGCACGCAACTGGAAGAGAAAACTCGACAGATCTCCCAGTTGGAGGCAGATAATTCCCAGTTGACGAAGGCTAAGGAGTTATTGGTTAAGCAGACAACGGACTTAGCAGCACAGAAAAATCAGTCCGAGCTTACATGGCAGAAGAAAGAAGAAGTTTGGCAAAAGGAGCGAGGCAAGCTTGAAGGAGGAACTGCAGCAGGCACGCCAAAGGGAGGCAACTCTACAGCAGCAGTTAGCACAGAGAGCACCTTCGTCTTCTGGCTCAATGTCTGAACAACGGATGAAGGAGATCTTCAGGAAGAGGGAGACTGAGTTGTTGGATGCTCTCAAACAGACAGAAGATCGTGCTAACAACCTTGGGGTGGAATGTGCTAAGTTTTATAACTATACCAACCAACTCAAGGAGGAGAGGGAGTTGTTGAAGATGCAGATGAAGGAGTATGAAGTTGTTATAGAGGCTGTCAACATTAAGAACCCAGTTCCACCTGAAGCAGAGGCAGAGACCCCACAGACCGAGCGGAGAAAGTCGCTGAGGACATCGACTTCTTCGAAGGGGAGGATAGATGTAGACGGCAGTTCCAAACAACAGAAATGAGGAACTGACTGTGAAAATGTCCCAAGCAATTTTGAATGTATATAGCAAATGTGGATTTATGCTATTTTGTAATGCCATTTTGTATAAGGCATAGTGTTTGCTTAGTTTAATCAGCCAATCAGAAGAGAAGGATTAAATGCACAAAAGGACAAAATGGCCGCTATTTGGGTTAAGGCTAGTTAAGCCAGACGTCTAGTTAGTGTAGACGTCTGGCTAGTCAGACGTCTAAACTGTTAGTTAGACGTCTAACTAGTTGGTTGGGCAAACGGTTGGGTGGTTGGCGCAGGTAGTTGGGAAACCGCTCCTGCAGCCTTTAAATACCCCCCTTACTTTTGCATTGTATCTGTAACCTTCTGGAGATAATAAGACAGTGCTTGATCATCTTCGTGTTATGCTGTGTATGCTTGAGTGTCATTGCAGGTTGTGTTGTTATTGTCATGCAGGTTGAAGACTCTTCCTGGCAGGTTGTTTGCAGGTACTTGGAAGCAGGAGCCATGACAACAGCCGTCTGACGCCTAGACGTCTGCACCCCAGACGTCCAGTCCCAGACGTCCAGCCCCTAGACGTCTAAGTCCCAGACGTCTAGCTCCCAGACGTCCAGTCCCTAGACGTCTAGTCCCAAGACGTCTAGCCACCTGACGTCTTCCTTCCAGGCGTCTCACCCTCTGACGTCTAGTCCAAGACGTCTAGCCTCCTGGCCTCCCAGCCCCAGACGTCTAGTACCCAGACGTCTGGTCCCAGCCAACTGACTGATAGACCAGTCGGACGTCTGACCCCTCTGACGTCTGAGTTACCTTGTACCCCGAGACCCCATGCTGATTCCTTGTCTCGTCTGTTCGATCAGTTCACCTCTCGTATCGGGAATGTACTCACCCTTGTCTACAGAGGTAACAACCAAAGAATGGAACAATTGGTTGATACTGTGGAGCAGCCTATAACAAAAGGTAAGACAACAAAGAAGACCACCAATCTATGAGGTGACGACGAAGGAGATCCTCACTGAAGAAGAAACTAAGACCATCAATCTATGAGGTGACGATGAGGAAGATAGAGAGGAGATCCTCACCAATGAAGAAACTAAGATTAAAATTCTAGCAGAGACAAGTGAACATTTCATGGTTGAAGTGCCAAATCTCAGATATCCGCAAGATCTAGGAGAACATGTGGAGGAACAAATTGATGTACTCTTTGAGCAGATGGTGAAGATTATTGATCGAACAAGATTGGAATTCAGGATGGGTTGCATTGGACATTTGAAGAAGTGACAACCGATGGTGTATGAAGAGATAGACAAATTGATACAGTGGGTTCAAGATGAAGGAAGGATGAAGGAGCTCACTGAAATCCATCAAAAGCAACCATGGGAAACAGAAGTCGGTAACATCCAAAGGATGGTTGGAATAAAAGAATTGCCAGCAGGAACAATGACAATATACAGGCAACTAACCCAAATATATCTTGATGAAGCAGATCTAATGCCTTGTCCGAAAGATGCAACAGGTGTGGAGTACAAGAAGAATTGCACTTGATTAATGTGAGCAGTCAAAGGCAGCAAGCTTCTTTAGTTTGCTTGTTCTTTCTTTGTCAGCAATTGCATGGACACCCCTCCAGACTGTTGCACATAACTCATTTACACTGCCATTTTTCTGATCTTTTGGAAATGATAGAAAGCTTAGAAGAAAGGGTATCTCATGGCCAAATTCCTGGATGGAGAGTTATCACACTTTTACCTCTGCTTTATCAATAAGCCTGCAAACATGTGACCCCTCAGTTTGATTGCACTTTTCTCCTTAACCAGAACCCCATTTTCAGTAACTACAAAAGTATTTGAGAGGATGAGTGAAGCTTACTCTGAACACCTCTCACAACCTACCTCAACCTGGTGAATTAGCTATGGCAATTTCCACACTGTCTTCTAAACCTGTTCTACATGTTGTGTTTCAAGATGCTTCAGGTGATATCACTTTCACTCTAGATGTCAATTTTGAACAAGTTAATAGTCATTTCTTAGGTCTTCTACTGTTCTGGATCCCTCTCGGAAGTCCTGTGGTTTGTAAGGATACTGTTTTTGGCCTTGTGGTTGGAGCCACACTCTTGAGAGACTCAAACTTGCCAGCACATGAGAATAAAATAACATATATAGTAAATAGCAAAACAGTGCGTATTAACAATGTCCCATACCATTTAAGAATAACGTTCAAATGTAAGAGGGAAATAAATGCGTGTTGATTTTACAAATCTGTGATCTGTTGTCGGTAGTCAATAATGTCACTAACACTAGAGTGAGTGAATTCTCGTAGGGTAGATTTCCAAGAAACAAATGCAGGCCATCATGCATAGTATGCCCAATACAATGGAACACGTCTCCATGGAAAAAGAACTGAAGCAATAATAGTCAAAATTGCTGTAGACATGGTTTGCTTTCAGCACAGTGACAAGATTATTCAATGCCTTCTGCTTTCAGCAAGGAACAAGATCACTTGTATACCTTTCTCTGTATTGGCAATCCATCAAGAGAAAGTGCTCAACAATGCCTATTTCTTAACTGACAATAATCTTTATAACAATCATAGTTACCACTGAGATATATCAAATCAAAAGTTTTAGTTGCAGTTTACTGCATGACACAGAAATAATTTCCTACTTCTAGTTGTACATTTGCATACTGTCGTACATAAATCATATCTAAGAAGATGGCCACTGCCTTCAATATTTTCTCGCTTATGAAAAAAATGCCTAAAAAGAATCATGTTAAGCGATAAAAGATAAATTTAAAAAAAACTGCTGTCTATAATCAATTTTCTCAAGAACATTTACCTCACAAAGAGATGATTAATAACAAAATAAGCATAAAGCAAGGATAATTGTTACGAACAGAATTAAGGTAGGGCAACCATACTTGGAAAACAACAGGAACAACAGGCCATGCAGATGACTTTTTATGTGCAACATAACGCTCAAATGCATACTGAACAACAAGGCCAACAAGATATGGTGCCAATGCTGCACATGCTGCTGGTCCTGTCCATGGCCATACTAAACCCATGCAAACAAGAGGCATAATCAAACTAATCAATAAGTTGGCAACAGAAGAAACCCTGTGTCCAAATAGCCTGTTAATTAAGTTCCATTCCTTTGATGTGAACTGCAAGAAGGGTCTCTGCACATGATCTGTAAGGACAATAAAAACAGCAACTCCACTGTAGAATAAAGCTTCTGTGAAGAACAAAATGAGAAAATCTGCACACCCAAATAGCATGAAATAAGCAACAAAATTATATATTCTCCCTATTATCACTTGATTTGTATTCATAAGACAACCCATGAAATTAAATTATGAAATCCTTTGATGTTAGGCACTCAGCAATTATGTCCTTGTAATATTTGTAAAATTTAAAGTATGACCTGGAGCTACATATTTAAAAATTTATACATATAAGAGTTCACATTCTGTTCTAGTCCTTTCTGAAAACTGCGATTAGCAAGGAAAATTTGTGTGGATCTCAAAGAATGGTAAATCATTGCTTCTAATGAAAACCACTAAAAACCCTAGTAGCTTTGATGTTTGAACATTTTTGAAAACCTATAACACATTTAATTTCTCAAATAAATCATAGTAAGCACTAGGCTTTTGTTGTGTCCTTGTAGCTTCCATTTAATTTAGCATGTTAAAAGCTCAAGACAAGTCTCTGCCTGGCATTTTTGGTTATCGGGATAGAGGATGACTTTAAAGGTTCAATTAACTGGTTATTTTTTAGTATAATCAAATTTGTTGATTGAGGAGTTCTATATACACCAGACCAAACTTCTAATATTAATTATGGGAATCATTCCAAAACATTGCAGTTGAATTCTAGGAGAACATACTTTATAAAAGATGTAAGACATTATTTCTGTAATTTAGATAGCTAAGAAATTTGTAATAATACTTTCATAATTTGATTCCTGTCATTCACTTGAATCCTAAATGCTATGGGAAATGGTTATTGATTCTTTCATTGTGTTCAGTCATCATGCATTTCAATTCTCAAGCCTAGAACACTAAAACGGGCAGCAGATATGTTGATAACTACTGTCATAGAAAAGGAGCAGTACCGAACACTAAAACTGACATAAGAAGAGGCAGTTTCGCGAAAACTCATGGTTTCAAAATGCCTTCTCCTTTAGGCAAGAAAGAGGCATGATCATTTAGCCAATGAGCTGTCATTTGGTTTGTATGCGTCAAACCCAGATTAGATAAGTAAGTTTTATGAATATGATTACAGGGGTAGCTTGTACATTACTGTTCTGAATGCAATTTACTTGCATACATTAGATGGCTGTTCAGTGCATGATTCAATAAAGAAATGTTGATTGCATTTATGAACACCAGTTTATTTTAGCTGCATTCTTGTCACTAGAGATGATTTGCACCTTATTTCCGCTTAGATGGGACAAAGTTAAGAAAGAGACACTAGAAGGATTCTGTTGTGGGGGAGCTACGGTTTATACCTACTCAGATGGGTTTTTTGCTTGTCTTTGTTTGTAGATGTGTTCACCACCAGCAATAATTGTAGTGTTTTGCCACAAGGATGATTCCCCTATATATATGCATGCCCCTGCTAACATATTTTGAACCATTGATAATGTTGTGATGATGCAATATGTAGGGATGCATTGATGGTACAATGTATGATGTACTTGAAACATTGGCAACTATTCTGATGTACTAGCAAGGATGTGGTATATTGCATGGCATGCAGTTGTACATGAAAATGAGATAATTTGATGATACATTTTACAATCGTGTAATGATAGATATGTCATAGCCTAGTTGCCTTTCAGGAAGATCTTGGATGAGGTAATTGTTAAGGATATCTACTCTTATGTATAACATGAACATTGATTATTGTTTACTCTTATTGATGCATCTTGGCATGATGGTCATTTGATGATTATGCTTGTTTTATTTTGATGTACTCTATACTCTTGAAGACTCAAATGATAAAACAAGATGATGGTAAATTTTTTGAGGAGAGATCGTCTTTGAAGCAAAAAAAAATTTGAGGAGAGATCGTCTTTTGAAAGAAAAAATTGTGACCTGTTCTTCAAAAGATTAGAGGACTGGTCCTCACTTAAAATATATCACAATAAACAACCACAAGGCAAGTGAGCCCACAAAGCACAACAGCCACTTCTAAGCAATCTCACTACTGGAGAACAAAGCGTTGGTAACAAGACAACTTAGGGACTACCACTCCAAAGGCTGCTTCTTAAATTACAAAGCTTTCAATGGGTCGAAGGTTTGGCAAACCTTCCTTGCCTAACAATTGTTAATATGTCAGATCATCACACACATCTTTGCATGTACAACTTGAAATGATGAAAAATGAGCAGAAACAAATCAGTGGCTCATGGGATTCATCAAGATTGATGACCTAGTTGAAGATGCACCATGGGAAAAATCAAAAATGTCAATATCTACGGAAAGAGCATTCAATCTTCAAAGGAAATGAACAAGAAGACCTCGACCAGAGATATTTTTTGTTGTATCCAATTTTGGATGATTCAGGTGATAAGCCTTCAATTAAGAGTTATCACAAATGCATCAATCTCTTCACTAAACCTTAAGTCCTCCACTTCACATGCCAAATTTCACAGTGGACCTGGGAGATCACACGTTGACAGTTTAACGCCTGGGGAGGAAGAAATTAGTGCTGGATAGAATCACATTTCTCTAGGTGGACTATTATATTATCTTATCTAGAAATGGCAATATTGAGAATGGACCAGCGTAATCTTCCTACAATTCAAGGAATCAACATTAAAGGCCATAGACAACTTTGTAACATATGTAAGACAATATTGCCGATTACAAGACAAAATATATATTGGACACTTTCTTGCAATCCTTCAAGACATTACAGATGGTTGGTGCAAAGAACTCTGAAGCTGGCCATTTTAAAACATGGAAAATCTGAATTGACAAGCATAAGCTTCCTACCAATCCAGGAACCAACATCAAAGGCCATAAAAACATTGTAACATACATGAGACAATATTTCCAAAGACAAGACAAAATATATTGGTCGAGACACTCTCCTACATCCCTTAAATATATTACGGGTGGTTAGTGCAAAGAACTCTGAAGCTGGCCATTTCAAAACACGGAGAAAATCTCAAAAGAGGCTCTGAAATAATTTGAAGTGTTTAGGGATGAATGTAATGTGATAAAGAAGATTTATAATTTCCAGCAAGAGATGAATAAGATTGTACAACTAAGAGTTCAACAAAGAGATGGACACCAAGGCCCCCAACAGTTCAACTGTGAACCATGCCCTTCATCTTGAAGGGGAAGGCTAAACAAATCATATGACGAAATCTAAATGTAAAAATAGTTACAAAATATCAGTAATTGAGGCATTGAAATGTGTCATTGCAAAGTTTATGAACAAGGTGACCAGCATGATGAAGAAGGGCACAAATGAATTGCAGTTCTCTATTTGAAGGCCAAAAGAAAGCACCAAAAATTGCCCAAAGACAAGGAAAACATTGTCACCATTACAAATCCTCCCATTCCCATTACCTGCACACAAAGACAAAGGAAAATACAGTTGTGTAGGTGGTAAATCTGATGTGGCAACAGATCATGTGCCACCGCAGTACTAAGTCACCATGCACGTGTCTTGTATGCATGAGCATTTTGTCTTGTACATAGTTTGATATATTTTTCATATAGCAATATGTATAGGTAGTCGCATATGGATGTGAAACACCTAATGTTTTTCATTTGTGATGTATGCTGTTATCGGATGGTAGTTGGTAGTTAGACGGTATCAGCCATCTAGCCCAACAATCCTTTTATATTCACCCCTACCGTCTATGTTACGTAATGTACATTGTAGAAGATGCATGTTGCTTTGGTAATTTAATGTGCATACTTTTTCAAGCATTGTACGAATGTTGTTGTGAGTACATATATGGATTGTCTCTATAATTGATGATGGCATACATGTTTTGTAAATTATTCCAAGTTAATTCCTTTTTGTACAATGGTATGTCATTTCATGTATTGTGTTATATGAAATTGTTGTTCTATGTTTGGCACTGTTTCCAAAACACAATGACAAAAGAAGCAATGTGACAACAATTAAGTACAATCCCCACATTGTATGTGGATGTGGGTGTGAACAGTGATAAACGTGAGGTGAGCCTACGTGCAAGTCCAAGCAGATTGCATAGTGTATGATGCAATCAACAACAAAAGTTAATGTCGTGTAGATTATGTGTGCAGGGATGCGCAATGAAGTTAGACACAACCACAAGAGCCCCTTCCATGGATAGAAGGAAGCATAGAAGGTAAGCCTTCTGTAGATCCCCCTTGTGACAAGGGAAAAGAGGGTATGGAAACACCTCTGCCCATCCTTGTATTTGGACAAAGATGTCCGGATAATTACGGACAGTCCCAATTGTCTAAGGTCTTGCTGTCAAGAATCCAATGCGTGTGGCCCCCTTGGGAGGAGGGAAGTCCTCAGATGGAAGACATCTCCAAAAAGGAAGGAAGTGTGGAACAAGCAGCACAAGCTTCGTAGGAAACATTGTTATTGTCATCCATGGAAGAACAGATGACAAAAACTGAATATGTTGACACAGGCATGCTGGCAGACGAAGAAGTTTGCACAGACGAAAAAATTTGTGCAGATGAGGAAGTTTGCATAGTCAAAGACGATCATGACAAAGTAGTTTGCAAAAGTGAACAAAGTGTATGACAAGTGACTCCAACATCAACACAAGTGCGAGAGAGAGCATTTGGAGGTGTGGAAAGTTGTTCGACACAAAGGGAATTGTAGAGGAGAATGTCAAGTAGAAAATGGAGTTTTGGTACTCAATCGAAGCCAACATTCGTGTACTTGTGAAGAAGGTTTCCAAGGATCAGCACAAATATTGGGAGACATCTGAGTTTTGAACAAGCCTCAAAAGTAGATGTGTTCAATGAAGAGACCCCGTCATTAAATAAAATCAATTAATTGACAAGTTGTTAACCACCAATAACACAAAGAACAAACACAAGACCAATCCAATTGACAATGGTTGCAGTAGGAACAGGCAAGCAAAAGAGCCCGAAATTCTATGTTGGCCAAAAAGTCCATCAAATAGGGATTTGTGTAACTATATGGAAAGCAAACGAGGTAATAGATGAGACAATGTGGATGCAATTATTCCTTTCCACACTAAGAGGGGTGGCAATGGATTGGAATTTGTCACTCACAATCTCGTTCAACTCCTAGGACAAACTTAAACAATCTTTAGAGAAAGAATTTATACTTACATGCAATGACACAGAAATCATCAATGAGATCTATATACCAAAAAAGAAAAGCCAAGAAGACCAAGTCATATAACCATCATCTAAAAGAATTAATCGGCAAAATGGAGAAGGAAATTACCAGTGGACTGCCAAGATTGTGGTTTATCACGTATACTTCTTCGGAAGTTATTGAAGAAAATGAAGGTCATACCTTCTAGATCATATCGAGCAACTCTAATAGCAATAGTGACAAAGATAAAGCAGGAGCATCAATCGAGGATTCGAGGCATGTTGCGCATGACGTGCAAGCTAGAGGAAGTCACGAAGGAGAAAGAGAAATGTGATGTTTAGTGAACAAAGTGTCGAACAAGACATTCCAATGCTACCTACCCAAAATACAACTATTGCAACGTCTACAAGGTGCATGGGCACTCTATGTTGGAGTGTTCGTTCAACATGAAGAGTAAAAAGCCCCAACACTAGCACTTCAAAAGAAGGCCAAAAAGAAGCAAACAAGGTAACAAACTCGTTCGACTCCTAGGACACTGGTAATGTAGTTATTCTTTTCCACACTAAGAGGAGTGTCAATGGATTGGAATTTGTCACTCACAATCTCGTTCGACTCCAACTCAAATGATCCATTGATAAAAAATTTATACTCGTATACGATGACCCAGAAATCATCAATGAGATCTATATACCAAAAAATAAAAGTCAAGAAGGTCAAGTCATATAACCGTCATCTAAAACAATTAATTGGCAAAATGGAGAAGGAAATTACCAATGGATTGCCAAGATCGTGGTTTATTGCATATACTTCTTCGAAAGTTTCAGAAGAAAATGAAGGCCATGCCTTCTAGGTCATATCGAGCAGCTCTAATAGCAAGTGACAAAGATAAAGCAGAAGCATCAATCGAGGCACTCAAAAAGAACATGTTGCGCATGATGTGCGAGCTAGAGGAAGGCAAGAAGGAGAAAGAGAAATGTGATTTTTAGAGTACAAAGTGTTGAACAGGACATTCCAATGCTACCTACCCAAAATACAACTACTGCAACGTCTACGAGGTGCATGGGCACTCTGTGTTGGAGTGTTCGTTCAACATGAAGAGTAAAAAGCCCCAAACACTGGCACTTCAAAAGGAGGCCGACTAGAAGCAGAGCACATCATAAAGGAGGTGATCAAAACAATAGACT
Source organism: Wollemia nobilis (assembly GCA_028583015.1). Lineage (NCBI taxonomy): Eukaryota > Viridiplantae > Streptophyta > Pinopsida > Araucariales > Araucariaceae > Wollemia > Wollemia nobilis. Next base: position 4,316,659 of record JAQPPZ010017221.1, read on the forward strand.
AGGGAAAAAGAACGATAAGTAAGGTGGCAAGAATACAAATGGGCAAAGTCAAAGTCATATTTAGTATGATACAGCTAGGAGGTCTATCATACAATGCTACAAGGGTCAGGAATGAGAGCACTTCACAAACATTTGCACAAACAATGCCACATCAAGCATGCAAATGATGTGTAGACGGTGCGGACTTAGGAACCAAGCAAAAGCTAACTATCCTAAGAAGAAAAAGGACAACCAAAATGTTAATTTGTTGGATATAGAAGAAACAAACTTGACGGAAAAGAAGGTTCTCATCATGACATAGGCCCAAGTGAAGAAGCAAGCGAATAATTCCTTGGAGAAGAAAAGATGGCAAGAAGCCGTTGCAAGTATAAAGCAACAAATTGCTCAATAACATGACAAACAAGAGAACAAAGAATGTTGCACGTCTACATCTACCAAGGAGCCATCAACATGTCATGGCGTTGTCACAACTCAAATTTTCTAGACGAATCTATGAGTAAAGATGGCGACACTACTTCAAGCAATTTTGGAAGTAGATGACACCATCAAGAGGATGGTGCAAGTTTTGGCTGGGAAAGAAAATAAGAGACCAAGTTCGCCACCACAAAAGAGTAACGAAGAAGGATCAATATATCAAACCCATGATCCTCATAATCGATGTCAAGAAAATACTAGCGTTGTTGCATGTGGATATATTAGGAAAACACTGGGACACATCATAGTGGATGGTGGATCCAGTGTAAATGATCTCACAAAGAAGACTTGGAGAGACTTAGGCATGCCAACTCTTTGGCCACCTAGTTTCTAATTGATCAAAGCTGATCAATACATGATAAATATGAAAGGTGCGTTGATGGGACAAAGGATCACCATTTTGTCCTAAACGTTTTTGTGACCACCCTACAAAAAGCAACCGATGATGGCATACTGGGACAAGAATGGCTAGAGTGGAACACAAAGACCGCTATAATAGTCTGTCTTGTTTTCCAAACACTCTAATTCCAAAGACAGTCATCGGTGGACTTCATGTGTGCTTCTTCATGTGTCTCTTCATCATCAGATGATAAAGGATTTGACTCATTCGAAGATGCTACTTCCTTGCTCACAACATGGAGAAAGACCATTTATCATTTAAAAAAGGACACCAAAAACATATCATCAATTTGAAAAACCAAGTTGTGAGAAGGAAGTAGCATCTTTGAACGCGTCAAAGCCTTTATCATCTAATCACGAAGAGACACACAAAGAAGCATGCATGGAGTCAACCAATGACAGTGTCTGAATTGGAGAGTACAAAAAACAAGAAAAACTATGATAGTGATCTCTTCGATTGGCAAATACAAGATTATAAATCTTTTCAACCAAGTTCAACATTAGAGATACGCAAATTGACGAAGGGCCTATACATTTTTTTGAAATGGACAAGGTGGCAAAAGAAGATGAAACTATTTAGTACAAGGGACCATGAATGGTGCAAGTCAATCCTGGAAAATAAGATGAGAAGAAATTCATCCATTTTGATGACAACTAGGATCTGGTGTTGAAGATGGTGGCATTCAAGACTTTTTTGTAGCACAAGGAGGTCTTTGCATTGACCTACAAAGATCTCGATGGCATCCCATTGAAGCCGTGTGTACACCAGATACTCTTGCTCCTAAAGAGCGTAGTTAATGCGACAATGACCATACTCCATGAATCCGAAGTACACACTTTTGGTCAACACAAAAATAGAGAAGATGCTCGAAGCCAAAATCGCTTTTAAGGAAGCTTCAAGCTTATTGCAGTGGTAAGGACTTTGGCCTCTCTTTGGGAGGTCCAAGGTTCAAACCCCACTCAAGATGAGGGTACCAGGACCCCTCATAAAAACCTATGTAAACTCATAAACTCGTTGAAAAAAAATCCCTTTTTTAGGTAACTATGAGCGATTGGGTGATCAATGTGAAGTCAGAAAATGCAAAAATCCAAATTTGCATAGACTTCAAGAGCCTGAATGCCGCCACCATCACGGATCCATTCCTCATTCCCCATTCCCTGACTCAATTCTGGAATAGGTAGTTGGACACGAGATCTTTTCATTTCTTGATGGATTCTGAAGCTATAATCAAATCAGTATAGTGAAGAAGATACGAATAATTACGTCAAGAAAAACATAATCTATGCATATGATTGAATGCCATTCGGTTTATGCAATGCATCTAACACATTCTAAAGGATTATTATGTACATCTTTGAGTAGATATTTACAAGCAAGTTAAAAGTCTTTCTAGATGATTCGTCACAAAATTGGAGAAAGGACAAGCATCTAAAAGCGTTGGAGCAGTGCATTTGCATGTGCATGAAAGCTCGTTTCTCCCTAAATCCCAAAAAGTGCAACTTTAGAGTGCATCATGGAAAGTTATTAGGGGATGTCATGTGTCAAAGCATATTGAAGATGGATCCTGACAAGATTTGCATTGTCATGTGTATGAAAGAACAATAAAATGTTAGTTTGCTCAAATCCTTCCTAAGTTATATGGGGTAATGTTGTAAGTTAATCACGAGTTTTGTGAAATTGTTGCATGCCCTAGATGCCCTCACATGCAAAAGTATTTCTTTCAATGGATGAAGAAGCACCAATAGGCCTTCAAGCAATTGAGTTGAGGCTTGTCAATGCACCCATTTTGGTGTATCCCAATTGGGAAAAAGAATTCCATGTCCACATTGATGGATGGAACTTGCAATCAGATGCACGTTGGCATGGCAGGGAAGTCATGGGTTGGATCAACCTATTTACTTTGTGAGTAGTTGTTGTAACAAGCAGAGTGAATTTACAACATAAGAGAACAAGAGAGTTGGGAATGTTGTACATGACATCAAAGTTCCAACACTATTTGCTCACGCCACATTATTCACTAATCATCAGGTTATGTTGTACCTAGTAAGCAAGTTGACAATTCAAAGGCAATTTAGCAAGTGACTTGTCATGTTGCAAGAGTTGTGTTTCAGGTGGTGGCACGGCCTGGGAAAAAACATTTCATTGCCAACCAGTTGTCTTGGATAGACTCAAGAGAACCTACAAACAATGGGTTGCCAGACGAGTTTCCAAACAACCACCTACTCCACATTGCGATGTTGTCGTCTTGGTATGAACACATCGAGATGTACCTCTCGGCTGGACAACTACCAAGCATGTTAATGACAGCAGAAAAGAGGAAGGTGATTTTCAAATCCATTCCAACCACAGTGTTCAGACTCTCCCCAAGTTTGCCAAAACTTACTATTCTACAAGTCACCTTAGGTGAGTCATTTTGACCTTGGGTAAGTCTATTTCTATAAACTATAGTCTTTTTTTCCTTATTTGTTGAGTCATTGCCAAGTTTTCTCCCAAGTCTTGCACGTAGCCTGAGTTTGGCAAATAACAAGCTTGCCATGTTTGAATCTCAACACTATAATTCCAGCTAATGCAAGGGTTGTTGTACAAAATGGGACCTAATAAAATATTGCAACATTGTGTGGTCAAAGAGGAGATATGCAATGTCCTTAAGGAGGCAAATGAGGGATTACCTGTCACACACATGAAACTTGACATAACAACAAAGAAGGTCATACTTGCCAAACCTTGGTAGACTAGCTTGTTTTCAAATGCAAAGGGGTTTGTAGTTTCCCATGACATGTGGCAATGAAAGGGGAAGCTGCTACAGCAAGACTTCATGTCGATGTCTTTGTCTCAGCCATAGGAGTTGTTTGAACAATGGGGATTGGACTTCATAGGACCCCTAAAACCGAGTAAAGAGACAAAGGAGCATTTATATCGTCATTGCAAGCAAATACTTGACGAAGTGGGTTGAGGCAAGTGCATTGCCTAACAACTCCACAAAGACTACAACCAGGTTATTTTATGAACAGATAACCATAAGTTTCAGGATACCACTACAGATATTGAGTGATCATGGTGACCACTTCGTGAATGAGGTGATCAAGTGGTTGACAACGCAGTTTCCCATCCACCATACATTGCCAAACCCATATTAGCCCAAGGCAAATGCGAAAGCAAAAGCAACAAATAAGGCAGTAGTCTCAATCATTCATAAGTCTTGTGGAGTCAAAAGTGTAGACTCAGAAGAAAGGTTGCCAGCAGTCCTGTGGGCATTCAAGGCTATATATACGTTGACAACTAGCCATACAACATTCAAACTAATGTACAGGCAAGAGGCAGTCGTACCAATGGAGTTTTCAGTCCCGAGTTTAAGAGAGGGTGTGTAGAACCAACTCGATGACACAAAGAGTCCAAAGGAGTGACTCTTTGCCTAAGCAAACTCAATGAAGGAGTGATGGCATAGTGGATATTTGAAGTAGCCCAATGAAAGGGCAAACACTTGTATCGCATTCACAAAATGGGGACTTATACTGCAGTTCAATGGAAAGAGGGAGATCAAGCTAGGGAAGATGAATGCCATGTGCAAATTTGGTGAACAGTAAAATTTCAAGTGTTACAAGGTGTAGGCATAAGTCAATATCATTTACCTTAAGACAGATAGTTCCAATGGATTGCTTGAGGTGTCTAGTCAATCCTTAGGATTCTTTGAAGGGATCACCATTCAAGAGGTTGGGGAGTGCAATCAGTCTGAGGATGCAGAATTGACTATGGTTAATGCTCTAACAATTTGGGAGATGATGATTAGTTTTCATGGTTTTTCAACCAAGTAACTCTAGTGGAAGAGATGGACTAGTCAATGCCACGTGGGCCAACGACTGAATAGGAGAAGTTGGAACTAAATTATCCTAGCCATGTGAGGTTGTGCGTACATGTGTGGTTTCCAAACAATCACAATGAACACCAACTTTGGTGCATATGCTGTAACAAAAAAGCACATTTCATGGAAGAAGCTGAAGGAATTATGGTGAAAGAGCAGAAGAGGCAAGAATTGCATCGGGAAGACTATTCACGCCACGAAAAGTGTGTGATTTACGGAAGGCAATGAACGAACACTGCACAAATGGGGAAAGTGATGAAGATGAAACCGACATGTTATCAATGAATGGCTGAGTGCAGCAAAATATACTTGCAAGGATAGGGTGACTGCACCACATAAGTGAACAGTTGAATGCATGTATGAATATATTACAAGATCAGCATACTAGGGCCCCATGACCAAATAGAAAGATAGTTCAATAGGTGATCAGCGACCACTAAACAAGAAGAACCGCACACCAGCCTAGAGGACATAATGGTCAGGAGTGGAATTGGGCAATTAAAGATTTTTAAAATCTTTAACATACTAAGGTGGTGATTAAAATTTTGGAAAGGTTTAAAAATCGTCATCCCTACACAAGTTAAGAAGGAACTTTGAATTCAGGTAAGGAGGAACACAAAATGGAGTTTGGACAGGGTTTTCCAACATAGAGAAGGGCTGATGGCAGCACAAATGTACGGGGAAGAGAGAATAATGGTTGTAACCATTCGTAGAACGATATCGCTTATAACCATAATTTAAGTTCGTTACTCTATGTACAAGACTTTTATCGGATAGATGTCATCCGTCAACTCAGTTTGGATGATAAAAATAGAAACCACACATCTACAAAAGATGTTAGACTTCTCAAGATTATAACTTGGAAAAATATGGAGAATGAGACAACAGATTCTCTTTTATTTTCTTGTTTTATTTTGTCCTTAAACTAGTTATTTCATTATGCATAGTTTTCTAAGTTATAATCATAAAAACTCTAACATCTCATTTAAGGTGTGGTTTCTATTCCTACTATTTTTTATTCATGCCAAATGTACCAATTCATAATAAATTTATCCCTTAACATTATGATTATAATAATTGTCCTTAGGCCTATTTGTTGTAGATAATATGAGAATAAGCCGAAGTCCAGGGCAATATCAATCCATGGTTAAACCAGGATTAGGACCTAGAAATTGTTACACACATACATACAAATGAATTTTTTTATAAGCAGATCAATAGGTTTGTATGTTGGTGGATTTCTACAAGTCTCTTAGTAACATTTGCTCTGCAAATGCCTGGTTATGGAGATACCCATATTTGGCATTTGTTCCTCAAAATGCAAAGTTATTTATCTTCTTCAGTCAGTTGGCATATACATAGATCAAATACCTCCTTTCATATACTCCTTAAGTGCACCTCCCCGCCTTCTTCCTAATAAGAGGGTAATTAATCAAGCAGTCAGAAATGATTTTTATATTCAGATCACTTGGGTAGCTCCATCTCAACCTCTTAGTCTTAAGTTGACCTTCTACAGTAAGCTTTTCATGAGGATTAAGAATAAGATTATTACTCATCCTAATTATGTCGAGCGACACTAGACACACAGCCTTAGGATTCCTCTTGGTCAACTCAAAGTATGCTCACATCAGTTGCGGGTGGAGACAGACCACCATATTCCTCGAGAGGATAGGGTATGTCATCTTTGCTCTATTCGAGAGGTGGAGACTGAAGAACATTTCATCTTCAGGTGTCCTATTTATTATGAGATTCGAGAGAGGTACTATTGCTTGTATAGAGACTCAAGTGGATCACTTGCCACTTTTTTCAGTTATCCTGACCAAAGATGCTTAGCTCTTTACCTCAAAGAAGCTATGACTCTTCGATGTCGGTTATTACAGGAAAGACAGACTCCGACTCGACTAATCACCTCATTCTTTCATCCTATCTCTGCAGTCAAGAGTAATAAGCACTCATCGGAAGCTACAGTTATCCAAAATATTAATGACAGAATTGTGCGCCCTTGTCTGCGTACAAGAGTGGCTACTAGGGCTTTAGATATTTCCTCTTGTTGATGACAGGACAAGAATGCAGTTCTTCGGTGTCAAGTTTTTGCCACCCCTCACATACTGAGGAGTTGTAGACAGATGCAGCTTACTAGTTTCTTGTCCTCTTCTATTGATTCCACAGCCATGGATGCTAGAAGAGTCTTGAGGGATCGAACTCCATATCCTCCTAAGATTATCCAACTAGGCTCTCTTAGTCCTGGCCATTTCCCTGGGAGCATCATTAGATCCCATGTTGGTCCTTTTCGGAATAGTTGGTGACGACGACGATGACTGTGCTTCTACTTTACATCCCACTACAGATAAATATTGGTGCTTGGATCCATTGGAGCTCCTTTCTATCTCTGTTGTACCTCAACTTCTATATCTCTCTTAATCATTTCTTTTAGCATGTTTTGGTTTATCCATTTTGGATAACCCTCGAGGCTGTAATTTTATGCCATACAGTTGTTCCACTTTAGAGTAGTTTACTTTAGATTCTTTACTCTAGTTTAGTTTATTTTTGTAGTACTTTGTGGTTACTAGAATGCATTGTAATTTGTAACAGCTATTTTCAATGAGTCCCATTGACCTACTTTGGCCATCTGTGGACATTAATAGAATTATTTTATCTTATCTTTCCAACTTTGCATAGTTTGCACACTTAAACTAACATAAGGATCATGCCATCAATATCATAGGACATCTATCTTGCACCATTGGCAGATGCATAGCATTACAGCATTCATAAATGTATTTAAATTATATTAATGCCCACATACAACCAAAATATGACTCTAAAATACAGCCATGCTAAAGCAGACCATACAAGAGCAAAAGAAAAAAGCATTCATAAACCGGTGATGCCTTGACAAGGAACAAGGAGAGAGCTGCTAACCCTTTAAGAGAGAGAGAGAGAACAGCTAATGAAACGGACACAGCAAAATATTAGGGTAGACCCACCACCAATGAAATTGAATATCATAATGCATCACATGAGTATGGCCTTGGTCATTGATTTTAGGTGGCATACTAATAAATACCTAATCAAAGCACTTCAACATTTCTAGAACAAAACTAAACTCTATGTCTGAGTTTTAATAGGAAGTTTATTTCAACCTTTCCCTACCTCAAAAATAGCATAAATTATTCTCTGTTAATCAACTAGTAATGGAACATTGTCTTGACTCTTTCCCATTACATATCTTTCAGTTCATCTTTTCAAGATTAGCTGAATTTCAGGAGAGGCTTCAGATGCAACCAATAATCAAGTCCCTGTATTGGACATTTCTATAGAGTAATTATTCATTATCCAGTTTTTTTCTAGCTTCAACAACAGACAAGATTTAATTGGAGTCTGCTATAGATTTGCTTTGATTAATGACTTCTCATAAAGAAGTCTTGAAAATACATACATATATATATATATATATATAGAGAGAGAGAGAGAGAGCGAGTTATAAAAGGGAATCGGTAGCAACCCATCATCATCTATTGCTGGTCAGGGGTTTGATCCCAGAATGCTGCCACTATAATCCTTCCCATTCTTGGCAAACAATATGGTGTGAGGTGGACCACAGTCGCCCAAGGGAATCGAACCAAAGTCAATCACTGACAAGCACTCAGATGTAACCAATTGGCCTATCCCCCGGGGACATATATTAAATAATATTTTACAAGCACGTGCATTATATTTACATGGATCCATAGACTTCAAGTGGCAAATAGATACTCATTTTGTAATTATATAAAGAGGAAACTGACTTCTTATCATTGCATCTACAAAGAAGAGTTTCATACTACTTTCGGTTTTTCCTTTACATCAGAGAAAATTCTCTGGTGATTTTTCATTTTAGTCCATGGAATTATCAAATAACTACCAAGCTTACTTAAACAGTCTAGCAGCATATCACTTTTGACTGATTTTTACTGTAATATAGCTTTTACCATTTAGACCGATAATTTAACTGGAATAGTTTCTAGTCAAAACAACATTTCCACATTGAGCAATCCTTGCATCTATTCTGTTCCAGTTATATATCATGATCTCCTGGTCATTAGAACTTGTAATGTTAAGCCTAGTACCTGTCAAGAGGGAGTCCGCAAGCAATGATTCAAAAATCCTTCTGAAGCAAAATGGTGGTAATACAACAGAAGTGACCAGCACAGCTGGGCCCAAAAGTGAGATCAAAGGTAACTTCCTTTCTTTGGGAGATGCATTATTCGTGGCTCCTAATATATTTTCACCAGCATCTCCATAAAAAGAAATAAAACCTGATTTCCCATTATAAGTTTGGATTTGAGGGAGTGAATCATTTTCCACAGAAGATACACTTTCATGAAAAGTATCCTTTAAATTTTCCTGCACTTGTACATCTGGTTCAAATGTAACACTCAAAGACTGCCCTTCAGAAGCTCCTGTGGAAAAAACCCTCATTTGTTTCTTCAGGAAGTTTGCCCTGGACTCCTTTGTAGCACAGAGAGACAACATACTGGAAAACTGGCTTGATGCGTCCAACTTTGCTGAGTGTCAAAGAACAAGTGGTAAGTATTTCAGCTAAAACACATATTTTGGGAACACTGAAGAAATGAGATAAGAACTGGCTGTGCATAGAAGGAACTCATACAAGAACAAGTTAGAATGACAAAAACATACATTTTCGAGATGTGAAATGTTGAACCCCATGTTTCTGGCTATCTCTGAACTCCTTTGCTATTATTGACTGAAATTAAGGAAACAAGTACACATGTTTTAAACTGCAATCAGTGAATGAATTACTAATATATGATTTTGACACACATGCTTTCTCATTATTATTATTACAGTGAGAGTAACTCAAAACACAAATTTTAGTAAGATATTAAACGCATCCAAATAAGTACAATCTGTGAGCAAACAACGTTCTCCATATTTACTCATCTTCCATAATTACTTCAGAAAGAAGATCATGTAAGAGTTAGTACAAAAATGATGAAGGATTACCACCATGAAATCTGATCAACAGAACATGTCATCTTTTTGGCAAAGATCCAACAAGAACAACAACAACCTCCTACAGAAATGAAAGAACCTACATAATGTGGCTTTTAAAGTTTACTTAACTAGTAACATACTGGTTTGACTATGACAATCCAACAACTCAAAACAGACAAGGAAAACCATCAAAATTAGAGAAAAGCAGATAAAATCCTACTGCAAACCAGAAACTTACTTCCTCATCTCCCCAAACCAAGCAAGCAAGACTCTAAAGTAAGTAAACTTCAAGGACCCTGGCCAGTAACCCATACAAAAAAGGTTATAACCCACCTTCACTGTTGATCTAGTATTTCAATATCATCTACAGGAATATTTGTTTCTCCAACTATCGGTAAGTACCTCATCAAGACATAACTAAACCTTAATCCTATTGTGGTACAGAAATCACAAAAAATGCTTCCATTATATGCATTTATCATATTCCAAATAAACCTTCTTAAACGTGATATTTTGAAGCATTGATTAAGTATGTAATAAATCATTTTCCATCATCATCTAACATTTGCACAATTTCCTCCTAGACACCTATGCTCTATCTGCTAATGAATTGTAGCCCACCCCTCTCTTAAGCAATTTTTACTTGCTTTAGGATCTATAGCAGGATTGAGACATTGGCCTTTAAGCACCAAGTATGCAAACTTGTCTGGATCAAGCATCATGGAGACCTCATAATAAGAGTGCCTATTTAAGAAAGAGGACTGCAACTCAAAAGATGATGTAGTAAAACAGGGCCAACAAGGCATGGTAGAACAGATAGAAGGTTTTTGATGATACCTAGCGCTGGAAACAGCATTTGAGATCCAAGATCTTATACTTGCATAAGCTTATGATCTATTAGAGTAATATTCCCTAATTTGGGATATTAACTCTTATTACATTATAGTGTAAAGCGCATAAGGTGGTTGATTAACCATAGCGCATTCCTAGGTGGTTAGGAAGTTCGTTGAAGTTTGTTTCGTCCGTTTCATTCATATACTATATATTTCCTAACACTCAATACAAATTCTAATGCTCACATTCATCCTTTATGATATCAGAGCATTTTTGCACGTGATCTGGGCGCAGCAGGAGCAAGGAGAAGGGCGTGTTTTTCTGCACGTTTCCCGAGACGAAGTCAGGGCACAACTACCGAGCACACGACCCCTGAACTGGACGACTTCTGCACGCATCCACCATTTTGCACACGGACCGAGACAGCAAATATACAGACACAGTTCAAGACGACAGGCTGACGTGGCGTCCAACTGTGTCGGGCGGCTGACGTGGCAAGGGTGCTGACGTGGCGTCCAACTGTGCAGGGCGGCTGACGTGGCAAGGGTGATTACGTGGCCAAAGTGGTGACGTGTCGTACTCCAAGTGGCGAGCTTTCATTTGTTGTCTCCGACGACAAAATGGGTCTTAAATGGTCCTGATTGCCCGAAGGCAATCAAATAGAAAGGTGCGTCGATTTCTTTTTAAGCAACAAAACTGACAATGTAGCATCCATGTGGGATAATAAAGCGCTGGAAATTTTTTTTCTAACCTTTTCCCGCTGACGAATACAAATATACCGCGCCTCTCCTCCCTTCTCGTCGGAGCAAGTAGCCCGACTGGTAGCTTGGACTAGTGCTAAGCTATTTGTGCAGTGGAGGTTGGGAGTTCGACTCCCCCGCAGTGCAAGAAACTGTTTTGTCCAAGAGCACGCTCTTTTTTTTTTAACAGTGGAGTTCAACAAAAATAAAGAGGAGATTGTCCTCTTTCTGTTCTGTCGGGAGCGCTAGCCCGACTGGCTAGTCGGCCAGCGCTAAGGCGACTGCAGGCAGGTCAGGGGTTCAAACCCCGCGCAGTCCAAAAACACCATTTTTAAAAGCGGGCGAACATACGGTATTTTTTGAAAAATACTTTCCATTTTTTTTTTCAAATACTTCTCATTTTTTTGAAAAATACTTCCCATTTTTTTCAAATTCCAAAGAAGACATGAGCATTTTTTTTGCAAAATTTCAAAGACAATTAGTGCATTTTTTTTCCACATGGAGGGATAAGACACCAAGATTTGCACTTTGTTTCTTTTGCAAACTAAAAGGATCATCAAGATTTCTTCACACCTTGTTTATTTTGCAAACAAAAGGGGGGACAAAACAACATTATTTTTTTTGCAAAATTCTAACACAAGGGGGGGAAATTGTGAAATTGTGAATATCATTTTTTGCAAACATAAAATCAATTTTTTTGCAAAAATTATTGTAAAAAGGTGCATTTTCGATTGCATTCGACACCTTTCAAATTGGCATTGTAGAATAGGTGCATTTTCGGTGGAATCCGACACCTATATTTAAAATTTGTGGGCACTTGTGATTGTATACTGCATTTAATTTCCTATTTTTTGCATTTACATCATAAGTTAAAATTCAAAAGCAAAGAAAGACCCCAAATTTTAAACCTATTTGTGCAATTTATTGCACCACAGTGTTCGGTATATACGGTACCTCTGGCCCACACTTACAGGTAAAGTTGTCGTGCTTTGGGCTATTGTATCTAACGCCTAACATAGCTGCAACAACGACGTTTGAGCTATTGTTCTCTATAAATCGTCGGGGAGAAATAAGGAAAGCCAATTTTATTTTGATATTCACTCCATCATATACCCTAATTCATTCTTATTGCTTGGCTTAATCTCCTCCAACTCATCATCCTTTTTCGGAAGGGTTTTGAGGCAGGTGCCATCAATTTGAGTGAATTCCCTTTCACGTACTCTTTGTAAGTATAAAGAAAGGGGGACCATTTTGGAGAGATAAGGAACCTTCATACTGGTCATTGCTAAAGCATAGTTGTCAATCTTCATAGTAGCAATTTTTTGCACTAAGGGGGGAAGATTCTTTTCTCCATCAAAGAAAATTTTGCAAAAGGGGGGAAGACTTGTAAGGGTGCAATTTCGGCAGAGACCGACACCTTAGTCAAACTTCTTGCAAAGTTCCATCAAAGAATATTTTGCAAAAAGGGGGAGACTTGTAAGGGTGCATTTTCGACAAGAAACCGACACCTTAGTCAAACTTCTTGCAAAATTCTATTGTAAAAGGTGCATTTTCGGTAGAGACCGACACCTTAAAAATGGGCAGATCCAAGAAAAAGAATGCCCCAAAACCAACTGATGATGTTGCTACATCAGTTAAAGATCCTTACTTTCCAGCAGGGTGGGAAGGAATGGATTTTTTTGAGGATGGAAAATATCTCACACTACGCAGTGGTGTAAAATCCATTCTCAGAGATTCTGAAGTTTCTGAAGACCTTCAGATAAATGGTGCTCAAATCCCTATAGGCGTTGTAAGGGCAGTCTACATGACATTGATTTCACTTGACATGGCCCAACGTCAAAAGAAAAGGGACATCAGTGAGGAATCAGAGATCATGATTCTAACGGTCGATGCTTGTTGTGACACAAGTGATCTTCAGCCCATGATGGTGAATGCTTGTTGTAGCACAAGTGACCTAAAGCCCATTGTGGCCAATGCTTGTTGTGATACAGGCGACCTCTTACCTTCAATGGTAGATATCAGTTGTAGCACAGGTGATCTCGTCACAAGAGCAGATTTTGCTTGCGACACCAGTGACTTAACAAGCTGAACCTCCTCAAAATGAGCTCCATAATCTCATCAATTGTGACAAATGCAATATTGTTACCAGCAAAAACATTGATGAAGATGAAGAACTTGGGTGTTTTGAAAAACACACCAAAGGCATTGGATCCAAACTGATGAACAAAATGGGATTCAATGGTGAAAGATTAGGTAAACATGGACAAGGCATTAAAACTCCTATAATGCCAAATGTCAGGCCAAAGAATGAAGGCCTTGGCTATGATGGACAAGCAAGTACCAGTAAAACCATGTTTGTAAAACCTAAATCTTCTTCAACTCCTACAAAGCATTGTTGCAGTCATTGTGGAAGAACAAGACATGTAGCAGCTAGGTGTTGGAAACTACATCCTTGTGACTCATGTGGATGTACAAATCACTCCTCTATAAATTGTTGGTACAAAGTGAAAATGGCCAACAAGGTTCATATTGATTGTGGATGGACAGATCTCACACAATGGACCAAAATGAAAGAAATGTTGTATGGCTTCTACAGAAAAGGTAAAACCTATGGTAGACCCAGAGGCAGATCCAGTGATAGACCGAGTGGCAGTCCCAGAGGCAATGACCCAATGACAGACCTAAAGGCAGACCCAACGACAATGATCCAGAGGCAGACCTACAGGCAGATCCAAAGGCAAATCCACAAGTAGATCCAGTGGCAGTTCCAGAGGTACTATTCCAAAGGGAACCTTAGAGCCAGAGCCAGAGCCATGAGCCAAAGCTTGAGCCAAAGACAGAACCAGCACAAAAGCATCTTTCATTTTTCTCTCCTTCACATTAAGGGGGGAGTTATATATGTTATCCCAAATAATGGAATAAGGGGGGGTGTTAGAGTAATATTCCCTAATTTGGGATATTAACTCTTATTACTTTATAATGTAAAGCGCATAAGTTGGTTGATTAACCATAGCGCATTCCTAGGTGGTTAGGTGGTTAAGAAGTTCGTTGAAGTTCGTTTCGTCCGTTTCATTCATGTACTATATATTTCCTAACACTCAATACAAATCCTAATGCTCACATTTCATCCTTTATGATCATGCCATTAGGAGGTACTTACTGTAACTTTTAATTTTTGCAGCAGATGCAGAACTGGAAATGCCAAACATAACAACCATATTTTTTTCAATCGGTTATATGGGATTGAAAGGGGCCCCACCCATATTACATCATGAACACATACTGGTATTACAATAACTTGGCTATTATGCATGTATAGCTTGGCAATATTTGAACCTGAGTCTCCTCCTTGAAAGTCGAGGAAGTTAACCAGTTGAGCTAATGTCATTTGATAACATAACAGCCATATTACTCAAGTCATTCCAATGAATTTTCATTTTTTTCTGAAAGCTTTGCTTTAAGAAAACTGGAAAAGGTCCACTGCACCAGAAACTGATATCCTAGTTGTTGCTTTTTTTTTTCGTTCCTTAGGCTAGAGGTAAACTCCATCAAAAATGATAATTCATGCTTCTCTGGAAAGCAAGATAACGAATTACTCTGCTACCTATCCTCACCGAGAGAAACTCTGCAACCAAAAGATGTATTCCATAGAAGTTGTTGATATTTCCATAATTGCACTAGTTGTTGAATAACTCCACTAGATGACACAGATAACATTAAACTCATAGCCAGAACATCTTCAATCATTAACTTTCTATAAGATACTGATATTTCTATGTCAAGCTATTCATTCAGCATTGTTGCCAGGGTATGTAGACATAGGTAAATATTGCAAGTAAGGATGCAGCTAGGTAAAATATTTTCATTATCCAATTACAGCAGGGAAAGGGGGCATCTCTGTGTATGTGTGTATACTCATACCATTTTACAATAGATAATTGTCCACATAACCAACACAAACCCGCATCACAATCGAACATGTCCAAAATAATATGGCACTTAATACATCATTCCAAGGCATGACATAATCAGAAAACATGATATGTCATTATACACATACGCTAACACAGACAAAACATGTACCATACAACTATTGTCTTAAATTGAGAAGCATGATTAATGAGCAAACAAATATTCTTATCCTGCCCAGTTAAAATCCCCATTAAATTTCTTAAAAAAAAAACAATTTTATTATTAAAATTTAGAGCCAAACCATACCACCAAATTTCAATTAGAATGTCAATACTGAAAAAAAAAAAAAGTATCCCCAATCAAAGGCTTTTGAAGAAAAAGCTATCATTAATTCTCTTTTGCTGTTTTTTTTTTAAGGTTGCTTGTGTTCCAGATAGAGTTGGTGTTTTAAAGGCTTTGGAAAGACCTTTTTTCTTCTTTCCTTTTTAAATAGGGTTCATGTAGGGTACATGAAAAACATACCAAGACACTATGAAAATGTTGGGTGACATATTAGTAGGTATCTCATCAGATCTTAACACCCATCTCAGTAACAGACATGTATAGCCATATTCAGTACATGTACCAATGCCCCTATGTCTCCAAATAACAGTCATTAACTCTACTAGCTAACACAGTCGATGTTAACTCCACAGCAAGAGGATCTCTTATCGTTGACTAGCTGTGCAAGATGATTACCTTAATAAGGAAGGTCCCATATGCAAAGTTGATTCAAGTGTCTCTGGTGATGGACCAAGTTGGTGAAGTTTATTGGCTTCCACCACAAAGACCAAGGTTCAAATCCTGCGGGACATGTTAAAGGGCTGTGAACCCAAATGTGGCCTTGTGCTCTTGACAGTTAATTTGGTGTTTGTGTACATTTTGTCCTAATATGCATTGCCCATGGGGGAGGTCTTCATCGAAGATGTTCCTGTGGCAATTGTGATGACAGAGGTTATGGTGATGTGGTATCTATGCCAGTAGTTTCCAGCAAAGTTGTGCCTATGCTAGTAATGGGTCCAGCAATCTTTGAGTTTCCCAATGAAGACATGACATTCATGGAGATTTCTCATGAAGAAGTACTTGTCCTCATGGAGGTTTCTGACAAAGATGCACCTGTGCTCAAGAAGGTTTCTGGAGAAGCTGTTCAGTTGAGCAGCAAGCTTGACATCCGATAAATAATAGCCCAGTTGTTAAATGGAATAATTTCATTTCATGGGAAACAAGGCCCCCAGTTGTGCCTCTCAAAACAAATCCTGAGGTTCATAGCTCTTTGGTTTTAAAAAAGAAAAGAAGTGTTTATAAGTCTAAAAGATAAAAAGGTTGAATTGGACCACAAATTAGTGCGTCAAAGTCCTCATGAAAGGATGGTGATGAATGCAAAGGGATGCCTATCTATGATAGGTCTGGTGATGATTATAGCTTGTGCTATTCCTTTTCAGATGTAGAAATCTGTATTCGTGCATCCTACCCATAACACAAACAAGCTAGTTTACATATCTTATAGAGTGATTAATGCAAAGGGACCCCTACGTATGATAGGTTCGGTTACAATCATAGCTTGTGCTTTTTCTATTCAAATGTAAAACTCTATAAGCATGCATCCTACCCATAGCACTAACTAGCTAAATTATATCTATAATGTACATTTAAATATTTAATGCTTGTGCCTATCATATGTGCATGCAAGTACAAGGAATACAGTTTGTAAAGTTACTACCTTAATGTTTGTTTGTGTGACAATCAGACAAGCTGGTAAAAACATACTATTCTTCATTTACTTATGTTTTGGTTCATAGAACAATATACAATTAGAATGAATTCAATTTTAGACATGTCTGTTAATGGATTATGTTGTCACGTATGAAAATGATGTGTGCATACCATTTTAAGTTGAATGCTTAGGCTACAACATAAGGCTTAAGTAGAGGGGCCAACAACTATACGGTAATCATTTTTAACAGCACAGAGTATCAGTAATTTAGTAGTACCATAATAATGAGGTTATACATTTGTTATAACATAAAACATATATTTCATTAGCAACTGGAGCAAACTACACAACTTTGCATGTTTCAGAGGAGTTTTTTCGGGCATTCTTTTAGATTCCAGTACAGGTTAGGTATGACTGTTGTCACAAAATTCAGGTCACACGAAGGATGTCAGTTTGTTTTCTTAGTTCTATATTTAGTTATGAGTAGAAACAAAAACCCTACAACGGTGGATATCTGCACAATGTAGATGAGTAAAAAGAAAAATATAAAACTATTCCAAGTATAAAGCAACAGAACTTACTTAGAATGCACATATTCATCACACAGTATACAGAAGTAACACAACTATAAATAGCACAGAAATATGGGAAATGGGAATGTTTTTCATTATAATCATTGGCGATGGATAGTGTTTACAATAATCATTGACCTCAAAATCCTGTGGAGTGTGCTCTCTATCATCAAGATGACTAATCATCTAGACTTGCTAACAAAAGGAAGTTGCTGGAGGGAAATCCCATAAATACCATGATCACTAATCCTAACTCAAATAATATGAAGGCCTATGCAAATTATATGGGCTTTTTCCATCATGTTAGATGACATGGATAATTAACAAAATACCAAGATATTTACCTACGTCTATTTCTTCTATAGGCGGTCATGTTAATTGTAGTCCACCTTAAGAGCTGAATACGTGATGAGTTGGTGTTCATACCATTTCATCTTTTGTATAGGTGGCCATGATAAAGTATGATGCTTTAAAACAGTGTGTTAAATGTTATGGGTTACTTTTATTGTTTTTGTGTATATGGGTCATGAGTAGTTAGGTGTTAGTTGAATAGGTATGCAGTTGCCAGCCACCTACCGTTTTCCATAGAACCTATATATTCCATTCACCTTTGTAGAGCTCCCACACAAAGAATAGAATGCAACACACTAAAATACAATTCCATTATATAAATGAAGATGCACAATGGAAAGAACCTACATATACATAAAAATATGCAGCATGTATCCTTCACACTCGAATCATTTACAAAACATCATGGTTTGGTCAAGTGTGCAATACACATGAACATGCCTTGACTAATATCGACCAACATTATACCTCGACGAACATCTCCATCTCTACCAACATACATCCACCAAGGTAGATAGCATACATATGGTTATCATGGGATCTTCTAGGCGGTTGGAAATTGCCCAACTACCACCAAACTACTTATATAGATTAAACATAACATTTGGTACAAACACTTCAAGTATCATGACTAGACATGAGACAACATATGTGACAACAACACTTACAACAAACATTTGTAGCCCATACAACTTATTCTCTTTACACAGCAATGTATCTCCGACGTGTTGCATGCATTCATGCATTCATGTGCTCATGTAGATGTGATGTTTATGTGCTAACTCAACACTAGAATGCTTACATTTACCCTCTACTTAGACCAGTCAATATCCCTGTCAACAAACCAATTTGAAACAACTGGTAGATTCATTGGTACCCCTACATTAAGCCCTTGTATCACACCTTCCACTTCTTCCTATTTCATACATCTTCAACAAAATTGCTAGAACAAGTTTTGGAAGCACAACAATGTTCTACGACTAAGCAAGTCAACTAATGACTGGAATTGGCTAAAAGGCGACACCCATCATGGCCTATGTTGAGGGTCTAAAATTTTCCCACGGACAACATTTTGGCAATGGGCAGTGATGTCATTCTAAAAAGAGTTTCTACACTGACATAGCCCACTCTAATGGCCACATCTTCTTGGGCACCCCATCCACCTTGGATGGCACACAACTAGGATTCAAAAGGCCTATTGTCAAATGGCTAGATCCCAAACAACCTAGCCCTAGTTGATCTATTAGTAGACAACACTAATTCAAACGACAATCCCCTGTAGCACAGTGGTGGTATTCTGTAGTTGGGGGAAGAATTATGAATGACAGATTAAGTTGACCAAACAACTCCTCAACATGCAATCTAGACGGCCTGCAACACAATATCTTCGACGGCCTTGCACAACACAGTAGTCAGATGGCCCAATCTGTATTCCAAACGGCTTAGCGCAACAGTCAGACGGCTTGCCTATCAAGTTAGATGGCCCAGGCTTGCATGGGACTGCTTGGATTCAGATCCATATGGTCCTGTATGGAGTGAGTATGGCAAAGAATAACTGAATGGAAACGGTTCGGAATATTATATCTACAACAATAGCATTTAGATACAAACACATGCAATAAACATACACAATAACAATGGCTAAATGATGTTATTGATATTAACAAAGATACATCTGTGTATCACACTTATGCCTATACGGATGCACTCTCCAACATCTCTACGTATAGCATCTACAATGTATGTGCTCTCTCTAGCATGTACAAAGTCTACAATATATCTTCTATGTGCGTACAATCTCTCCCGTGTGTGTACCTGCTCAAATGAATGAGGGGGTCTATTTAAACTTATGGGAAGGTAGTTATTCCCAACTACCAACCCAACACCTCACCAACTTACATTACATTTGTCATGCATTTACATTTCATTTCATCTCCAACTACAAGACAAACTGCATGACAACTAACAACTAATGACTCATCCGTACATAACTAACACTTCACTCAACATTACACATTATTGCATTATTACATCACAACTTTATAACATCAATTATATCAAAACTTTATTGTGTGCGTACTTGACTTCCAACACACTTATTCCTATTTCAGGTGTTGAGGTAAGTCTAATCTAGCATCTACATCTGTCGTCCCCTCTAGATTGGTCAACATCCTCGTCAACAAGTGTTGCTACTCTAGAGGGCTCTGACTATGTTAAGGATGAGGCATTGGAACAGGTACTTCAAGGTTTCAGTTTCTCCCTTCAATCGCTTTGCATAATCCTGGTAACAAGCCCATTGGAAGCCATAGTGATGTGACTTCTGCTCAAATGCAGCCAACTTTACCTTTAACTCCTCCCTTCTTGTTGTTTCAACTTTATTCCTCGTAGCTACTACCAGCTACTCATCAGGCTCAGCAACCAATTGACCCCGATGAGCAATCTCCTGCAACTTCGCCTCAAGAGTTTGCTCCCTCACTACACACTCTAACTTCAACTAACATATCAATTAATCATGTTGTTCCTGTGTTTGCCTCATACTCTCCATCTTTGTTCTCAATACTCCTAGTTTTGCTTTGGCATCCTGTTGTACTTGCCGAAGTTGTCATTCCATCGTCATCAATTGGTTAATATATTCTTCCTTCAACTTCAAGTTGTGAACCATTTGCTGAAATGTCTCCAACCCCGCTACTAACCACTATATCAGGTATGCCGAGAAGTTCAATTTGGCATACGACTTCACTAACTTAGGTGCCAACTCCATTATCTTGACACCTAGAAATTCAGGATATGGCACCATTCTTCCTTTATCAACATAGACTTGTGTTGGGTGCTGATACAAGACCAGCGTTCCTTTTTGCAGTTTCCTCACTTCTATCATTGAATGTATGCTACTCCTACCAACACCTAGCTCCCATGGCTGCATTTGATGGATCTCTGCAAACCTCTTCATTCGCTCTTCATCTCGAGCCCAACTCACCAGTTTGCCCAACTCTTCTTCCATCTTCAATTGCCACAATCGCCAGTTCCCAACACAACCAACTTGGAACTCGCTTCGGACCCTATCGAACAGTCCACTCACCTTCTCGAAAAATGTGTCAACTTGTTCATTAATCGTCTCACCATGAACTAGAGGCTGCCTCAAATTAGGCACTTCTATCATGAAATGCTCACTCATTCCTCCATACTCCAACTCATTATCTATGTCATCCTCGATGGTTGTTTCCTCAATGTCCTCCCCACCTTGTCCTTTCAAGTTGATCTTTTATTAGCTGCCTTGCCCTCTTGAACAGTTGGTATTGCTCCTACATCAGTGTGCTTTCCGAACGTATCCACTATCTCCTTTCCTTTATCAGGTTCATCCTCAAGCCATTGGCTACTCTGGCCCTTCTGCCAAAAACCATATTTTAATGCAGGTTGCTTTCCCTTTTCTATTCTCTCCTTTGGCACAAATGAAGTTGGTGTCGTGGCCTGTGTTGTTGAAGATGTAAGCTCAACCAGTGGTCCCTCGTCCCTCGTCCAACGAAGGTGAACCACATCTCTCCACTTTCGTTTGCTAACTGCCTCAATGGTGTTGTGGCATAGCTCTCCAACATATTTTTGTACATTCGCATTGAAACATCACCAGCAAATACTCCTCTAGGTATTTCCTCCAAGGGTGGTGATTCTTCTACCACATCTACTGCAGTTTGTAGCTCTTCATCTAGATCTACAATGGCTAGTGTCTCATGTGCCAACTATTGTGCAATTCTTCACCTTGGTTGGTATGTTGCTCTTTTCGCACATCCAACTCTCTGCGCAGCAGGTTTCTCTTTTCTCGGTTGTTGTTCTACTCTAGCTACCTCATTCAAAGCCACTTCCTTGGTACTCGCAATGGCACCTGCAATGCCTCCTCGCACAGTCTGGCTTCCCGGTTGTGTTGGAGTCCCTGATGACACTACAACTCTTGTCAATCCATGTGATTGAGACTGATAACCCACCACGACTCTTTGTACATCTCCACCAATTGTCTTCTCCATGGCATGTTCTAGGGGTCCCGAAGAAAACTTTCTCATGCCTTGACCCATTGGCTGATGTTGTTGTTGCATTCCCATCTTTGCCATTGTTGCTCCAACTATTTTTTGGATGATTTGTCTTCCGCTCGCAGCTCCACGTGGCATACTTGTCCTCGTTTTTCATGCTTTTGCTTGCAATTAGTTGTACGGCCCTGACTATTTGTACACGCTACTTCCATATGGCCCAACCTTAGATAGCCCAGCTTCAAACAGCCCGATTGCAAACAGTCTGGTCTCGAATGGCTTTGTCTTCAATGACCCGATTTAGGATGGCTTTGTCTTCACAATCTCTTGGTGTTCGTACAACAGCATCTTCCTCACCTCAAATAGCCTGTACATCTTCTTCTAGCCACATTTCCTTTTCTCAGATGGCATTCTATACGACTTCGGAGAAAATAAATTGGAGTCGTTCGCTCCTTCCTTTGCACAATTTGGTCTTTGTTACTGCTTCCATCTTTCTCAACCTCAGATTTCTATTGCAACCCTGTACCTGCAAAAGAAAAACTTTTGTCGGCAATGGGGAGGTATTTCAAAAAAAACCCTCTCCGACACAATTTATGCTTCTTCACGGCCGTAGTTGAGAAAATTGAAATCGGATCGTAATTAGCATGGAAATAGAATTGGGAAAAATCAAGAATTGGCAAAAAAAAAAACGAAGAAAATGCAATTTTTCATTGAAAAAAAAAATCATGCATATCATATTTTTTAGTTTGCAGATTTTTTCAAAAATCGTGATTTTTTGAAAAAAATCAAGAAAAATAGTGATTCTGACGCAATTTGAATCTCCAACCCTACCAAATCAGAAAAAATCAGATCAAATCAGGATAAAATCGGGATTTTCGTAACAATGTTAATGATAGCTTTGAATTCCTTCAATAGGGCAGTCTGCTCCTACAATCCAGCTTTCTTACTCTTTAGGGAAATCTCTGCACTGTAGCTCCACTTTGCTACTGCGCAATGGTTGTCACCTGAAACACTTTTGTCTGTACAACCTGCATTATTCTTTTCCTACAACGCTTGGCTCTTGCTCCTCTTGGTTTCACTCCAACGTTGAGTGTTCGAATGCATAATGGCCAGCTCTTGACATCTATTTATAAGATGAAAGTAGTAGGGGGACAACTCGCATGCATGTTGCAACTACCCCTTAAGGACCACCTCACCTCCCTTAACAACTTTCCATACAACTAAACGTTTTGCATGTTTTGTCTTGTTCATTCTATTTCTGCCACCTTGTGCATAGTTAATTTGTACATTTTCCATATGGCCACTTGTTTTGTCTTTTTCCTTTGCTCTACCCAGATAGCCGAGGCAGCCAGATGGCCTTCTTGACTGTGCTGACAACTCATCTTCTGATCCTGCTAAGCAACTTGTTTGCATAAACGGCCTTCTTTGCTGACCCAAACAGCCCTGTCTGACTGACTATCATCTTGGTCTATCAGATTACTGCTCCGAACAGCCTTGGTGGCCAAATTGCCTACCTCCCCATCCTAACTGTCTCTTCCGTCACACACTCCTTTTCGACAGTCTTTCGAGCTCCAGTTGAACTCCTTCAATACTTTGCTCTTCTGGCAACTCCACATCTTCTTTACACATCCCAACTTCTCCCCCTTTAGTTTCTCTTCTACTTGACGACCCTACCATTGTTGTTGATCAAGTTAATTCAGACAACCTCTTCCTCCTGGATGACCTCTAGTAGATGCAAACTGCTTGGCCCTCAAATCTGACGGTCCAAGGGTAGTCCAAGGTCTCGTCATCTCCTCAACAGCCAAGAGTGGCCCAAACAGCCCACCCTACTAGTTGTTGGGCCTATGGGTAATATAATGGAGATTTCTTCCCCTCAGACAGTCGAGAAGGAGACCAGACAACCTCACCCCTTGGCCCAACTGATCTAGATGGCCTGAGGGTCCTAACAGCCTCCCTACATTGCCTAAATTGCCCAATTCAAATGCATGTCTTGGGTCATCGAGTAGCCTTTACAAACCACTTCGACTTCCCAAGGAACCGTTCAAATTTGTTGGCGGATCATGACTTCTCCTATTCAGGAAAAACTTCTACCAACTACTTGGATATCCTATCACATCCTTTGTAACTCTTCTCCACACTATCTTTGTAACTCCGTTATTCAATTGTTCAGTTGCTCATTCAGTTTACGCAAGTATTGTGTTTCCTCCCACATTCTCTGCTATGCACATCCAATGGTTGCAAGCAAACTCATCCCTTCATACTCATTGCCTTCACTTCGAGGTTCTTGCTCTAGCGGTTCTCCTTGTCCAACATACATCGTCACCATTCATTATATGTTCTTTGCATTTAGTGATATCATTCTCTATTCTTCTTCAACATCTAGGAAACTGACATGCACTCGAATTAGTCTATGCTACATAGATCAAGGCTGAAATTCTTCCTGTTCTACGACTAGTTGCATGTTTGAGTCATGCTTACTTACGTTCTCCTCCTCATACAGCCATGCCAGTTGTTTTGCAAGTTCGTTGTCATCTGAGTCACTATCATTCATTTCACCGTCATCCTCCTTAGTATGGCTTGATTATCCAACCTCCTGAATTGAGATTCCTTGGAATGATCTCGAAGACTGACTTAGTGCAACTGTCAGCTTACCCATACTTGTCCCTTCGTTCGTTGGTTTGAAATTTACCATATTCACTTGTGCTTGCATCTTGTACAACTTCATCTTCAAACCATTTCAATTTCTTCAACCTTACTGCGTCATTGATGATCACCTCCTCTACTTGGAAGGATCCAAACCAGAAGGTCTTCAACTTCCCTGGCTTGATTTCTCTCTTGCCATTACACTTCAAGACTAAGTCACCTGCTTTCAAATTCATCTTCTTCAAGTGCTTATCATGCCACAACTTCCGACATTGCTGAGCAATCTCCGTAGCCTACTGTGCCATCACTCTCTTCTCGCCCAGCTTGATGAATGACGTTAGCCTCTCCTCCAAGTTCTCCCGGTCACCAAGACGATTTTGTACTACCACTCAAACTAGGTACCAAAAACTCCACCGGCTCAATTGCCTCTTGATCGTACATCAACTAGAACGAGGTGTGGTAAGTTGTTGGCTTAAATGTAGTCTTACAAGCCCACAGGACTGTTGGCAATCTCTCCTCCCAATCAGTATCTTTAATCCCACACGTCTTATACATTATGGAAACTAAGACCTGATTCGTCACTTCTACTTGCCCATTTGCTCTAGGGTAATACGAACTAGACAATGAATGCAAGATCTTAAACTATGTGGTCAGCTTCTAAATAATTTCATTGACAAAGTGCCCTCCGCGATCACTTCGCAGTGTTCTTTGCGTATATGTCCGGCAATGCCCTCGCCTCAACAAACTTCATTAAATATTAATTGGCTACCACAATGTATCTACATCTTCGTCAACTAGTTTTTAATGGTCCCACAAAATCTAGACCCCACCTCTCAAACAGTTCCTACGGTTGTGACGAGTGTATCGCATGAAGTCCCTCAGCAGCTTCCTTGCTCTCTGGCACGTATCGCATGCAATCATAAACTCTTTCACATCACGATAAAGGGTGGGCCAGCACAGCCCTACCAAAGCACCTTTCTCACAGTCGCATCTGGTCCCATGTGCGCTCCTGCCAACCCTTCATGAGCTTCCTTCAACACTGAATTCACTTCTTTGTCCATTATAGATCTCCACACTACTCCAAGTTTGATTTTATATAGTAAACCAGGTATCAACTGAAATGGTGTTGATTTGATGATCTTTATCTTCTTTGTTGTCGTCAACTCCTTTGGCAACTTTCCTGTTGACAAGTATTCTTCCACGTGCTTGTACCACAACGGTAGCGCAGTGATTGAGAATAAGTTAGTGTCTGGAAATTCATCTGACACTCCTCCTTCCATAGGCTCTCCCAAGTGAGTCCTCAACAATTGATTTGCTATAATGTGTTTCTTCCTTGGTCTCAATACCACTCGAAACATGACCTCTTGTAATGTGACTAGCCAATTGCTAACTTGTCCATGAATAGTCGGCTTATTGATCAGGTACAACAATGCCTAATGATCTACATAGAAACCGAAAGGGTTGGCGAGCAGATAATGTCTAAACTTTTGGACTGTGTACACCATCCCCAAGGCTTCCCACTCCATAGTGTTGTACTTTTTCTCTATGTGAGACAACCAACTAGAAAAATATATGGACTAATCTAATCCATATTGCCCCTCTTGGGCCAGCCCGTATCCAATCACAAAATTTGACGCATCATCATAGACGTGAAACTCCTTTTGCCAATCTGGCAACACCAGAATGGGTGCACAAACCATCTTTGTCTTCAGCTCCTCAAAGGCCTTCTAATGCTCCTCCATCCACCTGAAAGGAACACTTTAGCATGTCAACACATCCAAAGGGTGTGAAAATTGTGCAAATTTTTTGATGAAATGTTGATAGTACCCAACATGCCCCAAAAAGGACTTCAACGAACTCATGTCGTATGGCTCTTCCATGCTCATCAAGTCTTGTATTTTGTCAGGATCAGTCTTCAAACCCTATTTACACACCACATGTCCTAGCAACTTCCCACATGGTACCAACAACTTACACTTCTTCGAGTTTAAGACCAATCGAGCATTCATATACATACACATACACTTCCAATGCCTTCAAATGTTCGTCTTTCCTTTCATACAATGACCAATCATCTAAGAACTTTGAATTTGCCCATCGACATTTGTTCAAAGATGTACAAAATTATCCTTTCAAATGTGACATGGGCATTGCACAAACCGAAAGGCATCTAGTTATATGCATAGATCCCATTTTTATGGTCTTCAGTCTATCTTCTTCAGTGATATTGATTTGATTTTAGCCTGAAAATCCATCCAAAATATGAATAGATGTCATGTCATGCTACCTCCTCCAAAGTTGAATCAATAAACGATATAGTAAAGGGATCCTTGATGATCACTACATTCAAACTTCAAAAATCCACAGATATGGATTTGATTACTTTCCTCCAAAATGATGATGATTGGTGACACCCACTCACTGACACCTTGACTATTATTCCAACATCTTCTCAATCTCTGCATTGACCAAGGCCATGTACTTTGGATTCATTTTGTATAGCCTTCTCCTCACAAGTTGTGCGCCTGGTACCAAAGGAATTCAATGCATGCACAATTTAGGTGGAATCCCTTGTAAATCCTTATAAGTCCATGTGAAGACCTTATACTGTATAAAGATTTTAAAAGCTACTACTTCTAGAATTGGGTCCCACTCGCCCCAAAATGGATCATATTTTTGTCCTATCCTTTGTCTAGATTCACTTGCACCATATTCAGCCATTCATACTTTATGGTGTCAGATTTTGTTGCCACTTTTGCCACATCGAAATGGTGTGCTAGCTTTTCATCAAATTGTGCATCGCCAACACTATACTTTGCAAAATTTCGTGGAAAGGTCAACTTCTCTTCCTCTTATACTTTTGTTGTTGGCTTGGCATTTTGACCTCATTCGCCAACCTCGTACACACTTCGTGATGCTTTATCATGGATATCTTCTTCTACATTAATGCACATGTAGGTTGGCTAGAAAACCTCATAGTCTTCCATCTACCAATGTGAAGGCCACTATGCCAGTGCCCCTCATCTTTTGTGCACTCTTCCAGCTGTATCACTCCTTTGTTTGGTTCGCGTCCATTTGCATGATCTTCCTCCGACGATGAGTTTCTAGATTCGTCATATGTCGCCAATTCCTCACTCATAGACTGACTCATCAAACTAATTACATATTTGTGTTGTCATAAAGGATGATGACAAGGAAGATGATGCTGCTGCCAACAACTTGAAGAGGTTCATCATTTCAACAACCACAAACATGATGAATTCCATGGTGAATTCCATTACTGAACTCAGGGAAGCCCTACATTTGTTGTTCTACAATGAGCAATTTCCAGGTCAGGAGGATTCCAAGGAGGACGAGGCTAACGAGGCTAATTCCGAGGATAAGACCAAAGAAGAGGTCAAAGAAGAAATGAAAGATGAAGACAAGGAGAGCGACGAAGATGCCACTGAGGACTAGCTTCCTCGTCTGGTCACTTTTGTTTCTTAGGCTACCCTGCGTGGAGCCTATTTTGCCCTCCGTCTGTTGGTTTCTTGATGGGGCTGTATCCCCCTTCTGTTTCTAGGGTGTCTTGACTGTAATTGGGGCTGCGTCCCCTCTTTTGTTTTTGTGTCTGTTTGCTAGGGGTTGTGTCCCTCGTTGAATCCTATTTTTTGACGTCCTTCGGCAAGTCCTTGCTGTTTTCGTAAATAGGTTTTGGGATCCTTTCTAAAACCCGGATATTAATGAAATTTCCTAAATTATCAAAAAAAAAAACATATGTGTTGTCCTTTCTTAAAAGTCACGCGGTCCTCCAATTGTGGTTAACTTTCGTCATGCGTAGCCATCCACATCCCAACAACGCATCGTAGGCTGGTTTTTGCATAACGATCACCACAAAATCCATGATAAACATTTGATCAACAATCTTTACTTTTTGTGTCGTCAACACTGCTTTCATCTCTATGTCATATTGGTCTTTGCCATATAGTCCAAAGCTAGGAGACTACAAGAATGGTGCCCCCAAGTCCTTCCACATCTTTTTGGGCAATAAATTTACACTCAAACCTCCATTTACAATTACCTGCGTCAACTTGTGATTTAGCAACTCTATGTGGATTAGTGTTGGTTTCTTCCTAGCATCAATCATCAAGATTGTTGGGTCAATATATTTATCTCTTGCTAATCTTCTTGCTTCCAGTTGGCATCGCGGCTCCTTCACTCCTCTTGTCCACACCATTTGTCCTATCATTGCATACAGCTCCAATATTGCACACAATAATTTAGATACCTTCACTTCAACACTTGTATTCAGCACTTGCGCTGCCAACTGTTGCATTGACATCTCGTCATCCTCAATCATGATGGGTTCTTTCCAATTCTTTTCTTGGATCAACCTCTTCTTATTAGTTTTTTGTGTTTCTTCTTCGATTTGCACACGTGCTTGCTAACATTTCTCCTTCACCTTGGCAGGAATCGGGTACTATTCCATTTTCCTTGCCTATGCATGAGTTACTGCTAGCACATGCTTCTCTTTCTGTTGATGGTCTTGTCGAGGCTCCTCAATGTCAATGAAATTGACATTTTGCATGTTCCTCATACTCACCTTCTTCAAACAATTCACCTCCTTGTGGTTGCTAGGTCGGCATCTTCTGCACATCATTGCAATATTGTTCCCATTGCCCCCTACTGTTGGAGCATTCGTACATGTTGAGAAATGTACCTCGAATAGGAACTTCTTGCACAGGCTTCAGTATGAACATGCTAGAAGTGGTTCGAGACATTTCGAATTCTATTTTGAAATTCACTTAAGTGATTTTCTATTTTTAAGTTCACTTAAGTGATTCTATTTTGTAATTCACTTGAGTGATTCTATTTTGAAATTCACTTGAGTGATTCTATTTTGAAATTCACTTGAGTGATTCTATTTTGAAATTCACTTAAGTGATTTTCTATTTTTAAGTTCACTTAAGTGCAATTAAATGATTTTCTATTTTTAACCATACATCTCAAGATGAGATGAGATCTAATATTAGGGTTAGAGAGAGTAGGGTTACCTTTTTCAAGAATAAAAGGAGAAGGTCAAGAGTGTTTTATATACAAAAAGAAGAGAAGGAGAACAGATTGTTGAAGGAAAACTGCAAGCTTAGGATGAGAAGAACAGTGAAATTGCTGGCCAGAAAGGCAGCAAGAGAGCAGGGTGTCCTGTTGTAGCTGTAGTCTCCTTTATTTGTAATATTGCAGGTTTAGAAATATATTTGATTTCCGCTATTCATGTTGTTTATTTTTCCAGCCATCTGTGTGACTGTTGCAAGTTTGAATAAATTCTTTTCAGATCTGATTAATTTAAAATAACATAGGACATCAGTTATCTAGGGTTAGGAAAATTTACATGGTATCAGAGCTAGGTTCTGTGATTGAGATCTTCAAGGGTTTACAACAGTAGATCATTGCTGGATATTTAAAAAAAAAAAAAACCAGCAATTAGAGGGTTTCATATTTTATGCTTGAAGGACAAAGCTTATCTGCAGGATAGTTTTTTTTGAGTCATTCATATCAGATCTGAAAGTTCGTACAACATATCTCAGAGATGGCAGCAGCTAGCCTCAGATTTGAGGATAGATTGGAAGGTGCCTCCAATTTCTTGCCCTGGAAAGTTAGGGTAATCTTCTTATTGGAAGAAAATGATCTCTGGGATATTGTCAAGGATGATGTGACTCTACCTACAGATCCACAGCAATTGGCAGCTCATAGAAAGAAGGAAGTGAAGGATCACCTGATTCCTTACATATCTGAGAAGACTAAGGCAAAGGAGATGTTTGATGCCTTGGTTAGCCTCTACCAAAGTGAGAACATAAACAGGAAGATGATATTGCGGAACAAACTCAGATCTATGGAGATGACCAGATCTGACACCGTTACCAGTTACCTGATGAAGATCACGCAAATTCGTGATCGACTGGAAGCAGTTGGGGAGAAGTTTGAAGACACAGAGTTGGTGAACGTGGCACTAAATGGTTTCTCAGCTTCATGGGAACCATTTGTCAAAGGCATTTGTGCTCTTGAGCACCTTCCCACCTTTAAAAAACTGTGGGATGATTTCATCCAGGAGGAGACTCGAATGGAGTCAAAGGCCAGCAAGAAAGGTGGTGACGATAACCTAGCTCTCTTTGGGCAAACCAAGAAGGGCAAAAGGTAAAGGACCCAGCAAAGGTAAGGTAAAAAGTGAGGATTCAACCTCACAGTCAAGGAAGAAAGACTTGAGCAAGATCAAGTGCTTCATTTGTCATAAGTACGGTTGTTATGAATCACAGTGTCCAGACAAGAAAGGCAAAGGGAAGCAGCAGCAGCAGACACAGGTAGCAGCCTCTGCAGAAACTCAGATGAGCGAGTTTGTTGCCAAATTCGAGGAGTTCTCGTTGGTCTCTTGCCTTTCTACCAGCACAGTTCTATAAGATGCTTGGTATGTGGATAGTGGGACATCTCGGCACATGACATTAGCCCGACAATGTTTTACTAGTCTACAAGATAAGGACTCGGGGGTTCAAGTTGAGCTTGGTGATGATACCAAATATCCAGTTGAAGGAATTGGTACCATTCCTTTTCGACTCCAGTTAAGGAAATCTTTAAACTTTGATGATGTTTTGTTTGTTCCAGGTTTCAAGAAGAACTTGCTTTCAGTTTTTGTTATGGAGGATAAGGGTTATGCAGTGGAGTTCAAGAACCAGCATGTCCTTATTAGACCAAAAGAATCTTGCCCAAAAACAGCACAAGTGATAGGGGTTAGAGAAGGCAGTCTATACAGGTTGTAGGGTGAACCTGTTCGAGCCCTAGTTCACAACAGTAATAACTTGTGTGAGTTGTGGCACAAGAGGATGGAGCACCTGCTCTATGGCACCTGAATTATAGAGCGTTGCCTATTCTGAAGGAGATAGTGACAAGTCTTCCAGAGTTCAGCATTGAGCAACAAGGAGTATGTAGAGGGTGCACGCTTGGCAAGCATGCCAAGGCTTGTTTCCCAAATAGCGAGCATAGGTCTAAAGAGATACTAGATCTAGTACATTCGGATGTTTGTGGACCGATGTCAGTAGCATCAATTTCATGTAGCATGTACCATGTTTCCTTTATTGATGATTTCTCTCGCAAGACATGGATCTACTTCTTAAAGACCAAGGATGAAGTCTTTAGCAGGTTTCAGGAGTTCAAAGCTCTAGTTGAGAAGTAGACAAAGAAGAAGATCAAGGTCTTGAGATCATACAATCGGGGTGCATATACCTCCAAGGAGTTCGATGGTTTCTGCAAGCAGGTAGGAATCAAGAGGGAGTTGACTGTTCCATAACGCACAGCAGAATGGGGTTGCAGAGCAAAAAAATCGATCCATCATAGGGGCTGCTAGGGCCATGATTCATATCCAGGGCTTGTCGATGTTTCTTTGGGCAGAAGTATGCAACACAGCAGTCTACATCCAAAACAGGTGTCCTCACATGATCTTGGAGGACAAGACACCAGAGGAGGCATTCACTGGTGTGAAACCAAAGGTGAGTCATTTCCGCATCTTTGGATGTCCAATTTATATCCATGTTCCGGTAGAGAAGAGGACCAAGTTGGAGCCCTCCAATAGGAAGGGTTTATTTGTAGGATACAATGAGACTTCAAAAGCTTATAGGGTTTATATTCCAAAGAAGAGGAAGACAGTAGTGAGCAGGGATGTAAAGTTTGAGGAGGACGTTGCATCCAGGAAGTCCCATGAGCCTATTCCAATGATAGAGAATGAGGAGCAAGAAGCTCCGAAGGTTGAGCAAGGGTCACCAAAGACACCAATGGTTTCCAGTTCAGGACAGCAACCTTCAGGTGAGGAGGTGGAGACATTAGCCCAGGAGACCTCGATGGCTTACACAGACATTGAGGGATGCTCAGGAGTATGTTGAGGCTCCTAGCAGCATTATTAGGGAGAACAGAACTCCAAGGAAGTTTTCAAGCTACATGGCATTGATGAGTAACATCATAAATTCAAAGCCTTCCAATTTTCAAGAGGCAACGGACCAGCAGGTTTGGCAGGATGCAATGGTGGAGGAGTTCAACTCCATCATGAAGAATTATTGGGACATAGTGCCAATACCGAAGGGGAAGTCAGTTGTGAGTTCCAGGTGGCTCTACAAAATTAGGCATACTGCAGATGGCAGCATCAAGAAGTTCAAGGCAAGGTTTGTGGCGAGAGGGTTGTTCCAGAAAGAGGGAGTGGGCTATGAGGAGACTTTTGCTCTAGTCGCTGGTGGGCGAATCTGGGCGCATTAACCCAAAATCCTTTCCTCATGGCAGATTCGTAACCAAGAGAAACAGTGCAGGAAAGAGATAAAGGAACGGAAAGAATTGACAAATGATTGGAGTTTTGTGGGGGGAACTAACAGTACGGCAACACATCAATCACCATTGCTTACTGCATCATAAATACAAAGCATGACCAGGAACTGCAAAACCTAAGTATACTTTCTGTATTAAGCTATGTACGCACAGCTACAATGGTCCCCTAGCAAACATTCTCCCTACAAGGAGAACTAACAGCACGGCAATGCATCAATCACCACTACGTACAATCACATAAACAGAAAGCAACCAAGAGATATCAGAGCCAGGTATATGTGTTATGCAGAGAATTTATACGCACAGCTACAATGGTCCCCTAGCAAACATTCTCCCTACAAGGAGAACTAACAGCACGGCAACGCATCAATCACCACTACGGACAGTAACGTAACACACAACTGATGGAACTGCTACCACATCTATTATATGGAGTTCAAAAGTGCTTGACCACCAAATGCTGAAATGAATCAACAAGCCATGGCACAAACAATGCTAAAGGCGCCTGACCACCAAATGCTGAAATGAATCAACGAGCCGTGACACAGGGAAGCGTAAAGCATAAGCATAAAGAAATAAAAGCAACAGAACAGAACCAGGCATACAAATTATATTTATAAGCAGAAGCACGGTTATAATGGTTCCCTAACAGACATTCCCCTTCCCCACTTTACAATGAAATCATGGTGGGTTTTTATACCCCGAGTCCCTCCGTTACATTAATGGGCACAAGGTCCCAGTCAAACACAAGCTGACAAAAGCGGCGAAAGAGCTGCAAATGCTGACCTTTGTCGGACCGGACTGTACCCGCAGCATGGTCTTCCTGGAAGCTGGACAGCTACGTGGCAGTGTGTTGGGCAGAACTTCTTCTCGGCGAGAATGCGGGTAGCTAGGGCAGGTAGAACCTCCAATCGGCTTTAAATGAGGCCACTGGCATAGGTAGTGCAACCCATGCTCGTCCTTTTGCTCGGCACGTCTTGGCTCAAATCCCGAAGCTGGACACTTGTCAGATGATGGATGATCTTTGTTTGACACGTGTCTGCCTTGAAAGGCAGTTTATCCAACTTCGCTCGGGATCAGAGCGCCATTGGGTTGCGCAGGCAGAAAACAGCGTAGTCGGGAAGGCCTTCATGCCTTGGGTGTATTTCCGAGTTTGTTTCCCTACTGTGCACCTGTCAAGGGCGCACTCCGACTTCGCTGCGAAGTCGGATTGCGCACAGGTGAGAGCTGTTCTGCCGCCGTACGGACTTCGCTCCAGCACTTGTCATTATTCTGTCAGCCTGCCAGCCTGCTACAAGGTGCGCCCAGAAAAGGGGCGAAGTCGGACTTCGCACCAAAACTGGGCGAAGTGCGTACTTCGCACCAAAACTGGGCGAAGTGCGAACTTCGCACCAACACTTAGCCATTTTCCAGGGCAACTGCTGTCAACTTTGAAATCCAACTGAGGGGCTCCAAGAAAGGGGGGAAGAAAGAGAATGTAGGAAAGAGAGAGAAAAGGAGAGAGGAAGAAAGGGAAAGAGAGGAAGAGGGGAAAGAAAGAGCAGCACTGCTACAAAATTGAAAACATTGCACCCCGTGCAAAATGTGGCAACAGTCGCCAGATACACTTCCAATAGAGCGGTTATGTCTTTAGCTTCATCTATGGGATGGTGGATTCATCAAATGGATGTGAAGACAGCTTTCCTTAATGGGATCATTGAGGAAGAAGCGTACATAGAGCAGCCTCAGCGCTTTGTGGTAAATGGGAAGGAGTCCCATGTTTGTAGGCTGAAGAAAGCCTTATATGGACTCAAACAGGCACCGAGAGCATGGTATTCCAGGACAGATGGATACTTGCAGAGTGTGGACTTCGCCAATAGTGATGCAGATTCTAATCTATATTACATATTTGTTGGGACTAATCTACTCATTTTGGTGCTATATGTAGATGACTTGTTTCTTACAGGTGCAGAGAAGCTCATTGCAGGGTGCAAAGCAAATATGGCAGCTGAGTTTGAGATGGACATCAACATGATGCATTACTTCTTGGTTTGGAGGTTTGGCAGAGACCAGGGGAGATATTCCTTGGGCAGGGTAAGTATGCAGTTGAGATCCTGAAGAGGTTTCGGATGGAGGACTACAAACCTATGGCCACACCCATGATCACTAATCTGAAGAAGGTGACAGCTTCAAATTCAAAATTGGTGGACCCTACGTTGTACAAGCAGCTGATAGGATCCATGATGTATTTGGTTAACACTAGACCAGATATATGTTTTGCAGTGAGCACCTTGAGTCAGTTCATGGTGGAGCCAAGGCAAGAGCATTGGGTAGTAGCAAAACATGTGCTCAAATACTTGAGAGGCACGGTGGAGTATGGTCTGAGATATCTTGGAGATGGTGGAGTGAGGTTGCAGGGGTATAGAGACTCGGATTGGGTAGGCAGTGTAGCAAACAGGAAAAGCACCTCAGGGTGCTGCTTTAGCTTGGGATCAGGCATAATATCTTGGTTCAGCAGGAAGCAGACTTTTGTGGCACTTAGCTCAACAGAGGCCGAATACATGGCAGCCAGTATTGCTAGTTGTGAGGCCATTTGGCTTCGCAAGTTGCTTACAGTATTGATTGAGCGAGAGTTGGATCCCACGGTGGTATACTCAGATAATCAGAGTTGTATCAAACTCTCTGAGAATCCAGTATTTCATGACAAATCCAAACACATAGACATCAAATATCACTTCATACGAGACAGGATTCAGAAGGGAGCCGTAAAGCTCCAGTATATTCCCACAGATCAGCAAGTAGTTGATATTCTGACCCAGCCCTTAGTGAAAGGAAAGTTTGAAGCATTCAAAGACAAACTTGGATTGGTGCAGAATTCCTTCCTCACTAAGGAGTGTTGAGAAATGTAGCTCGGATAGGAACTTCTTGCACAAGCTTCAGTATGAACGTGCTAGAAGTGGTTTGAGACATTGCAAATTCTATTTTGAAACTCACGTGATTTTCTATTTTTAAGTTCACTTAAGTGATTCTATTTTGTAATTCACTTGTGATTCTATTTTTTCACTTAAGTGATTTTCTATTTTTAACCATACATCTCAAGATGAGATGAGATCTAATCTTAGGGTTAGAGAGATTAGGGTTACCTTTTTCAAGGATAAAAGGAGAAGATCAAGAGTGTTTTATATACAAAAAGAAGAGAAGGAGAACAGATTGCTGAAGGAAAACTGCAAGCTTAGGAGGAGAAGAACAATGAAATTGTTGGTCAGAAAGGCAGCAAGAGAGCACGATGTCCTACTGTAGTTGTAGCCTCCTTTATTTGTAATATTTCAGGTTCATAAATATATTTAATTTCCGTTGTTCATGCTGTTTATTTTTCCAGCCATCTGTGTGATTGTTGCATGTTTGAATAAATTCTTTTCAGATCTGATTTATTTAAAATAACATAGGACAGCAGTTATCTAGGGTTAGGAAAATTTACAGTACACCCTTGACATCTTCAACATTTTATCTATCGTTGAAATCATATTGCAATCAACCCTCTCCTCCTATGGATCAATTCCCTTGTTGTGGTTGTCTTCTTCTTTGGCAGTTATTCCAATATTCATCACTTGTTGCTCCTTGTCCACTTTCCTAAGTGTTGGGTTTTTCGCCTCTACTTTTTTTGCACCATTAATATCTAGTGCTTTGCACTTCTCAAATTAAATGGACAATCTGCAACATGTCCCACAACCTCACAAATATTACAAAATGCCTTCTTTGGATAGTTGACATTGGTATGTCCCTCTGATTTACAATCAAAACACCATATGTCCTCCTTCACATCATTGATCATGCGCTCCAAATCCTTCTGCATGGCCTGGATCGTGGCGCTCAAGTCATTGCGAATTTGCGATTACTGTACGAATCGTACTCAATTCAATGTATCCCATTGCTTTAGTCGTTGTCCCAAAAACATACCACTAGTGGCTCCTCTTGTTGGAATAATCTCCTTTGTCGCATGTGCACTTAGAAAGTGTTCTTCAAATTCAAGGGACATTCTTTCATCAAATGCCATTCCTCTTGACAATTTTTGTAAAATATTTCTTTTATTCATTTGGACTCATTACACCACCTTGAGTCTCACTCATTTTTATATTCTTCAAATAGACACATCATATCCTTACAAGAGCAGTTAGCAACAATCTTCATCGTGTTTGTTCTCCATGATAGACTTATTCTTGGAATCATCTCTCTCATCTACTAAGTTGCTCTCATGACAAACTTCTCAACCCCAATGTGTGGATGATATCCATGAATTATTTTTAGGTTGCTTTCGTTATCAGAGTTTCACTGTCATTGCTAGTCACTCATCTTTTGAGTCACTCTAATCACTAACTCCTTAAATTCAACATCTAAATGATGTCTTTGCATCACTCTTTAAGTTCATGGCTTGTTCAAAGCCCTCTTGGTACAACATCAGATGGACCACCTTAATCTTTTCCTATATGTTGGAAGAAATCCTTCAAAAAACCATCTTTTCTTCAATGCATCTACTAGCTCTTCTCCACATGGGTAACCAACATGTTCAACCTCTGGTTCTAGGACTGAACAGGTACTATCTCACTTTGCTCAATTCTATAGATTTTAGCAATGACCTCATTGTCATTGTAGAATAAACCGAATTCCTCCACGAAGACTTCCTACAAATCCTCCCATATCTAGTTCTTGCCCACTAGCAATTCTAAGTACCAGTCTATTGTGATTCCATGCAATGTCATAAGGAATAGTCCTCTAATTTTCTTCATTCATCTATCCATTAGCATTCCTAATAATGTTGTAGATTTTCCAATGTTTGATGGGATCCTCTATTTCACCACCATGAAACATAGGACACTTGTATGTCACGCCAATATTGGTGGTCATGACTAATTTAACATAGGCAACGGTTACTTGTGTCTCACCTTTGTCACACGTACCATACTCCAATTGCTCCCATGTCAAACTCCCATCCCATGCACAAAACTACAATTGCTCCAATGTCAACCTCCCATCCCACTCGCCATCTAAAATGCCACCTTGCAATTTCTCTAGTGCCAAACATTCCACTTGCCATTGGACATGCTAACTTGCAGTTTCTCTAGTGCCAAACTCTCGTCCTATGCAATGTCAAACAAGTCACACTGCAACTACTCCAATATCAAACTCTCATCCTGCTCACAATCAAACATGCCAACTTGTATTCATTCTAGTGTTTAACTTCTTAATTAGTTGTTGACAATGTTTGTGCATTGGCCATCCTTCCAAGGTTAGCAGTCTGAATCCCTCCCTTTTGTCATATGTAGAAGTATCAACTCTAGTGGACTACAGCTATTCCTTACACCCCTATATTTACCACTCTATAGTTGCTCCTCTGCCAAACTCCCACCCTATGCACCCTGAAACAATCTTGGCCACACTTGTATCTGTGTTGGAATCTCCTCTGCAACCACTTGTCAATCTCACTTGTCTCCTACTACCTTGTCACCTCACTCATCTCTTTCGACTTCATCGCCTCCCTTCTCGTGAGCTGCTTTGTCACAAATTGCATTGTCACACTCGCTTTCGTCATGCCTCTCGTCATGGATGGCTCCGTCACTTAGTCGTTTATTGGTGTTAGCAAACAAGTCCACATCACTTTCTAATAAAAACTCCAATATTCCCTCCTCTCGAGGAGATAAGGGTACACATGGACAACAACGCTCATTAACAAATTGATATAACAAATTCTAGGAGCCAACAAAGGTTGAAGTCATACCTAATCTACAATCACTCAACATTTCCACTTGTACGGCAAAGTGTCAACATGCACTTGTACGACAAAGTGTCAACATGCACTTGTATGGCAAAGTGATGTCCACTTGTACGACAAGTGCTTGTATAACAACACTTGTACGACAATAATGCAATCCACTTGAACAACAAACTCCACACAAACTTGAATGGCAATCACTTGTATGGCAGTCATTCCACTCAACTAACAACCTTGTCAGCAAAGGCTTGTATGGCAACTCTCATCGGCACTCCTAGACGAACCTCCTTATACAGCACTTCCAATTGATCTGCTTGTACAGCAATTCTCGTACAACGCTTCTAGATTACAACTGCGTTTGCACACAGAACCAAAACAACACAACCTACAAACTACTCACAGCAATGGAATCACACAAAACTCATTCCACACACAGAATATGGAAGAATAGTATTTGCATTAACTCTGCACGTACGACATTTGTGTTACAAACTCATATATGCTTGACAATGCACAACAATGAATACACAATCTCCAATGTACTCTCCTGGTGTCTACAATAGTCTCATGGTTTCATCGTTCACATATAGTATTGCACAAATGAATTGGGGGTCCTATTTAACTTTGGGGCCTAGCAATTGCCAACAACTACCACCCAAGACACCTCACCCATAACTGTTTCCCCATTCACATGTGTATTACATACATTACCACACATTACATTGTATTTGCAATTAATCAACAATGATGTCATCACCCTTGACATCACACACTACAAAATTGCATTTCACTTACATTTCATTTCATTTACATTTACATTTCATGTGTATTTCACACTTATTACCATAGTAGCGAAACTCAATGAGCATTTCAAAAACTCGCCGAGTCAAGGTCAAAGTCGGCCATGTCGAGTTGCTCAGGCCCAGACTTGTGGGTTTTCCAAGCTTAACCGAGTTCTTCAAAAACTCGCAGAGTACTCGAGTCTGAGTCCTGAGCCAAAACTCAGTTGGCGTCGCACAGGTTGAGGAAACACAATAAAACCCTTTTTTTCCATTTTGCCTTATTTTTCTTGTTGCATATTGGAGAGAGAGCGTTACCTACCTGCTACCAGACCAAAGAAAACACAAAAGTGCATCCTAAGAGCAGATTTTTTTCGGTTTGAAGGAATCTAGCAAACATCAATAGCCGCCCAACATATTCATCTGAAGAACTCCTTTCAACTGTTTTTTTTTTTCTCTTTTTTAGTTTCAAGCATTTTTTTGTTCTTTTTTTAAGATTCAAACCAAATGCCACAGCCACCCAACTATTGCATTTGAGCTAGAAAAACTCTTTCAGCTATCTTTTTTTTTCTCTTTTTAAGTTGCAGGTTTTTTTTCTCTCTTTTAAAGACTCAAAGTAATTGCAACAGCCATCCAATTGTTCCAATTAAGTAATTGTTTGTTGTTACTTATTTCCATGTGCAGCCACAAGAAAATGTTAGCGAAAAGAGATCCAGCATGGAAGTATGCAAGGGAAGGGGATAAGAAAGGGGAGGTTTTTTGCAATTTTTGTGGGGCTCAAATTTTTGGAGGCATAAACTGCCTCAAATACCACTTGGCAAGGCAAAAAGGGAAAGATGTCAGGGAATGCCCAAAGGTGCCAACTGATGTTCAGAGAGAATGCAATGCCATCCTCTCAAACTACTCTGAGAAAAAAAAATCTCAAATGAAGATAAAGCGAGGCCATGGCAAACCCCCCTTCTCGACCTTGTATAGGGTGTACCAGCAGCACCTTTACCCAATTTTACCACAAGAGTTTTAGTCCATCAGTCGCACACCCTGGGAGTGGGACGAAAGAGTTCCATTTTGCAGAAAATTCCATACCAAGGTCACAACCCACGCTTGAGGGATTGGCCACGTGGAACAAGGAGAGGCATAAGGCAGCAAGGAAGGTTGTTGAAAGTTTCTAGTATTTCTCCGACCTTCCCTTCAATGTGGAAAGGTCTCCATACTGATAGGAATGGCAGATGCCATTGCAGTTTGCAGCGCATGATTTAAGTTGCCAACTTATGACGATCTTAGGGGCCTTCTCCTTAATGAATCCGTGGACAATATTCAGGTTTTGCTTGATGAGCAATGCAGGGTGTGGAGGAAGAGGGGTTGCACTATCATGTCCGATGGGTGGACCGATGGGAGGGGCAAAACATTAATTAATTTTTTGGTTGCTTCTATAGGAGGAATTGTATTCCTCAAGTCAATGGATGCATCGGCACAAGTTAAGAGTGTCGATATGCTTGCACAGTTGTTGGGGGAGGTTGTGTTAGAGGTGGGAGAGGAGAATGTTGTCCAAGTCATCACGGACAATGCAACGGCATATGTAGCAGCTGGCAGGATGTTGGAGGAGAGATTCCCCACCCTTTTTTGGACCCCATGTGCAGCCCATTGTCTCGATTTGCTACTTAAAGACATTGGGAAATTACCTTGGGTGTCAAAGATTGTACAAAAGGTTAGATCTATTACAAAATTTATCTACAACCATACATGGGTCCTCCAACTCATGAGGCAATTTACTGGTGGGAGGGAGCTAGTGTGAGCTGGGGTTACATGCTTCGCCACAAACTTCGTGACATTGTAGAGCCTCTTTGATGCAAAGGGGGCATTGAAGAGGATGTTTGTGAGCGATGAGTGGAGTGTCGAAGATGTTGCTAGATACCAACTCTCCAATGAGGGGCAAAAGGTGTATGACTATATCTTTGAGGAGCCCTTCTAGACAACCATGGATGAGGCCATCAAGGTACAAGACTAAGTTTTTTATTTTATTTTATTATTTATTTTTTTAATTTAAATTATTTTTCCATTTGCAAATTTTGTATTCTAAATTTTTTTATTGTAAATTATTTTTCCTTTTCTTTTTCAGGTGTCAAAGCCTTTGGTGAGGGTTCTTCGTCTTGTTGATGGAGAAAAATCACCAATGGGATATGTATATGAGGCTATGGATAGGGCAAAAGAGGCAATTGCCTCATTTTATAAATATTCCCAACCCAAATACAGTCCCATTTGGGAAATTATTGACCGACGATGGACATCTCAACTCCATAGCCCTCTTCATGCAGCGGGGTACTACCTCAACCCCAAATTTTTTATGTTGATTCATTCAAGGCCGACTATGAGGTGATGTCGGGCCTTCGACAATGCATTGACCGCATGGTGCCTGATGAGGAAATCCACAATAAGATACAAGATGAGATGTAGCATTATAAGAGATGTGAGGGTGTCCTTTTCCCATCCTCGCAGTGCATTTGAGCAAGGTCAACTATGAGGCCAAGTAACCCTCATCAAATTATTATTTATTGTCTTTTAATTTTGTTTTAAAAAATAATCTCAATTTATGATTTTACATGTGAATTATTAAATTTCCTTTTTCTTGGCTTTTTCTAGATTTATGGTGGGAGGACTTTGGTGCATATACGCCCAATCTACAACGCTTCGCCATCAAAGTTTTATGTCAACCATGCAGCGCTTCAAGTTGTGAGAGCAATTGGAGTATGTTTGAGCACATACACTCCAAGAAGCGCAACAAACTCACACAACAAAAGTTGAATGATCTTGTTTTTGTTCATTACAACCTTCGCCTCCACCATAACAAAATTGTGGGATCAAGTAACGAGGCCATTGACCTAGACGAGATTGATCCATCATCTGAATGGATCATAGAGCCAAAGCAGGAGCAGCAACAAGAGCCTCTCTTCTCCATGGATGATTTTGAAAACCTAGCGGAGGAGTTAGCAACCAAGGCACAAGAAGAGGCACGGGCACAAGGGACAAAGAGAGACTAGAGCTTCTGCTAGGGCAAAGGGCAAAGGCATTGCAAGACATGGATAGTGGGCCTATTCAGGCATTGTCATGACACATTTTGTAATTTGTACCTTTTTATATTATAAGCAATACAAGAATATTTGAATTTTGGATGCATTAAAATTTCTTTAATTGAAGTGTGTTTTGTCACTTTCATGTGTAGTTTAAGCTTGTATCACTTACAATATTAATTTTTAATTTGTATAATGTTAATTAATTGTGATATGCATGAAAAAAACTTTTTTTCAATGAAAAATTGCATTTTCTTCGGGTTTTTTTTATTCTGAGTGCCAAGTGTCGAGTCCCGAGTCCCGAATGGGCCTTGTCGAGTCCAAGTTTCTCAACTATGCTTTATTACTACTACTATGAATACTATTTCTTCGGCTGGTCAGAACTGGCTCCTACGCTTGTCATAACTCCATGTCACCAACTTTGACCCAATTTCTTACAAGCAATGGTGCCAAAATGTAGAAATAGAATGCAACATACTACAAGAAAATTCCATTATATATAAATAAAAAATAGATACACAATGGGCATAACTTGCAACTGCATGTAGATACACTATGCACACAACATGCATCCCTCACAACCCAATTATCTCCAGTACATCATGGGATGATCAAGCAAACAACATGCACACTTGCCTTAACCAACATCGACCAGCATACCTCTACCTCTACCTCTACCTAATGATCGACATCCTCTTTCCACATCAAACAATTTAGATGCATACATATAAATATTAAAGGACTGGTAGGTGGTTGGAAGTCGCCTAACTACCTATATACGTCAAACATTAAAATACATCAAACATTACAAAACACATATGACCACATGCAACAACTCTATGTACACGTAAAACCAACATGGCGACATGGCATATACATCCATGCGCTCATGTAGACATGAAATTCATTCATGGGTCAAATCGTTTGCCTACAATATTTTTATTGTTAGTAAAGAATTTTAGTGTCCAAGGGCATTGTATCAAATATTTCATGTTCCTTTCATTCCCTTGTGTTCTCTTTACTTTCTTTTTCAACTTTAGGTGATTTGTTGATTCTGCTTAATTCTCTCTTGACTATTGTAAATTTCTACATCCTTGGATTATGGATGATAGCAAAGTTCTAGATTATCTATAGAAGATACTTGAAATAAGCAAAATGGAGATTGTCTTTGGATTTAAAAGTTGCATCTCCATGAATAAAAAAAAAATGGTCTTAGGTCACAAGGAGGTACTCCACTTCCTACAAGGATGTTGAGCCTTGACCCCATGAGAGTACTACCCCTCAACCTCGCAAGGAACCTACTCCTTAAAACCCTATCAAAGGATGACAAGATTCAAAGGTTTGGATGGATTGAGCCCATGCTAACTAAATCACTATGCAAAGTATGACTCAGCTTGGAACACTCATCCTCCTTGCTACGCAATAGCCTCAATCAAGCTTGGCTACAAGGTTAAGACATGGACCAAGAACCTTCAGTACAAAATGTTTCAGAAGATGTAGTAACCTTTATTCCATTCCATCTTTTTAGTCATAATGATTTATATTTCACTTTTCTGCAAATTCTATGTCAACTAACATGACTTTATCAACTACAACATGCATTATCAATTTACATTTGATCATCTGCTACAATTTGTGTTGATCAACAAAAAATTACAAAAAAAATACCTAGTTCACGAAATATTTATGAAATTGCTTTTCATAGAACAAGACTTGCACACAATTTTAAACTATTAAGTGATTTAGCTAGGGATTTAGTAAGGGATTTGTGTAAGTAAACAAGAGATTCACCTAAATTATATACAATTTTTAGAGGTAAATTCTTAAAAGTTTTCAATATAATTGCCCTTGCCTCTGATTTCCATTTATGGGCCTTGAGGCATGGCACAAAGGACAACTCCCTAGCTAAGCCGATAAGGCTAGATGACTTATGTTTCAGGGTTGTGCAACAAAACAAGGCACAAGTACTTCATCAAACATTATAGTGTTAGATGGAAAAGAAAAATAACAAAGAAGAGATGTTGATTAAGAAATGCAAGAAAACCAAGAAGTATATAAATAAACAAGAAACGTTATTTACAGATAATGCAAATATAAATGAAGAGCAAAATACCTTTCACTCAAGTGGCCTATGTGGCAACAATACCAAATCCTAGGCTATGTGTTGCAAGCGATGGGATGCAATGGGCATTCAATGACATTAATAGTATTAAAGCATAAGTTCTACAAAATCCTAATGCTATTGATTGAGGAAAAAGACTCGCATGATTCCAAGAGAGCCATCTATACTAAATAGTAAGATCTTTACAAGAATGTACAATACATTACAAGATCCCTTCAAAAGTGGAACTAGGTAGAATCACACTATATGCTTCTACATGTCTTCTTGTGGCGACAGGTAGAATCGTGGGTTGACAACATGCACTGATAGCTAATGCAGACCTTCTAACACTAAACACATGGAAATGTTTCCATTGGAACTTAGGTATCCAATGTTGGCACAAGGTATTGATGC
Source organism: Wollemia nobilis (assembly GCA_028583015.1). Classification (NCBI taxonomy): domain Eukaryota; kingdom Viridiplantae; phylum Streptophyta; class Pinopsida; order Araucariales; family Araucariaceae; genus Wollemia; species Wollemia nobilis. The sequence goes on from JAQPPZ010017221.1 coordinate 4,361,653, forward strand.
CTAGAACTTGGTTGAGTGCTAGCATTTGTGCCTAACACAAAACTAGAACTAGCACTTAGGGATGCCTTGATGCTAGGCAAGCATTGATGCCAGGGGTTGAGTGTTGACATTGTTGAGTGCTAGGCTTTGGCGTTGGTCTACAGCGTGGCGCCAAGGCATAAAAGTCTGCCTTTGCACGAGCATCTAGTGGACCTTGGTGCCCATGATGATGAAGACCCCTACTCTAATTGGATCAGCTTTTGTGATCCTCTCTCAAGAGACCAGTGCACTGCTCGGATCACTTTCTGTAATACACTATCTATACTAGTTGTAAAAGCTTCGTTCACGATTCTTTTTGGCTTAGTAAATTTATTTTCATATTCTTTCAAAAGTGATGATAAATCTTGAGAAGAGATGTCCAACTATTCAGTAATTTCAATAATTTTAAGAAAATGGCAATAGGAAGCTGGTAAGCCTTCCATTGTCACACAAATCAATGATTCTTCAGCAACATTCTAGATCCCTACTTTAGTCTTGGATATTTTGAATTTTGGAAGGTACCTTCCTTCTGGTATTTTGCCCTGTAAGAGTTTTCAATGTATATCTACTTTTTCTGAGCCTTTGGGTTATCGAATAGATCACAATGCTTCTGCCATGCATCATACAAATGGTCGTCGTCTTCAATGTGAATACATAACTCAACAGTGCACAACAAACAAACAAAAGCTGAGGCCGTCATGTCTTTCATGTCAATTTTCATTTTTTTTCAATTGCACATAAACAAGACGAGTTTTAGACATATTGACAATAGCCAAAAGCTCGTTAAAGATTGGAAAGTCCATCATCAAGATTTTTCAAGTGCCATAATTTGAGTTGGTTAACATACCTACATCTAAAATAAAATTCACAAGTTTGACCCCAACAAACAAAATTGGAAATTAATATTGAATTTCAAATGTAAAAGTCTAGTTTCACAGTCGCCAGTGCCCACAATGAGCCAATTGTTTTGTCTAAGATGGACGGATAACTTCACGTGTTACCACAATCAAAGAAATGTTGTTGATTGATTCGAGATAGATTAGCGTCAAAACCCAGAGGGTTGATGACTTCTACATCTGAATTATTTTAATCTGGTGCTAGATCAAATTGTGTCCAGGGCAGCCTGCGCCTCTGAGGAGACCAATTAACAGCGGGATTGTTCATGGAATCCAACCGGCCCATTATTAAATTTCACCCTAGCTGTGGTGCCAGATTAAAAAAACATATAATAACACCTTATATCGCTTTGTTACAAAGAAGATTAAGGTATGGCCCACTTCTGTTTTACAAACATATCGAATGCATCATAGTATTCCTATATATATAAAGTATGTGCAAGAGAAAACAGTTGCTTTCTTTCTTATGCATACCATCATGAATATCTGTTTTGATTTGCATATCACTACAAGAAATATGTGGAGTGTGAAAATTAAGATTTGTTTTCTTCCATAGGCTTTCAGTCTTCAAATTGAAATAATGTCCTATTTGTCTTTATCCAAGTGCTATTCTGTCTTTATCTGCTCTTTTTTCTTTTTATTTCATTCTCAATTTTGGCTTTGTCTGCTTTTTTTTCTTTTTTGGACCTAACATGCAACCTTATTCAATTTTGTGTTTGTCTGGCTATAGAAAGTATAGAAAATGATCGCAACACACACATAGAGAGAGAGAATCCTGGCTCCAAACACATTTCTATTCAAATCTGTCCTCTTTTGCATACCTTTACTATATAGTCTTTGCTTTTACCATATAATTTTTCTGCCTTATGAAATAAAGCTAGAACACAGAAATATCTGGAAATGTTGTGCTTCATGGATTTGAAGATATAACTTCACAGATATAAGTGCATAAGCAACAAGTTAAAATGTTCCTTGGGTGTCTATGTTAGATTGAAAACCTCAAATGGAAGCTTCTTTCAAGACTTTCAAAGAAGATATTGACAGCCCTCTGCTTGCCACAACATAAGTGATGAACAACTCCCCTTACATGCTGCAGCCAGGGTTTATAATGATGGTCTTCTATTGCACATCCTGTACAAGTCTTCACAAGTACAGTTTTTATATCACTGTTCACACATCTTGCTACAAGTCTTCCATAAAAGCAATATTTATGTTACTGCCGTTTTTACCTCTGATATTTATTGGAACTGGCGTCCCTATCTTCGGACTCTGCTCATAACAGCATGCAGATATATTTCTTTATCCGCCCAGCATTCTGCAAGAAGTGCAAAGCTATTTGTTTCTGCTTTTAATGTGATTACATTTGGAAACTCGTGACTTTAGTTGTCTGTTTTTATTTCAATGAAAAAAACCTCTGCAAAATGGCATGTTCTTCTTCTGTTCTTCTTCCTTGTCTTCTGCTAAATTAACTTCCTGGTGGACATCTATGGAACTGTTTACAGGCCTTGAACAACATGGCCAAAAGCTGAAACTTGAATCTTTGCTTGTCTTTGAATGTCTTCTTTCTCTTTTGCATTCTAGATGCTAAAATATTTGCATTGTTGAGCATGTTCTTGAACACAGATTTTTGTTTTGTTCCATGTCTCATTGTAATCCTTAAAGTAGATAATTAAGATAATTCTATTAATGTCCATGGACGACCAAAGTAGGTCACAAGGACTAAATGGAAAAAAAGCTGTTACAAAGCAGTGCATTACAAACTAACTAAACTAGAGTAAATAAACTAGAGTAAACTACACTAAGTTAAGCTATTATAAAGCATCTGATGACAGCCTTGAGGAGCATAATTAGGAATAGCTAAACCCTAACATGTTGCAAATAATGATAAAGACAAGACAATCCTATTAACAACCAAAGTAGGTCAATGGGACTCAATGTAAAAAAGCTGTCATATAGCACTGTAGTTACTTATAAAATAGAGTGAACTACACTAAGTTAAGCTATTGTATAGCATCTGATGACACCCTTGAGGAGCATACCCAGGAATGGCTAAACCCCAACATGTTGCAAATAATAATAAAGATAATCCTATTAATAACCAAAGTAGGTCAATGGGACTCGATGTAAAAAAGCTATCATAAAGCACTGTAGTTACCAACCAAGTATAGATAAACTAAACTAGAGACTAAAGTGAACTTCAATAAAATTAGTGTACAACATCTGATCACATGCTCGAGGGATGGACATAGAAATGGGTAAACCCTAACATGTTGCAAGAAATGATGAAGAGATGAAAGAAACAGCAGTCCAGGGAAAAGAGAAGAGAAAGATAGGGAAGAGCTCAAAAGGATCTAAGCACCATCTCATATCAGTGGCAGAATGCAACGTAGAAGCGGAGCCATCATCATCATCATATTTAACCTTCCTTAAAGAGCCATCACGGACCTAAAACTCAAAGGAAAAACCATCAATATTTTTTATTTGCTTCTTCTAACTTAAACATTTATCTTCTTGGCAATGGATGAACCTTAATAGTGGACTTGGAAACTGACTTTGATGCAGAAACTTTCCAAATTCTTATGGCATTTTGACTTCCTTTGTATGTTTGTGTTCTTTAAGATTCTTTTCAATGAATAAAACCAGTGTAACCGGGTTCGTGCACCCAGTTGGCTGGGTGCGCAAACCCACACCCGCACCCGGAACGATCGTCTGACAGGGTTCAGCTTTGACCAAACCCTGTCAGTCACCGAACCCTGTGGTTAGTCAGGGTTCACCCAGCCGAACCCAGCCCAGTTTGGGCATTAACATAGGAAAAAAAATGTTTTTTTTTTATTATTATTATTTTTAAGGTGGGCCCAGCCACACCCAGCCCATACGGGCTAAAAAAATTATTAAAAAAAATTAGAGAACCTCGTGTATGTCCATAGTACTCTTCGACTCATGTCTCGTAGGGACAAGGGTTATACAGAGGGGCCTTTTGCACGTTGGGATGCAGTTCCTGATGACACCAGAGATGACAGTAGGTGTGATGGCTTTTCAGATCTACCACCACCAGATCCACAGGAGGAGGGCCTAGAAGATGATGAGGAATATGATGAATGAGAGTCAAATATCAGATATTTGATGTTATCTTTGTACACGACCACTACTATATAGTATATTGTTATCTCTTGACTCTTTATGACTTGACATCCTGTCATTTTTTACATGAATATGAAATATCATATATCAATATGCTTTTATGATGCCATATTTAAATATTTATTATTTTGCAATGTGTATGAATGATTTATTTTATTTCACAATGTGTATGATTTATCATTTATTTAATTATTTTGCAATGTGCATATTTATTTTATTTTTTAAATTTTTCGATTATATATATATTTTATTAAAAAACTAGCTGCACCCACACCCAGCAAACCCTATTTTTGACAGGGACCGCACCGCACCCGCACCCCCGCACTTTGTAACCTTGAATAAAACAGATGTCTAACTGAAATCACTAAAAAGTAAAAACATTTTAGGAAAAAAATATAAATATTTAAAAAAAAAAAAAAGACTAAAAGACTAACAACCCACTCTGATACCAAATTATAGGAAAAAAATATAAATATAAATATTAAAAAAAATAAAAATAAGAAAGTTTTATTGCTTCAGGACATGCTTGTAACCATACCATGTCTCCTATAAAATAGGAGAAACACTAGTTACAAGACTTTTACGTCATTTGGTTAATTAAGATAATCTTATATTGTTTTTAATTTTATTCACAAATACTAACAGTACATGTCCACATGCATACAAAAACAGGAGTCCCTATGTCCCATGGGAAAGCTTGATACTTTTTTTTTTTTTTTTTTTCTATTTTTGGTAGGTAAAAATTATATTAAAAGTGGGTTTTGAAAGGACCCCAAAACCTTTTAACAACAGGTCAACCGACCAAACCAAAGGTCAAGAACAATCAATTTGAAGAATCCCGCCCAACGGAAAATAGACAGTTTGGAAAAACCCACCCAGCGGGAAAAGACAATTTTGAAAAATCCCGCCCAACGGGAAACCACCAGTTCTGAAAAATCCCGCCCAACGGGAAACCACCAGTTTTGAAAAATCCCGCCTAACGGGAAAACATGCAAGATGATGAATTTGAAAATCTCGCCCAGCGGGAAACAACCTGAAAACCACTAGATTGGAAATCCCGCCCAACGGGAAAACCAGAAGATTTGAAAATCCCGCCCAGCGGGAAATCCCGTCCTGCCCAACAGGAAAACCAGCAAAAAAACGGGATTAAAAAATCTTGCCCAGCGGGAAAACCAGAAGATTTGAAAACCCGCCCAGCAGGAAATCCCGTCCCGCCCAGCAGGAAAACCAGCAAAAAAAACGGGATTGAAAAATCCCGCCCAGTGGGAAAACCAGCAGGAATGGAAAATCCCGCCCAGCAGGAGAACTAGCAGAAGAACAGGTTTGGGAAACTGCAGCACTGGAATCCCGCCAACAGGAGTACAAGGAAGTCGGAAGGATCCAAGGAAAACAAACGCAGGCACAAAGAAAGGATCCTAGAATCCACAAAGGACCAAGGACCCACCATCCTTGCTCACGAACAGTTCCAGGGAAGAGGAACTGGGACTGGGAACAACTCAGGAACAAGAAAAGGCCCCCCCCCAAGGCCAAGAACAAGATCTGAGAGTCCACCAAGAAGCAGGACCAGAAAGTAGAATCCCTCGAACAAAAACTGAAACGAAAACCTGCAAAGCCCAGGCAGAAAGCGATAGCAGACACAAAGATGGGATCCATGAAAACCTAAACTGAGGGATCCAGGGGTCTGCATGCATAGATCACCGATCCCCCCCAAGATCGAGACATGCAGCAGAAAACCCAAAGCACCCCAGCAGAAAGGACCAGGAATCCCCATCCTTGCACACGAACAACTTCAAGGAACTGGGACTAGGGCTGGGAACAACTCAAGCACAAGAAGAGGCCCCCCCAAGGCCATGCAAATGCTCAAAGCGTCCACCAAGCAGCAGATCCAGCAAAAAGAAGCCTTCGAACAGGAAAACGAACATGGTCCCACCCAAAGGGATGAGACCACCAGCAACCAATGGCATCCCAAAGAGAAAACTGGCCCCCCCAGACCAACCTCGATGAAGAGAGCACCTCACGGGATACACCAAGAAGCGAACGAGAACCCAACCTGCAACCACCATAGACCGAGAAAGCCCTGGGAACCGGATCCTAGTAACAACCTGCAAAAAACACCCCAAGGAAAAGCCTAAGGGAGATTAGGGATAGGATCCCAGGAACATGTAGGAAACCCCAGAGGATCCCTAGGAAGCACTAGGCCCGGGATTCAAACAAGGAAACCCCAAAAACTACTGGGAAAGGAGCAGAAAGTGGGCAAGGATCTCCCCCCAAGGAGATCATCTGCTACAAACCATTCCCAGAGTGGGATGACCTGGGATGAATCAGGGACTGGGCAAGAACCAGGGAAAGGGGAGCAGGGAGAGGGAGTAGGTCCCTCCCCCTCCCATCCCCAGACCCCCATTTGAAAGAGACTTTCAGGAAAACTTGATACTTACCCAATCTCCCTCTAGGCCATTTATGCAATATATGTTTTAATCATAGGCTTCTCAAATATAGTTTTTGTTGTGACAGCAGACTGGCATGAATTATAGCATGTGCAAGTATTCAACTCACACAACAACATACCACATTATACAAAATAATGTAATAATGTGTAATGTAATGAAATACTATGCAAGGAATAGAAGACAATGTACCAGAAGAATAACTCATACACAATGCAATATGCAAACAGAGATAGACTAATGCATGAATCTATTATACTCTCTGACAAGTCTATAGTACAATCTGGAAGTATAGTGGTGATTAAGTCACACCCTCAAGACAAAGACGCCTAGATACATATATAGGTTGAAGATGGAGGGTGGCAAAGTGCAAGCATCACAGCCGTCCAACTACCTCAACATACTAACAAATTAAATGTATCCTCAACGACTATAACAACCATGTTGAAGTCATACGGTTATTACATCATCTATTTCATTACAATGCATAACATAACAAAACATCATAGCCAAACTCAACGATAAAGCATCAAGGCTCATGTCGACTATCATGACCATCTGCATATACCCCTCCCCCTAAACGTATCAACATCCTCACCAATAAACCAACTACAAATCTGGATATTGACATTGCCAAGGTGGGTGCTGTGGAAACTGACATAATCAAGGTAGTAACAGAGGCTGAAGCAGGGATGGGTGGTGACTTTGACATGACCTCCAACTACTTGATTCACTATCATGTCTCAATATATCTGTGCCACATCCTCTCGCCATAGCAAAAGCATCTCACTGCACACTAGTGCAACTCTTGTTCCCGTGCCTTGAAATCTACATCATGTTGATTGCACTTCCTGGCCAGCTCCTCTATGTGTTTCTCAACTGCCTCAAGCTGCCTACACAACTCCTCAATCTCATCAATGAGTCACTGCATTGCCATTTACAATTTCCAAGTCTCCTTTGTTTGTGACCTGAATTCCTAAATCTATGCTTGCAGATTCTACTCCAGACAATGGGCCCAACACTCCTCACTGGATCTCTCCTTAGCTCCCTTGCCTTGCTCAACCTCAAATCTCTATTGATCCAAGCACTATTGCTCCTCCTTATGGATGTGACTGTTCATCTAGGCTAAATATTTGAGCTAGCACAAAATTTGTTCCAACTTTGCAAGAATGAAATGAAATATTATTAATGTCCGCGGTGGGCCAAAATAAGACCCAAGGGACTATAAGAAGGACAATTATGACTGCCAACTAGCAGGCTAAAAAGCCTAACAAAGAAAAGAACTAAGATAAATACAAGATGAAACCCGACACCCAGGCCAAAGAGAAAGGAAAAAGAAAAGGGAGAGCAAAGGGGGGAGGGGGGAGGGCTGCAGTCCAAAAGAGAGGAGTGCACGCCAAGAAGAACAAAGAGAGAGGAGGGGGGAGGGAGCAGCCTAGGAGGGGCAAGCTCCAAGAATCCCCCAAAAACTAATCTCTCCTAACAATCGAGGCCGAAGCTAAAGAAGTCCATGATATGTCTCTACCCATTGCTAGTTCGGAACCCTGACAAACTGTGGGTACACTGCCTAGTGACCCTGCTTCTGTACAAACTAGATGATGTGGGGCGTTTCTGAACGGAGTCAGCTGGTCCGTCAGAGCTGGTGAAGTATGTTGTGATGAGCCGATGTTGAGGAGGGGTGAGATCCATTTGGAGAACTTTTATGTCGTCAAAGCTAAGTTATCTCCCTAAGAAAGAGTGCGAGACACCGTTGGTCCGGGTATCTGAAGAAGGTAAAAACAGATCGAGATTTGTCCCTGAAAAGGCAATGGAATCTACCCTGAATCTCATAATAAATGGGACAACAAAAAATAAAGTGATGAAGGGTTTCAACTTCACCCAAGGAGCAAAACAAGCAAATCCACTCCTCCGTCGGAAGATGGTGATCTAACTCAATCCGGAGTTGGTGAGAACACACCCTGAGTTGCCCAATAGTGATCCGAAGACTATGCATTGTGTGTTGTTGAAGGTATTGTAGAGGAACTATTCTACCCTCCTGTATCTGTAAGAAGTGCTCATGGTAGAAAGACAACTTGGCGGAAAGAGGGGCAACAGGAGAGATCCATGTGCATCTGGTGTACTGGAGACTAACATCCTTTCAAATCTCGTGGAGCATCTTCTCCTTACTAAGCCGAGAGGGGGGGAGAACCCCCAAAGAAAAAGGGGGGAGCCTGTCTATCGATATCTAAATGCTGGCCAGGAGGGCAAAACTTGAAAATACCAACTCCTTCGGCCTCCCCGAGAACTCGAAGAGAGTTCCATCGAGGAGCGAAGGGCGAGGTAAGGGTACCGCCTGCAACCCGCAAGGTATCTCCTAAAGTACGGATCCTGTGAAGATAACCGATAATCAAGAAGATAATCTCAAGTTGGAGAGGAGAAGCCCCAAACTCTGCCAGAATAATAGAGCGAGGGACTGTGCCCTTGCAACAAATGAATCGTTGAAGAAAGAGTGTCTAGACTCGTTCAACCTGTGACCACTCGATGAAGAATTTACAATAATACAATAAAACAAAATTGGAGCAAATATTATCTTCTTATTATCTGGAATAATTCTGGGAGAGTTCCAGTACTCTATTACAATCTCCTCACAGGCTCTGGAAGAGTTCACACACTTGCTACAATGCAAAATTCTTCTTCTTCAAAGAAAACCCTAAGACTGCCTTAAGTAAGAGAAAACAAAGCAAACCCTAACCCTAGCAAATCACATCCGTCGGATCCACATCAACGGTGTTTATTACATGTCAGTATTTCGGTCATAACTTTTGACTCGGGTGTCCGTTTGAGCCAATTTTTTTGCAAATTGCACAGATTTCGAAGCTCTACGATTACGTTTTGTCTCCTCTAAGAGGAGATGCTTTCCAAGGCTGAAAACGTCATCTAATGGCCCGAATTTTCGTTTTAATGTATGGCTGGCCAGATTTCCAACATTCTCCCCCTTTCTGGTAAGGGGATTGACTATCAAGTCCCTTAGAAGCAAAAACTGAGGTTTTACTACTCCCTTAGTAAAACTATATGCTACTTGATCGTGTGTGGAGCAATACCTCAATTTAACTTGTTCCTTCTCTACCATGTCCCGAATGAAGTGGTACTTGATGTTGAAATGCTTGGACCTGGTATGGTGGATAGTGCGAGGGAAACTCCTATACTGGTACAGATCCTTGCCGAACGACACTATTACCGGATGGGCCCAACTGGCCGGTCAGCTAGTCAAAGGGTTCAATGAATCCGCTGATCCGTCCTCGTTGCTGCACCAGTTTCAAACCATTCAACGGCATCCGCAAGAGGAGATATCAGACTTCAATGTGAGGTTTGCGCGGTCCTGGAAAAGAGTGCCCATTGAGCTACGTCCCACCGATGGACAAGCTGCCCACTACTACCTCAGAGCGTTTAACTCGGACATCAGTTTGGTCATCAAGTTGGCCCGCGTTAACACTTTCCCCGAGTTGTATGAGGTAGCTCAGAGGGCAGAGCTAGATATGATTGCCATAGGTAGACTTCCGCACAAGATGCAGCCGCCGATCTACCCAGATTTCCCTCAATCACAATATCCACCGGCGTCTGCTCAAACGTCTTCTTCGTCTACTGCATATCACAATCCACCATGGAATCCCGCACCAGTTGTGTCTCAATTTGGTCCTCCTCAAGTGCATTTTCCCACGCCACCGGCACCTCAGCTCCCATCTACCCCGCAATATCCATCACTTCCCGCTCCTCCACAATACCCGGCATTGCCTCCACCACCGCCGTTGGCACCATTGCCTCCGCCTGCCCAGTCAGCACAACCCGATATTGATGTGCAGTCCAAGATTCTGCAACAGGTAGAGTCGCTTACTTCCGTCTGCCGGACACTGTCCAACGACATGGCCGTGATGAAGAAAAAGCAGGCCCAACAGGAATTTATTCCTAGGAGGCCATATCCTCCTCCCGCGCTGACAAGAGATCAAGTACCTCAGGCCAATAGGCCTCCGGCTAGAAATGTTGCTAACAATGCGGGACCGAGCACTCCAGACAATGTGCATTGGTGCTCTACATGCAATGACCCTCACGGAGAAGCTACCTGCATGTTGCATCAACATTATGTCCAAACTCTTGCAAGCAGCAACCCGGAGGAGCAAGTTAACATGATTCGGGAAGAAGAGCGCAACTTTGCGGTCTCAGAAGAGGATCCTGTGTCAATTCTGACCAGGAGCGGTAAGAAGCCCATTGAGGCGGATGCGGCCCAGATGCAGCCTTTGAAGGTGTACACCAGAAGAGAAAAGGTGCAACCTGCCGCGGAAGCTCCTGATAAAGCACCATTGCCTCCACCCGCCAAAGAGAAGGCGCCACCAGCCAAGGCTCCTGTGACTCAACCTCCGGCCGAAACCAAAGAGCAGGCTCGAGAAAAGCTTAAGTACCCGTCGTTGACAAAGCGGCAGAGGGTTGAGGCCACGCAGCAGTACCGCACCAAGTACGAGCCGGCGAAAGAAACTGAGGGCCCATCTACTTCGGCCTACAACATTGTTGATGAGCTCAAGAAGACCCCGACGAAGATCAGCATGTATGATGCCCTTCAGCTCCCTGGTCAGGTGGACCTGTTGCAAGAGTCACTGAAGACCGTTAAAGGAGGAAAGCCACCACAACCCGTGTTAGCTCAGCCCCTGACAACTTCAATCACCGGAAAGAACAGACCACCGCCTTTCTACCTGTCTCTGCGGATGGAGGGGCATGTGGTACACAATTGCATGATTGACTCCGGCGCCTCAACCACTGTCATGCCAAGGGCTGTCTGTGAAGAAATCGGCATGGAATATACGCGGAGCAGTCAAGGCGTCTTGCAGCTAGATGGCACTCCTGTGAAAACGGTGGGTGTCATCAAAGACATTCCTATCCAGTTGCACAAAGCGCCCGAGATCGTGGTGATCCAAGAGGTTGTGGTCGTGGACCTGGAGCCCTACTTCGGCATGTGTCTCTCGAGGGAGTTTACCGCCAAGCTGGGTGGATATTTGTCGTTGGATTACTCACACATGGAAGTCCCTTTCAAAGGGAGGAAAGTGAAAATATACAATGACAAACCATCCACTTTCCTAGTTGAGCAGATACCCGAGGAAGGGCAGCAGAATGAAACGGTCCATCTAATGACCGAGGAGTTGGCAGAAGTGGACCTAGTGGAAGAGGCCATAGAACAGCTACAAGTGGAGGATGAGTTCTCCTTGCTGGACTTCAACGCCATGATTGAATCAGACATAGGTTGCTACTCCATTACCCAGCCCGAGAAGCCGAAGGAGACAGCTAAAGAAGAAATAGGTCCTGCCCCCAATGAGCTGTGGAAGCTATACTTTGACGACGCCCGATGCAAGAACGGCGCCGGGGCAGGGGTCCTTCTAGTCTCGCCATCTGGAATACAAAAGGATTATTGCTACAGGCTGGCCTGGAGTTGCACAAACAATGCGGCCGAATATGAAGCCTTGTGCTTAGGCTTGAAGAAAGCGGAGAGACTGGGGATCAAGCAGCTGCAGATCTTTGGAGATTCAGAGCTAGTGTGCAAGCAGATAACAAACAAGTGCTCCTCCAAGAAGCATTACCTCAAGGCGTACCGCAACCGTGTCTGGGACCTGATGGAGTCATTCGACTCCCTGAATGTCAAAGCTATCTCCCGGGAGAAGAATAAACATGCTGACATCTTGGCGTCTGTTGGAGCCAGGTACGTTCCGGTTGATGACACTATGCAGAGCGAAGCCGGTTCGTACTATTTACAGGCCTTCTGTGCCTGATAAGGACACCCACTGGCAGGTGTTCGATTCTGATGAGCAGATCATCAAATTTTTAATCCATGAAGCAAGTTCAATCGAAGGTAGAGACCCTGATGACGAGCAATATGAGGGGTTGATACAATTGAAGAATAACCATGTCCCTAAGGGACTCATCACCCTTGAAAGCCTATTTGATCAAAATGATAGAGCTATATCTCACAGGATCAAGGTTGACTCCAAGCAATACAGAGATCTGGAGCTAGAACCAGGAAAGGTGATCAAAGTTGGAACAGATTGCACCCCAGAGGAACTGGAACAGATTCGGGCCTTGTGCAGAAAGTATCCAGATATTGTAGCTTGGTGTTATCAGGACCTAAAGGGGTATGACAGAGAGATTATACAACACACCATAGAACTAGAAGAAGGGGTTAAGCCCTTTAGACAGAAACAAAGAGCGGTTAACCCAAAGATCGAGGCTATGATGAAGGCAGAACTCTTGAAGATGCTAGAAGCCAAGATCATATATCCTATCAAGCATTCTTCTTGGGTCGCAAATTTGGTCCCAATCAGAAAGAAGAATGGGGATATCCGCCTCTGTGTTGACTTCCGCAATTTGAATAAGGCCTCCCTCAAGGATCACTATCCGCTCCCGCAGATCGACCAAATTCTTCATGTGGTCGCAGGAGCTCAGAGATTCTCTCTCCTAGACGGATTTTCTGGCTATAACCAGATCTGGGTGAAAGACGAGGACCAGCACAAGACGGCGTTCACCACCAAATGGGGAACGTTCGCCTATCAGCGCATGCCCTTCGGCTTATCCAACGCTGGGGCCACATTCCAGAGGGCCATGGACCTTGCATTTCGGGAGCTGCTAAATAAAATCATTGTCATTTATTTAGATGACATGACCGTGTTTTCCCACAAGAGGGAAGAACACACCTCTCATCTGGAACAAGTGTTTGAAAGGTGCCGGGAGTTCGGCATATCCATCAATCCCAAGAAATCAGTCTTCGCGGTCAAGGAGGGGAAGCTGTTAGGTCATGTCATTTCCGAGAAAGGGCTAGCAGTTGATCCTGACAGAGCAGAAGCTCTCCTGAAACTCTCCATCCCAGTGGACAAGAAAGGGCTCCAGTCCTTCTTCGGCCAGATCAACTTCGTGAGGAAGTTCGTGCCTGATTTCGCTCAAGTCATCAAACCTATGGCCGAACTATTAAAAAAGGATGCCGATTTTGTCTGGACTGAAGAGAGAAAGCAGGCCTTTGAAGAGATCAAGGCTAGGATTGCTCAGGCGCCCGTGTTGATAAACCCGGACTACTCTAAGGATTTCATCCTTTATGCAGTCGGGGAACCTGAGAGCTACGCTGCAGTCTTGACCCAGAAAGGAGATGACGGCGAAGAGCGACCAATAGCCTTCTTGAGCCAAGTAATCCAGCCGCATGAAGAAAGATATAATTTCATTGAGCGACAAGTGCATGCAGTCATGAGATCCTTGAAGAAGTTTAAGCACTTTGTCTCTCAGAGCCGGATTACAGTTTTTGTGATACACCCCGATGTCAGAAATTTTATCATTCAAGGGGAACCAGGTCACAAGAGGGCAGGATGGATTGCTAAAATCCAAGAATTCGACATAGAGGTGCGACCCACCAAGCTAATCCGAGGTCGGGCTCTATGCCAAGAATTAGCCAGAAGTGTTGCCGCCGAAGTGTCTGCTTGTCAGTGGGAAGATCCAGTGATGGAAGGTAACTTTGCCAACTCCTTATCAGAGGAGAGTGACTGGACCGATGATATAGTGTGGTACTTCAACACAGGGAGATGTCCAGATCAGCTCACTGCCTCACAAAGGAGGTTTAGGCTCAATGCTCTAAAGTATGTACTGCGCCCCGAGGGGCTGTATTTCAAGAACGTGGACGACATCCTTTTGCGATGCGTCAAAGAATCCGATAAGCAGAAGGTCCTAGGCGAATTCCATTCTGGAATGTCGGGAGGACATCACTCAGGAAGGCCAACGGCCTTAAAAATCATCAGAGCGGGCTATTACTGGCCCACCCTCTTCGCAGATGCATATGCAGTCTGCCAAAAATGTGAGAAATGTCAAAGGTTCGCCGACAGAAATAGGAATGCACCTATGCCACTCCAGCCGATCCAGGCTGAGGCTCCGTTCCAGCAATGGGGCCTCGATTTCATCGGGACCATATCTCCTAATTCCTCGGCAGGGCATAAGTTCATCTTGACTGCCACGGATTACTTCACCCGGTGGGCAGAGGCGATACCTACCAAGCATGCCGACCAAGAGACAGTCATCAGCTTCCTTGAAAGCCTAATCACTCGCTTCGGGATCCCAGAGGCGATAGTGACAGACAATGGGCCAGGTTTCGCTGGAGCTGTACTCACAGAGTTCACCAGCAAATACGGGATTTATCACAAGATGTCCTCCAACTACTACCCGCAGGGAAACGGCCTAGCCGAGTCTACCAATAAGAACCTGATGAAAATCATAAAGAAGACTCTGGAGAGGAACAAGAGGTCGTGGCACCTGTACCTGGATCGAGCGTTGTGGGCAGACCGTATCTCCTTCAAGAAATCAATCAAGACGTCGCCATATGCGCTAGTTTACGGGAAGGAGGTTGTCTTGCCTACCCATATCGAGATGCCCGCGCTCTGGCTGTTAGAGGATGAAAAGGGTGACATGGACCCTGTTGATGCCCGGCTGGCTCAGTTGCTGCAACTCGAAGAGGAAAGAGAAAAAGCTTATCAAGCTTTTATGAAGCACACCGAAACCACACGGAACTGGTTCTCAAAAGGAACTACGGCCCGAGTCTTCAAGATTGGCGATCTAGTGCTGAAATGGGATGCCTTGAAGGCAAAACCAGGCAACCATGACAAATTTGATGCCTTCTGGGAAGGCCCCTTTCAGGTTGCCCGGGTGAACCAGTTCAACTCCTTCGTGCTGAGAGACATGGAGGGTCATATCCTTCCGATTCCAGTTAATGGCTTTCATCTGAAAGCCTATCATCATTGAGAAGTTCCAGAGGTTTCTCCTTGTACATATTTCCTTTTCTGCAGTTTAAGTTCATTTCTTTTCCTGAATGTAAATATTGCTTTCAGTAGAGGTAGTTTCCTGCTTTAATTCAAGAAAAAAGAGCCAAGTGTTTTGTATAGAAAGAGTGCCTGGTAGCAGACTCCTAAGGCTGAAGAAATCATGGAGGATTAAGAAATTGTAAAATTTCACTAAGTGTCCATGGAGAGGGAGATGCCGAGGTTCGCCCAATTCGGCTAGCGACGCCCATCATCGCGCAAATTTCAAGCGAACTCTAGCCATGTGCTAAGGGCGGCTCAACCAATGGGAAGAGGGAAAAAATTTGTCTAACTCCCTAGGAGCCCGTCGTCGCTCGATTTTTCAGCGACTCCGGGAATCGCCCTCCAAATTCAGCGACCTCGGGAGGCGAAAGCAAGAAAAAATGACTAAGGCAAGGGCTCACGCCCGCTGTCGCTCCAAAACTCGGCGACGACGGATGTCGCCTTGAAAAATTCGCGATCCTGGGAGGTGCCGAAGTGAAGAGAGAAGTCAACGATCGCTCCAAAAGCCTAAAAAAGCTCAAGATCGCTCACTCATACAAGCGCTCCGGGAATCGCTGGTCGCGAGTTCGTTGAAGTGCATCAGAGGAAAATGGCCAAAAATTTTCTAAGTGTGGAAGAGCTGCCCGGTCGCTCAATTTTTGAGCGACGCCGGGAGTCGCTCACATTTTTGAGCGACAGCCGTCAGGGCCCAAGGCGCAAAGAAAGAAAAATTCTAAGTGTTGGACGACGGAGTTCGCTCCATTTTGGAGCGACTCCCGCGGTCGCTCATTTTTCGAGCGACGCTCGTCGTCGCTCATTTTTTGAGCGACCCTCGGCGAGATGAAGACATAAGGGAGGAAATAAAGTTGAAAAAATTTCTAACTCCTAGAAGACGCTCGTCGCTCGCCAAGACGCCAAAAGCTCAAGTTCGCTCATCTTTTCAGCGATTCCAGGAATCGCCCCAGTTTCGAGCGACCGTTGTCCCAGCGGCACAGTTTTCAAAAATAACAAACTTCATGGCGCGTGCCAAGGTGGCGACAGGTGACGTCATCAAGGCGCACGTTTTGAAAAAAGAGAATGTCTGCACGGTTTCCAAGACAGATTGCATTAAAGACAAGGACGAAGGTTGGGCCAATCAATGATGAGGTGCGTTCCCCAATGGAGATTTTACGCACGGCCCACGAAAAATAACGGCGCTCCTCACCCACTTCGCGCACCCGGGCTTTAATTCCAGCGCTCGCCATTAATGACACCTTTGCACCTATCTCCATAAAAGGGCCCAGTCGCTCATTTTACCATCATTGTTAAACCAGTTAAAATTCGAGCTGCGCCACAAAGATAAAATTCAGAATTTTACCAGCGGGCAACTGGGCAAATCCCTCACAGGCATCTTCTAGCGCGTCTCAAAGTGAGTCGCAGGAGCAGGCAACTTCGAGCTCGCCTGAAAGCGAATTGCCAAAGGAGAAGGGCAAAGGTAAAAAGAAGAGCGCAGCGAAGAAAGATCCTCCTCCGCCGCCTGTAGACCGCCTGGGGGAATACAGAGACGGCGACTACTCGCACAGCATTACACAGCTGCGACTCACTGTGAAAGAATGGTGGAAGAAGGTCCCGGCCTCGCATCCTTTCGGTGCATCATACCACTCGAACCTGTTCTGGTTCCTGTGCCCGCCAGTTCACCATTGCCCGGAGCTGGTTGAGGCCGTCGCCAGATACTACAAGCCAAGCACCCGACAAGTTTGCGACCGCGAGGGGAAGGTGTTGTTTTCCCTCTACAAGGAGAGCGTACAGATGGCTTTCGCGCCAGGGCATTCGCCGGACCGGAATTGCATTGTTAGAAGGGTCAGCTTAGGCGAGCAGAGAGACAGATGCATAGATAACCAGAAAATGAGGAATTTCCTCAATGCCCAGCTGCAACAACCACTGCCAGCCAAAGAATGGCCGACGCAGCCGATACCTCAGGAGCGCTTCAAGAGCCAGTCCATCTATGCCATGCTGGCCTGGGTTTTAGGCTGCGGCACTGACGCAGTGGTCCACCCGTATCAGATTTCTCTCGCAGAGTGCATCCTGCATGGGGAATTTTACGACCCCAACGCCCCGAAATCAGGAACGAGGCCAGTCTTCTTCGACTGGGCAGATTGCGTCGCTTATGGAATTCATTCAAGCCTCGTGGAGCTGAAGGAGGAAAGGAGCACGGAATTCAGACATTGTTCGTTCCTGGCATGGTTGTTCCTGTTCCACATGCATAACAAAATGAATACGGTTCCAGTCCAGGCTAAGGACCAGGATGGTGTGCAACTTCCGGTCTACGAGTGGACCAATATCTTGTACAGGAGGGAATCGCACTACCTATTTAATTTGAAATTCCTGGGCGCCGCCTTGGCCCTCCTCAAAGGCATATGCACGCGCCCTCCTCTAGACATGAGAAATTATCTTGTCCGAGAAGAAATTGGCGACACCTTTAAGCTGACGCAGGGCGTTGTCATCAGAGTGTTCGGATTCAAGGGCAAACCCTTTCTCCTGCCGTACTTCTGCACTGAATATCATTTCGCCCTGGAGGCAGCGCGGCAGATGGACTACGTAGACCAGGAATATGGTCAGGGGCGAAGAAAAGGCCACATCTTCAAGTATCCGATCATCTGGGGCGACGTCGAGGTCCATGTGGGCGGGCAGCACCAATATCTGACAGCCACCCTCCTGAGTTTCGGCCTGGTGGAGCTTCCCCAGCGCTGGAAGTATGATCCGATCGAAGCGATAAAGAAATTCACACACTCCTGCCCGCGACAAGAGATAATGGGAGAAAGGAATAACCCAACAGGGAGCGACCTGGAGTGGCATATTGAAAAAATGCAGTCGCTCCCACCGTGGCAAGATTTCTACTGCATAGAGGCGGAGTATGATCCTGAGCATAATGATGATCACAAAACAGACTCCGCGGGCTACAAAAAGATGCTATCAAAAGTGAAAGCGCTGGGCTGGAACGATGACAAGATAGCGCAGTGTTGGATAACGAGATGCCATACAAAGAAAGAAAAGTCAGAAAAGTTGCTGGCCAATGACTACGAGTTCTCCGACCTCTATGACAAAAACGTTGACACGTGGCAGCCGCTCGTTTTCCGTGACATCGTACCCCGAGGCGTCCGTCGCAAGCATAAAAAGGGGACCCCACCCAGACGGTCAGTTGCGCAAGGGAGTTCAAGCAGTGAAGTACAAAGGAGCCAAGGAGTAGGCCCCATGTTGCATTCAACTCCTGAAAAGTCGCAGCAATCCGAGAAGCCGCGGGAACCTGAACAGTCGACCAAAGCAGCAGAGGAGAGCTTGAAGCCATTGAGGTCAAAGCCAAAGTTCAGATTCACGGTTTCCAGCACGGCACCCGACGCCCCAGCCTCAGCCGCTGCCACTGCACCAGAAAAAGCGGCTGCGCCTAGAGAGAAAAAGAGGAAGAGGTCTGAAAAGACGAAGGAGAAGCGGTCCACGCCTAGAAAAGAGACTGTACAGCAGACCAAGGCGACTCCGCAGAAAGAGGTTGCCGCCAGGGAGGTTGTAACTATCGTCGAGGACAGCCCAGAGAAGGAGGCGGAAGCGTGGGCAACCCAAGTTATCAAGACGCCAGCTCATTCTGAGCACGCAGGTACGTCTCCTCTTTCCCCTCAACAGTCTTCTGGCCCTCTACCCATCGCACCTTCCTCCTCATCCGCCGAACCCGTTGTCGCCGCTTCCTCTCAGTCCCCTATCACACAGCCCCCTGCTTCCGCACAGCCAGGCCTACAGACGTTTGGCCATTTTGCCCAAGACCCCAACGCCTTCCAAACCCTAGGCCATTCACAGTCGGCCAGCGTCGCTGAAGAAGTCCCTAGTTCCCCTCGCCCTACGTCTCCCGCGGCTGCATTCCCTGAAAACCCGTCTCCGCCCCCTCAAGAGCCGCCCACTGTTTCCCAAGCCCAGTCGCCCTCAAAAGCGACTCAATCACCAGGCGCCGCCCCCATTTCTCTGTTCGCGATTGAGAAAATGCCTCAGCAGGACTTGTCTCTGGCATACCCCTTGTATGGAGAACTGGAGCTTGTAGAACGACAACTGCAGACAACTAACGATCAGCCCATGGTAGCCAAGGCGGCTCAAAGCTCTCGCAGATTTCTCCAAGGAGTCAGGAAGAGGAGGGGTGAAGAACTGGCTGTGGTGGAGAAGCGAGCCAGGTTCGACCTGGACAAGAGGGTGATCCAGATTGAGAAAAGGGTCCCCAAAGTGAAGAAGCCTATCAAGGACATGACCACCGACGACTATGACTATCACCGCAAGGACAAAAGCCTGGACGACGTCGTCGTGGAAAATGAGATAGGCGGGATCCGTAGGAGGGCTGATACGCTGTTCGTAAAGCAACAGGAGGCGAAACAACACCTCTACCAGGTCGAGGACGAAAAGAGGCAGCTGGAGGAGGATTTGGCTAAGTCGCGAGCGCAGCTGGAGACCGCCCAAGAGGAGGTCCAAAATTTGAAAGACCAACTTGCGGCCTCGCAAAAGGAGACAACAGATCAGAAGGCGGTCGCTGACCAGTTGGCCGAGGAGAAGGAAGGAGCGCTGACGCATGTTGCCCAATTGCAAGGGCAGCTTCAGGAGACTCAGAGGCAGCTGGAGGAGAAAGCGTCACAGGCCGCTGCCTTTTCAAAAGACAGGGTTAAAGAGATCAGGGCCAGCCTGCTGAAGGGTTTCAGAACCCACGTCTCCAGGTCGCTTGCAGTCTTCACCTTCATCTCCAAGGTGCAAGATGTATCTGCCCAGGGAAAGCCTGTGGTAGAGGAAGCCGAGCGCCAAGCGAAGCAGTGGCTGGACTTGGCGATTAAACTTGAAGAATGTGAGCGCAAAGGCTTCCAATTTGTTCCCATGTCACAGATCGCCCTAGACTGGGCTGATGCAAGGGCAACCTTGCATTCATATTTTGAAAAAACAGAAAGAATCAAGAGGGCCAGGAAGATGTTGGATGCATTGGAGAAGGAGAAGAGCATCTGCCTGGTCCCCTTCCAGACCCTTTCTTCACTTGGGTTTCCAGAGTTCTTCGGCCCAGGTGGAGACTGCCTGCCCAGGGAGACATTGATGCCGATCTGGGAAGCCTTCGAGGCTGACACCTCAGAGATAGACAACTGGGCAGATCCAGTTCTGGAGGAGCAGGTCACACAGTTGGTGTCCAGATTCTGCAAAATCAGCACCTGCCTCCATGAATTGGGGGAAAGATTCAATACGATTGACATGCTCCAGGTCGCGGCGTTCAAACGTATGCTGAAAGATATCAGCGACCTAGAGCCCTTCCAGGAAGCGACTTGGGCCCAGGCTCGAGCCGCTTATGAGCATGTCCGTGATCGCCTTGATCCCCCAGAGCACGAAGAAGAAGAAGAAGGCGAAGGGCAGTCTGGAGAGGATTCGGAGGGAGGAGAAGAAGATTCAGGAGAAGAGTCCGCAGAGGACAGTCAAGAAGAGGAGAAGCAGCAAGAAGTTGAGCAAGAGCAGCAACAGAAAGAAGCAGGGACCGGAGATGACTCTGCGCCCAAGGGATGAAGGCATGGGTCCTTGCATCGAGGCGAGCTCGATACCCCGCGAGCCGCCAGGAATGTTGCCACATTTTGCAAAGGGGTACAAATTCTGAAAAATCTGAAAAATTGTTGCTGCCTCCCTCCTTCCTTCCTTTCCAGCTTCCTTCATGCAATTTTCAGTTTCTATGCTTTCTGTTTTCAACTTTGTTTTTCAAGATTTCCAGCAGTTTCGGCAAGCTTGGTGAAAAGCCCAAAAATTCCTAAGTGTTGGGCACTCCCGTGGTCGCTCCATTTTGGAGCGATTCCGGGAGTCGCTCCCTCTTCCGGGCGATTCCCAGCTTCGCCTTTCCGCATTCAAGCGAAAAGTCACGGAGGAAAAAATGCAAAATCTTCTAAGTGTTGGCTTGGGAGCGACTCCCGTCGTCGCTCCATTTTGGAGCGACTCCCGTCGTCGCTCCCCTTTTCGAGCGACCATGGGCGGAGGAAGAAAAGGAGAAGATGAAAATATTCTAAGTGTGAAGACTCCCGTCGTCGCTCAAGTTGCCAGCGCCTCCCTCCATCGCCCAAGTTCACCAGCGTCGTCCGTCGTCGCTCCGTTTTGGAGCGACGCCGGGCGTCGCTGCCATTTTTCAGCGACAGCAAGCAAGGAGGCTCAAAATTTGGCTAAGGCATCAAAGGAGCGACCGACGTCGGTCGCTCATTTTTCGAGCGCCGCCCGTCGTCGCTGCCTTTTCCCAGCGACCGTCGTCGCCTCTCCCCCAGTCAGAATGTGAGAAAGAAGAGCCAAGTCGCTGAAAATTCTAAGTCAGAGTGTCTCCCGAGTTCGCTCCATCCTGGAGCGACTCCCGAGGGCGCTCTCTTCAGCAGGCGACTTTGGTCAGCCCCCCTTTCATCAACAAACTTCAGACTTGGGCCAAGCACATGCAGATTTCGAGATTCGGGCCTGTCAGGATGAGACAGAAGGTGTGCTGCCAGAGTACAGGGTAGATGGACATTGAAGGACAAATTGTACCACATCTACCGCATTTAATCAGACTTGACTTTCCAGCCCACCATATCTGACCGGACCCGTACGGATTTCAGAAGAGCCATATTGCAAGTACACCTACGGTCAGCTGAGGTCTAATCCTGGCAGCTTTTACAGCTTTTGCCGGTTCTTGGATTCCGTACACAATTGTAATTTTGGGGGGAAAATTCTGCTATATATAGCAGTAGATTATCATTGTAAAAGGGTGGAGGGGGAACATATTGCTAGAGAGCTCTGTTGTATCAGACATTTGCATCCAATACAAAAGCATCCTTGGCTCCATTTACTTGTCTCTTTCTTTTATGCTGCCTTTAACATTTCTGAAAGTTTCATTTATTTTTCTGATTGTTGTCATTCTGCATTCTGGATCACAGCATTGGCAATTAAGTGAACCTGGAATGAATATAGAAGGATACATAGGAAGGAATCATAGTGCTGGTTTCTGTTACATGTCCCACTATTGATTGTTGCTAGTTTGAGTATTAGTTAGTTATCGTGCTGCTTGTTCTTTCCCACCATAAAATCACACATTTACATCTCTTTCTGCATCTGTTTATCTCTTTCCTGTTCCCTTATCTAAAAATCAAAGTAGTGTAGCATAGGAGCCGGCCTTCTCCGGAGATTGGCACGGAAGGCATCCCTTCCTTCCGGCCTTTCAATCTGCTGGGCGAATCTAGGGCGCAAAAGATTAAAATCCTTTCCTAATGGCAGATTCGTAACCAACAAGAACACTTCTGCAAGGAAGTTGGCATGCAAATAAATACTAGCAAAAACAATATGGTTATCTCCAACCAAAAGAAAAGAAAATAGTTAAGCTTACAATTTGAAGGAGGTCTCCTAGAAGTAGTAACAGAATAAAAGTATCTTGGTGAGATTTCAATAAGACTTAGTTGGACAATGTGCAGATTAGAATAATAGGAGGCTAAAGAGCACTCTTTGCATTGCATAACAGTTGTAGGTAGGGAGAATTGTGGGATTGGAAGATTGTCTGGGTCTTATTCAGATTGTTGGTAGTGCCAGTGGTGCTTTATGGGTGTGACATATGGGTCAGCATTACATCGAGCTCAAAATGGAGGCCAATAGAGAGGATCCAAAAGTGCTTTGATTGCAAGCAAATTCAAAATAAAAGCTTCAATTCCATAGTAAATACTCCTACCAGAAACGGGTAGTTCTCCTATAAAGGTAGCTGCCATGATTTGTCTTCTCGGATATCTAAAAAAGATTGAACAAATGAATGTAAACAATGGGGCCTAAGGTTATCAAAGGAGATGAGCTAAAAAGAAAAAAGACCACTTGGATGAAACAAAATGTCAAATGGATGAATAAGTGGGGTGTTAATTTTAATATAATGTTCAAACAACAACAGGGATATAAAAGTCTATGTAAGGGGAAAATTCAGGGTAGCAACGTGGACAAAAGAGCTATGAAGAAAGAAGGTGCACTACGTTGTTGAGCTCAACCCCACACAGGAGCATCATCAAAAAGCATGTATAAATAAAAATATGAAATGGAGAACAAAGAAACTTATAGCTCAACTAAGATGTGATGCCCTCTACTTTTTTTTTTTTTTAATACCAAAATGATGCCAGAAAGAAAAGAACAATGTACCATACCAATGTAACTAACAAAATAACCCTGGAGCTGTAATTTATCAATAAAATTTGTTGGAGTACATCAATGGAGTAATAATAATATGGAACTAACTAGAAGTAAGGCACCTAGTAGAAGATCTTTCCCAAAATTACAAATGATGTTGTATAATGCTGCTCCAGCCGCCCCTCAAATCAGTCTACCCTATAAGAAAGAATGTTTTCAGCACAATGCAATTCTTAGATGAGATTGCCCACAAAAAAACAAAAGGGTTCCGTCCTCTAATCTTTGGATCCAAGGGTTTTCGTCCTTGAATCGGTAGATGAGTGCTGTCTAGAGTAGCTGCCCTCTCTCGGTCTGAAAAATGTGATATAAGCATAGAATGAATCTGTCAAAGGTTGGGTGGCCTCTATTTATTCATTGACATGCTCCAAACCCTAGACGCCTAGCTCAAGTGTCAATAGAAATGAATAGAGACTATTTTATGACACTAATATCACTTAGGACATGTCAAATTTAATGTTAATAATCAAGTACCACATAACATGGCACTAGTGTAATAACATTAATTTTCTTAACATGGCACTAGTGTAATAACATTAATTTTCTTAAGTAGCCAATAAACCCTAACCTCTCATCAGTAAATCAATAATAGCTGCAGAAACACTCGGCCAAAAGCCCTAAAATAAAGCATTGTGAATAGCTAACACACACCCAAATCCAATGACAGGCTGCATGACATGGTCCTATCCCTGGAAGCCCTCCAAAAGCCCCTTATAAATAGGAACAAGTTTTCCCCAAGGCACTTACAATGAACATGTACACTTAAAAATTTCCAAGGGCATGAACAATGTCAACTTAAAAAAGGTCCCCTCAGGATAAATACCGCATGAGGAAACTAATGGTAAGGTCACGCCTCCAACCGACCTCCTAAAATTTTGGAAATGCTCCTAAAATATAGGAAATGGTCCAAAACTCATAAAAATACCAGGGACAAATAAATGAAACTGTTGTCACATTTTGCACGGGGTGCAATGTTTTCAATTTTTGTAAGAGAGCTGCTCTTCCCTTTCCCTCTTCCTCTCTTTCCCCTTCCTCTTCTCCCCCTTTCTCTCTCTTCCCTACATTCTCATTCTTCCCTCTTTCTCTTGAGCCCCTCGGTCAAATCTCAAAAATGACAGCGGTTGCCCTGAAAAATGGCTAAGTGTCAGGGCGCAATCCGACTTCGCGGCGAAGTCGGGTTGCGCCCTCCAGTTGGAGCGCAGCAGGAATGCAAAGTGCGCAGTGCGACAGAATCAACCAGAAGAACAAGTGTTACAGGCGCAACCCGACTTCGCAGCGAAGTCGGAGTCGCCTGCTTGAGCGCACTTGGTAAGCGGTGGCGGGGAAAAATGACTAAGTGTTGGGCGCAACCCGACTCTTGCAGCGAAGTCGGAGTGCGCCCCTTTCCGAGCGAAGTCCGTACAGCGGTAGAAACCAGCTTTCACCGTCGCAACCCGACTTCGCGGCGAAGTCGGAGTGCGCCCTTCGACCGGTGCGCGATGGGAATAAACTCGGAAAAGTACCCAAGGCATGAAGGCCTTCCCAGCTCTTGTTTTCACCTGCGCAACCCGACAGCGCTCTAATCCTGGGCGAAGTTGGATAAACTGCCTTTCAAGGCGAGCACGTGTCAAGCGTCAGCATCCGACAAGTGTCCAACTTTGGGATCCGAGCCGAGACGTGCCGAGCACAAGGACAAGCATGGGATGCACTACTTATGCCAGCTACCGCCTTTAAAGCTGATTGGAGGTTCTACAGCTCGGCTACCCGCATTCCTGCCGATGAGAAGTTCTACCTAACGCGCTGCCACGTATCTGTACAGCCTTCAGGGAGACCATGCTGCGAGTACAGTCCTGCCCGACAAAGGTCAGCATCAGCAGTTCCGCGGCTGCTTTTGTCAGCTAATGTTTGACTGGGACTTTGTGCCCATAAATGTAATCGGGGGGTTCTCAGGCTATAAATAGCCACCACGTTTTCATTGTAAAGTGGTGGAAGGGGAATGTCTGTTAGGGAACCATTGTAGTTGTAGCTTACGCCTTTTAATATAATACATACACTTGGTCTTTGTTATCTTGTTTTTATTTTGTATCTTTGCCTCTCTTTAACATTTATGCCTTACGTTTCCTGTGTCATGGCTTGTTGATTCACTTCAGCATTTGGTGGTCAGGTATTCCTGAGGTGCATAAATCAGAGGATATATAGGGCAAACGTTAGTGGCAGTTTTCTGGTTATGTTTTGTGTTATAGTGTTGTTAGTAGTGGTGATTGATGCGTTGCCGTACTGTTAGTTCCTTGGAGGGAATGTCTGTTAGGGAACCATTGTAGCTGTGCTTCTGGCTCTTAATACAAAACATATACCTGACTCTGTTCTACTGATTAGTGACAGCATCCATAGTGGTGTGTTATGGTTATATTGGTGTTAGTAGTGGTGATTGATGCGTTGTCGTACTGTTAGTTCCCCCCACCCAACTCCAATCTAATTTGGAATCCCTTTCTGCATTTTTATCTCTTTCCCTGCACTCTTATCTTGAACCTCAAAACCCCACAGGAAGCCGGCCTTCTCCGGAGATTGGCACGGAAGGCATTCCTTCCTTCCGGCCTTTCAATGTTGGTTTGCGGGTCCTAGGGCGCAATAACAACAAAATCCTTTCCTCATGGCGGATTCGTAACCAACAGTTTCTGGCACGCCCGGTGGGACAAGGAAGTTTCCCACCCCCAAACAGAATCGAAGCACCGGTGTTCGCTTCATTGCTGTTCAAAATCAGAACACCTGGCGACTCCGCACGAACATATCCTCTGAGTCCGAAAGACCGGTCCTAGCACCTTCATGCAAACGAGAAGGTGGCGAGCAAGGGATCCGAGAAACCCGCTTGCCTTTTACGAACTAGACATCAACGCTCGAGGCGAAATTGTCAGGTTGGCTGATCAACAAGCTCGTGTCGACGAAGCCGAGGCTGAAATCCGAGAAGAAGCCGAAGCCGAGGTCGAAGGAGCTGAGAACGAAATAGAAGAGGCCGAGGAAGAAGAGGAATCTACATCCTCGGAAGGTACCGACACTGAGTATACAACCGACGGAGGAGAAGAAGAAGAAGAGAATGATGATGATCTCTTCCCGGCGGTGGACTCTACGGGGCCCTTGGCCCTGGTCGGACAGAAAGCTGTGCCCCCTGCTGCCTTAAAGTCCATCCCTACATACGACGGCTACGGCAAGACGGCGTACGAGCACATCCGGGGACATCCTTGCCACTGGCTGCATTGCACTCCATTGCGACGAAAGTGTGAAGACCCGTCTGCTAGCCCTTTCTCTAAGGGGAAAGCTTCTCTATTGATGGAGATCGCTGCCGGAGGGATCTATCACGGGGTGGCCCCAGCTCGCCAGAAGGCTCGTGAAAGGATGCAACGAGTCTGCTGACCCCACTTCTTTGCTGCATCAGTTCCAAAGTATCCGGAGACACCCCCAAGAGGAGGTGTCGACTTTAACATCGGGTTTGCGAGATCCTGGAAACGGGTACCTCGTGAACTTCGGCCTTCGGGTGGCATGGCTGCTCACTACTACCCGAGATCCTTCAACTCGGACATATGCACTGCTGTTGAAGATTGCCGGAATAGACTCGTTTCTGCTCTCGTACGATGCTGCCCGGCAAGCTGAAGCGGATATCATTTCCATCGGCGGGACTCCCGTCCAGGGTGCAGGAACCCATTCATCCCGACTTCCCCAGATCCCAATATCCGTCAGCTTACGGTGGTGCGCCGTCCACATCAGGGCAGCAACCCCAGCAGCAATGGAATCCGGCGCCGGTCGTAACTCCTTACGGCCCGCCGCAAATGCATTATCCTCACCCGCCTCCTCCTCCTCCGCATTTTCCAGCACTCCCTGCTCCCCCGCGATGCGCACCTTATTCCAATCCTCCTCCATTAGCCGCATTGCCTCCACCGGCACAATTGCCGCCTCCGACAATAACATTCAGAACACAATCCTCCGGGAGGTACGGGCTTTGGCCTCAGGTTATCATGCCATGTCCAATGACATGACCGCTCTGAAGAAGAAGCAGGCCCAGATGGACCTCGCTCCTAGGAGGCCATATCCGCCCCGGCGCTAACAAAGACGAGGCCTCCAGAACAACAACTGCAGAGGCGTCCGCCTCAGAAATGCTGCTATCGAAGACCAACCTGGTCCTTCCGACCAAGTCAACTGGTGCACTACGTGCAACGACCCGCATTCGGAGGAAGACTGCACACTGCACCAGCACTACATCCAGACTTTGGCCGGCAGCGCCATAGAGGACGATGAACTCTACATGATCCTGGACGGCGAAGCCAACTTTGCCCTCCCAGAGGAAAATCTAGTGCCGCCCGCCAAGGAAGAAAAGAAAGCTGCAGATGCTGCCAAGCCCTTGCAAGTGTATGCCAGAAGAGAAAAGGCGCAGCCGGTGGGCTGCCACCATACAAGCGGGCGTGGCCCTACACGGCCCAGGAGAAGGCATCCAAAGACAAAGCTCCGGCCAAGCCTCCTCCGGTAAAGGCAGCCCCTATTCCAGCCAAGCCTCCTATAGCAAAAGCTCCAGTTTCGGCTAAAGCTCCAGAACCTCGGCCTCCAGCTGAAACCAAAGAACAAGCCCAGGAGAAGGTGAAGTACCCGTCTCTGACCAAGAGACGAGAGAGTTGAGGCCACCCAGCGGTACCGGACGAAGTATGAGCCGGCAAAAGAAGCGAGAAGGAGCTAGCACCTCGGGCTACAGCATAGTAGACGAGTTAAAAAGAACACCCGCTAGAATCGGCATGTACGATGCTCTTACGCTCCCGAGGCCGGGTGGATCTGCTGCGGGAATCTA
Source organism: Wollemia nobilis (assembly GCA_028583015.1). Classification (NCBI taxonomy): domain Eukaryota; kingdom Viridiplantae; phylum Streptophyta; class Pinopsida; order Araucariales; family Araucariaceae; genus Wollemia; species Wollemia nobilis. The sequence goes on from JAQPPZ010017221.1 coordinate 4,389,983, forward strand.
CGAAAAACATGAAGAACGGCAAGCGGATACGACCGCTGTCCTGGTTCAACCTACGACGGTCTCGGCCACTGGGAAGAACAGGACCGCCTCCCTTCTATCTGTCTTTACGGATGCAAGGGCACATAGTACACAAGCTGCATGGTGGACTGCGGCGCTTCCACGGCTGTTATGCCGAAAGCCGTACGTGAGGAGATCGGCATGGAGTACACCAGAAGCAGCCAAGGCATCTTGCAGCTGGACGGCACCCCTGTGAAGACATTGGTGTCATAAAAGACATCCCTATTCGGCTGCATAAGGCTCTCGACATCGTGGTCATCCAAGAGGTCGTGGTTGTTGACCTGGCTCCCTACTTCGGCATGTGTCTCTCCCGGGAGTTCACTGCGAAGCTAGGCGAGTACCTGTCTCTAGACTACTCACACATGGAAGTGCCCTTCAAAGGAAGAAGAGTGAGAATCTTTAATGAGAAGCCTTCCACCTTCCTAGTAGAGAAGATACCCGGAGAAGAGTTGGACTGCATGGTCCAGCTGTCGGAGGAAGAACTGGTGACGGTAGAGCTGACGGAGCAAGCCCTCGAAGTGCTACAGCTCGAAGATGAGTTCTCTTTGCGGGATTTCAATGCCGTAATTGAGACAGAGCAGGGCTGTTACACCATTGTATAGCCCGAGAGGCTTGACAAGTCAGCTGAAAAGGAAGTGGGACCTGCACCTGAGAAGCTGTGGAAGCTTTTCTTTGACGGCGCGCGATGCAAAAATGGCGCCGGTGCAGGGGTGCTTTGGTTTCTCCGACCGGGATCCAGAAGGACTATACCTACAGGTTGGCCTGGAGTTGCACTAACAACTCGGCGGAGTACGAAGCCCTGTGCTTGGGATTGCGAAAGGCAGAGAGGCTGGGGATTAAACACCTGCAGATCTTTGGAGATTCAGAGCTGGTGTGTCACCAGGTTACGAACAAGTGCGCCTCCAAAAAGCACTATCTCAAGGCATACCGTAACCGGGTGTGGGACCTGATGGAGTCGTTTGACTCGTTGAATGTCAAGGCGATATCACGCGAGAAAAACAAGCACGCTGACATTCTGGCGTCTGTTGGAGCCAGGTACGTTCCGGCTGACGACGTTGTCCAGAAACCGAAGCCGGTTCGCACTATTTACGAGGCCTTTTGTGCCTGATAAGGACACCTACTGGCAGGTGTTCGATTGTGACGAGGAGATCGTCACATTTTTGGTAAATGAAGCATGTTCAATCGAGAGTAGAGACCACGATGACGAGCAATATGAGGGGTTGATACGGTTGAAAAATAATCATGTCCCAAAAGGACTGATTACATTGGAGAGTCTATTTGATCAGAATGTCATAGGATCAAAGTAGACCCGAATCAGTATGATGACCTGGAACTCGAACCTGGTAAAACCATCAAGGTCGGGACAGAGCGCACTTCGGAGGAACTTGAGCGGATCGGATCAACGTGCCAAGAGTTCCCCGACATCGTGGCCTGGTGCTACGAGGATTTGAAGGGGTATGACGAGAGATGTAATCCGAGCATACCATTGAGCTAGAGGATGGCGCCAAGCCGTTCCGGCAGAAGCAGAGGGCCGTAAATCCGAAAATCGAGGCCATGATGAAAGCCGAGCTCCTGAAGATGCTCGAGGCCAAAATCATCTACCCCATCAAGCATTCATCCTGGGTTGCGAATTTGGTGCCTGTGAGGAAGAAGAATGGCGACATCCGTCTGTGTCGATTTCAGAAACTTGAATCAGGCCTCCCTCAAGGACCATTATCCGCTTCCCCAAATTGATCAAATTCTACACATCGTTCTTTGGAGCCCTAGAGATTCTCACTTCTAGATGGATTTTCCGGCTACAACCAGATTTGGGTCAGGGATGAGGACCAGCATAAAACGGCGTTCACCACCAAATGGGGGACGTTCGCCTATCAGCGCATGCCTTTCGGCTTATCCAATGCTGGTGCCACATTCCAAAGGGCCATGGACCTGGCCTTCGGAGAGCTGCTCAATAAGATCATTGTCATCTACCTTGATGACATGACTGTTTTCTCTCACCAAAGAGGGGATCATGTTTCCCACTGCGGCAAATATTTGAGAGGTGTCGAGAATTCGGCATTTCCATAAACCCGAAGAAGTCTGTCTTCGCGGTAAAAGAAGGTAAGCTGTTGGGACATGTCATCTCGGAGAGAGGCCTCGCCATTGACCATGACAGAGCAGAAGCCCTCCTTCGCTTGCCGGCCCCAATTGATTAAAAAGGGCTGCGGTCCTTCTTCGGCTAGATTAACTTCGTGCGGAAGTTCATCCCGGACTTCGCACGAGTGATCAAGCCTATGGCCGAGCTGCTGAAAAAAGATACAACTTACGAATGGGCTGATGAGAGAGAGCAAGCCTTCGAGGAAATCAAGGCTCGAATTGCGCAAGCTCCGGTGTTGATAAACCCGGACTACTCCAAGGACTTCATCCTCTACGCGGTGGGAGAACCGGAAAGTTACGCCGCAGTCCTAACACAGAAGGGAGACGATGGCGAGGAGCGCCCCATAGCGTTCCTGAGCCAAGTGATTCAGCCGCATGAAGAAAAGTACAACTTTATAGAGCGGCAGGTTCACGCTGTCATGAAATCGCTCCGGAAGTTCAGGCATTTTGTCTCCCAGAGCCGAACGACTGTCTTTGTGATTCACCCGGACGTTCGAAGCTTCATCATACAAGGGGAGCCGGGTCACAAGAGAGCGGGGATGGATTGCAAAAATCCAGGAGTTCGACATCGAAGTGCGGCCCACCAAGCTTATCGGAGGCCGAGCCTTGTGTCGGGGAGCTGGCCCGAAGCGCCGTAGCCGGCATCTCCGCTTTGTAAGTGGGAGGACACGGCAACAAGCATCAACCTAGCCAACTCCTTATCGGAGGGGAGTGACTGGACAGATGAACTGGTGAGATATTTCTGCACCGGAAGATGTCCAGATCACCTGAACGCCTCACAACGAAGGAGGTTTCGGCTAGGTGCACTCAAGTACACTCTTCGCCCCGAGGGGCTTTACTTCAAAAACATTGACGGCATCCTGTTGCGGTGCGTCAGGAAATCAGACCAGTCCAAGGTCCTCGGAGATTTTCATTTCGGGATGCCTGGAGGTCATCATTACGCAAGGCCTACGGCCTTGAAAATAATTAGAGCCGGGTACTATTGGCCCACTCTATTTACAGACGCTTATGCGGTCTATTCCAAGTGTGATCAATGCCAGAGGTTTCTTTGGCGGAAACAGAAAAGCACCCCTGCCCCTTCAACCGATTCAGGCCGAGACTCCATTCCGAGCAATGGGGTCTAGACTTCATTGGGGTGATTTCGCCTAATTCCTCTGCCGGACACAAGTTTATTCTTACAGCCACCGATTACTTCACACGGTGGGCAGAGGCGATCCCAACCAAAAACGCGGACCAAGAAACGGTCATCGGGTTCCTTGAAAGCTTGATTACCCGCTTCGGGGTTCCAGAGTCAATTGTAACGGACAATGGTCCGGGGTTCGTGAGCGCTGTACTCACGGAGTACACTGGCAAACTTGGCATTTATCACAAGATGTCTTCTAATTACTACCCGCAAGGGAATGGCCTTGCTGAGTCTACTAACAAGAACCTCCTGAAGATCATCAGAAGGACCATTGAAAGGAACAAGCGGACTTGGCATTCACTTCTGAACCGGGCGCTGTGGGCGGACAGAGTTTCGTTCAAGAAGTCCATTAAAACGTCCCCCTATGCGCTCGTCTATGGTAAAGAGGCTGTCATGCCATCCCACATTGAAATCCCTGCCCTATGGATGTTGGACGAAGAGAGAAGCAGTGGAGATCCGGTGGATGACAGACTGTGCCAACTCCTGCAGTTGGAGGAAGACAGGGAAAAAGCATACCAGGCCTTCACCAAGCATGTTGAAGCCACTCAAGGCTGGTTTGCGAAAGGCACCACTGCCCGAGTTTTTGAAATCGGGGACCTGGTGCTGAAGTGGGACTCATTGAAGGCGAAGCCGGGCAACCACGGGAAGTTCGATGCCCTCTGGGAGGGCCCTTATCAGATTGCCGGGGTGAACCAGCTCAACGCTTACATACTTCGGGATATGGAGGGTCAGCTCCTACCTATCCCCGTTAACGGGTTCCACTTGAAAATCTACCGCTGTTGAAGGTGCCCAATCGGGCCCTTCCTTGTACAAATTTCCCTTATGCATTTTAATTTTCAGCATGTACAGTTTTCCAGCTTTCAGTTTTTCCATTTGTTAAGAGCCCAAGTAGGACAAAAGGAGAAGACACAGACTTCGCGGCGAAGTCTGGTGTCGCCCCTCAGAAAGAGCGAGGTTCGTAAAGCGAAGCTGCCAAAAGCAGGGGGCAAAACGGCTAAGTAGCGGTGCGCTACCCGACTTCGCGAAGTCGGGCTGCGCACCAAAGGCGCGGTTGAAGGAAGCATTAAAAGGGGCAAACAAGAGTTCGGTGCGCCCCGATTTCGAGCGAAGTCCGGATGCGCCCAAACCAAAGGCGCGGTTGGAGAACGACAGCAGAAAAGAAGCAAGTGTCGGTTCGGACTGCGCCCAATTTTGGGGCGAAGTCCGACTGCGCAGGCGAAGTCGGACTGCGCCCAATTTTGGGGCGTGGTCCGATTGCGCCCTGTTTCCTGGGCGCAGCTTGGATGGTTTATAAAAAATAAATAAAAAATTAATACTCCAAGTGTGGGCCCAGGGCGCGTAACGGCTGTGAAGGTTGGGTTTCCGAACCAAAAGGGTTTTGCCTCGAGCAGTGTGCCCAGATTGTGGCAGTGACGTCAGCCATGGCGCAGCAATCAAAGTCAAATTTAATGATTGCGCAACCTTCAAGGAAAACGCAATCAAGGAGGCATGGCGCGGTAACCAGGGTACATCTTTCAAGACGTTCTCCTGCGCAGACACCAAAAAACATAACGTCTTCACTAGCCGGCCGACCTACCCCCTCCTGCGCACCATTAATGACGCTGTCATTATCATGAAAAGGAGGTCTGGTGCACCCAGACATGCCAAATCGTGCAGATTATTCCTGTGACTGCGAAATCTTGTGCAGACGTCCAGAGGTCATAATTATTGTTGTTTCGAAGGAATGGACAAAGGAAAGTTGCCAATGCCAGCTCAATCCAGCGAAGGGCGCGAAAGTGGAGATTTCCCGCAGTCAAATGCTTTCAGGAGTGAGACGCCGCAGGATCAAAAGTCAAAATCCCGGACAAAGAAAGTACAGCGTGGGCAAGCCCCACCACCACCGGTTAATTACCATGTCGGGTACAAGGACGGCTTGTTTTCCATGAGCCTTACTAAACTGCGGATAAATGTGGAAAATTGGGCTGATAAAGTTTCGCCCTCTCACCATTTCGGGGCTGCGTACAAGTCGAACCTTCATCGGTTCTTGTGCCCTCCTGTCCACCTATGCCCGGAGCTGGTCGACATCATTGTCAGACATTACAGGCCAGCTACCCGGCAAATTTGCAACTGCAGCGGAAAACCCTTGTTCGCACTCCGCAGAGAGACCGTCCAGCCGGCCTTCGCCCCGGGGTTGCAATATGACTCCAGCGCGATTGTTAAAAGGATAAATCTTGGCGAGCAAGCGGGGCGCTTTACGCATACAAAAAAGATGAGGGATTTCCTCAACTCAGAGCTGAACGCCCCGCTCGCAACTGGACAATGGCCAACCGGCCCCATACCCCTGGAAAGGTTTCAAAATAAATACATATACACCATCCTGGCGTGGGTCCTCGGCTGCGACTCTGACGAGCTGGTACGGCCGTACCGGCTAGCGCTGCGAGAATGTCTCCTATGCGGAGAATCTTATGAACCGGCGGCGCGAAAAAGTGGGAAGCGCCCGATCTTCTTCGACTGGGCGGACTGGCTTGCATACGCCATTCACTCCAGCCTGGTGAAGCTACAGAAAAAGCAGTCAACTGAATTTCGATTCAGTTCCTTCTTGGCTTGGCTATGTTTGTATCACTTGCACTCCCGTATGCCGATCCCTAACCTGAAGAAGGTAAATGAGGAAGGAGAGCCACAGCCCGTCTATGAATGGACGGATGACCTATACCGGAAAGGGTCTTATTACAAGTTCAACTTCAACTTTCTGGGCTTGGTCATGTCAGTCTTCAGCGATGGTGAGATCCCTCGCCCCCCGCAGGAAATGACAAACTATTTGTTGAATCACAAGCTCGGGGACGTTTTTAGGCTGATGCAGGGGATCGTGGTTAGAATCTACGGATTCAAGGGCAAGCCTCATCTGCTGCCCCTGCGGGTGCACGGATCATCAGTTTGGGATGGAGGTTGCGCGGCAGATGGATTACGTTGAAGAGGAGTTCGGCCAGGGAAAGAAAAAGGGCCATATCTTTCAATATCCTCTTTCCTGGGCGAACGTCGAAATATCAGAGATAGGACAGCATGTCTATCTCGAGCGGGAGCTCTATGACATTGGCCTGATTCTGCTGCCGCAGCGCTGGAAGTACGACCCATACGGGATAAGGGGAAAGTTTGCACATATCTGCCCCGGGCGGATATAATCGAAGACGGATGCGATGTGGTCCATGTTGACCTCGACTGGGAGATTGACTTGATGGAAGCATGGCCTCCGTGGCAGGAGTTTTATTGCGAGGAGGTAGCATATGACCCCGAGCGAAACCCGGACCACAAGTTCACTTCTCCGGGATTTAAGAAACTCATCACCAAGTCGGCGAGGCCTTAAGCGGCCAAGAGAAAAAGTTGTTGAATCTTTGGAAGATGAGGTGCCGCACGCGACACGATAAATCCATCGGAAGGAATCGGCCGTTGATGATGATTTTTCAGCTCTATATGACCAGACACATTGGCGGTGGCGGCCTTTCGCATTCCGAGATTACGTTCCCCGAGGTCCCTTCGAGGGTTATAAAGGGGGGTCTTCTTCCCAACAGTTGTACACTTTTACAACTGCCAGTGCGGGCCCAACAGATATCCAAGTGGACCCAATGCGACCTGTTGCTTCCAAGGTGGTGCCCGAAAAGGCTCAAAAATCAGCCAAGTCAACGCCCGAGGTGGCTCCTCAGGCACAAAAGACGCCAGCGCCGCCAGCGAGCGGACCGGCCGCGGCAGGTCTTCTGCAAGTCAAACCCCGGTACAAGTTTACCGTGGGAACATCAGCGCCCGCTGCACCTACTTCATCTCCTTCTTCCAAACCAGCCATTGCTCCAGAAGAGAAAAAGAGGAAGAGAGTTGATAGGGTCAGGCGACCTAGCCTGACGGTGCAGCAGTCAGTCGCAGAGCCGCAGCCGCGTCCAGCCGCTCCAGAGGTTGTTTCTCTGGATAGTCCTGAGCCAGCCGCCGGAACCAGAACCGCAGACATTCATCCAGCATCGGCTCAGGCGGAGCCCGCAGGTACGTCCGCTGCCCCGCTCCCTCAGATCCCATCTGGCCCTACTCCGACTCCATCTCCCGCTCAATCCGAGCAAGCCGTGGCCGCATCTTCCTCCCCATCTCCACAGCCTTCTAGCGGCCACCATTCTTTCGACCAGTTTGCTCAGGACCCCAACGCCTTCCTATCCCTGAGTCAAACCCCAAACCCTTCACCCGTGGTTAGTGCTGAAGCTGCGCGTTCACCGCTGCATCCATCGCCTCAGCCGCTTGAAACCCTTCCAGCATCAACCGCTCCGCTCTCCGCTCCCCGGTCGCCCTCAAAAGCGGCCGCTCCTTCCAAAGTCCTTCCGGTTTCTCCTATTTCCCTGTTCGCAGGAGAGATGTCACAGCAGAAACCCTAGGCTGGGGAACCGGACTTCATGGACGATCTCCAGAACACGGACGATTTGCCTCTGGCAGCAAGAGCCGTAGAATATCCTATCTCTTTTCTCCAAAACTTGAAGCGGAGGAGACCTGAGGAGATAGCCGCCCCGGTAAAAGCGCACCAAGTTTGACTTCGAGAGGAGAGTGCTCACGACGAGAAAAGATAACTCCAAAAGTGAAGAAGCCTCTCCGGGAAATGACCGGGGGCGGACTACGAGCTTCGAGAGAAAGGAGAAGAGCTTTGACGATATCCACCGGCAATACGAGATTCATGGAATCCTTCGTAAAGCGGATAATCTCCTTGTCAAAAATCCGGAGGGAGCAGGGAAGAGCTTTTCCGGTTGCGGGACAAAACAAGACAGCTTGAAGAGGACTGTCTAGGTCCAGCGAGCGGCTGGAATCGGCGCGGCGAGAAATAGATGAATTAAAAGCCCGGCTGGCCGCTTCTCGGCAAGAAGCCGCAGCGGAAAAGCGAGGCAGCCACTGGAGCAGATTTCTCGGCTCCGGGAGTCTTTGAAGCGGCGCGATCGCAATCTGCGAGAGAAAGCATCTCAAGCGACGGTCTTTTCAAAGAGAAAAGTTAAGGAGATGCGGGCTAATCTGCTGCGGGGATGCAAGCCCCACATGAATAAAGCCATGTCGGTCCTGGATTTCGCATCCAGGGATCCAAGAAGTTTACGCCCGAGGAAAGCTCTGTGGTAGAGGAGGCCGAACGCCAGGCGAAGCAATGGCTGGACCTGGCGATAAAACTTCAAGAACACGAGCGCGATGGCCTCCAATTCTCCCCCATGTCCTCATTCGGTGCAGAATGGGCAGATGCAAGGGTAACCTTGCATAAGTATTTTAAGAAAACAGAAGAGGTGAGAGTTGCCAGACGAATGTTGGATGCATTCGAACATGAAAGAGACATTTGTATGGCTCCCCTTCACGCTCTCTTTGAACTAGGGTGCCCGGGCTATGTTGAGAATGGTGAGTTTCTCACCCATGAGCGGGTGAAAGAGAATTGGCTGTCCTTTGAGGCAGATACAGCTGAAATCGATAGGCTGGACCGAGCCAATTCAAGAAAGTCGAGTCACCCGAGATGGTGTCCAAGTCTTTGCAAGATCAGCTCCTACTTCCAGGAGCTGGGAAAGAGATACCTCACCATCGACTTGCACACGGTCGCTGCATTCCACGCAGCGTTAGAAGAAGTTGTTGACCGCCGACCCTTCGAAGCAGAAGCCTGGGGCCAAGCCCAGGCCGCATACAAGCGCATCTGCGAGGCAGAAGCCGACGCTGGAGAGCATTCGGAAGGCGAATCCGAGGAGGCGGCTGTCGGAAGTGGATCTGAAGAACAGTTGCCGCGAGGGGAACGGCCAGAGCAGCAGAAGGCAGGGGAAGTAAGTTCCTCTGCACCCAATGGATGAAGGCATGGATTCTTTGCGCCGAGGCGAGCTCGACACCCCGCGAGCCGCCAGAAATGTTGTCACATTTTGCACGGGGTGCAATGTTTTCAATTTTTGTAAGAGAGCTGCTCTTCCCTTTCCCTCTTCCTCTCTTTCCCCTTCCTCTTCTCCCCCTTTCTCTCTCTTCCCTACATTCTCATTCTTCCCTCTTTCTCTTGAGCCCCTCAATCAAATCTCAAAAATGACAGCAGTTGCCCTGAAAAATGGCTAAGTGTCAGGGCGCAATCCGACTTCGCAGCGAAGTCGGAGTGCGCCCTCCAGTTGGAGCGCAGCAGGAGTGCAAAGTGCGCAGTGCGACAGAATCAACCAGAAGAACAAGTGTTCTGGGCGCAACCCGACTTCGCAGCGAAGTCGGGTGCGCCACTTGGGCGCACTTGGTAGCAGGCTGGCAGGAAAAATGACTAAGTCTTGGGCGCAACCCGACTTCGCAGCGAAGTCGGAGTGCGCCCCATTTCCAGGGCGAAGTCCGTACAGCGGTAGAAATCAGCTTTCACCTGTGCGCAACCCGACTTCGCAGCGAAGTCGGAGTGCGCCCTTTGACAGGTGCGCAATGAGGGAATAAACTCAGAAAAGTACCCAAGGCATGAAGGCCTTCCCCCTGCGCTGTTTTTCAACTGCGCAACCCGACGGCGCTCTGATCCTGGGCGAAGTTGGATAAAGCGCCTTTCAAGGCAAGCACGTGTCAAGCGGCATCATCCGACAAGTGTCCAACTTTGGGATCCGAGCCGAGACGTGCCGAGCACAAGGACAAGCATGGGATGCACTACTTATGCCAGCTACCGCCTTTAAAGCTGATTGGAGGTTCTACCTGCTTCAGCTACCCGCATTCCTGCCGATGAGAAGTTCTACCTAACGCGCTGCCACGTATCTGTACAGCCTTCAGGGAGACCATGCCGAGAGTACAGTCCAGCCCGACAGAAGTCAGCATCAGCAGTTCCGCGGCTGCTTTTGTCAGCTAATGTTTGACTGGGACTTTGTGCCCATAAATGTAATCGGGGGGTTCTCAGGCTATAAATAGCCACCACGTTTTCATTGTAAAGTGGTGGAAGGGGAATGTCTGTTAGGGAACCATTGTAGCTGTGCTTCTGCCTTTTAATATAATACATACACTTGGTGCTGTTATACTGTTTTTATTTTGTATGCTGCCTCTCCTTGACATTTCTGCCTTACGTTTTCCTGTGTCATGGCTTGTTGATTCACTTCAGCATTTGGTGGTCAGGTATTCCTGAGGTGCATAAATCAGAGGATATATAGGGCAAACGTTAGTGGCAGTTTTCTGGTTATGTTTTGTGTTATAGTGTTGTTAGTAGTGGTGATTGATGCGTTGCCGTACTGTTAGTTCCTTGGAGGGAATGTCTGTTAGGGAACCATTGTAGCTGTGCTTCTGGCTCTTAATACAAAACATATACCTGACTCTGTTCTACTGATTAGTGACAGCATCCATAGTGGTGTGTTATGGTTATATTGGTGTTAGTAGTGGTGATTGATGCGTTGCCGTACTGTTAGTTCCCCCCACCCAACTCCAATCTAATTTGGAATCCCTTTCTGCATTTTTATCTCTTTCCCTGCACTCTTATCTTGAACCTCAAAACCCCACAGGAAGCCGGCCTTCTCCGGAGATTGGCACGGAAGGCATTCCTTCCTTCCGGCCTTTCAATGTTGGTTTGCGGGTCCTAGGGCGCAATAACAACAAAATCCTTTCCTCATGGCGGATTCGTAACCAACGAAACCAATCCTCACCAATATATACTTCTCTAGCAATCACCCCTCACCCATCGAGAAGTATAGAAATGGGCTCGTGGGTCCCACACGTGCTAACTCAATGAAAAGGGTACATTACAAGTCCACCCTTCCCGGAATTGCTTGCCCACAAGCAATGTAATGTCAAATGTTCAAGTATCTCTAGCCCCTCCCAAGTAGCATCCTTTGTGGGTAGGCCCCTCCAACGGACCAAGTACTCCGTGATGGTTTTGTTCCTCAATCTCTTCTCCCGTGTGTCAATAATGGCATCTAGGTCCAATACAAGTTTCCCTTCATCATCAAGGGGTGGCAGATCAACTGATGGCACAACTTGCTGTCCAAGTGCCTTTTTAAGGCAAGACACATGGAAAACATTGTGAATCTGACTCCCTTGACAATTCCAACTCATAGGCCACCTCACCAACTCTTCTCAATACTCTATAAGGTCCATAGAAGCGAGGTTTGAGCTTTTCAGCCCCACTTTGTTTCATGGAAGTCTGCCTATAAGGTTGCGAGTAGAAAGACCATATCTCCCACCTCAAATGATCTCTCAATGCGGTGTCGATCTGCATAAAAATTTTGCTGATTTTGTGCCTACTGCAAATGGTCTCTAAGTGACCTCAAAATGTCTCTGCTATGCTCCACAAAGTCACCAATTGTTGGTACACGGCTATCAGTGAACACAAAATCAATGAAGGTAGGTGCATCGTATCCATATAGTGCCATAAATGGTGTCATGCCAATGGACATGTGGTAAGTGGTATTATAACAATGCTCTCCAAGGTGCAACCACTTAACCCAAGCTGTTTATTAATCTATGACATAGTTCCCTAAGTACCCTTTGGCCCACTTATTAACTATCTCCGTCTGTCCATCAGTCTAGGGATGATAGTTGATACTAGAAGTGACCTCGATGCCAATCAAATGAAATAACTCCTGCCAAAAGGAGTTGAGGAATCTACTGTCCTTGTCACTAACAATGGTCTTGGGCAAGCCATGTAGCCAAAATATCTCTCTGAAAAACAGGTCAGCCACCTGTGGTGCTTTGAACTCCGTCGATATGGCAAAGAAATGGGCATATTTAGTTAACCGATCCACTAGCACAAAAATGCAATTCTTGCCATGTTTCCCATTTCTAGTTAGGAATGGGCAAAATCCATGGATATACTATGATCTATGATAAAAACCATTTTTAGACGTATGATAAAATCCATGGATATACTTTCCCATTTCTAGTTAGGAATGGGCAAGGGTTGTAGTAAACCTGTTGGGGAAGTGTGCTCTGCTTTATTCTGTTGGCAAGTAGTGCACTCTCTAACATGTCTAAGAACATCCTCCTTGAGGCCCTTCCAAGAGAACCTCTCTCTCAGCTGCCTATAAGTTTTGTAGAAGCCGGGTGGCTATCTATTATTAGGAGGTAAAGTCACTATGCAGGGTTTTAACCAGCAGAGGCTACTGCTAGACGTCCAGGCAACACTGCTAGTGAATTTTATGTGATCCTTTTTATGGTCAGGTTTACTGTTGGTTACGAATCTGCCATGAGGAAAGGATTTGGTATAATGCGCCCCGGATTCGCCCACCAGATTGAAAGGCCGGAAGGAAGGAATGCCTTCCGTGCCAATCTCCGGAGAAGGCCGGCTTCCTGTGGGGTTTTAGTGTTTTAAGCTAAGAGTGCAGGGAAAGAGATAAAAATGCGGAAAGAGAATCCAAATGTGATTGGAGTTGGGTGGGGGGAATAAGCAGCACGACAACGATCAATCACCACTACTAACAACATTCCTATACAAAACACACATTGAAACTACAGCTATCATGCATCCTATGTATCCTCTATCTATGCATTCCAGGAATACTTAATCATCAAATACTGGAGTCCAGAGTTCAAGACAACAAGAAGCAATGAAATAAGAAACATGAGGCAGAAATGACAAGGAGAGGCAGCATACAAAATGAAGACAGTAAGCAGAGCCAAGTATGTATCTTGTATTAGAGGCAAACGCACAGCTACAATGGTTCCCTAGCAGTATATTCCCCTTCCACCCTTTACAATGAAAATGTGGTGGCTATTTATAGCCCCAAGTTCCCCCCGATTACAATCACGGGCACAAAGTCCCAGACTAGACATTAGCTGACACAAGCGGCAGAGGAGCTGCTGATGCTGACCTCTGTCGGGGAGGACCGCACCCGCCAGCATGGTCTCCCTGAAAGCTGTACAGCTACGTGGCAGCGCGTTGGGTGGAACTTCAAATCAGCGGGAATGCGGGTAGTTGTGGCAGATGGCACTTCACATCAGCTTTAATGGTGGCAGTTGGCGTAGATAGTGCGGTCCATGCTTGTCCTTTTCCCGGTCATGTCTTGGCTCGAATCCCGAGGTTGGACACTTGTCGGATGCTGATGAGTGACACATGGCTGCCTTGAAAGGCAGTTTATCCAACTTCGCCCAGGATCAGAGCGCTGTCGGGTTGCGCAGGTGGAAAACAACGAGTTGGGGAGGCCTCCGTGCCTTAGTCAATTTTCTCTGGTTTACTTGCCCAACTGCGCACCGGTCAGAGGGCGCACCCCGACTTCGCTGCGAAGTCGGGTTGCGCACCGGTACTTTGCTGTCTTCTCCGTCGTTCAGGGGGGGGGGCCGGGCCCCCCCCCCCCCGGCCGGCCCCCCCCCCCCCCCCCCCCCCCCCCCCCCCCCCGGGGGGGAGCGGGGGGGGCCGGGGGGCCCCCCGGGGCGGGGGGCCGGGGAACTGCAAGGAAGAGGGAGAAAGGGAGAAATGGAGAAGGGGAAAAAAGGAGGAGGGAAGGGAAAGAGCAATCACTTACGTAAACCGAAAACATGGCACCCCGTGCAAAATGTGGCAACATTCCTGGCGGCTCGCGGGGTGTCGAGCTCGCCTCGACGCAAAGAACCATGCCTTCATCCTTTGGGTGCAGAGGAACTTCCTTCCCCTGCTTTCCGCTACTCTGACCGCTTCCTTCCGGGTAACTGCTCTTCTTCAGGATCACTTCCGGCAGTTGCCTCTTCGGTTTCTCCTTTTGAATCTGAATGCTCTCCACTGTCAGCCTCCCACTCGCGGATGCGTTCGTATGCAGCCTTGGCTTGGTCCTGCATCGTCGCTTGGAAGGGCCCGAGGTCGCTGACCTCTTTTAATGCTGCGTGGAATGCAGCAATTGCGTGCAGGTCGATGGTGTTATATCTTTTTCCCAACTCCTTTAGGGAGGAGTTGATTTTGCAGTATTTCGACACCATCTGGGTGACCTGAGCTTCCTGAATCGGCTCTGCCCAGCTATCAATTTCTGCTGTGTCTGCCTCGAAAGACAGCCAATTCTGCTTTACCTGCTCAAGGGTCAGAAACTCGCCATCCTTGACGTAGCTCGGGCACCCGTGCTCGGACAGAGTGTGAAAGGGGGCCAGGCAAATGTTCCTTTCATGTTCTAGTGCGTCCAGCGTCTTTCTGGCAGCCCTTATCTTCTCTGTCTTCTTGAAGTAAATATGCAAGGTTACCCTTGCATCTGCCCATTCTGAGGCAAGTTGGGACATAGGAGGAAATTGGAGGCCCTTGCGCTCAAACTGCTCAAGTCTCATAGCCAGGTCCAGCCATTGCCTCGCCTGGTGTTCGGCCTCCTCTACCACAGGCTTTCCCTGGGCAGATACTTCTTCGATCCTGGACACGAAATCCAGGACTGATAAGGACTTAACAAGGTTGGGCTTGCAACCCTGCAGCAGACTAGCCCGCATCTCCTTAACTTTGCTCTTTGAAAAGGCCGCCGCTTGTGATGTTTTCTCCGCAAGCTGCGAATGCGCTTGTTTCAGCGAATCCTGAAGCTGTGAAACCTGCTCCATGCCGCTCTTTTCTCCTCTCGACAGCTGCTCGGTCGTCTGCTTCTGCGCCGCGGCCTCCCCGCCGAGAGGCGGCCAGCCGGGCCTTAAGCTCCTCTATCTCCCCGTCGCGCAGATCCCACTACGCGATGGCCCTAGCCAGGTCCTCCTCTAGCTGCCTTGTGTTATTCTGCAGCTGAAACAGCGCCTCCTGGGTCTCAAGATGCTTGACAAGGAGATTGTCTGTCCTACGACGAATACCATGGATTTCGTATTCCTCGTTGATATCATCAAAGCTTTTCTCCTTCCTTCGATGCTCGTAGTCTGCCTCGGTCATCTCCCGGAGAGGCTTCTTTACTTTCGGGATTAATTTCTCAGTTGTCAGCACTCTCCTGTCTAGGTCGAACTTGGTGCGTTTTACCGGGGCAGCTATCTCTTCGGCTCTCCTTCGTTTCACGCCCTGGAGAAAGGAGGCGGAGCATCCTGAGGCCTTTGCTGCCAAAGGCCGGTCATCGCCGCCTGCGGTTCGCCCATGAAGTCCAGGTTCTCCAACATTGGATCTTGCTGCGGCATTTTCCCCGCAAACAGCGACGCGGGAGGTATTCCGAAGGAGTGGCCGCTTTGAGGGCGACCGGGTCCTAGGGGAAGCGGGCGGCTGAGTGGATGGTGCTGGTAGGGTTTTAAACGGCTGGGGTGAGGAGCGCGGCGGTGAAGGAGCAGCTTCAACACTAGCTGCGGGTGAGGGTTCTAGGGTTTGGCTCAGTGACTGGAAGGCGTTAGGATCCTGAGCAAACTGGTCAAAGGAATGTGGGCCGCTAGAGGGCTGGGTAGCTTGGGAAGAGGAAGACGCGGCTACGGCTTGCCCTGATGAAATGGGAGATGGAGCTTTGGCAGGGCCGACTGGGACTTGGGGAAGAGGTGCAGTGGACGTACCTGCGGGCTCCGCCTGAGCCGCTGTTGGAGGGACGCTTGCAGCCCGAGTGTCTGCCTCTGGTTCAGGGCTGTCCAAGGAGACAATCTCTGGCGCTGCTGCCCCCGTTTGTGCCGTGGCTGTCTGCTGTACCGGCTCCTTAGGCCGTTTGGCCCTTTCAACTCTCTTCCTCTTCTTTTCTTCTGGCGCTGTGGCTGGTCCAGAGGAAGGAGATAAGGTCGGGGCGGCAGGCGTTGACGTTCCCACGGTAAACTTGTACCTGGGTCTGGCTGGAAGGATGCCCGCCGTAGCCGGTCTGCTAGCTGGCAGCGCAGGCACTTTTTCTGCTTGAGGGGCCACCTCAGGGGTTGACTTCTCTGAACCTTGCGCCTTTTCGGGCACTGCCTCGGAAGCTACAGGCTGCATCGGGCCCACTTGACTGCTCGCCGGAGTTGCGCTGGAAGTCGCCGGAGTTGACGATTGCTGGGATGAAGGCCTCCTTGTATATCTTTTTCTTGCGCCTCGGGGAACGCAATTTCGAAATTCGAAAGGTCGCCACGTGTCAGCATATTGGTCATATAGCGCCGAAAACTCATCATCAACGGCCAGATTCCTCCGGTTGGATTTATCGTGCTGCGTGCGACACCTCATCTTCCAAAGATTCAATGATTTTGTCTTTATGGCCGCTGAGGGGCGCCACCTTGGCGAGGAATTTCTTGAAGCCCGCGGATTCCAACCGGTGATCTGGGTTCCGCTCCGGATCGTACGCTACCTCCTCGCAGTAGAACTCATGCCATGGAGGCCACGATTGCATTTGTTCGATGTGCCATTCTAGGTCTGCGCCGTTCTGTTTCTTCTTTCCTGCATGATCTCCGCTCGGGGGCAGATGTGCGTGAACTTACCCCTGACCCCATCTGGGTCGTATTTCCATCGCTGCGGCAGCATTATCAGGCCCATGTCGATGAGTTCCCGCTCGAGGTAGACGTGTTGTCCGATCTCGTAAACTTGGGTATTCGCCCAGGTGATGGGATACCGAAAGATATGGCCTTTCTTTTTGCCTTGGCCGAACTCTTCTTCAACATAGTCCATCTGCCGCGCAATTTCCATCCCGAACTGGTGGTCAGTGCGGAAGTAGGGCAGCAGGAACGGCTTCCCCTTGAATCCGTAGATTCTAACTATGATGCCTTGAGTCAACTGGAAGGTGTCCCCGTACTCATTCTTCCACGGGTATTTTGTCATGACTTCCGTGGGCGAGACGCCTTACGGTTGAACAACCCCATGACCATGCACAAAAATTTAAGATTAAATTCATAGAACGAGCCTTTTCTGTATAGAATCTCGGTCCATTCGTACACGGGCAGCGACTCTCCTTTTTCGTTTACTTTCTTCAAGTCAGGAACGTTCATCCGGTAGTGCATGTGATACAGGCACAGCCATGCGAGGAAGGAGCAAAACCGGAAATCCGTTGATTGCTTCTGTTGCAGCCTAACCAGACTTGAATGTATTGCATACGCCAGCCAGTCCGCCCAGTCGAAGAAAATAGGGCGCTTTCCACTCTTTTGCGCTGTAGAGTCGTAAAATTCTCCGTGCAGGAGACATTCTGCCAGCGCCAGCTGGTACGGCCGTACCACTTTGTCAGAGTCGCAGCCGAGGACCCACGCCAGGATGATGTAGATATATTTATTTTCAAATCTATCCAGGGGTATGGGGCCAGTCGGCCACTGTCCGGCCGCCAGCGGAGTCTTCAGCTCCGAGTCGAGGAATTCTCTCATCCGCCTTGTCTGCGTAAATCTGCCAGTCTGTTCATCAAGATTCACCCTTCTGATAATCGCGCCGGGTTCATACTGGAGCCCTGGGGCGAACGCTGGCTGGACGCTCTCCCGGAAAAGTGTGAACAACACTTTTCCCTTGTTGTCGCAGACTTGCCGGGCAGCCGGTTTGTAATATTCTACAATTGCTTCAATCAGCTCCGGGCACTGGTGGGTAGGAGGGCACAAGAACCAATACAGGTTTGATTTATATGCAGCCCCGACATGGTGCGAGGGCGAAACCTTGTCTGCCCACTTTGCGATATTCAGCCGCAGCTTGGTGAGGCTGATGGAGAAAGAGCCGTCCTTGTACCCGGCCAGGTGATTAACTGGTGGCGGCGGAATTTGCCCAACTACGCGCCTCTTTGTCCGGGTCTTTCTTTTCTGGTCCTGCGGCGCTTCGCTCTCATGAGCGCTTGACTCTGGTGATTCCTCAGCTTCGCGCCGCTCTTCACTGGATTGCGCCTGTACGGGCGCTTTTCCCTTGTCCATCCTTTCTGAAACAGCAGAGGCGGGAATTACGGCTTCTGAATTGTCAGCTCTGCGTTTTGCAACTCGAGGAGTCACTTGAACGATTTGAATTTTCTGAGTACGCCAGGGCCCTTTTTCTAGGCAACGACTGCAACATTAATGGCGCGAGGGAGGGAGTTAGGGCGGTTAACTTGGAGTTGGTGGAGGCGTTATGATTTTTTGGCGGCTGTGCATGGGTTTATTTTTGAAAAGTGCACCCTAGTAGCCGTTGGTCCAAACACACCTTGCTTTTTTAATGCATCGTTCTTGAAAGCTGTGCAATCATTAAACCTTCCTTGGACGTCGTGCCATTGCTGACGTCATCGCCGCCGTCTGGGCACACTTTACAAGGGAGAATTTCTGGCCCATTGACCCAACTTCGCCCTGTGCCGTACTGCGCCCTGGGCCCACACTTAGAATTTTTCACGTTTTCCGTGGTGGGTTATTCAGGCTGCGTCCAAAATTCAGGGCGCACTCGGACTTCGCCCGAAAAATGGGCGCAATCCGACTTCGCCCGTTTGCTTGCGCGCTCCGTCCGATTGACACTTAGCCGTTCCCGCGACGTCCCAGGTGCGCCCAAAAATGGAGCGCACCGACTTCGCCCTTAAAATGGGCGCAATCCGACTTCGTCCAGATTTGCTTGCGCAGTCTGACACTTAGCCGTTTTTTGCTGCCTGTTTCCCAACTGCGCTCTTCAGACGGTGCGCAGCCCGACTTCGCTGCGAAGTCGGGTTGCGCACCCAGACTTAGTCATTTTTGCTCCTTTTTCAGCTGCCTTCTTCCGAACTTCGCACTGTTCAAGGAGCGCCACCCGACTTCGCTGCGAAGTCGGGGTTTGCCTTAAGTCTTACTTGGGCTCTTTGAAAAATAAAAAACTGAATGCTGAAATATATACATTCTGAAAACTAAAAATGCAGAAGGGAAATCTGTACAAGGAAGGACCCATTTGGGTGCCTTCAGTGGCGGTAAATTTTTAGGTGGAACCCATTGACGGGAATGGGGAGAAGCTGTCCCTCCATATCCCGGAGTACGAATGCATTAAACTGATTTACCCGGCAATCTGATAAGGGCCCTCCCAGAGGGCATCAAACTTGCCGTGGTTGCCCGGCTTTGCCTTCAGCGAGTCCCACTTCAGCACTAGGTCCCCGATTTTGAAAACTCGGGCGGTGGCGCCTTTTGCAAACCAGCCTTGGGTTGCTTCGAACATGTTTGGTGAAGGCCCGGTATGCTTTTTCTCTCGTCTTCCTCTAACTGCAGCAATTGACACAGTTTGGCGTCCACCGGATCCCCGTTGCCTCTCTCTTCGTCCAACATCCAGAGAGCGGGAATTTCTATGTGGGTTGGCAGGACTGCCTCCTTGCCGTATACGAGCGCATAGGGGGATGTCTTAATGGACTTTTTGAATGATATCCTATCCGCCCACAGCGCCCGATCCAGGAGTAGGTGCCAAGTCCTCTTGTTCTTTTCTACTGTCTTTCTGATGATCTTCAGTAGGTTCTTGTTGGTGGACTCGGCAAGACCGTTCCCCTGCGGGTAGTAATTGGAAGACATTTTGTGATAAATGCCGTATTTGCCGGTGTACTCCGTGAGTACCGCGCTTGTGAACCCCGGACCATTGTCCGTCACTATTGACTCTGGGACCCCGAAACGGGTGATGAGGCTCTCGAGGAACCCGATGACCGTCTCCTGGTCCGCATTCTTGGTGGGGATCGCCTCTGCCCACCGGGTGAAGTAGTCGGTGGCGGTAAGAATGAACTTGTGCCCTGCTGCAGAGTTCGGCGTAATAACCCCAATGAAGTCCAGACCCCATTGCTGAAACGGAGTCTCGGCTTGGATCGGTTGAAGGGGCAGGGGTGCTTTTCTGTTTCTGCCAGCAAATCTCTGACATTGATCACATTTTGTACAGACTGCGTGCGCGTCTGTAAAGAGAGTGGGCCAATAGTACCCACTTGATTATTTTCAAGGCCGTAGGCCTTGCAGAATGGTGACCCCAAGCCATCCCGGAGTGGAATTCTCCGAGGACCCTGGGCTGGTCGGTTTTCTTGACGCACCGCAACAGGATGCCGTCAATGTTTTTGAAGTAAAGCCCCTCGGGGCGAAGAGTGTATTTCAGTGCACCTAGCCGAAACCTCCTTCTTTGTGAGGCGTTCAGGTGGTCTGGACATCTCCCGTGCAGTAAATACTTCACCAGGTCATCTCGTCCGACCACTCTCCTCGGGTAAGGAGTTGGCTAGGTTGGTGGTTGCCGTCGGATCCTCCCACTTACAGCAGAAATCTCGGCCGCCGCGCTTCGGGCCAGCTCCCGGCACAAGGCTCGGCCTCTGATAAGCTTGGTTGGCCGCACTTCGATGTCGAACTCCTGGATTTTAGCAATCCATCCCGCTCTCTTGTGACCCGGCTCCCCTTGTATGATGAAGCTTCGGACGTCCGGGTGTATCACAAAGACAGTTGTCCGGCTCTGGGAGACGAAGTGCCTGAACTTTCGGAGAGACTTCATGACCGCGTGAACTCCGCCGCTCTATAAAGTTGTACTTTTCTTCGTGCGGCTGAATCACTTGGCTCAAGAACGCTATGGGGCGCTCTTCGCCATCGTCTCCCTTCTGGGTCAGGACTGCGGCGTAACTCTCGGGTTCTCCCACCGCGTACAGGATGAAGTCCTTGGAGTAGTCCGGGTTTATCAACACCGGAGCTTGTGCAATGCGGGCCTTGATCTCCTCGAAGGCCTGCCTCCTCTCATCAGTCCATAAGAATTCAGCGTTCTTTTTCAGCAGCTCGGCCATGGGCTTGATTACCTGTGCGAAGTCCGGTATGAACTTCCGCACGAAGTTGATTTGGCCGAAGAAGGACTGTAGCCCCTTCTTGTCAACTGGAGCGGGCAAACGGAGGAGGGCTTCTGCTCTATCGTGGTCCACGGCTAGGCCTTTCTCAGAGATGACATGCCCCAAGAGCTTACCTTCTTTTACCGCGAAGACAGATTTCTTCGGGTTTATGGAAATGCCGAATTCACGACATCTCTCAAATATTTGCCGCAAGTGGGGAACATGGTCCTCTCTCTTGTGAGAGAATACAGTCATGTCATCCAAGTAGATGACAATGATCTTGTTGAGCAGCTCTCGGAAGGCCAGGTCCATGGCTCTCTGGAATGTGGCGCCAGCATTGGATAGGCCGAAAGGCATGCGCTGATAGGCGAACGTTCCCCATTTGGTGGTGAACGCTGTCTTATGCTGGTCCTCGTCCTTGACCCAGATCTGGTTGTACCCGTAAAAGCCATCTAGGAGGGAGAATCTTTGCGCTCCAAAGCAACTATGTGGAGGATCTGGTCAATCTAGGGAAGCGGATAATGGTCCTTGAGGGAGGCCTGATTCAGATTTCTGAAGTCCACACAGAGACGAATGTCTCCGTTCTTCTTCCTCACGGGAACCAAGTTCGCAACCCAGGATGAATGCTTGATGGGGTAGATGATCTTGGCTTCCAGCATCTTCAGGAGCTCGGCCTTCATCATGGCTTCGATCTTCGGATTTACAGCCCTCTGCTTCTGCCGGAATGGCTTGGCACCATCTTCTAGCTCAATGGTATGCTGGATTATATTTTTGTCATACCCCTTCAAGTCCTGGTAGCACCAGGCTACTATGTCGTGGAACTCTCGGCACAATGTTCTGATCTGCTCGAGTTCCTCTGTGGTGCAGTTTGTCCCGACCTTAATTGTTTTTCCAGGTTCAAGCTCCAGGTCGGCGTACTGCTTCGGGTCTACTTTGATCCGGTGCGATATTGCTCTGTCATTCTGATCAAATAGACTCTCAAGTGTAATCAGTCCTTTTGGGACATGATTATTTTTTAGCTGTATCAACCCCTCATATTGCTCGTCATCGTGGTCTCTACCTTCGATTGAACACGCTTCGTTAACCAAAAATGTGACGATCTCCTCGTCACAGTCAAACACCTGCCAATGGGTGTCTTTATCAGGCACAGAAGGCCTGTAAATGGTACGAACCGGCTTCGGCTTCTGGACAGTGTCATCAGCCGGAACGTACCTGGCTCCAACAGACGCCAGAATGTCAGCATGCTTGTTTTTCTCACGTGATATAGCCTTGACATTCAATGAGTCGAACGACTCCATCAGGTCCCACACCCGATTACGGTACGCCTTGAGGTAGTGCTTCTTGGAGGCGCACTTGTTCGTAATCTGGTTGCACACCAGCTCCGAATCGCCAAAGATCTGCAGGTGCTTAATCCCCAGCCTCTCTGCTTTTCGCAAACCCAAGCACAGGGCTTCGTACTCCGCCGCGTTGTTGGTACAGCTCCAAGCCAGCCTGTAGGTGTAGTCCTTCTGGATCCCGGTCGGAGAAACCAAAAGTACACCTGCACCGGCGCCATTTTTGCATCGTGCGCCGTCAAAGAAAAGCTTCCACAGCTTTTCTGGTGCAGGTCCCACTTCTCTTTTGGCCGACTTGTCAAGCCTCTCAGGCTGGATGACAGTGTAGCAGCCTTGCTCGGTCTCGATCACGGCGTTGAAGTCCCGCAAGGAGAATTCATCTTCTACTTGCAGCAGCTCGAGAGCTTGCTCCGTCATATCCACCACCACCAGTTCTTCCTCCGTCAGCTGAACCATGCAGTCCTGCGACTCTTCTCCGGGTATCTTCTCTACTAAGAAAGTGGAAGGCTTCTCGTTGTAGATCTTCAGTCTCCTTCCTTTGAAGGGCACTTCCATGTGTGAGTAGTCTAGAGACAGATACCCACCCAACTTTGCAGTGAACTCCCTGGAGAGACACATGCCGAAGTAGGGTTCCAAGTCGACAACCACGACCTCTTGAATGACCACGATGTCGAGAGCTTTGTGCAGCCGAATAGGGATGTCTTTAATGACACCGACTGTCTTGACAGGGGTGCCGTCCAGTTGCAAGACGCCTTGGCTGCTCCTTGTATACTCCATCCCGATCTCGTCGCAGACGGCTCTCGGCATTACGGTCGTGGAAGCACCAGAGTCCACCATACAGTTGTGCACTATGTACCCTTGCATCCGTAATGACAGATAGAAGGGAGGTGGTCTGTTCTTCCCAGTGGCTGAGACTGTCAGAGGTTGCACCAGAACAGCAGGCTGTATCTGCTTGCCATTCTTCATGCTTTTCAGAGATTCCTGCAGCAGATCAACTTGGCCTGGGAGCGTAAGAGCATCATACATGCTGATCCTTGCGGGGTCCTCTTCAGCTCGTCTACTATGCCGTAGCCCGAGGTGCTAGCTCCTTCCGCTTCTTTTGCCGGTTCGTACTTCGTCCGGCACCGCCGAGTGGCCTCAACTCTCTCGTCTCTTGGTCGAGACGGATATCTCGCCTTCTCCCCGAGCTTGTTCTTTGGTTTCAGCTGGAGGCTGAGCAGCGGGAGCTTTAGCCGGGGGAGCTTTCGCTACGGGAGGCTTGACTGCGGGAGTCTTCTCTTTGGCTGTGTAAGGCCACAGCCTCTTGTCAGGTGGTAGCCCAGCAGGTTGCGCCTTATCTCTTCGGGCGTATACCTTCAAGGGCTTTGCAGCGGCTTCAGCAGACTTTCTGTCTTCCTTGGCAGGAGGCGGCAACAGATCTTCCTCTGGGACGGCAAAGTTGCCTTCGTCGTCCAGGATCATGTAGAGTTCTTCGTCCTCTATGGCGCTGCCGGCCAAGGTCTGGAGGTAGTGTTGGTGCAGTGTGCAGTCATCCTCCGAATGCGGGTCATTGCACGTAGTGCACCAGTTGACCTGGTCAGAAGTACCAGGTTGGTCCTCGATGGCAGCATTTCTCGGAGGGGGCGCCTCGATCTCGCCGTTCGGGGCTTGATCTTTGTCGCTGCCGGGGCGGATATGACCTCCTTGGAACAAGGTCCATCTCGGGCCTCGTTTCTTCTTTAGAATGGTCATGTCGTTGGACATGGTGTGATATCCAGAGGCCAGAGCCCGTACCTCCTGGAGGATTTTATTCTGAATATCATTGTCAGGAGGCGGCAACTGAGCCGGAGGAGGTAATGCAGCCAATGGAGGAGGTGTAGAATATTGTGCATACTGCGGGGGAGCCGGGAGTGCCGGATAATGCGGGAGGAGGAGGCGGATAGTGAATTTGTGGTGGGCCGTAAGGGTTTACGACCGGCGCCGGGTTCCATTGTTGCTGGGGTTGTTGTCCCGAAGTGGACGGCATTGTACCGAAAGCTGATGGGTACTGGGACTGTGGAAAGTCTGGGTAAATGGGTGGTTGTACCCTGTGCAGGAGTCTGCCTATGGAAATGATATCCATTTCAGCTTGCTGGGCAGCCTCGTACAGAGCAGGGAATGAGTCTATTCTGGCTATCTTCAGTAGGCAAATATCTGAGTTGAAGGACCTCAGGTAGTAGTGTGCAGCCTGACTTGCTGAAGGTCGGAGTTCGCGAGGTACTCGTTTCCAAGACCTCGCAAACCTGATGTTGAAGTCCGACACCTCCTCTTGGGGGTGTCGCTGGATGCTTTGGAATTGATGCAACAAAGAAGAGGGATCAGCAGACTCGTTGCATCCTTTCACGAGCCTACCAGCCAATTGTCGCCACCCCGTGATAGATCCCTCTGGCAGTGATCTCCACCAGTAGAGAAGCTTTCCCCTTAGGGAAAGGGCCAGCAGACGGGTCTTCACACCTTCGTCAGTGATGGAATGTAGCGCAGCCAGGGCCAGAATGTCCTGGATGTGTTCGTACGCCGTCTTGCCGTAGCCGTCATACGTAGGGATAGACTTTAAGGCAGCGGGGGGCACAACTTGTTGTCCGACTAGGGCCAAGGGCCCCGTAGAGTCCACCGCCGGGAAGAGGTCATCATCATTCTGCTGGGCAGCCATGTCTTCTTCTCCTCCGGTAGTGTACTCAGTATCGGAACTGTCCGAGGATGTAGATTGCTCTTCACCTCGGCCTCTTCAATTTCAGCTCAGGTTCTTCTTCGCGAGCTTGGTGATCAGCCAGCCTGACGCGCTCTCCCGGAGCGTCAATGTCGATTTCGTAGAAGTCAGGCGGGTTTCCCGGATTCCTTGCTCGCCACCTTCTTGTTTGCATGAAGGCGTTAGGACCGGTCTTTACGGACTCAGAGAATATTCAGGTACGTGCAGAGTCGCCAGGTGCTCTGATTTTTAACAAGGAATGAAGCGAACACCCGTGCTTCGATTCTGTTTGGGGGTGGGAAACTACCATGTCCCACCGGGCGTGCCAGAGAAACTGTTGGTTACGAATCTGCCATGAGGAAAGGATTTGGTATAATGCGCCCGAGATTCGCCCACTAGATTGAAAGGCCGGAAGGAAGGAATGCCTTCCGTGCCAATCTCCGGAGAAGGCCGGCTTCCTGTGGGGTTTTAGTGTTTAAGATAAGAGTGCAGGGAAAGAGATAAAAATGCGGAAAGAGAATCCAAATGTGATTGGAGTTGGGTGGGGGGAATAAGCAGCACGACAACGATCAATCACCACTACTAACAACATTCCTATACAAAACACACATTGAAACTACAACTATCATTCATCCTATGTATCCTCTATCTATGCATTCCAGGAATACTTAATCATCAAATACTGGAGTCCAGAGTTCAGTACAACAATAAGCAATGAAATAAGAAACATGAGGCAGAAATGACAAGGAGAGGCAGCATACAAAATGAAGACAGTAAGTGGAGCCAAGTATGTATCTTGTATTAGAGGCAAACGCACAGCTACAATGGTTCCCTAGCAGTATATTCCCCTTCCCCCTTTACAATGAAAATGTGGTGGCTATTTATAGCCCCAGTTCCCCCCGATTACAATCACGGGCACAAAGTCCCAGACTAGACATTAGCTGACAAAAGCGGCAGAGGAGCTGCTGATGCTGACTTCTGTCGGCGAGGACTGTACCTGCAGCATGGTCTCCCTGAAAGCTGTACAGCTACGTGGCAGCGCGTTGGGTGGAACTTCAAATCAGCGGGAATGCGGGTAGTTGTGGCAGATGGCACTTCACATCAGCTTTAATGGTGGCAGCTGGCGTAGATAGTGCGGTCCATGCTTGTCCTTTTCCCGGTCATGTCTTGGCTCGAATCCCGAGGTTGGACACTTGTCGGATGCTGATGAGTGACACATGGCTGCCTTGAAAGGCGCTTTATCCAACTTCGCCCAGGATCAGAGCGCTCGTCGGGTTGCGCAGTGGAAAACAACGCAGCTTGGGGAGGCCTCCGTGCCTTAGTCAATTTCTCGGGCTTACTTGCCCAATCGCAAGCACCGGTCGAGGGCGCAGCCCGACTTCGCTACGAAGTCGGGTTGCGCACCGGCACTTTGCTGTCTTCTCTGCTGTTCGGATCGCGCACCAAGAGGGGCGCACCCCGACTTCGCTGCGAAGTCGGGTTGCGCCCAACACTTAGCTGATTTTCTGCCATACTGCTTCCCAAGTGCGCCCAGGAAGAAGGGCGCACCCCGACTTCGCTCAGTCGGGTTGCGCCCGACACTTAGTCAATTTCGCTCTTTCTGTCTCTCGCACTTCGCATTCCCTATCGCGCTCCAACCGGAGGGCGCACCCGACTTCGCTGCGAAGTCGGGTTGCGCCCTGACACTTAGTCATTTTCAGGGAACACTTGCTGGAAACTTTACTGGGGGAAGTTCAAGGGGAAGAGGGAGGAATGAAACTGCAAGGAAGAGGGAGAAAGGGAGAAATGGAGAAGGGGGAAAAGAGGAGGAGGAGGGAAGGGAAAGAGCAGTTCACTTACAGAAACTGAAAACATGGCACCCCGTGCAAAATGTGGCAACATTTACATGATAAAAGGAAATTTCCTTTGGTGAAATGGAGCAAGGTGTGTGATGATAAAACTAGGGGAGGTCTTGGTTTAAGAGTTCTTACAGATGCAAACTTAGCTCTTAGGGGAAAAGTAATCTGGAGATTGTACAAAGAGAGTCAAAGACAATGGGCAAGAATTCTTCTAAGTATGTTGATCCCAATGACCCAAGTTTAATATTTACTGCATTCTCTCTACCAAATGGTTCTGCTCTTTGGAATGGTTTAAAAAATCTATTGATCTTATGATTAAAGGTTTAATATGGGTGGTGGGAACTGGAGAAAAAAATTCTATTTGGATGGATACTTGGTGTGATAAAAAACCACTCAATTTAGATCCAATTTTGAAACCTTGGATGAGATTGCTTCAAGATAAATATGGTGATAGGGTTTCAAACATTTTGTACAAGGATCAGGAAGGAAGATACAAATGGAAAGAAGATTTTTTTACAAGTATACAAGACATTGATGCTAGGAGGCAATTGAGTAGAAAGATAACAACTGTGATTATTCCGAGGGGAGCCAAGGATAAATTGATTTGGGAGTTGAATAGCTCAAGAGAATACACAACAAGAAGTGGATATAATGTACAACACCAACAAAATAATAATATCACTAGAATATGGAGAGATATTTGGGATAGCCCAAGCATTCCTAAAGTCAAAATGTTTGTTTGGCTAGTAGGTCATAGAAGAATTTTATCCTAGGATAACCTTATGAAAAGGGGTTTTCATGGCCCCTCTCAATGTGTTCTTTGTAAAAAGGAGGAGGAGAGTATAGACCATCTCTTGGGACATTGCTCAATAGTCTGGAATCTATGGCAATGGATTCTTAATATGTTTGGTAAATGCATGGTGATGAATAGCAGAATTGAAGATTGGTTAAAGCAATGGCAGAGCACTTATAAAAGTGAGGCTTTACAGACAATATGGGATATATCAAAAGATACAATACTTTGGACTATATGGCTAGAAAGGAATAGAAGAATATTTAAAGGAAAGGAAAGTAAGTTTAGAGGTAATGAAAAGGAAGATATGTTTAGCCATAGAGGAGTCTAAACCAACCCTATCAACTCACCCAATCCCTAATCTGGAAGGAGAGAGCCTTGATAGATGGAGTCAAGTCATTAAATGGAATTATGATGTTGGGTACAAGAGAAGCAAAAAGAAGGCAAAGAATATAAAGTGGAAACCACCAGATGTGGAGTGGGTTAAATTGAATTTTGATGGAGCATCTAAAGGAAATCCAGGACCAGCAGAGGAGGAGGAATAATTAGAAATAATAGAGGAGAGATTTTGTCTCATTACGCTTTCAATAGTGGATTTAAGACAAATAATGAAGTTGAAGCTTGGGCGGCTTTAGAAGGGTTAAAAATATGTAAACAAATGAAATGGAACAGAGTATGGATGGAAGGTGATTCTCTCATAGTAATAAATGCAATTTTGAGGAAAGCAAAGGCTCCATGGAACATACAAGAGATAATTGTGGAAATTCAAGATCTTGCTAAAGAGTTTGAAGAAATCAGGTTTACACATACATTAAGGGAAGGAAACAAATGTGCAGATAGGCTAGCCAATAGAGGGGTTTTGATTGAGGATCGTGAAGTTAAATTCTCCTTTCCATGGTTAGAGGAAGTAGTAAGTTTAGTTGAAGCTGACAAGAAAATGTTGATTGCCTGAATCAATTAATGATTAAGATTTACTTTAATGTTTTCCATTGGTAATATCTACTTTATTTTGTAACAATAATGTGTTTTCATATAAACTATTTATTATAATTTTTGTGGTTGCACTTGTGTTTCAGGAAGGAAACTAGCAATCCAGATTTGGTAAAGTGGACTATGATAGTGCGATGTTTTGGAAATATTACTCTACTAAGATGCAATGCATAGATAGTAGAGGTGAAGTTTTGGTATTGTGAAGGCTGCTATAGAAAAATGTCAAGAAGGATGCTAAATTTTGGAATATTTGTATTCATACAAAAAATTGAAAAGATCCAAAAAATGAAAATCAAGAATTCAGACATTTTATGTAAAATGATGTAGGTTTCTAGCTATAGCATCTCAATTGAGATGAGAAGTGTATCTATTTGTAAACTCTCAAGCTCTAAAGAAGAGAGTTGTAATTTGTCAAGGGTGGGGGACCCGAGTACAACCCCTTATTATCTAGCCAAAAAAAAATATTTTAATATCTATTAAATAACAATATCCAATATGATACAATATAATCAACATTTTAATTTTGATATTTCACATGAAGTCAAGACATAAAATATAGAATATTTTCATTTTTTTTAATTAAATTAAATATAAATAAAATAAATGTATAATCTATTCATAAAAATTAACACTTTTAAACTTTTATGAATTATATAAATATAATTTATATTAAATAAATTGTAAATTAGAAAATAATTTTTTTTGTTATGTACAATTATAAATACTTACACTGTGATAGAAAATAAAATTTTGACTAATATTGATGTTATAAAATATTTAATTAATGTGAAAAATGAGTATTCCAAAAAATAATAATTTATAATCATTTAAAAAATATATAGTTGATATTAAATAGAATATTATGGAAAGTAAAGTTGGTTTTTCGCAGGACTGCCGAACTCGTTTCGGCCATATCTCACTCATCCGGACTCGGATTGAGCTGAAATTTTGAGGGTAGATGCCTGAAAAACCCTAGAACGTCTCCACCAATTTTCATATCATTTGGAGCAACACAGATCCTAGCGCATCCCTATGTGTGAACGAGATATTTGGCAAGCGGCTATGCGAGGGTTTCATCTGGGTTGAGTGCAAGCAGCTCCAGAGGTTGGTTTTTAGGGCCTTCGGGCCCTAGCGGCCAATATTTTTGTGGTTTATGCTCAATATTTTAGCAGGAAATGTTGCAGGGGATCCAAGATGGGTTAGAAATTTGTCTTTCAACAGATCATACCGTGAACTTGAGTGACAACGGCTTCCAATTTGCTGCACAAAAGAAAAGTGAAAACCATACCTTTACATGACGTCTAGGGCAAGGATTAAAGAGATCACGAAACAAGTTTCAAGCAGCTTGATCAAAAAATGGCTCATATCTCAAGTGAATCTGGTGCTAAGGTGCACCCACAAAATAATTCTACCATGAAAACCCCTGTCAAGGGTAAGAATTTCGAAGACTCAGTCCCAAAAATGAATTTTAGGGATGCCCTTCGTGGTGGACAGCCTCAGCCCAATGCTAATATCAATCTTAGGGCTTCCCATAAACCTCTAAGAATGCCTAAGATTGATCCCAGGAAAACGGAGTCAGGATGTCTTAAAGCAACTGATGGAACTCCTATTGTTAAGCTTGATATGGGTAACATTCAGACCGGCATTGAAGATTTGGAAAAAAGAGGACTAATTTGTCGGTTCGTGGGTTTTCGTCCGAGTCTATCTCCTTTCAAAGTCTGGGCTGCAAAAAGCTGGAAAACTAAAGGTGAGTTACAAATCTCTATTTATCCAAATGGTTATTTTCTTGTTTTATTTGCTAATAATGAAGATAGAGAGAAAACTTTTCAAGGGGGTCCTTGGTTTTTTGGAAGGGCAGGGCTTTTCATGAAGCCCTGGCATACTAAATTTAAAGCCGAAGAAGAGATGCCTTCTATAGCTCCCGTGTGGGTTAGACTCTTTGGCCTCCCTATTGAATTTTGGAATCCTACTATTTTTTCTTCAATTGGAAACTCTTTAGGAACTTTTATGATGACTCGCTGATTGTACTCAAAATTTTGAACATATTATTTATGCTCGGATTTGTGTTTTAATGGATTTTGACAAACCCCTACCTAAAAAGATCACATTACAATTTGGGGAAGACACTTGGGAGCAAGTAGTGGACTATGAGAACATTCCTTTTCGTTGTAGAATTTGCCATGAATATGGTCATTTGGCCAGTGCTTGCCCAAATAAAATTCCTGATCAAAAGAAAGAAGATATAAACTCAAGCAGGTTTCCAAATACCTAAGAAGAAGAACACTCAAAAAAACCAGTTATGAAGGATCAATCAAAGTCATCTCGCTAATATGTTTGAAATCCTTTCCACAAATGATGTCCCAAGTGAGGAAGAGGAAATAATGGAAACTGAAATCTTAGAAACACAATTTAAATATGAAGGGAAGAACTCAGAGACAAACCAACAAATCAAAGGTTTTCAACAGAAAAAAAAGGAGAAAATTTACACAAGAAAAACAATCTTTCAAATGTCAAAACTTCAAATAATGCAGGTCCCAATATAGACTCCGTTGAACCATCTAGTAAAATTTTGGCTGTGTACGAGCATTCTTCAAGGTTAGAAGCCATCTCAGATTCAATTGGAATAAGTCAAGAAACAGGGAAAAAAAATTGAAGATGGATTCTAATCAAAAAGTAGGTCGCAAGACCAATCAATATCATATGGTAAAAGAAGGTGAAAAGCTTGTAGAGGAAGGTAAGATTAATGCCCTTCCCAACTTTTTTAGCCCCGGTATTAATGAAGATCATCACTTGGAATATTAGAGGACTCAAAGGGAGTCTTTCAAAACAAAATGAAATTAGAAGAATGATTCGGATAAATCATCCACATCTTGTTTTCCTTCAAGAAACAAAGATGTCAATGGAGGATATGGACTCAATTGCCAGTAAAATTTGGCCAACTGGAAAAGTGGTTTCCCTCAGCTCCCAAGGGAATTCGGGTGGCATTGCTTGTCTTTGGGACCCAAAAGAGGTAGTTATTCACCATATGGTTGGCAGTTGGGGTTTGTTGGCTATAGCTATTCAAAGTAGACATTCCAACCAGATTATGCTCTGCATTATTGTTTATGCTCCGACTTCTTTGGAGGAAAAAAGAAGACAATGGAAGGATATTACTCATATTATCTCTCATTTTCCTAAAGCTTGGATCTTGATCGGAGGAGATTTCAATACCATCCTCTCTCTGGATGAGAAAAGGGGGGGAAATAGAAATTTGGACAAAAGCACCGACCTCATGAGCGAATATATTGCAAACCTCCATCTTGTGGATATCCAACCAGATAATGGCCTTATGACTTGGTCTAACAGAAGGCAAGGCTTAGCTTGTATAATGGAGAGATTGGATAGGTTTTTGCTCTCTGAAAATTTCTTAATCCATGGTCACATTCCTAAAGTGAAGACTCTTAATAATGCTGGTTCGGATCATTGGCCATTCATGGTGGAAATGTGGAAAACCAATGTGAGTTTCTCTCCTTTTCGTTTTCAATTAATGTGGCTTAGAGACATTTCCTTCAGACCTCATGTGCAACAATGGTGGAAGGAAGGTAAACCTAGGCATGGGACTAAGATGTTCTGTTTTGCCAAAAGACTCGCAATACATTAAATCCAAAATCAAGACTTGGAACTGGAAAGAGTTTGGGGATGTTCATAAAAAAAACATGAAGTTATTGCTCATCTTGAAAATTTGAATAAGAAAATCCGTTTAGATGGCCTCACAGAGAAGAGAAGTGCAGATGAAATTAAACTCACAACTCAGCTAGAGGAATGGGAAAAAAGAGAAGAAATCTTATGGAAGCAAAAATCTAGAATTCAATGGCTCAAAGAAGGAGATCGAAACACAAATTTCTTCCACAAATCTCTTCTAGCTCGAAGATCTCACAACTTTATTTCTTCCTTAAAATCAGATTCTGGAGATGTTGTTTATACTTGGGATGGCATGAACTCTATTGTTGTTGATTACTTTTCCAATCTTTTTGCCGCTACTCCTCTTGACTCAGCTTCACAACAAAATGTTCTTCAAGCAATCCCTTCTCTTATCACTTCGAAGGAGAACTCTATTTTGACTGCTCCTGTTACTATCAATGAGCTTCAACAAGTAGTTTTTAAAATGCAAAAAGGGAAAACCCCAGTGTCCCGATGGTTTTCCCATTGAGTTCTACCAAGAGTTCTGGGATATCCTTCATGTTGATTTATTAGAGGTGGTGGAAGAAGCCAGGAAAGCCAAAGAAATTTTGAAGGTTATCAATAAAACTTATATTACTCTTGTTCCAAAAGCTCAAGAGGTTGATCATATCTCAGCTTTTAGACCTATTGCTTTATGTAATGTTCTTCTCAAAATCATTACTAAAATCATGGCAGTAAAGGTTGAAGCCTCTTTTGCATAAGATTATTTCCCCGGAGCAAGGGGGTTATGTGGAAGGATGTCAAATAGTAGATGATATAGTTCTTACTCAGAAGCCATCCATTCCATGGATATGCAAAATTCTCCTTCCATGTTCATTCGGTTAGACTTATCCAAAGCTTATGACAGAGTGGATTGGCACTTCCTTATCAAAGTTTTGAGGCAATTTGGTTTCTCTAAGGATTGGATGGATTGGATTATGGGATGTATCTCTTCAGTTTCCTACTTAGTTCTTATCAATGGCAGGCCTTCTCAGCTCATTCCCAGCTTCCAGAGGTATTAGGCAAGGTGACCCGCTATCCCCTTATTTATTCATCATTCTTGCTGAATGCTTGGGTAGGACTATAACCAAAAAGAGGGAAAACAAAACCCTTGAGGGAGTTACCATTGCTCATGGAGCTAGACCTATCTCTCATCTTCAATTTGTGGATGACTCTACTCTTTTAGGTAAAGCTACAGCTTAAGGAAGCTTCTAATATTAAGCAAATCATTAGCTGTTTTTCTAAGGCTATCGGGCAGTTGATCAATGAAGACAAATCTAAAGTTATTTTCTTTCACTCGCTCGCTAGACAGAATCCATGGTCTTGGATAAATTAAGATATAAGAAGACCTCTCTTCCAATCACTTATTTAGGTATTCCCATAAATATTCAAAGGCAGAAAAATAAAGATTGGAATTGGTTGTTGGACAAAGTCAAGAAGAAAATTGGAAAGTGGACCAACAAGTGGCTTTCTTCTGGGGGTAGAATCACCTTGGTAAAATCAGTCCTTCAAGCTATTCCTATTTATGTTTCTTCCGTTTTGAATATCCCAAAGGCTGTTCTTCGAGAATTGGATCAAATCAGTCATCGTTTCCTTTGGAGTGGTACTAAGGAGAAAAGAAAATGGGCCTTGGTGAAATGGGATACTTTATGTCTTCCTAAGAGTGAAGGGGGGTTAGGATTCCGGTCTTCAATTAATAACAACAAAGCTTTAGCTGCTAAATTATATTGGAGGATGTTGCATAACCCCAATGCTCTTTGGGCCAATAATCTCCGTGCTAAATATGCCGAGAACAAAAGTCCTGAAGACCTTGTTCGCTATCAACTTCCTACCAAAGGTTCTCCCATTTTAGCAGCTTCTTAAGACCGGTGAGGATTTGATAAAGAAAAAATTATTTTGGATCATTCATAATGGTCAACATGCAAATTTTTGGACAGATTCTTGGGATGGTCACAAGCCTTTGATAACTCAGCTTCCCGATTGGAGGCCTTGGATGGAGGAGCTTCACCGAGCTAATTGGATAAAGGTGGCTAATTATTGTCGGTACCATACCGGTAATTCAAAGGTTGGTAGATATTGGATCCCTATTGAGGACTGGCCTATTCAAATCCCGTAAAGGCAAAGACAAGATATCCAAGGCATCCTTCATATGAGATCCCTCTCTTGGTCCCATGAAAAAGATTGTTTTGGATGGAACAACACTACTAAGGGTGAGTATTCAGTTGCTCAAGGTTATTTGACCTTATGCCATAATAATCCCAACCATTCTTCTGACATCTTTTCTCGATTGTGGGCTCAAAAGCTCTGGCCTAAGGTGAGGTTCTTTAATTGGCTTTTATTGCATCGTAGGGTGCTTACCGGTGAGCAACTTATGAAGCGTGGTTTTCATGGCCCTTTTAGATGTGAAATGTGTGAAGAGAATGTAGAAAATCTCAACCATCTTTTTATTGAGTGTACTTTAGCCTCCGAGCTATGGAGGAGAATGGCCACTTTACTTGGCTTACAATGGTCCAATTTTTTTACTTTTGAACAGCTTTGGAGGGATTGGCCTAATCAAGAGGGTGTTGATCATTTTATTAGGCAGCTTAGTTTGGATGGGTTCTACCATTCTTCTTTGGAATATTTGGAATGAAAGGAACAACCGAATTTTTAATCAAGATAGGAAGGATATTCACTATATTTGGCAAAAGACCATAGCCAACTTAGTTGAATCAGTCCATCAACTCCTTAATCACCCCCAAAACTCCCACCAAAGATGGGATCAAGTGATGCAAAGATTGAAGATTAAATCTTCTAAGGGCAACCAACTTAAAGGGAATGTGAGTATTAGTAAGATGGATAGGACTAGAAATTGGCAACCTCCTCCTAAGGATTTTGGAAAAGTCAATACCGATGGAGCCTCTAGAGGGAACCCCGGAAAAGCCAAGGTGGGAGGAATTGGTAGACTTTCGGATGGCTCCCTGGTTTTTACTTTTGCTGAGAATTTGGGTATTCTTTCCAATAACCTTGCCGAGGGGTATGGTATCCTCAGAGGCCTTCAGGAGGCTACTAAGGTTGGATGGGAAAAGGTGTTAGTTGAGTCTCACTCTCAACTTATGATTAATCTCTTGAAGACTCCTTCTAAGAATCATAAGGTGGATTGGAGAATAAAAAGAATTATTGAGAAGATTCAATTAATCCAGATGGGATTTTTGAAAGTTGATTACAATCATGTGGTCAGAGATCAAAACAAGAGTGTTGATGCTTTAGCTAATTGGGCTTTGGACAAAGGTGATCTTACTTGTTATGGCCACCCTCCTATATGGTGGGCTTCTCAAATTAGGGAAGCTCTTCTTTCTATCATTTCTTTGGATGGCTCCAGCTTCGAAGGTACCTAGTTTCTTCTTGTTTTTTTTTTTTTTGCTTCTCTTTGGTTCATTCAGTTTTTTTTAGTTCCCTAGCTCATTCTATTCTTTATTTTGTTTCCTCTGTTGATTCTTGCCTTAATAGTCTTCTGGTCTAGATAGGTCATTGTTATGTTCAATTTTTTTTTTTTTTTTTTTTTTTTTTTTTTGACTAACATCTGGTATCAGAGCCTAAGGTTTTGTGCGAGTGGGAGCTGAAACAATGACAGGAGGTGTAACCAAGTTCGAGATTGAGAAATTTGATGGCAGGAACTTCGCTCTATGGAAGATGAAGGTGGAGGATTTGCTGGTTCAAAATGACCAAGCTCTAGCCTTGAAAGGGGTCGCGAGTAAACCAAGCAACATGAAAGATGAGGAGTGGGCAACGCTGGATAGGAAGGCGGTTTCTACAATCCGTCTCTGCCTAGCAGACTCTGTCTTGTTCAATGTAGCTGAAGAGAAGACCGCGGAAGCCCTCTGGCAGAAGCTTGAAAAGTTGTATGAAACAAAATCAGCAACAAATAAGGTTTTTTCTGAAAAAGCAGCTTTATAGCTTGAGGATGAAGGAAAGTTCATCCATGGCAGATCATTTGAATGAGTTTAATACTCTTATCAGTAAACTGGTTTCAGTCAATGTGAATATGGAGGATGAGGACAGAGCTATCACCCTACTTTGTTCCCTCCCGGACACCTGGGATCATATGGTGATGACCATCAGTAATGCATCATCAGGAACTCTAAAATTTGATGATGTGGTAGCCGCTTTGTTGGCAGAAGAGTTGAGGCGAAAAACGTCTCTGGAACCCTCAACCAATGAAGCCCTATCTGTGAGAGGTCGATCTTTCGAGAGGAGTAAACAAGGTAGATCACAGTCCAGATCTAAGTCTAAAGGACGTAAGAAGAAAGGGAAGTGTTGGCATTGTGGGAAGCCAAGGCACTCAAAGAAGGATTGTTGGCAATTAAAGAATGGTGAAAAGCAAAATCAGCCATCAGCTGAGGCCAGTATAGCAGATTCAGGAGAGACGGCAACATGTGAAGCCTTATGTATCAGTAACAGCAAATTTGTTTTATATACCTGGGTTTTGGACTCAGGTGCATCTTTCCACATGTCTCCCCACAGAGACTGGTTTGACAAATATCAGCCATACTGTGGTGGAATGGTCTACTTGGGTGATGATCATCCTTTAGAAATTGTGGGAAGAGGGGACATAAGGATCAGGCTGGACGATGGTAGAGAAAGGATGTTATGTGATGTGCGACATGTGCCCGATTTGCGGAAGAATTTGCTCTCAATCAAGATGATGGATAAGCTAGGGTATTCTGTCACTTTCGGTAACAACTACTGCAAAATTACCAGAGGAGCTCTTGTAGTAGCAAAAGGAGAATCTTATGGGACCCTATATCGTTTATGCGGTGATACGGTGACAAACCATGCAGCAACAACAACTTTTGTTCAGGATGCAGTAATGCTATGGCATCAACGCCTAGGCCATATGAGTGAAAAAGGTCTGAAAATTCTGCATGACAGAGGTATGCTTTCTGGGATTAAGTCTTGCAATTTAGACTTGTGTGAGCACTGTATTTTTGGTAAACAAAAGAGGGTTCGGTTTATTGCAAGCCCTGGTAAGAGTTCTGATTTTCTGCAACTTATACATTCGGATATATTTGGACCAGTCCCCACTCAGTCCTTAAATGGTGCCATCTATTTTCTGACTTTTATAGATGATTATTCTAGGAGAGTGTGGGTTTATTTTCTGAAGAAGAAGTCGGAAGCTTTGCAGAAATTTAAAGAGTTCAAAGCACGGGTAGAGAAGAGTTTGGGCAAGTCGATTTTATGTCTCAGGTCAGATAATGGGGGTGAATATTGCTCCAAGGAATTTGATAAATTTTGTACGTAGGAAGGTATTAAGCACCAGAAGACTGTACCATATACTCCACAACAAAATGGTGTGGTTGAGCGGATGAATCGCACAATCATGGAACATGCAAGAAGCATGCTCAGCGCATCCATGTTGGATAAAAGGTTCTGGGCAAAGGTTGTTAATACAATTGTTTATCTTATTAACAGGTCACCTACAGCTGCGTTGGATGGACAGATTCCGGAGGAGGTTTGGTGTTGTAAGCCAATTGATTACTCTCATTTGCGTACCTTTGGCTGTGATGCATTTGCCCATGTACCAAAAGAAAAAAGGTCCAAACTTGACCCAAAGTCAAGCAAGTGTGTTTTTCTCGGCTATGGAGATACAATGAAGGGGTATAGATTGTGGGATCCTACTGCCCACAAGGTAATTATTAGCCGGGATGTTATTGTTGATGAAAAATCCATGCAAAGGAAGGAGGTACAGCAAACTCCTAATGTTGTACCAGTTGAAGTAGATATGAACGAAGATGAATATGAAAATCAGCATGCTGAAGTTTTTGATCAGCATGCAGAACAGCAAGTAGAACAACAAGAAGAACAGCAAGTAGAGCAGCCACAACGGTCACAAGACCAAGAGCCACAATCAACAGATCATTGGGTTAGAAGATCTACACGTCCACAAAAGTGTCCGGAAAGGTATTCTCAAGTTTATCAGTCCTCTTTTGCTTTGTTAACTGATGATGGTGAGCCTAGTTCATTTCAGGAAGCTAGAGAGTCTGAGAATGCAGAAAAGTGGAGGAAATCCATGGAGGAGGAAATCGAGGCACTTCGCAAGAATAAAACGTGGGAACTTGTGGATCTCCCACCTGGAAGAAAGGTTGTTGGAAACAAGTGGGTTTACAAAGTAAAGAAGAACAACGATGGGTTGTTGGAACGCTATAAAGCTCGCTTGGTGGCAAAAGGCTATGTGCAAAAGTCAGGTATAGACTTTAATGAAATTTTCTCTCCAGTTGTGAAGATGACTACTATTAGAGTTTTACTTGCACTTGTAGCAGCACAGGATTTAGAACTGGAGCAGCTTGATGTAAAGACTGCTTTCCTGCATGGTGATCTCGAGGAGGAGATTTATATGGATCAGCCTGAGGGCTATGAAGAAAGAGGCAAAGAGCATTTGGTTTGCAGACTGAAGAAATCTCTGTATGGGTTGAAACAAGCGCCAAGGATGTGGTACAGGAAATTTGACACCTTCATGAAGAGCCAAGGTTTCAGCAGGAGTGAAGCTGACCATTGTGGATACTATAAGAGGTTTGATGATGGCAGTTTTATTATTTTGCTGTTGTATGTTGATGATATGCTGGTTGCAGGCCCCAACATGAAGAAAATCATTGATCTTAAGGCTCAATTGGCTAGGACATTTGAAATGAAGGATTTAGGAGCAGCAAACCAAATTTTAGGGATGAAGATACACAGGGACAGAAAAGGAAGAAAGATCTGGTTAAGTCAAAAGTCATATATAGAAAAGATTCTGCAGCACTTCAATATGCAGAATGCAAAACCAGTTAGTACCCCACTTCTTTCACACTTAAAATTGTCTTCCAACCAGTGTCCTAGAACAGAAGCAGAGAAGACAAGCATGTCTCGTGTACCGTATTCATCAGCAGTAGGAAGCCTCATGTATGCCATGGTGAGCACCAGACCGGATATTGCCCAAGCAATGGGAGTAGTCAGCCGGTACATGGCAAATCCTGGTAAGGAGCATTGGAATGCGGTGAAGTGGATATTCAGATATTTAAGAGGCACTTCAGATGCTGCTATTTACTATGGATCGGCAAATTTGCAAGTTAAAGGTTTTGTGGATTCTGATTATGGTGGAGATAGAGATGGGAGAAAGTCCACTACAGGATATACTTTCACTCTTGCTGGTGGAGCTGTGAGTTGGGCTTCTAAGTTGCAGTCTGTGGTGGCTTTATCAACCACTCAAGCAGAATATATTGCAGCAACTCAGGCCAGAAAGAGGCAATTTGGCTAGAGCGACTGTTGGGTGACTTCAAGATAATGCAGGAGAAAATTACGTTGCATTGTGATAGCCAAAGTGCTATTCAGCTAGTGAAGAACCCAACATTCCATGATCGCACGAAACACATTGATGTCAAGTACCACTTTATAAGAAATGTGGTGGAAGAAGGTAGGATCCTGTTGCAGAAAATCGACACTGAAGTGAATCCTGCAGATATGCTTACAAAGTCGGTCAAGACAGAGAAGTTTGAGTGGTGCAGAACTTCTCTGGGCTTGCTGAAAATATAACAAGGGCAGCATTGGGCAATTGGCACTGGATGAAAAACATTGGTAAAAAGAATTCTTGTATACTGACTTCAAGTGGGAGAATGTTAGGAGGTGAAGTCACTATGCAGGGTTTTAGCCAGCAGAGGCTGCTGCTAGACGTCTAGGCAGCACTGCTAGACGTCTAGGCAGCAGACGTCTAGGCCAGACGTCTAGGCTGCTAGACGTCTAGGCAGCAGACGTCTAGGCCAGACGTCTAGGCAGCAGTTTGTGCCAGACGTCTGGATGCGGAAGACGAACAGTTTCAGACGCTTTTCCTTGGGAGTGGAAACGAACAGTTTTTCGGAGGCTTCCTTTGGGAGAGGAAACGAACAGTTTCGGTGTCTTCCTTTTCTGCTCTATAAAAGGGGAATGATCCCTTGGATGTGTATGAAGTTGAGAATGTAAAGTTTGCTGAAATAAATAAAAAGAAGAAGTTGCCATTGCCCCGTGGTTTTCCTACACATTGCAGGTTTCCACGTAAAATCTTTGTGTTACTTGTGTTGTTGTTTTGTTCTCTGTTATTGTGTTTTCTACTTGCAGGTATAAAATCTGAAAATTTTACTAACTATGGGTGCATCATGCAAAGCCCTCATAATCTTCTCCTTCATTTTGGACTCAAGTACAAGGAGTATTATGTTCTTATACAGTATAAGGCCATCTACCACAACATACCTATCATCCTTCACACTCCCATCCAATACACTAGTAGCAAAGGCATTCTTGGCATATTCGGCCATGATAGAAGCCTTCCAATCAGCAACAATAGAAGAAATGGCGTAGAAAGTAGGCATATGGGAAAGAGCATCAACAACCACATTCTTCTTACCCTTCACGTACTCAATATCGAAATCATAAGCTTGAAGCTTACTTACCCACTTTTGCTGCCAATCATTTAAATCACGTTGGCCCAGGAAGAATTTCAAACTGTTGTGGTCTGTCCTCACCACAAATCTGCCACAAACTAAGTATTGCCTGAACTTAGCCAAAGCATGCATAATGGCGAGCATTTCCTTGTCATAGATAGAAAATGTCCTCTCCGTAGCTTTTAATTTTCTGCTCTCAAATGCTATGGGTTGGCCCTTTTGCATCAGCACAGCTCCAATCCCCTCACCTGAAGTGTCACACTCTACAACAAATGGTAGTGAGAAATCGGGAATGGCAAGTACAAGGCATGAGCACATCACATGCTTGAGCTTCTCAAAAGCTCTCTGAGCTGCATCACTCCATATGAAGGCTCCTTTCTTTGTCATTTCAGTCAGGGGTGCTGCCAGCTGTGAAAACCCCCTAATGAATCTTTGATAGTAATTGCATAGGCCTAAGAAGCCTCTTAAATGGGTCAACGTAGTAGGGGCTGGCCATTCCTGAATAGCCTAGATCTTCTGCTGATCCACCTAAACGCCTTTAGCACCAATGATGTGGCCCAAGTATAGGATCTCTGTAACTCCAAATTCACACTTGGATTCTTTTGCAAAGAAGACCTGCTGCTGCAATATCTCGAGGACTGTATCCAAGTGTCTCAAGTGGTCCTCCCAGGTTTTACTATAGATCAAAATGTCATCAAAGAATACCAAAACAAATTTCCTCAATTGGGCACTAAATACCTGGTTCATGGCTGATTGGAAAGTGGTTGGTGCATTCGTTAGCCCGAATGGCATGACCATGAACTCATAGTGTCCACAATGACACCTGAAGGCTGTCTTGTGCACGTCCTCCTCACACACATGGATCTGGTGATAGCCAGACCTTAAGTCAATTTTCGAAAAGTAGACGGCTCCATGCAACTCATCGATAAGCTCATCAATCCTGGGAATGGGATACCTGTTCTTGATTGTTTTCTTGTTCAAGGCCCGGTAATCTATGCACATCCTCATCGTACCATCCTTCTTCTTTACAAGCACTACCGATGAAGCAAATGGACTAGAACTAGGTCTGATGTGACCCATCTCCAGAAGTTCTTTTATAGCCTTCTCTATTTCCTCTTTATATATCCGTGGATGGTGGTAGGGGGTGATCATGATGGGCTTAGAGCCCGGCTCCAACTCTATGATGTGTTGGAATCCCCTATTCGGTGGCAACCCTGCAGGCATATCACCGAACACAACACTATGCCTATCCAAGATAGTCTGAATGTCAACATGATAAGTGTGGTGCTCATCTGAAGGTACAATAGGCATGCCTTTTATCATAAAGCAATTGGCTGCCCATAAAGCTTCTCCCTTACGGAAAATCCTCTCCATCCTCTTGGCTGTAACTATCTGTGGCGAGTCTTCATGTATGCCCTTAAGTACCATGTCTCTCCCCTGTGACTTGAACTTCAGCTCCATGGACTGATAATTCTGGGAAAATTCCCCAAGGGAATGCAGCCACTGTATACCCAGAACCATGTGTGCTCCACCCAATCCAACAACATAGAAGTCATCACATACAGTATAATCACCCAAAGATAGCTTGAGCTGCCGAATTACCTTGATGCATGGGATAGTGAAACCATCAGCGACAGTCACATTGAACCCCGAGAAGTCCTCCGCCTTCAACCTCCTCTTAGCCACGAGGCCCTCATCAATAAAATTGTGGGTAGCCCCACTATCAATGAGCACAATAATCCACTGTCTGGATAACTCTCCACGAACCCTGAAAGGATGATATCGTGGTGCTCCTAAAAGAGTTGCAAGCGTACCTTCTCTAGTGTCGGTATTACCCTCCAGCAACTGCTCAGGCTCATATTCAGCAATCTGCTCCTCTGCTGCCTACTGCTGTTCTGATTCATCAGTTTCATAACCAGCCTCCTCCTCATTAGATACTACCTCAATGTAATGGACTTGGCCCTTGCCAAGGCATCTATGACCCGGCTCCCAATGCTCCTTGCACGTAAAGCACAACTTTTTTCTTCTAAGTTCATTTCTAGTTTGCTCATCAATCTTTTTTGCCACAGTGGGTGCAGTGGGTGGAGGTGTAGCTCTCTGAGGGTGCGAATTAAACCTGCTGCCATGCTGTCCTCCTCTCTGAAAAGTCCCTCTCTGCTGCCTGGTAGTAGGTGCTCTAGGCTGAGATGAAAATTTACTCCTAAGCATAGAAGGCTCAAGTGTCAACACCCTCTTAATAGCATCCTGTAGTGATGAGGGTGCAAAGGCCTTAACTAGACCTTTGAGGGGCTCGAATAAACCCTCAATAAAGAGAAAAGTGATTCTCCTTTCTGATACATCGGGTACCATGACCGCAACTCGCTGAAATTCAGTAACATATGACTCCACTGAAGTCTGTTGTCTGATTCTAGCAAGCTCCCTGAAGTACTCCTCTTCATCCTTCCACTCAAAGCAGTCCAACAGTCTCTGGCTGAAATCATCGAATGTCTGCACAAGGTTGTGCCCCTGAGTAATCAAACCGTGGTGCCACCAGTCATAGGCAACACCCTCCAAATGCAATGTAGCAAACTGTATGGCATCCTCTTCCATCATAGGGCTGAGTGTAAAGTATGTCTGTAACTTCTGCAACCATGCCCGAGCGGATATTTTGTTGCTGCCATCAAAAGTAGGAGCATTAAGTTTATTCACTTTATGTTGCAAATCTCTCCTATCATCATTTCGATTGCTAACATGGGCTCTACTGCCCGGATACTTCTTCCCGAGTATCTCCAAGAAATTGACAAAAGTCACCGTAGCCCTGAAGTCTTCCAATTTCCTTTGATACTCCATAAAGAGTGTGTCTAACTCCTCTGAAGTAATTGTCTCAGAATCTGATCTTTCATTCCTTTGTATAAACATGGGCTTAACGGGTTTTAGAATGGGACCCGTTTGACTAACTGCTGGTCGGTTATGTGCAGTTGAGCTTTCCCCTCTCTGAAATGTATTAATAGGAATAGGGTCTGGATTCTGCAAAGGAATGGCGGTATGCATGTTACTCTGAAGCCGTAACATTTGTGTCATTAGCTCTGTCATTCTCTCTTGACCCCTCTGAATCCCTATCAGAGTATTCTGAAATAGATCTGCCCTTTCCTCATCCGTCAGAGTTCTCTCATTTCTGTCCATGGTTCACAGGCTGGCAGGAAATCGGCTCTGATACCACTGTGATGCCCTCTATCTAATAATTTTTTTTTTTATTTTACCAGAATGATGCCAGAAAGAAAAGAACAATGTACCACACCAATGTAACTAACAAAATAAACCGTACAATAACCCTGGAG
Organism: Wollemia nobilis; assembly: GCA_028583015.1. Classification (NCBI taxonomy): domain Eukaryota; kingdom Viridiplantae; phylum Streptophyta; class Pinopsida; order Araucariales; family Araucariaceae; genus Wollemia; species Wollemia nobilis. The sequence goes on from JAQPPZ010017221.1 coordinate 4,433,913, forward strand.
CTGTATTTTATTGATAAAATCTGTTGGAATACATCAATAGAGTAATAATAATATGGAACTAACTAGAAGTAAAGCACCTGGTAGAAGATCTTTCCCAAAATCAGAACTGATGCTGCTGTATAATGCTGCTCCAGCCACCCCTCAAATCAGTCTACCCATAGAAAAGAGAATGTTTTCAGCTCAATGCAATCCCTAGATGAGATTGCCCACAAGAAACCAGAAGGGTTCCGTCCTCTGATCTCTGGATCCAAGGGTTTTCGTCCCTGAATCAGTAGATGAGTGCTGCCTGGAGTAGCCGCCCTCTCTAGGTCTGAAAAATGTGATATAAGCATAGAATGAATCTCTCAAAGGTTGGGCGGCCTCTATTTATTCATTGACATGCTCCAAACCCTAGGCACCTAGCTCAAGTGTCAATAGAAATGAATAGAGATTATTTTTACTTGATATGACACTAATATCACTTAGGACATGTCAAATTTAATGTTAATAATCAAGTACCACATAACATGGCACTAGTGTAATAACATTAAATTGCCTAAGTAGCCAATAAACCCTGACCCCTCATCAGTAAATCAGTCATAGCTGGAGAACCACTCGCCCGAAAGACCTGAAATAAAGCATTATGAACAGCTGACTCACACCCGAATCCAACGACAGGCTGCATGACATGGTCCTGTCCCTGGAAGCCCTCCAAAAGCCCCTAAGAAATAGGAACAAGTTTTCCCCAGGGCACTTATAATGAACATGTACACTTAAAAATCTCCAAGGGCATGAACAATGTCAACAGTAAAAAGGTCCCCTTAGGGTAAATCCCCCATGAGGAAACTAATGGTGAGGGTCCTGCCTCCAACCGACCTCCTAAAATTTAGGAAATGCTCCTAAAATATAGGAAATGGTCCAAAACTCATAAAAATACCAGGGACAAATAAATGAAACCAATCCTCACTAGTATATACTTCTCTAGCAATCACCCCTCACCCACCGAGAAGTATAGAAATGGGCTCGTGGGTCCCACACGTGCTGACTCAGTGAAAAGGGGACATTACATGAGAACTAACTGACAGGTAGAAGGAAGAGACCTAAAGAGAAATGGGGAGAGAGAATGTGTGCCTATTACACTTCAGGGGCAGTGGAAACAGAGACACACTTTATCTTCGAATGACAACCTTCTAATAATATTCGGGATACTTATGCTGATATATTAGCAATGGATTCTATCTGGATTGTTTGAGGAAACAAGAATAGCAAAGCTAGGAGAATTTATCAGTAAGATCAACACTAGAAGATCAGTCCTTCAGAAAGAGAGTGATGATTCAACTTTGATTATTCATATAAACGTGTTTCCTTTTAAAAGAACAAATAAATATCAAAGCTTTGTTGTCCCATAGACTGTTTTGACCTCATGTAAGATAAAAACTTTCTTTGTCTTCTTCTTCTAAGAAGAGGAAAGGACCAGATATGGAACAGATCAGCATGGCTTTCAAGAAGACTGTTACTTTGGTTTTTTTTTATAGTTGTTTTGTTTACCTGTCTACTCCTGTGATTGCCATGCAAACAGCCTTCTAGATTTGAGGTGTTGTTGAAGAATCTCCCCTCTGAGGCATATCTCTATATATGTATTATATAGACACTCACTGAACGATGTCTTACAACACCACATTCACGAGTCCAGAGCAAATTGCGAAGGAAAAGGGATAACAGACAAACCAACCAGGCACAATTATAGATAAACAACATCAATTTTCGAATGACCTGGCCCCATTTTATTCTAACCCAACTTAAATTCCAGCAACCTCAATGCCCAGGACATCTGATAACATGTACAGGTGACTCTCATGCTTGAAATTTGATAATAAATATACAAATCCAAGCCCATTCTAACTATATTGTTCAACCTACTCCACAACCAGAATACCAAAAAGTAAGAAGCAAAATTAAAAATTGATCCCCCCTCCCCACAAAAAAAATTAAAAAGAATGCAAGCAAGCTCTCATAAATATTTTAACTGTACATGTTGGGTGCACGGGAGAGCTCATCACCTAAAATCCCTTTACTGTTTTTAAGTTTAGTTGGACACAAGTTTGAACATGGCACGGACATATAACGAATTAGTCCATGAAATACATTGAATATTCTCTCTCCGTAATTTTTAGACAGAACTCGAAGATTGAATGAATGTGGATAATATTGAAGTCCAGAGATTATGTTACCTTCGAGTGTCTGCAAAGGTTTAGGGTTGATGTTCCAAGAGAAGCTGATACTGCCATATCCCTCCTCTCGTAATTGCACGTACTAAAAGTTATTAATCACCGACAAACTAATCCAATTCAAATATCATGTTTATGGTTTTCTTTCCCCATGGATTTTCGATGGTGTTATTGGCGTGAGTCAGGAAAACCGGGGCAGTATTTTCATGTCATATATTACTTCATAACATATTCATATAATATATTGTTATATATTATTTGAGATATTTTTTATTTTTAAGAAGGAGATTTTAATATTAGGATATTGAAAGAAATATCAAATTTTTTAGGCTTTAGTTTATGAAGAAAAAATATATCAAAATTTATAAGACACACTACAACAATTTTTTTTAGGCGCTTCGGGATTGATAACTCTCAGCGTTTTTAGATATATATCTTTTATATCTAAGCTAGTTTTAAATGTTTTTGTTAATGTCGGTTTTTTTAATTAAAAAAAAGAATTGTTTACGGTGTGACATTTATGACCTCTTTGCCTCCCACCCTCTGTTTGCCATTGTAGGAATGCCTCTCAGCGTAATTAATAAGGAATTGTCTATTCAATATAATTCTGATTTAGGGAAGAACATTTTAAGGAATGTGTCTCATCATATTTGTTGCCTCTCTTGAAGTATCATACACCATTCGAGAGAAAAAAATTGGCAAAGTTAATGCAGTTTTAGAAGTTAATACCTCTGTCAATAATAAGGAAATCCTAGAAAATGAGCAAGACAAGTCAAAAGCTTCTGTAATAGAGTTAGGAGAGGAAAAATATGATAAAAAAAATTGTAAAAGAATATTAAGGAATACAATAATAAGAGCTACTCCTAATATAGGCAAGGCAAAAAGAGGAAGACCCTCAAATTACCAAGCAAGATCCAGGGAAGCAAGAGCAAACATAGAGAAAGGAACATAAACTAAGTCGATTGAACTTCTCTTTACCAAACAACAAAATGATATTTGGTAGTACGTAGGCAGGGCCAAAATCCCCTAATGAGACATGATTGTCATCTTATGGAATATAAGGGGTGCTAATACCCCCTCAAAGCAGAGGTGTATTAGGGACCTATGTTTAAGTAATAAGCTTGATATTCTTTGTATCCAGGAAACTAAAATGACAAAAGTAGAAGTTTCAAAAACTATGAAAGCAATATGGGTAAGATGTGAATGGGATGCTATGGAATTTGAAGGAGCGACAAGGGGGAATTCTAACTTGTTGGAATCCTTCTAGAACCTCATGTTTAACCATTCATAAAACTAGGCATTGGATAGCCTCTTTAATCACTTGCTACTTTGCGGATTATCTTTTCATCCTTATCAGTGTCTATGGACCTACTACTCAATCAGGTAGATTAGAAATTTGGGGTGGGATTGAAGCCTTTATGAGAAATAAAGACCAAGAAAATGGATTCATGATCATAGGAGATTTTAATGCCATAACCAAGTTGGATGAAAAATTTGGAGGAATTAGGAAATTAACCTAAAGTATGAGAGATTTCTAAGCTTTTATTCAAAACATCAATCTATAGGAGGTTGAGTTTAAATAAGCCAACTATACTTAGACAAACAACAAGAGAGGCTAGAACCTAATAGGAGAAAAATTAGACAGATGCATACTCTCAGATCATTGGCTAGATGAAGGAACTGGTGCTAAAATAATACCTTAACAAGGATTGGTTCAGATCACTAGCCAATAAGAGTTAAAATGGTGGTAAGTGAATTCAAAAAATATCATATTTTAAATATGAGAAGATGTGGAAAGACCATCCTCAATTTGTTGATATGATAGCTCAAATATGGAATTCTTCAGGTAGTGGTGAATTGTATGCTCTTCCAAATCAAATTAAATCTACGACATCTACATTAAAATATTGGAACAATAACACTTTTGGAAATATTTTTTAGAAGAAAGAGGAACTAAAAGATAAACTTTCAAAATTTCCAAAAAGGTGATCATAATAATCCAAGCTCAGAGGAAAGGGAGTTGCTTAGTGAATATCATAATATTTTGAGTAAGGAAGAGAAATTTTGGAGATTAAAATCAAGACAGACTTGGTTAAAAGAAGGAGATAAAAATACAAAGTTTTTTTCATAGGATGGCTATAGTATAGAGATCAACATCTAAAATTAGTAGAATTAAATCAATAGAAGGGGTTTGGATTGAAGATCATAGTGAAATTAGAAAAGAAGCAAATTCTTTTTATCATAATATTCTAGGATCGAAGGAGACTGAAGTTCTTAATGATAATATACTAAGTACCTTCAATTATAATGAATGAAGACGATAGGAAATTGATGGAGCCTATTACTCTAGAAGAAGTTTATTTAGCTCTTTTCCCTTTTGATAAGGATAAATCCCCAGGTCCATATGGGCTCTCTACAACATTCTACCAACATAATTGGGATATAGTGAAGGATTCTTTATTGGTAGCAGTGGAAAAATCTAGGGTAAAACAATATATACCTTATAAAATAAATGCAACATATCTTACCCTTATTCCCAAAAAGAAGGATGTTGATTTGTTTGATTCTTTTAGACCCATAAGCCTATGTAATATGGCATATAAGATTATCTCCAAAGTGATGGTGAATCAATTAAGGCCATTGTTAGACAAAAGTATTTTAGAAGAGCAAGGAGGATTTGTGAAATGGAGACAACTTTTGGATATGATCATAGTAGCTCATGAAGTTATACATTCAGCAGCTTCAAGAAAAGAGAAAGCAATGATCTTAAAACTTGATATGAATAAAGTCTATGATAGGGTTAAATGGGATTTTCTTTTTGTAGTTTTAGAAAAGTTTGAATTCAGGAAGAAATGGGTTAGATGGATTAAAGCTTGTGTCTCTATAGTATCATATTCAATGCTAGTCAATGGGTTAGTAACAGAATCATTTAAAGCCAAGAGGGGTCTTAGACAAGGAGATCCTCTATCACCATATTTGTTCATTATTATGGCAGAGGTTTTGAGTAGGAACTTGAAGAAGGCTTACAAATATGGTCTTATAAGTGGACTTAAGGTTAGTAATAACATCGACAACATCACCCATCAACCGTTGTAGATGATACAACCCTTTTGGAAGGGCAAGGATAAATGAGGCGAGCTTTGAATAACTTTTAAAGGAATACAAAAGAGCTTCGGGGAAAAAGTTAATAGGACAAAATCCAAAATTTACTTCCTTAACACTCCAACATATCAAAGCATGAATTTGCAGGTTACTTCAAATGGAGGAGGCAAATTAGCTAACAACTTATCTAAGGATGCCTTTATTTGAGGGGAGAATGAGGATAGAATTATGGAATCCAGTTATTAGTAAAGTTAAAAATTAGCTTCCAAATTGGAAAGGTAGATGGTTATCATTTTTTTTAAATAAAGGGGTAAAAATTTATTGATAAAAAGTCTGGATTACAGAGTACAACTAAGCTTCCAACCAGGACTCAAATAAACATCCAAACAAACTAAAACCACTAGACTAGAATGACACCCAAAAAGACAACAAGAATAAACCACATTAAGTCTGTACATCCTTGTGGATCAACTCCCACAGGCGTTGAGAGTCCCCAGACGGGAGACTCTCCCAATTATCGATACTCCAAGGATCCAGAAGCTCGAAAGCCCTTTTGGCCAGGTAATCAAGAACCACATTCCATTCCCTTGGAATGTGCACAAAGGATATAAATTCGAACTCTTCACTCATTCTCGAGAATCGAACGGCTACAGAGGCCAACTGCCAATTAACTTCCTCCACCCTTTTACTGTTTAAAATATTAACCACAATTTGAGAGTCAGACTCGCAGATAATCCTATGCCAACCAAGAGAAAACCCCTCCGCAAGGCCTCAAGAATTGCAAGAGCTTCCATAAAATTGTTGGAGTGAACACCTTTATAAATGGAAAAGAAAAACCGACACCACCAGTAGAATCTCTCCCAACACCGCCAATGCCAAGATGTCCAGGATTACCCCTGGACGATCCATCAGCATTAATTTTTAAAACTCCTCTAGGGGGTGGCCTCCACCTACCATCTCTCCTAACCTTCTTGCCGAGCCGAGGAACCCTACTAGGGCTAGAAGAGTTCACACCATCCCCAAAGAGACCAAGGGCTTGTTGTACCTTCTCCTCCCTAGAATCCAAAAGAGGGTCCACATCACATTTGCTATGGATGGTTTCCCGAACCATATACAGGATCCTTTGCCAAATCTGTTGAACAACCAAATAACTACCCTAAAATATGCATCGGTTCCGTTCGAGCCAAATTTGCTAGATGATGCAAGAAGGGCCCAAATTCCAAGCCACCCGAAGGAAGGGGGCCTTGGCCGGAGGTCTGCCCAGACTACTCCAAAACTCCACCAGGGACAACACATGAAAACATGGATGGTTCCAGGTGCTCCACCAATGGTGCCAAATGTCTCTGGCAAAGGAGCATTGGAAAATAAATGAGAAGAGTCATCCTCATTCTTACCGCAAAGGACACAAAAAGAGGGACCCTGAAATCCCCTCTTCCTCACATTATCCCAAGTGAGGCATTTATTACGAGCTACCAACCAGAGAAAGAAGTTACATTTTGGCCAGGCAAATTTGTTCCACACCTTTTTCCACCAAGTGACAGGAAGACTCCCATACTTTTGCTTATCAAGAACCTGATAACCATAGGCTACCGAGTAGGTTCCCTTAGGATCATGGTTCCAAGCCATAATATCTTTACCCCTCAATGAAGAACAAGGCCTCCCCGTAAGAATAAGAGCAAGCACCTCTCTGTCCTTGGCCAGTCCCCCCTGGGGCCATTCTTGTGGATCTTTCCACCTGTACATCTCCATATTTCCAAAAGACTAGATTTTTTAAAGTCCTCCACACGAGACCAACCTGCTTCCAAGAAAAAATGCTTAGGGAACGTAACCTAGGATATTGATTCAAGATAGGAGGGTGGCCATCCCAAGAATCCTCCCAAAAAGAGCATTTGATCCCAGATTGCAAATCCATAACAAACCCTGCTTGATTAAATTAGCTCCTCTTTTAGAGTGTCCCAGATAACTGAACCTTTCCCAACCAAGCCGACTCTAGGGATTTCAGCCTCTAAAATACCTCTCAAGTATTTACAAGATAATATTTTAGCCCAAATCTGATCTTGAGAGGTACACCATCTCCAATAAAGTTTTGCAGCCAAAGCCTGCCCAAAAAGAGTTGTCTGTCGCAACCCAAGGCCTCCCTCTTGCACCGACCTACATATAGAATCCCACCTAACCAAACTCCATTTAGATTGATCAAGTTTTCCGACCATAAAAACTGTCTTGACAAAGCATCCATGTCCTTGATGAAGTGAGAGGGAGCTATTTGTACAAAACATCTATAAATGGGTAAAGCTTGAACAACAGATTTTAAAAGCAACACTCTACCTAGAGTGGATAGCCATCTGAAAGTCCAATGATTCACCTTCCTTCTAAACTTATCAAGCATAGACTGCCAAGAAGATCTAGGTAGAGGGTGAGATGAAATTGGAATACCAAGATAAATGAAGGGGGAGTCCCAACCTGGAATCTTAGAATGCGAGCAATCCTGGCTTGAATAAGAGGAGGGGTATTGAAGAAGAAAATAGAAGACTTGTCCTCATTAATCAACTGTCCAAGCACCAAGATATATGTCAAGAGACTGTCTAATATTGCCAGCTTCCCTGATAGTGGCAACTCCCAACAAAGTAGTATCATCAACAAATTGAAGGTGGGAAAGAGGTGGCAAACTACTATCCCACTTCCACCCCCGAATGAGACCCTGCATGACTTGAGACTTGAGCAATCTTCCCAACCCTTCCGCCATAATGATAAACAAATAAGGAGATAAAGGATCTCCTTGCCTCAATCCCCTTGAGGCCTCAAACAACTCTGATGGCTCATTATTAACAAGAACAGAGAATGAGGAAGAAGAAACATAGCTCATCACCCATCTAATCCATTCCTCCTCAAATCCAAAAGCAGCAAGAACTTTCTGAAGAAAGGACCATCTGACCCGATCATAGGCTTTGGCCATGTCCAACTTAATGAACATAGTTTTCTCCTTAGAAGTTTCCATCGAGTGAATAGCTTCTGTAGCAATAACAACCCCATCCAAGATTTTCTAGCCAACAACAAACCCTCCTTGCTCCTCAGAGATGATTTTGCTCAACCATATCTTCAAGCCTCTCAACAATAATTTTTGTGATGATCTTATACACAACATTGCAGAGAGCAATAGGCCTGAACATATCCAAGGAATTTGCTCCCTCTTTTTGGGTATAAGCACCACAAAGGTAGCATTTAGGGCCCTTAGCATCTGTTTGTTCTTTTGGGACTCATGGACCACCTCCAAAAGATCAAATTTGATTAAATCCCAAAACTCCTGATAAAACTCAATCGGGAATCCATCTGGGCCTAGGGCTTTTCCTTTTTCATCTTGAATACAACATTTTCCAACTCCTCAAGGGAAATTGGACCCATCAAGTGCTCATTCATCTCTCTAGAAACAATCGCTGGAATACAGTTTAGAATAAGCTTTTCATTCTCATCATCTGATAGGGAGTCCTCCTTGAAGAGAGAGGAAAATACCTCTTAGTCTCTTCTGAAATATCCCTGAAAGAAGAGAGCAGGGCACCCTGAGAATTCACAAGAGAGGTAATCAGGTTACCATTACGACGAGCCTTAACCGAGTTATAAAAGAAGGTTGTGTTCCTATCCCCTTCCTGAAGCCAATCTACTCGAGCTTTTTATTTCCAAAAAATTCTTCCCTTAGTTCCCATTCAACAAGGTCTTTCGCAGCCTCAGATTCCTCAACAAGAAGCTCCTTCGTGAATCCTTGATCTCTAATCTTCCTTGAAGCTTCTTCCATCCTCCTAAGAGCTGCCAACTTAGCCAAGGAAAGGTTCCCAAAATTTAGTCTATTCCATCTCTTCAATTTATGTTTTACAAATTGTAGTCGCTTCATAAAGGAATACATAGCGGTGCCATGAGGAGGTTTGCCATGGTCCACCAACCTCGCATGAAATCATGAAGCTTAGGATCACGAAGCCACATAAGTTGAAACTTAAAGGAGGGATTATTTTTTAGCCCTAACTCCAAAGCAGAGAGTTTGATAGGCCAATGATCGATCCCCTACCCTCCATAATCACAGAACTAGCACCTCTGTTATTACCCATCCAATAACCGGATATCAAAACCTATCCAGTCTCTCCGAGATGGAAGCTTCCCCACACCTTCTATTGTGCCAAGTAAAGATCCCATTATCTGGCTTGATGTCAACCAAGTTTAGGGCCCGGATATGAGCACTGAAGACAGAAGAAAAGGCTCGAGACGGTCCACCCCACCACGTTTCTCCTCTAGACAAGTGATAGAGTTGAAGTCTCCAACCAAAATCCATGGGTACAGGGGAACCAAACTTCTCACAAAGCAAATGTGCTTCCACAAATTCACTTTACCATTGTAATCAATAGGAGCATACACATTTGTAAGTAGGATGATTTCACCAGATTCATTATCATGCCCGACCATTGAAATAGACCATCTCCTGGAAATCCAAGTAAGAGGGGATATCTTAACCGAATCCCATAAACAAGCGACGCCACCAGCATATCCACATGCACCAATACACTGGCATTGCCCCTTCTCCACAACTTGGGAGCAATATTGAACATACTATCAATAGCCAATTTAGTCTCCTGAATAAACACCACATCCGGAGAATGCACACGAACCAAATCACGAACAACTTTTTGTCTGGGGATGCTATTCAACCCCCTTACATTCCATGAGAGGATAATCATTTTTGGGGGTTATAAAAATGGGAGTCCAATGTTCTCACCAAGCCCGACTCCACCAAAGTCTCCCCCATTAACTTAATTTTATCCCGGTCCTTCTTCCGACCCACCTTCATATTCTTATCCGAAAAACTTTTTTTAATTATTTTTTGCTGCAATCCCAACACCGTAGGAGTTTTGCAGTCCAAGGATGACTAAATCTGTACCACTTTCCAAAATAGTTTCCCTTATAGGGCTAGACCCAACCATGTCCCCTATACTCAGATCCAAAGCCCTTTGTTCTTCATTTAAACCCCTAGATCTGATTCCTTAAGTTCCCCCTCAAGAAGAGACATCTGATTCGGCCTTGTTATATTTGCATCATAGCGACATTTCGGTATCTCCATGCACCGATAAAGATCATCTAATATTTCAAAATGGTTGAGTAGAGCATCTGTGGCTATCCTTAAGGTCTTTTTTTGCCCTTCGTCCTCTATTTCGAGCTTTTACCGAAACAAAACCTTCCTTATCCCATTCCCCTTCCTTTATCAGGGCTTTTCCTTTATCCAAACTTTGTCCGACCGAGAGGGCCCAGGATTTGAAGCCACAGGCAATACAAACTTAGGGCATTTTCTTTGCAGTGGCCATATTCATGCAAATCCGACAACGAAATGGAAGAGCTTCATAGTCAAGTTTTTGAACCCATGTAGTTGATCCAAATTGTATTTCAATAGAATCTGGAATAGGATTATTTAAGTCAATTTCAACACAAATACGAGCAACAGAGATTACCTTTTTATCCATTGTCTATTGTGACGGTCCAACCGACTTCCCAAGTAAAAAGGCAATCTTATGCAAGATATCAATTCTCCATAATTCCAATGAGAGCCATGGAAGCCGCACCCATACTGGAACCCGCGACGACCGCTCCTCTGATGGGTTGAAACCCACATGCCAGGGTTTAAGAAAGAGTCCCACTTGGTTATAGAAATAAGGACCCCCTTCAAATGCTTTGTTACGATCTGCAATACAAGAGAAAACCACCATAAAATAGTTGTTCGCACTCAACATCACCTCCACATCACCTTCAAGATTCCAAGTCTTCCTGACCCAAGCCTCCACAAAGGGGAGAGAAATTTGGATGCCCAAAAATTTGCCAATAAGGGCATGTTTGGTTAGATACTCCACATCTTCCGCCACCGAGTCTGGTTGAACCACTAGAACTGGCCTGGCTTCACATCGTTCCAAACATCCATTGTTCTTTAACAAGCGGTTCCCGACATGCACTGGAAAATCCTGTTCCTTCCAATCATTTTTAGATGAAAAATATCACGAGCATGCACTCTCTGTGCCGGACCCGATGCCATCACGACATTCCTCCAATTTTTTAGACCTCCTCCGAAAGTTGCTGCCATCCTCGTAGAGCGCTTTTCTTCATCAAACCCTAGCAGAGTAGTTTTTCCTCATCAAACCCTAGCAGCTCTAAAAATTATATTTAAATAAGGTTCATACTTTAAGGACACCTCGATAGATGGTTATCATTAGCAAGGAGAGTGCAGTTAATTAAGTCAGTATTATAGGCTATTCCAACATATTATGTTGTCCTTGTATTCTATACCAAAATGGGTGAGTTAGAAATTTTAATCTATATTATGCGATCCTTTTTATGGTTAGGTTTACATGATAAAAGGGAATTTCCTTTGGTGAAATGGAGCAAGGTGTGTGATGATAAAACTAGGGGAGGTCTTGGTTTAAGAGTTCTTACAGATGCAAACTTAGCTCTTAGGGGAAAAGTAATCTGGAGATTGTACAAAGAGAGTCAAAGACAATGGGCAAGAATTCTTCTAAGTAAGTATGTTGAGCCCAATGACCCAAGTTTAATATTTACTGCATTCTCTCTACCAAATGGTTCTGCTATTTGGAATGGTTTAAAAAAATCTATTGATCTAATGATTAAAGGTTTAATATGGGTGGTGGGAATTGGAGAAAAAAATCTATTTGGATGGATACTTGGTGTGATAAAAAACCACTCAATTTAGATCCAATTTTAAAACCTTGGATGAGATTGCTTCAAGATAAATATGGTGATAGGGTTTCAAACATTTTGTACAAGGATCAGGAAGGAAGATACAAATGGAAAGAAGATTTTTTTACAAGTATACAAGACATTGATGCTAGGAGGCAATTGAGTAGAAAGATAACAATTGTGATTATTCCAAGGGGATCCAAGGATAAATTGATTTGGGAGTTGAATAACTTAGGAGAATACACAACAAGAAGTAGATATAATGTACAGCACCAACAAAATAATAATATCACTAGAATATGGAGAGATATTTGGGATAGCCCAAGCATTCCTAAAGTCAAAATGTTTGTTTGGCTAGTAGGTCATAGAAGAATTTTATCCTGGGATAACCTTATGAAAAGGGGTTTTCATGGCCCCTCTCAATGTGTTCTTTGTAAAAAGGAGGAGGAGAGTATAGACCATCTCTTGGGACATTGCTCAATAGTTTGGAATCTATGGCAATGGATTCTTAATATGTTTGGTAAATGCATGGTGATGAATAGAATAATTGAATATTGGTTAAAGCAATGGTAGAGCACTTATAAAAGTGAGGCTTTATAGACAATATGGGATATATCAAAAGATACAATACTTTGGATTGTATGGCTAGAAAGGAATAGAAGAATATTTAAAGGAAAGGAAATCAGTTTAGAGGTAATGAAAAGGAAGATTTGTTTAGCCATAGAGGAGTCTAAACCAACCCTATCAACTCACCCAATCCCTAATTTGGAAGCAAAGAGTCTTGATAGATGGATTCAAGTCATTAAATGGAATTATGATGTTGGGTACAAGAGAAGCAAAAAGAAGGAAAATAATATAAAGTGGAAACCACTAGATGTGGAGTGGGTTAAATTGAATTTTGATGGAGCATCTAAAGGAAGTCAAGACCAGCAGGAGGAGGAGGAATAATTAGAAATAATAGAGGAGAGATTTTGTCTCATTATGATTTCAATAGTGGATTTAAGACAAATAATGAAGCTAAAGCTTGGGCAGCTTTAGAAGGGTTAAAAATATGCAAACAAATAAAATGGAACAAAGTATGGATGGAAGGTGATTCTCTCATAGTAATAAATATAATTTTGAGGAAAGCAAAGGCTCCATGGAACATACAAGAGATAATTATGGAAATTCAAGATCTTGCTAAAGAGTTTGAAGAAATCGGGTTTACACATACATTAAGGGAAGGAAAAAATGTGCAGATAGGCTAGCCAATAGAGGGGTTTTGATTGAGGATCGTGAAGTTAAATTCTCCTTTCCATGGTTAGAGGAAGTAGTAAGTTTAGTTGAAGCTGACAAGAAAATGTTGATCACCTTAATCAATTAATGATTAAGATTTACTTTAATGTTTTTCATTGGTAATATCTGCTTTATTTTGTAACAATAATGTGCTTTCATATAAACTATTTATTATAATTTTTATGGTTGCACTTGTGTTTTAGGAAGGAAACTAGCAATCCAGATTTGGTAAAGTGGACTATGATAGTGTGATATTTTGGAAATATTACTCTACTAAGATGCAATGCATAGATAGTAGAGGTGAAGTTTTATATTGTGAAGTATTCTATACGAAATCATCAAGAAAGATGCTAAATTTGGAATATTTGTATTCATAATTTTTTTTTGAAGAGATCTAGAAAATGAAAATCAAGAATTCAGACATTTTATGTAAAATGATGTAGGTTTCTAACTATAACATCTCAATTGAGATGAGAAGTGTATCTATTTGTAAACTCTCTAACTCTAAAAAAACGAGTTGTAATTTGCTAAGGATGGGGGACCTAAGTACAACCTCTTATTATCTAGCCAAAAAAAATAGTTTTAATATTATTAAATAATCAATATCCAATTATGATACAATATAATGCAACAGTATTAATTTTGATATTTCACTGTGAATTCAAGACAAAATGATAGAATATTTTCATTTTTTTAATTAAAGTTAGAATATAGAATAAAATAGGAGAGTGTATGATCTATTGCATAGAAAAATTGGACAGCTTTATAAACTTTTATGAATTATATAAATATAATTAATATTAAATAAATTGTAAATTAGAAAATAATTTTTTTTTGTTATGTACAATCAGACACATCCACCTCCTCACATACTCACCCACACTGTGGGTAGAAAATATTTTTTTTTTTTGGTAATTATTATAGTAGATTAACAAAAGGTTTTTATAGAGGATCCCAAAACCTTATGAACAAAATCAGCCTTGCATCATGCCTCCTGGCTTTATGTATAAGCCTATTACAGAAATCGTAACCCCTAAACTAATTGCCCGAAGGCAACAGAAAAGGCATTTATGCCTGGTTAACCAGGAAACAAACCAAAATTTAAACAGGATAACAAAAAGTAACAGCCGAAGAAAATGAAACATAACCCCTAAAATAATTGCCTGGAGGCTACAGAAAAGGCATTTATGCCTGATTAACCAGGAAACAAAATGAAATTTAAACAGGATAACAAAAAGTAACAGCCGAAGAAAATGAACCATTGGAGAGTAGAAGCAAAACCAGCTAAACACCAGACGAGGAAAACAGTAATTCTAGATCCACCTGATCCTCCGAGTTCAGACATATCACAGCTAGTCCAAATCCTCCAGATCCTTCGAGTTCTGATGCTCCTGGGTCTGCTTCAGATTCATCTGGATAGTTTGAGGTTCTTCTTGCCTCCCTTTCTCTATTGGAAGGGAGGTTTAGGCACATGCGCATCGCCCGTCCGAGTATCAGAGTCATCTAAAAATAGCAGACATTGGGTGCCATTCGTGATGTCTACCACCATCTCTTTGTCTCTTCTGTCTTTGTTGGGAGGTCGGCCTTGCTTCCTCACACTTCCATAATCCACATTTTGCTTTTGGCTCCTAGTAATTCGAGGGCTCATATGTCCGATCTGGTTGACGACCCTCCTTCCCAGGAGGTAATCTTCTAGCAAGGTTTGGGACTGGCTGAAATCAAAAGGGCCCAGGTCCTGGAGCCTGGGTGGACCTGACTGAGAGGTTTTTTGGGGGGGGCCACCCCCCCTTCCCAGTAGGTAATCTTCCAGCACAATTTGGGACTCGAAAGGGTTCTGGTATTGAAGTATGGGTAAATCTGCCTGTGAGGTGTGTTGGGGGGGGACTGAACCTTCACCACCTGAGGTCCTAAAAGGGTGCTAGCAACACACAGCTGAGAGTCTAATTGGAGGGAGATTCATTCTTCTGGGTGGGAGGATTCGTGAAGGTCCCTGGATGGGCCTAGAGACTTATGGTCTTTCGTAACAAGGGGCTTCACCTGACCAGCATCGTGTTCCAAGGGGTTACAGGAATCTCGCTTCTTCTTCCCCGAATTTTGAAGAGGACAATTATGTTGGAGGTGCCCTTGAGAACTGCACTAGGGGCAAAAAGCTGGTTTGTTCTCATATGCAATGGCTTGCTTGTGGAGAATGGAACCTCCGGACCGGAGAGTGATGGAGGAGGGAAGGACTGCCTCCAAGTCCGCCAAGACACAGAAACGAACTTGGACAAATCTTGTTCGAGCTCTGGTGGGAGGGTCAATGGTGACCAACTCCCCAATGGAGCGGGCAATTCCTCGAATTACATTTTCATGCCAACAAAAAAGAGGGAGACTCGGGAGCCTGACCCATATTGGAGCAATGTTGATGTTCTGGGTATCAGGGTTGAAGTCCATACCCCACTTCCTTAGAAAGAGACTCCTACGACCCAGGAACCAAGGACCTCCAGCCAAGATTTTGTAGTAGTCCTCCTTGTTGTTCAGTCTAATCACAAAAAAACCCCGGGTTAAGGCCGCCAACTCCATGAGACCAGAGGTTCTCCATTTGCCTGACGCCCATTTGCGAATGGTCTCCATATCTGGCCGACCACCAATAAACTTACCAATGAGGGTAAATTTTTTGAATTCCATGAAGCTTGAGAGAATTTCCGTCGGGATGTCCAACTCGTCCCCGATCGAAAACAGCTCCTCGATGAAGATGTCGCTTAGGGTTTCTGAAGCCGCTGCCTGAGCATACGACTTTCGAGGTCCACCTCCCCATTTGTCTGGCGGATCCTTGCCATGGCTGACACCATATTCGGATGGCAAGGACTCCTCAGTGCCCCTAGACTCTGGTTGCTCTCCTTCCGCCCTGCTGTGCCCGTGGTTCGATCTGCTGGCGCTCCCGTGCTCTCCTGCAGAAGCCTTCCCGCCCACCGTCATCTCAAAACCCTAATCCGGTGTGAAACATTTTTTACCATAATTATTAAGAATCGGGTAGAAAATAAAATTTTGACTAATATTGATGTTATAAAATATTTAATTAATGTGAAAAATGAGTATTCCAAAAAATAATAATTTATAATCATTTAAAAATAATATAGTTGATATTAAATAGAATATAATGGAAAGTAAAGTTTTTTAAGTTTCTAAAGCTAAAATAATCTATAGAATAACAAAGTTTTATTATAAATGAAAAAAAATTGGAGTCATATTTTTCTCAATTATTAATCATTATTAATCATCTTCTTAAAAAAACAACTCTCTTATTTTTGTTATTTAAATAATTTAGACACATAGAGAACCACAATGTGTCGTAATATAGTTGTCTTGAACACCATTATAAGTTTTGCATTCTAAGAGAGTATGTTTTTGTTTTCACTACCTTTGAAGTGCAATAGATATATATTATATGTATTTATTTTTCTTTAATTTTTTAAGGTTTTTTTCTTCTACTTGTCTCACATCAAAGTCGATGCAAACTAAGTTTTTAATTGGACTATAAGCATCACTAAGTTTTTATTTGGACTATAAGAATCTTTGCTCTCCATTTGATATTTGCGTATGTATAAAAAAATTATGATGCTCATATTGAGGGTTGAACTCAACAAGTTAGTACACATTTTATCTTCTTGGTTATTTTGTTCACATTGTTATCGTAAAAAAAATTCTTCCATAGACTTTTATATCTTTGTTTTTGTTTTAAACCCACCCTTGACAAATCACAACTCTCTTCTTTAGAGCTTGAGAGTTTACAAACATATTCAATTCTCATCTCAATTGAGTTGTTATAGCTAGATACCTACATCATTTTTCATAAAAAGTTTTCATTCTTGATTTTCATTTTCTATATCTTCTTCAATTTTTTGTTTGAATACAAATTTACCAAAATTCAACATCCTTCTTTTTTCTTCCTGAAGCAAAAGTGCAACCACAAAAATTGTAATTAATAGTTTATATGAAAACACATTAATATTATAAAATAAAACAAATATTACCAATGAAAACCATTAAAGTAAATCTTAATCATTATTTGATTCAGGCAATCAACATTTTTTGTCAGCTTCAGCTAAACTTACTACTTCCTCTAACCAAAGAGAATTTAACTTTATGATCCTCAATTAAAACCTCTTTATTGACAAGCCTGTCTACACATTTGTTTCCTTCCCCTAACGTATGTGTAAACTTAATTTATTCAAACTCTTAAGCAAGGTATTGTGTTTCCACAATTATCTCTTGCATGTTCTATGAAGCCTTTCCTTTCCTCAAAATTGCATTTAATACTATTAATAAACCACCTTCCATCCATACTTTGTTTTATTTCATTTGTCTGTATATTTTAACCCTTTCAAAGCCGCTCAAGCTTCAATTTCATTATTTGTCTTAAATCCACTATTGAAAGTGTATTGAGACAAAATATCTCCCATGATATTTGTAATTATTCCTCCTCCTATTGGTCTTGGATTTCCTTTAGATGCTCTAAAATTTAATTTGATCAACTCCACTTTGGTGGATTCCACTTTATATTCTTTGTCTTATTTTTGTTTCTCGTGTACCCAACATCATATTTCCATTTGATGACTTGACTTCATTTATCAAGGATCTTTGCTTCAAGATTAGGGATTGGGTGACTTTATAGGGTTAGTTTAGCCTCCTTTATGGCTAAAAAAATCTTCCTTTTCATTACCTCTAAATCACTTTCCTTTCCTTTAAATATTCTTTTATTCCTTTCCAACCATACAATCCAAAGGATGGTATCTTTTGATATATTGCAGATTGTCTATAAAACCTCACTTTTAAAAGTGATTTGTCATTGCTTTAATCATTATTCAATTCTATCATTCATCACCAAACATTTACCAAACATATTAAGAATCCATTGCCATATTTTTTAGACTATTGAGCAAGGTCTTAAGAGATGGTCTATACTCTCCTCCTTTTTACATAAAACACATTGTGAGCCATGAAAACCCTTTTTCATAAGGTTATCCTAGGATAAAATTATGAGATAAACTTTTTGACTTTAGGAATGCTTGGTCTATCCTAAATATCTATCCATATTCTTGAGGTAATCCTATTTTGTTGGTTCTTTACATTATATCTACATCTTGTTGTGTATTCTCTTGAGCTATTCAACTCCCAAATTAGCTTATCCTCGGCTCCCCTTGGAATAATCATTATTGTTATCAATTTCTTGTATACTTGTAAAAAAATCTTCTTTCCATTTGTAGATCCCTTCCTAATCCATACATAATGTTTAAAAATTTATCACAATATTTATCTTGAAGTAATCTCATCCATGGTTTCAAAGTCGAATTTAGATTGGGTGGGTTTTTTATCACACCAAAGTCGAATTTAGATTGGGTGGGTTTTTTATCACACCAAACATCCATACAAATAGAAAAAATTTATCCAGTTCCCATCATCCATCTTAGACCTTTAATCACTAGATCAATTATTTTTTTAAAATCGTTCCATAGTGTAGAACCATATTATAGTGAGAATGCAATAAATATTAAGCTTGGGTCATTGGGCTCAACATACTTAGAAGAATTATTTCCCATTGTCTTTGAATCTCTTTGTACAATTCCCCTAAGAGCTAAGTTTGCATTTGTAAGAACTTTTAAACCGAGACCTCCCTTAGTTTTATCATCACACACCTTGCTCCATTTCACCAAAGGAAATTTACTTTTATCATGTAATATTGACGATAAAATGATCACATAATATAGATTAAGCTTTTTCTATCGATTTTGGTCTAGTAAAAAAGGAGATATAATATGTTGGAATGGCTTGTAAGACTAATTTAACTAACTGCACTCTTCCTACTAATGATAACCATCTTCCTTTCCATATCGATAGTTTATTCTAAATTTATAATTGGATTCCATAATTCTATCCTCATTCTCCCCTCAAATAAGGGCATCCCTAGATACGTTGGTAATTTTTCATCCTCCATTTGAAGTAAATTGCATATCCCTACTTTGATTCAAGTTGGAGTGTTAAGGAAGTAAATTTTAGATTTTTTCCTATTTGCTTTTTGCCCCGATGCTATTTCATACTCCTTTAATAAGTTTTTTTTGTTGAGAAATACTTCTTATATGCATCCACCATGGGGATTGAACCCGGGTCACATCACCGATAATGCAAGTGGCATCCTTACCGGTAGACCACATCATGCGGATATACTCCTTTAATAAGTTATTCAAAGCTCTAGCCTTGTTTATCCTTGCCCTCCAAAAAAGGGTTATATCATCTACAAATTGTTGATGGGTGATGTTGTCGATGTTATTACTAGTCTTAAGTCCACTTATTAGATCATCTTTGTATGCCTTCTTGAATATCCTACACAATACCTTTGCCATAATGATGAAAAAATATGGTGATAGAGGATCTCCCTATCTAAGACGTCTCCTAGCTTTAAATGATTTTATTACCAACCCATTGACTAGCACTGAATATTATACTGTAGAGACACAAGCTTTAATCCCTGATCCATTTCTTACCAAATCCAAACTTTTCTAATACTACAAAAAATAAAATCCCATTTAACCATATCATAGGCTTTACTCATATCAAGTTTTAAGATTATTGTTCTCTCTTTTCTTGAAGCTATTGAATGCATAACTTCATAGGCTACTATGATCTCATCCAAAATTTGTCTCCCTTTCATAATTCATCCTTGCTCTTCTAAAATGATTTTGTCTAACAGTGATCTTAACCAATTTGCCATCACTTTGGAGATTATCTTATATGCCATACTACATAGGCTTATGGCCTAAACGAATCAAACAATTATGCATCCTTATTTTTTGGAATCAGGGTAAGATATGTAACATATATTTTATAAGGTATGTATTGTCTTACCCTAGACTGTTCTATTGCCACCAATAAAGAATCCTTCACTATATCCCAGTTATACTGATAGAAAGTTGTATAGAGGCCATCTAGATCTAGGGGTTTATCCTTATCAAAATAAAAAGGAGCTAAATGAACTTCTTCCAAAGTAATAGGCTCCATCAATTTCCTTTTGTCTTCATTTGTTACAACTTTAGGTACTTATTGTAGTAGTTTATCATTAAGAACTTAAAACTCCTCCAATCCTAGAATATTCTAGTAAAACAAAACCTTACCTCCTTTCTGATTTTACTTTGGTATTCAATCCAAACCCCTTCTGTTGAAAATATCGAGTTGTCATTGATGTCAAAGGCAAAAATATCTTCAAGGATGAAATATTGATGTCAAAGGCAAAAATATCTCCAAGGATGAAATATTGAGTTATCACTAAGTGCAAGGCAGATATCTTCAAGGATGCTTTAATATTTAAATAATATTTAAATATTAAGGAAGAGGGTTCATATTTAAATTAGAGGATTTAAATATAGTTTAATAGTTTAAATATTTAAAATCTTGGGTGACCTCCTTGCAAAAGATTAAAAATTTGACAATTCAAAAATTCAAATGTTTGGGCGCCAAAGGACAAAGCACATAATGGTTGAGCCGACTTCGTTGGGAACCAAAGGACAAAGCATATAAATATATGCTTTAAAATTAATTTCGTGGAGCTAAGGTTCACAAAAGATATCGATTAAGCGGAGTGGCAGCGAGTAGAAGATGAAGGAGGTGAGTGGAGATTTTTTGGCAGAGCAAAAAACAAGTTTAAATCCTATATTGTGCCTTATTAGTTTCAACCACTGGGGTAGCCCAACTGGTTATCGAGATCGCGTGGAGCACTGCTAGGCAGGAGGTTGAGGGATTGAAACCTTTTGATGACGTTTTGCTAAAAACAAAGCTGCGAAGGTAATACAATTCGTTTTACGCCTTGAGGTTCCAAGCGTTGCTATAGCGTAGCCGGTTAAAGGGCCCATGTTAGGGCACTAGTTTTCTCAAAGATAGGGGATCGAATCCCATCAACAACAATGAGAGGTATTTATAATTTTATTTCATTAAATTTGATATATAAGGTATAGTTTTGCAATTTAATCTTGGAAATGATAAAAGAGAGTTATAAGGTATAGGAGTGTGATTTAATTTTTTTTGAATAGGGAGTTATAAGGTATAGTGTGGTGATTAATTTTTGCAAATAATAAATGTGATTTAATTTTTGCAAAAGGAGAAATAAGGGTTCTTATTGTTAAATAAAGCTTTATATTGTGAGTTTCAAAAGTGAGATATAAGGAGTTATTTTTAAGATTTATTGTGTATATTTTGATAAGGGTTTTTGAGTGGATGATTTTATATTTAATCAAGAAAATAAAAAGAGAATTGCTAACCAGTTTTTGAAGGCACAAACAAAAAGAAAATTATTTTGTTAAGGCATGTTTGGAAAGCTCATGCAAAAAGCTCATCATCATCATTGAGGTAATTTTAGAGGTATGGTGATTTAATTCCTTTATCAAAATGGCTTAATCAATTTGAGGAAAATATTTTATCATATAGTGGGAGGTATAAGGAATTATTGGATGTGCATTGTTTTTGCTTGAAATTGGAAATAAATGTGCAAGGATTATAGATCAGATTTTAGAGCAAATTTGTGCATTATATTTGATTGAAATTGTGAATAAATGTGCAAGGGTTATAGATCAGATTTAGGAATAAATTTGTGCATTGTTCATGATTGATTTTGGGAGTAGATGAAAAGGATAGATCTGTGCACTATGATTGGTTTTGAAGTGAAGATGGAAATCAACAATTACCAGGTCAGTTATCAAGTTCTAGACTAAAGCTACCTTTTGATGTAATAAATGTGAGACATGTGAAAGTGACAGACTTAATGAATGTGAAGAACATATTGGGAATTTGTTAGTGCATATCATTCTCTATATGTTCATGAAGATAAAAAAATTCTAGGTAGAATATGTTTGAATTGCTTTAGTTGAGGAAAGCACATTGAAGAATAGGTGAAGAACTTAATGACATCATTATGCAAGATTTAGGAATAGATGAGTATTGTTTTCTATGCAAGATTTGGGAATAGATGAGCATTGTTTGTATGCAAGATTTGGGAATAGATGAGCATTGTATGTATGCAATATTTGGGAGCAGTTTTTATGAGAAGATTTGAGCAGGTTTTGGATCAAATTGTTGAGCACATTTATGAGCAAGTTTTGGAGCAGTGTTGAGCACTTTTGTGAGCATATTTGAGCAGATGTTATGAGAAGATTTGAGAGCTGATTTGAGCAGAGTTGTGAGAATATTTGATAGCTAATTTGAGTAGAGTTGTGAGCAGGATTTGTGAGCAGGTTATGGATATGATTTGATACGAGTTGTGAGCAGTATTGTGAGTAGATTTTGGAGCTGAGTTGAGCAAGAGTTGTGAGCAGTATTATGATCAGGTTTGAGAGTAGATCTGAGCAGTATTTAGACCATAGGGGATTGGTGTATCTTGTGGAGTGGTCTCCACAAAACTAGAGTAGAGGGGATTGGTGTCTCCTGTGGAGTGTTGTCCATAAAACCATATCAGACGGGATTAGTGTCTCCTGTGGAGTGGTGTCTACGAACCGGAGCAGAGGGGATTGGTGTCCACTAACTAGAGCATAGGGGATTGGTGTCTCCTATGGATTGGTGTCCACAAACCAGAGCATAGGGGATTGGTGTCTCTTGTGGATTGGTTTCCACGAACTTGAGAGGGGATTGATGTCCATGAACATTGTAATAGGGGATTGGTGTCTCCTATGGGTTGGTGCCCATGAAATTTGTTGAGAAATTTATAAGCAATATTTATTTGTGGATGTAGCCCATATTGGGTGAACCACGTTAAATTTGTGTCTCTTATGTGTGTGGTGATTTGTGCATTGTTTCATTACTGCATTGATATTATTGTTGTTGTCATTTGGAAAGAAAAGTAAAAGATTTATCTTATATTGTTCACTTCCCTCTCAGTATAAGCTTGTGTTCTTCACCTTCTACTGATTTAATTCTACTAATTTTGGATGTTGATCTACATACTATTACCATCTTATGAAAAAAAATTGTGGCTTTATCTTCTTTTAACCAAGTCTGTCTAAATTTTAATCTCCAAAATTTATCTTCCTTACTCAAAATATTATGATATTCACTAAGCAAATCCCTTTCCTCCAAGCTTGGATTATTATGCCCACCTTTTTAAAATTATTAAATTTTTTCTTTTAGTTATTTATTCTCAAAAATGTTTCCATAAGTGTTCTTGTTCCATTCTTTTAATCTAGATGTCATTGATTTAATTTACTTTGGAATTATATACAACCCATTGTTTCTTGAAGAATTCCACGTTTGCACTATCATATCAACAAATTGAGGATGGTCTTCCCACATCTGCTCATATTTAAATTATGATATTTATTTGAATTCACTTACCACTATTTTAAATCTTATTGGCTAGTTATAGGAACCAATTTTTGTCAAGGTATTAGTTTTAGCACAAGTTCCTTCATCCAACCAATGATTTAAGAGTATGTATATATCTAATTTTATGTTATTAGGTTTTGGCCTCTCCTATTATTGGTCCATGTATAGTTGTCCTCTTCAAACTCAACCTCGTATGGATTATTGTTTTGAATTGAAAGTCTCTCATACTTTGGGTTATTTTCCTAATCCCCCCAAAATTTTCATCCAACTTGGTTATGGATTTAAAATCTTCTATGATCATGAATCAAGTTTCTTGGCTTTTACTTATCATAAAGGCTTCAATCACACTCCATACTTCTAATTTACTTGACTAAGTTGTAGGCACATAGACATTGATAAGGATGAAATAAATATCTACAACGTAACATGTGACTAATGAGGCTATCCAATGCTTAGTTTTATGAATGGTTGCATATGAGGTTTCCAACATGTTATAATTCCCCTTGTTGCTCCTTCAAAAACTTTTATATCCTTGTTATTATTTGGGTATTATATTAAATCAAATATCCGACTTATTAATTCAGTTGACATTTTGTTTCATTTGAGTGTTTTTTATCTATTTAGCTCATTTTTAGTATAAAATAAAGTCATTTATCTATATCCATTTGTTTAATAGTTTTCAAATATCCTACAAGATGAACATTGCAACTAGCTCTGTGCCAAAAATAAATATTTTTTATCGAAGTATTTCATACAAAACTAAAGCTTGTATTTCAAATTTACTTGTAATCAAATGCTTTTGGATCCTTTTTATCTTACCTTCATTACAAGGTCGAGGTATTGCTAGCTCACACTTGACACTTATAAAGTACCACTCATACTACGAACAATATTAATAAGACCTGGATGGTCTTCCAATCCTATTATTTGAAGTTCCTGCATTTATTCTACAATGCAAAAAGTGCTCCTAATCCCTCATTATTATTTTTATCTACATATTATCCAACTAAGTTTTTTTATTATTAATGGTGAAAAAGCAAGGGTTTGAAGGGTTCCATAACATTTTACATTAGAGGAGGTAGAGAAATAGAAGGTCAATTAAGTACAAGCCAACCTCCAAGGCCACAAGAATATAAACTAAACCCAAAAACCACACAATAGAACAAAAGAGAAATATAACGCCATGATACAACATAGACCAACCTACCACCCAACAGGGTATAAAGGAGAAATTATGTTTCAACTTTCTTTTAGAGGTACCAAATATCCTGATCCATTTTTACATAAGACTAGAAGGGAAACAAATACATCAAGATGCAGATCACAAAGCTCCAATCTTAGAGAGCAAGGGTGAGGGTAATACACCAAGCATATTCCCTGAGAATGGAAACCACTAGGGAGCAAAAGGCCTATGCCCCCAAAAATGACCCTCCAAAGAGAGGATCACTACAACACAAAGGAGACCTCATCCAAGTAGAAATACAATAAAAAGGTATACTGCATAGTGTAACCACCAACGTCTCACAACTAGGCTGACTATTGCAATTGATAAAAGATAAACAAATAGGCATGCATAAATTGACAACAAGAAATGAACGAATACAAGGAATTCTTTATTAATTTCAATGGATTCAAATTACATATTCGTCCCTCTTAGGGATACCCATTTGATATAATAATTATAATAGGCGTCTAATCCCTCTCAAGGGTAGATGTGAATCAAATGCCTTCTAGGGTGACATGAACTGCTCTAGGGTGTCGATGAACCTCTTCTCCATGATTAGAGGCATTCACTGCGTTGAATGGCATGACCCTGTTAATCCAGCATTCAAGAAACAACAAGAAGCATGTTAAAAGCAAATGTAGCCTCTCTTTATGAGGCCTTTATAAGGTATTAGCATAAAATATATCATGACTATCAATAATAAAGAAGATGAAAGAAATATGCTAAAACTATGTAAAACATGAAAATATCATCATAAAACATGTAAGCTCGAGAACATCTAACTATCCACTAGCCTAATTACAAGATTGAAAGCATGGAGGCATGAAAAATATCCATTAGAGTGTTAAATGCCACAATGAAAGCAACATGCATAAAAACTATAAATCTATCTATCAGGGTCTCTGAATTGCTAATTAAACTAGTAATAAAGCTAATCTAACCTAACTAAATAATCTGCAAAAGAAAAAACAAGGGAGCTAATTATTTAGTAAGTTTACCGGAGCTAATAAGAGGTCTGATGCGCGGGTGGCACTATTGACCATGGATAAGAGCCGCAGTGGAGCTCTAAGTAAGTTTACCCTCCAAATCAGGGCTCTCTCTCTGATCCACCTTGTCAAATTGATGGTCAAGGGTCACCTCTATGTCCTCTGACAAGTTTGGCGATTGAATTGGTCTGATGGTACATGGATTGCATGAATTGACATTTCTTGGCTCTCCTAGGCTCCTTGGTCTTCCATTGCAATTCGATCTCCAATTGGGAAGCAAAAGTATCCCTCTCAATGCATCTAGGTGAGTATGCAATTCGACAGGGCTTCACTGCTCAATTGATAAAATGTTCTCCCAGTATGGCTCTCAGATTCGGTAGGGCTTTGCTACCTTCAATTGAAAGCTTCTCTAGACTTATCCCCAATTCGGAGGGGGATATTATAGCATTGGCCCAGGGCTAGGGGTGGCTTCCTCATGAAGCCAAGATTAAGATTGGGCAGTCGAGTTTGTTGTATGGAAGGATCCATAACCTTCCTTACTCAAACCGCTCCAATCTGCAACCAATTGGCCATTGCAACCAACTTTGGGTTAGATGAAGGCTAATTGATTTTGAGTGCTGACCGTGGCTGACATGCGCGGTGAGCACTACTAATTACGGGTGTCTGCAACGACTAGCACTAACTAGGCAAATATGCCCAATTGAGTGGTAAAAACCACTACTATACCTTAGATCTGTCCAAAGGTCCTCCATATGGTCTTCTAGCATGTCCCATATGAGTAGTCGCCTCGGCATGACGTGTTTTAGGTGTCTACACATAGGTAGGCCCAATGCTTCTAAAGCAAAAATTGTCATTAACGACAGAGAGAAATTATCTTCCCAAATTCTAAAGTGGCCACTATCCACCCCCAAATTGGCCATAACATCAGCAATGTGGTTACCTTCCCTATAAATATGCTCAATTTTAACTT
This sequence comes from Wollemia nobilis, assembly GCA_028583015.1. NCBI lineage: Eukaryota > Viridiplantae > Streptophyta > Pinopsida > Araucariales > Araucariaceae > Wollemia > Wollemia nobilis. The sequence continues at coordinate 4,460,736 of JAQPPZ010017221.1, forward strand.
CTAGCATACCTTCCATAATATTTGAGGCGTCCTTAATAATATTTAGAATAAAACAATAATCAATATTTCTAGCTTGCAAATCTTGAATGATGTTCAAGGAGTCACTTTGTACAAGTCTTCTAAAGCCTCTCTCAAAAACCTAATGAACACCTAAGAAAAGTTCCTTAGCTTTAGCTAGGTGGTTGGTATAAATACTATAATCTTTGGCGTATGCCTAAATGACCTCACCATTATAATTTTTAACAACATCCCCTCCACCAACCCTCTTGAGGTTACCTTTGGTAGCCCCAACAAAGTTTAGAATGACCCACCTTTAAGTTGGTTTATGCCATCTAGTAGCCAATATTTTTGAACAGTAGATACAAAACCAAAATATCCTAGATTCAATTTCCAACTAACAACAATCTCTTTCTCCACAAATTTCTCCCTACCATTCCCAATAGAAAATACAACCAGGTTATTCTTGATAGCAACTTTAATCCTTCTAAAGACAAAGGATTCATCCATAGCAATATCCTTTCAATTTCTTTTTTTCCTCTCCCATCAGATACCCCATATAAAATTAGGAAGAACTAAGTCCCATACCCTAGTGAGGTTGTGACTGATGAAGGAGGATTTCCACTGAGTGAAAAGTTCCTTGAAATTTCGAGGTAATGTCCACTTGATAGAAAAAGAATCCAGTAAAGCAGTGAGCACCTTATTTGAGAAATCACAAGGGATAAAAAGATTATCCACAAATTCAACATCCTTAGAACACAAGAGACAAATATTGGGAAGATGGAAGCCTTTCTTACATATATTATCAACAGTTAAAATTATGTTTTGCAAACACAACCACAAAAAAATGCAATCTTTGGGATCAAATTAGGATACCAAACCCTTTCCATCAGAAAAGATCACCCCTTAGACAATATTTGGGCCTCATATATAATATTGATAAAAAAAAACTTTTAGGATAATGAGTCCATAGAAGGAAGTTCTTGTCATTCTGCTGAGGAAGGAAGTATTATTGTAGCAACATGTTCAAATTTGCCAAACTTTGAAGGATCTAAAGATCAGTTGTATGTAAAGTCATATGCTTCCAAGTCCTCTTGCCATTAGTGATGATTATATAATCAATTACTTTTTCTCCATATTACAGTGACAAAGGAGCCTTCAACTCATAAAACTCGAGACTAAGAAATATGGATTCAAGAAGAATCCAAATATCCTCCCATAAGAACACATCCTTGCCATTTCCAATATGCCATCGCATCCCCTCCATAACCAAACTTTTGACCTCCAACAAACCATTCCAAATCACAAAGCCCCTAGGAGGAGCAACACTTCTAAAAAAGGAATGCGGTTTTCTAAATACTTATCTCTCATAATATCTTTCCTCAATTGATCCTCCTCAACACATAATTTCTAAACTATTTTTGCAATCAATGCCTTATTGAACAACAACAAATTTCTAATCCTAAGACCACCTTCTTTCTTAGAAGATCAGACCCTATCCCAAGAGATAAGAGACACCCTCTGTTTATCCTCCACCCCAACCCATAGAAATCTCCTAAATATCTGATCAATCCTCCTCTTATCTTTGAAATATATTTTGAAAAGAGACATAATAGACAATAATGTTTTGGAGGGTAGCCTGAAGCAATTGCAACCTACTTGCTTGGCTTAGGAGATTACCTTTCCACCCAGTTAACTTAGTTGAATTCTATCCAACACAAGAGACCATAACTCCTTCATATTACTAGTGAAAAATGGCATACCTAGATATAAATAAGGAAGGTTAACAATACCACAACCAAAAATCCTTGTAATTCTATGCTAAAGCTACCCCCTGTATTCACTAAAAATATTTTCATTTTTATCGAAGTTAATTTGTTGGCTGGAAGCTTTCTTATACCATTGCAAAATATTCATGACTTCCTTAGCCTCTCTCATAGTAGCCTCACCAAGAAGTACAATGTCATCTACAAATTGTTGACAAGAAACTACCTTTGCAATACCAGAAGGTCTAATACCCTTAATCTTAGAGGACAATGCAACAAAATCAATTAATATTTCTAAAAATTCAACCATCAAAATAAAAATATGTGGAGACAAGGGATCATCTTGCCTAATACCTCTTTGACCCCCCCAAAAAACACTAAGAATCCCATTGATGATGATAGAAAATTTAGCAGAGGAAATACAAACTCTAATCCACTTCCTCCATAGATCCCTAAAGCCAAATTTTTGCAACACCTTGTCAAGGAACTCCTAGGAGACCCTGTCATAAGCCTTCTACATATCAAGTTTAAGAAGCATTCCAACCAACCTGCTTTTGGACATAAAATATAAAGTCTCATGAACCGTAATGATCCCATCCACAATCTACCTACCATGAACAAAACCACCTTGAAGAGGAGAAATCAATATGGGGAGAAGCCTTTTCAACCGATTAACAAGTATCAACTTATAAGTTGATAGGTATGAAATCCCTTAGAGAAGATGCACCATGTTTCTTCAAAACCAAAACAAGAAAGGTAGTATTCCATGCCTGCAACAAAGAGGAAGAATATTGGAGTTCTGTTAAGGCTTTCAAAATATCCAAACCAAGAAGGTGCTAAATTCTCTAAAAAAACAAGGAACTCATTTGGCCCAGGCACTTTGTCCTTATTCATACTAAATATCATCATTAGAAAGGGGGCATTCAATTTATTATTCATATCAGTCATCACCACATGGGGAATGTTCTTGAGAAGTTCCTCTGGAGCATCTCTATCTTCCTCCCTGTCTCTAGAAAATAAATATTGAAAGAAGGATATCGTGGCAATAGTAATTTCTTTCTTATATTTAAAGTATTCACAAGAGTCCAATGTAATTTCTCTTATTTTGTTAGCACTCCTATGTTTCAAGGTTGAGAGGTGAAAAAACTTGGTATTCCTATCCCCCTCCTTAAGTCACGTAGCTCGATATTTTTACCTCCAAAAAGACTCCTCGTTGGCAAGAATATTATGAAATTCTGCAAGAGTAATTTGCTCTTTTCTAGCCAGATCCTCTAACCAATCTTCACTTTGGCCTTTTTCCTTAATTTCTTGCAATTCTTGAAATATTTTTTTCTTCCTATGGAAGAGGTTCCCAAAAACCTCTCGATTCCACCTCTTCAAGTTAGCTTTGATATTTTTCAACTTCTTAGCCACTTGAAACATCTTAGTGCCATAGACATCTAAATTCCACTAAGCCTTAATCAAGCCTTCAAGATCCATATGAGAAAGCCACATTATCTCAAACCTGAAAGGATAACCTTTCGAACGTTTCTCCTCCATGAATTCTAACAGTAATAGGTTGTGGTCAAAAGTAATTCTTGGTAAAGTCCTCAAAGAGCAATCCTGAACCATGGTGAGTCAACTCACCAAAGCAAGGGCCCTATCAATCCTAGATTGAATCAAACCCCCTCCCATTTTTCTATTGGACCAAGTGAATTTAGAACCTTGCAAATCAATATCTACTAGTCCCATGGAGGTCAAGAACTCACCAAACTCCTCCATGCTATTTGAAAAAATAGTCGAGCCTCCAAGTTTCTCACAAGGGAGCATAATGGAATTAAAGTCATCAGCAAGTAGCCATGGAAGGTCAAATGAAGAACCAAGGGCTTTTAAGTCAACCTAGAGTTTCCTTCTATCCACAACAACATTGGGAGCATACACATTGGTAGAAATCCAAGAAAAATAGTCTTTTTATAGTAGAATAAAAAAGAAGAGAATCTATCAACCTGATGAATGAGCTTGCCCTCCATAGAATCGGGTTTCTAAAGCATCCACAACCCTTCGAAAGAACCATGAGCAACCCTACTCACACCTTCACATCTATTATAAACAAACCTTCGTAATCTATAAAATCCTTATCACCCATCTTAGTTTCTTGTAAGAAAATAATATTAGAATTGAATTTTTTTTTGAAATATTTTAGCACTGTAGACCTTGAATATTCCATAAAATAATCTTCATTACTTCAAGGATCGTGGAGCCTTCCCTCCGCTCAAAGGTAATGTAGTATGGGAGCCATTAGCCACATCTTGAGTTGTTTTATTTAAGAGCACCTCAAATTTTTTTGGTCTTCTTGACCCCTTCCCACTACTTAGATTCATTATTTTTTGGGTGTTTTTGATGGGCCGCATAGAGCCAATCATTCCTTTCTTGCTTGATTCTACTGATTGAGGAAAGAATTGCTACTACTGAGCTATCTTCTTTAGTTTCATCTTTCACCTATTTACAACTTATTGAAATCCATCTACTCTGATGAAGACCATACCTCCTCTAATTCCTTGTCCAATGCATTTGTTGAAATCTCTTCCACTTCTACATCCCAAAGAGACTCTATGATAGCTTCATATTTTTCCTTATCAAGAGGGACAATAATTCTCTCATTATAAAAAATAGGGTGCTCCCAAAAACACATCAATATGAGCCTCTTGAAGGGGGGACAAAGGAACCTAAGTAGCAGGTAGCTAATCCCCTTGATAATATAGGATCTCAATTAGCTTATACAGAATAACATCCAACCCAACCTCAAGACCAAAAAGCAACAACTCTCCTAATACAACAAATTTATTTGTATTCACCTCTACACCCTTGGAATGCCCACCAACTTTTGTAAAAACCCCAACAACTTTAGAGTGGTCTTCTTTTTTTCTAGATCTGGACCTCATGTTTCTGTGGAGGTTTCTTCTAAGGATACTTAGTCCATAAATGACCAATCCTTTTATAGTCAATGCAAATGGGCATAGAGGTTTCGTATAATATATCCTGGATCCAAAGCCCAAAATATGAAACCAACTTAATAGAAGAAGGAAGACGCTTAGAGAGATCAGTGTTAACAAAAAACCTAGCAAAAACCATCATTGTTTTTTCTTGAGTGGTTGGATCCATTGCAATCAAGCTACCCATTGATTTAGCAATACCCTTAAGGATGTCATCATCCTAGAAGACCACATGTAACCAAGGAAGACACATCCAAAGGGGTGCCCTATTGACATTCTTAGTGGAAGGATTGAAGTCTAGGGACCATTTTCTCAAAAAGAGATATTTTTGACCAAATAACCATGGTACCTTCATAACCACAGCCTACATTATTGCAATCTAAGCAAGATATTTATATTCTATTACTTCTTTTAGGAGACCCACTTTAAATTGTAAGCTTAATTATTTTATTTTTGGTTGGTAAAAACTATTATCTTGGGTTTTCTAGTATTTAATTACTTATCAAGCTCATTGTAGAAGTAGTCTAAGGTATTTAAGGTGCTTTTAAGTCTTAAAAATCATTTATGATTGAAATTTCATAATAAAAATATGCATCACTTTTAAATATGAAGGATTGCCTAGAAATAATATATTTTAGTAGAAACTAAATTACATGGTTTACTTCTATGCGTGCAACTGGAATCAAAGCTAGGATTTGAGGAAGACTATACCCGAAGCTTTAGTTTGATGTTTAAGAGAGAAGCACATGATGTAAAATTTGATGTATTGCAATAATACAAGTTTGCCAAAATCTCTGTTCTAATCCAAAACAATATTAAATTCTTAATGATTGAGGATTTTTTAAGTTTATAGAGAAGCTCTCTAAAAAAAATATTGGAGTGGGAATGAACTAGGAGAGGAATGAATTTGGAGGAAGATGAAAAATCCTAGTGTCGATCAATCACGAGTATCAGTTCAAGTATGGTACTCCTTTGGCTTTAGCTTTGAACATCTTTCATTGGTTGGGGCTCAAGTTAAGAAATTACAAATAACATGGACCCCTTCTTTATGAAGTGATTTATGATAGTTTGTTAGTTGCAATGATGATAGTGGCCTCACTTTACAAACAAGTAGACAATGAGGTCTTCTCCATGTTTTTGCAATAATTTCACTTCGATTAGGAGAAGTTTGATCATATGTTTCAAGTGCTTAAAGAAAGGAACGCACCCCATCTAAAACCACCTACTCACTATAACAATGGTATCTTTGTGCCCAAGTTAGATGAGTCTCTGGTGATTTAGGTGCCTCCAACCCTCATCCAACATCCTTTGCTCATGCTTTCCACCCAAGCCCTTGCATGCAAATTTGTGAGTATATGGCCTAGTAAGATCACAATCCATAAATGGATTAACACACATTAGGGAGGTAAAGTTTCCTCTTATGAATTCATGATGACACTCAGGGGATACTTTATCGTTACATTTTCCTCTACGAAGGACAAGAGCACTATCTTTCATGGAGGTCCTTGGTTTTTGGGATCCAACCCACTCTACATGATCTTATGGAGCACGCCATTTGATCCTCAAGAGGAGGAGCCTAAAGAAGTTTTTGTTTGGGTGAGGTTGTCATTTTTGATATTGCACCTATGGAACAAATATTCAATGGAAGTAATAGGAAATTCTATCAAAATTTTCATTGATTGGGCTCCTCCAAAGGTCAATAATGCTATATGTGTGCAAGTCAATCTCAAAAAGGAGTTGCCTAGGAATATTGGAATAAATGTGTTTGATTGGATACATAACCAACCCCTAGACTATGAGCATATACTATTCAAGTATATAACATTTCTTGAGCATGGGAAATTCTCCCAAAACTACCCAATTAAACAAGCACAAGAAACAAAAAAGGAAGAACTAGGATTCCAGGAAGCACTACACCAAAAAGGGTCTTTAAGGGAAGTTTTTAATCCCCCTTAAAGAATTTTAAGGGTGGTTATTCAATCGATGTTTATGAGGGCGTCATAAAAAGTCCACATCATATGACGATGGTTAAAAACCGCCCTCTTAGGGGTCTAAGAGATTCTTAATTTAAAAAAAATATATATATATATAAGTCACAAACTGCGTAATTTTAAAAAATACTTTCGTAAGTTGTTTTACATTGCTTGATAGGTATATAATGTAAAACCATTCTTTAACATTTATATAATCTGCCATTGTCAATTTTAATGGGAACAAATATGCCAAAAGTTAAAATATAGATTAAACTTATCCACGTTTTTAATGACAAGTTTGAATAATCAATCGACTGAGATTGGTTCATGTTTTCCAATTATAATTCCTTAATCGATGATTTGATTTCATTAGTTATTTTTATAAACTTATAGTGGGAACATAAAAATACAATACAATCATTGATGGGAACATTACACCATCATACCAAAAAAGACTTAAGACTTCAAGACATGTAATATATGTGCCAAATACCGAAAAATGATTCCAAAAACTAAAATGACCACATCAATCTCCTTTTGTGGAACATTTAGAGAACTTTTAAAAGCTTTAAGGTGAATCAATGGGAAATAAAATGCAAGCAATGTACAGACTGAGCTCCCCACCAAAGAAACAAAGATGTTGAATCCAAGAATAGATGATGCAAGTATTGCATGCATAACAACAAAGCCTGCAAGAAGAATTTTAAAACCAGTTATTTTGCATCAATTTCATCTCAAACATTAAATAAAAAGTATGCATAATGACAAGATACATGAATAAAAGGATCATGCAAAGGGCCACCTTCACAAAAATTATAGGTCAATCATTTTGAAGATTGAGTGTAACTACATCTTGAGTTTCATTACCATTTGCAAGATATCCTATCTGAACAAAACCAACATAGAACATAGTAATGATGAGAAAGGCACAAGCCAATACTCTACCAAAATTTTGTAGTTCCCTTATTGAAGCTTCAAGTGAATCTCTCATGGAAAATCACAACACCAACAACAAAAGGTCATACCTGCCAGCCTATGAAGGCATCAATTTTTGAAATGAATTAAAATTACACTTGATGATTATTGTTATTCCAAAAGATTGCAGACATCTACAAAAACAGAGGTGGTGTCAGTGATGTCGATGTATGGACCCAACCTAATGCAATTTCCAATGGAACTAAATAAAATATAGGTGAAAAATGAATTTCGGTAGTTGTGACACCATTGACACCATTGAGGGTAAATATTGATTTGTAAAAATCAAGTAGGCCATAGACACTCACAGTAAAAATTTATTATCATTACCTCAACTATATTATGTCCAATGTTTCCATGGGTATACATATTCCATGGCTTCCATTGAATTCCTTATGTTAATATGCTTAAATTTTGTAACTACTCACTTTCCTTGCACTTCACCTGCACACAACCTAGATAAAATCATTATACACTTAACTTTGTTTCTTTTCCTAATTTCAAGAATTAAGCTTCTCATTGTATAAAATCTCTTAGTTATGAAGTTGTTCAAAGGTATTATTAGATTACCTACAATGATCCATTCTGTAGAACATCTAGAGATATTTTAAAATATTTAAGGTGAATTAGTGTTGGGAAATAAAATGCAAGCAATGTACAGATTGAGCTCCCCACCAAAGAAACAAAGATGTTGAATCCAAGAACAAATGATGCAAGTACTGCATGCATAACAACAAAGCCTGCAAGAAGAATTTTAAAACCAGTTGTTTTGCATCAATTTCATCTCAAACATTAAATAAACAGTAATCATAATGACAGGATATGTGAATAAAAGGATCATGCAAAGGCCCACCTTCACAGAAATTATAGGTCAATCATTTAGAAGATTGAGTGTAACTATATCTTGAGTTTCATTGCCATTTGCAAGATATCCTATCTAAACAAAACCAACATAGAACATAGTAATGATGAGAAAGGCACAAGCCAATTCTCTGCCAAAATTTTGTAGTTCCCTTATTGAAGCTCCAAGTCAATCTCTTAGGGTAAAACACAACACCAACAACAAAAGGTAATATCTGCCAACCAGTGAAGGCATCAATTTTTGAAATGAATTAAAATTACACTTGATGATTATTGTTATTGCAAAATATTGTAGACATCTACAAAAATAGAGAAGGTGCAGTGATGTTGATGTATGGTTGCGACCTAATGCAATTTCTAGTGGAACTAAATAAAATATAGGTGAAAAATGAATTTTGGCAGTTGACACCATTGAGGGAAAATATTGATTTGTAAAAATAAAATAGGCCACAAACCCTCACAGTAAAAAAAATTATTATCATTACCTCTACTATATTATGTCCAATGTTTCCATGGGTACACGTATTCCATGGCTTCCATTGAATTCCTTATGTTAATATGCTTAAATTTCTTAACTACTCACTTTCCTTGCATTTCACCTGCACACAACCCAGATATAATCATTATACACTGCATTTTGTTTTCCTAATTTCAAGAATTAAGCTTCTCATTGTATAAAATTTCTTAGTTACAAAGCCATTCAGAGGTATTATTAGATTACCTGCAATGATCCATTCTGCAGAACATCTAGAGATCTTTTAAAAGCTTTAAGGTGAATCAGTGTTGGGAAATAAAATACAAGCAATGTACAGATTAAGCTCCCCATCAAAGAAACAAAAATGTTGAATCCAACAATAAATGATGCAAGTACTACATGCATAACAACAAAACCTGCAAGAAGAATTTTGAAACCAATTGTTTTGCATCAATTTCATCTCAAGCATTAAATAAATAGTATGCATAATGATAGGATATGTGAATAAAGGATCGAACAAAGGCCCACCTTCATAGAAATTATAGGTCAATCATTTAGAAGATTGAGTGTAACTATATCTTGAGTTTCATTGCATTTGCAAGATATCCTATCTGAACAAAACCAACATAGAACATAGTAATGATGAGAAAGGCACAAGCCAAGACTATGCAAAAATTTTGTAGTTCCCTTATTGAAGCTTCAAGTGAATCTCTCACGGTAAAACACAACACTAGCAACAAAAGGTAATATATGCCAGCCAGTGAAGGCATAATTTTTTAAAATGAATTAAAATTACACTTGATGATTATTGTTATTGCAAAATATTGCAGACATCTACAAAAATAGAGGTGTCAGTGATGTCAATGTATGGACGCGACCTAATGCAATTTCTAGTGGAACTAAATAAAATATAGGTGAAAAATGAATTTCGGTAGTTGACACCATTGAGGGCAAATATTGATTTGTAAAAATCAAATAGGCCAAAGACCCTCTGTTGGCAATTTTGCACTTTGCAACATTAGGATTTTTGTTGGAGCGTTTTGATTGTAATGCAACAGTATTTATTTTGAAATATTATTATGGATCGATTTATTTTTCTGTTTCCATATGTATCCTTGTAGCATTGAAGTGATGAATGTTTAAAAAAGGGACAAATGAATTTTGTACTTAATTGGGATTTAAAAGGTACTGTGAATTGGAGATATTTTTGGACCTAAAAATTCTGCAAAGGAAGAAAGGAAAATTAAGATGAAAACACGAAGGAATGAAATATTCGAAAGCACCCAAAAAATGAACGAGAAATGTGTGTTCTCCCCAAGGATGGGGTAAAAGCTTTGTTCGCCCCTCCTTGGGGTGAACGTCTTTCTAAAAGATGCAAAAAGTATGCGTGTATCCACATTTTAAAATTATTTCGACGATGATGTCCATTCACCCCAAGGATGGGGCGAAAGCTCCGTTCGCCCCTCCTTGGGGTGAACATAATAGGCGACAAAAGGGAATCATGGTAATAAAAGGGTGCGATAAAATGATATCGCGTTCGCCCTGGTCGAGGGGTGAACATCCCGTTTGCCCCTCCCATAGCCGAACACATCCCAAAGACAAGATGATATCGTGTTCACCTCTCCCATGGGCGAACGTGCCCCAAAAGCAAAACACGATCGAGTTCACCCAGGTCGAGGAGTGAACATATCGTTTGCCTCTCCCATGGGTGAATGCGTTCCCAAAATGGAATTGCGTGGATGCACTAGGTAATAGAAGTTTGGGTGAACGTGATTTGTGTCGAAAGGTGAACACAGTTTTGAGCAGATTGGGCGAATGTAATTACAAAGATAAAACTGTTTAATTGTTAAGTTTTACCATGATCCACGAGGAATATAGTCAAGCAAAATATGTTCTTTCGAGGTGTCTTAGTTTCAAAGTCACCCAGAGCAAAATTTGGTGAACATTAAATCATAGTGGCAATGAGTAACTCAAGTGATGAATCCCAAGCGAAGAAGAAGCCATATTAAAAGCATAGGAAGATTTTCATGATTTCCAAGGTAGGGGCGCATTTTAAAGGCATTGAATGTCTCTTAATTTTTTGTGCACCGACGCCTAAAATATTTATTTCCTAGGAATATTTCCTTAAAAGATGGATTATTGTTCCAAAAGGATGGGTTTTAATATTTCCAATGAGGAATTCCCTCACTCTGGTTCCTGATCTGCGATCATTTTGTCCTCATGTTCATTTAATTAAAGAGGCAAAATCCTCTACAAATACTAATAAAATTTCTATTGTAAAAAAAGGTTAGACATTTTGCGAGAAAACTCTCCAAGTTCTCTGCATCAATAGAAGACACCAGGATTCTGAATTTACAAGTGTTCTTGTGTGTAATTTCCTTCTGTGTTCATGCATTTCTATTTTACATTCATGTTCTTTATTTGTTGTTAGATTTGAATTTTGCATCTGAATTTAAATGTTGCTAATGAGGGAGTAAGTGCTGGAGTGTTATTTTGAAGGTTGTTCTTGCAAGTTTACAAGTAAATTATGTATCTTTTCTTTTATTACATGCTATTCCATGCTTGGGTGAATTTCCTGCTGTTATTCGGTCCCAAATCCTACGCTTTTAGCCTGTGGTCATATTTCCCATCTCTTTCCATATTTTCTAATTTATTTACTGCATCTATAGTCTTCAACCAATGGAGGATTTAGCTTGGGAGCTAGCCCTCTCTCGAGATTGAAATGGGGGACATTCCTTTCCTTTGGTCATTCAATGTTGGCCATATCTAGGGCACACAAATGCAGTTTTGTTGATTAGGCAGATATTTGACCAACAATTTTTGGCACGCCTGGTGGGACCTCAAAAGTTCCACTTTCAACAATATTAAGGTTTGATGTTCACCTTCGTGTTGTATAGTTAGAACATCTGGCGACTCAATTACACCAATAAATCTCCAAACATGAGTACAACAAAAGTTGTGTCTCATGAAAATAAGATCGAAGGCCAAAAATCCTGACCATAAAATTGAGTTCTACGAACTTGATATTCAAAGGCTAGGGGAACATCCTCAATTAACCACTTTACATCGTACATCTTCATTACCTCATACATCCCACATATAATCTACCACATCATCATGACTAGCCAGTGTATTCTCTGCTCCCACAAGTCCAGTTAGCACCACTACTAGTGTTCCTCAAGCTCCACCCCACACACCAACCCACATGGCTCAGAATCCTCCACCATAGTAACCATAGCCACCCAGACAGTTCCCAACATGGAATAGCTCAGATACCTTGAACTTACAAGCACAAAATCCAATACCCCAAGTAGCTTTGAAGGCTTTGTCGACCTATGATGGTACTGGTAAAATGACCTATGAGCATATTCAAGATGTAGCTTCTTTGGCTACAATCCATGGAATAACAAACAAGGATGTGATGGTAAAATTATTGGTATTGTCACTAAGAGGAAAGTTGTTGTACTGGTACCGATCATTACAACCTGGTACTATTACTTCGCGGGATCAATTGGTAGAGTTGTTGATTAAATTTTTTTGTGAATAAGCTGAACTATACTCCCTACTACATTAGTTTACAACAATTCAAAGACATCTGTAGGAGGAGATAGTTGATTTCAACGTAAGGTTTGCTTGAAGTTGGCAAAGAGTTCCTGATGGTTTGTGGCCCACACATGAACAAGCTGCATTCTACTACCTCAGGGAATTTAACACTAAAATTGGTGTGGTCGTACGACAAGCCAACATGACTATGTTCCCAGACCTATACACTCAGGCACAGAAGGCCGAATCTAACTTAATTGTCATTGGTAGGCTTCCCCAAAAAATGACTATGCCCATTCTTCTTGACCTCCCACAGTATTTGTATTCCAACATTTTTTTGAAGTCCATGCCTTCCATGTACCTAGTTCCCTCATAGAGTTCAAGTCCATCTCATATCACTCTGATCCCTGTATCACAATGTTTGGCTCCAAGTTTTCCATAGTTTCTCGCTCAATCAGTACTCCAGCTACCACCATCTGTTATTTTTCTAGCATTGTCGATGCCATCGGTTCCATTACCATTGCCCGTATCACCATCATCTATACCTTTTCCAACGCCCCCCACATCATCTAATCCTGATCCTTTCATGATATTATTCCAAGAAGTGAAATGTAATAACTCAGCCTTAAGGCCTATATCAAATGAGCTTACAACAGTGAGAAAGAACCAAGCTGAGGCTGAATTTTGGTCAAGGAGATTTCAAACACCACCAATTACCAAGGAGTAAGCTTCTACCAGTAGAGGCCTTGAGAAGAGCATAATGGTGTTAGCAAACAAGGAGACCAGTGCAACAGAAAAGGCATACTAGAGTTCAACATGCAATGATCCTCATGGAGAAGAAACCTGCATGGTGCATATGAATTATGTGCAAACGCTAGCAAAAAGTTTGACCGGTGGATAAGTCAATATGTTTAGTAAAGTTGATCACAATTTTATGATGCCATATTTGGAGTAAGTTTCGATTCTTACGAGATCCAAGAAAAATCCAGTAATTGTAGATCCAGTTGAGCTTGAACCTTTAAAGGTACCTATAGAGCCAAAGGTGCAAGATGGAAAAGGGCAACCTATAGCAAAAGCACCTGGTGTAAGGACCAAGGAGTAGGATTCTGTCAAGTTAAAAGATTTACTGCCTAAGCAAGATCAAGAAAAGGCATAAATTAAGGTATTAACTTTGCAACCCGCAACAGCTGCTCAAACACAAAATGAAACAAAAGAGCAGGCTAAGGAGCAACTCAAGTACCCATCGTTGACAAAGAGATAAAGGGTAGAAGCTACTCAGCAGTACCGGGACAAGTATGAATGGGTTACAGAAGAGAAGGCTCTGACCATCTCAAATTATAATATTGTGGAAGAAATGAAGAAGATACCTGCAAAAGTAAGCTTGTATGATGCACTACAATTTTTGGGGCAAGTTGACCTGCTGCAAGAATCTTTGAAGACTGCTAAAGATCAAAAGAAAAATCCTCAAACAATCTTGGTGCAAGCGCTACCAACTTCGACAACAGGAAAGAATAGACCACCCCCATTTTATTTGTCACTCAAAATGGAGGGGTGGATCGTACACAATTGTATGATTGATTTTGGTGCTGCGATTACTATCATGCCAAAGGCATTATGTGAAGTGATGGGGATGGAATATACAAGAAGTAGCCCAGGAGTGTTGTAGCTTGATGGAACTTCGATTGAGACAATGGGAGTAATCAAAGACATTCCCATTGTCCTTCACAGTATTCCATAAATCACGATCATCTAAGAAGTGGTAGTGGTTGACCTGGAGCCATACTTTAGCATGTGCCTCTCAAGGGAGTTCACAACTAAGCTGGGGGGATATATTTCCTTAGACTACTCGTATTTGGATATACCATTCAAAGGAAAGAGGATTCACATTTACAATGAAAAGCCATTGCCTTTTAACATTGAAAAGTTGGAAGAGGAAGAAGAAGCTCCAGGTGCAGTTAACATGATGACTGAAGAACTAGAAGAAGTTGAATTAATGTAAGAAGCACTTGGTGAACTTCACATTGAAGATGAGTTTTTCCTCACAAATTTTAATGCCATGATTGGAACAGACATTGGTTGTTATACAATAACCGAACTAGAGCAAACTGAAGAAGAAGTCCCTGATTCCCTGGATCCTGACACAAATCAGTTATGGAAGCTATATTTTGATGGTGCCAAATGTAAGAATGGTGCAAGAGTTGGTGTTGTGTTGATCTCCCCCACAGGTTTAAATAATACTTATTCTTATAGGTTGATGTGGTGTTGCACAAATAATATGACTAAATATGAAACATTGTGCCTTGGATTGAAGAAGGCTAAAAAATTGGGCATCAAGCAGTTGCAAATTTTTGGTGACTCTGAACTTATTGTTAATCAGACTACTAATAAGTGTGTATCAAAGTAGCATCACCTGAAAGCTTATCGCAACAGGGTGTGGGGTTTGTTTGAATCCTTCATAGCTTTGAAAATTCAGGCGATTTCCTAGGAGCAGAACAAACATACGAATATTCTAGCATCTCTCGGTGCAAATTATTCTCTCGTGGAGCAAGTAATCAGAAAGCCCAAGACTGTCAGGGTGATCTATAGACCTTCAGTCCCTGACAAGAATCTTTATTGGCAAGTATTCGACAATGATGAACAAATAGTTAATTTTTTGCTTAGAGAGGCTGCTAGCGCAGACGATAGAATGCTTGTTGAAGAAGAGAAAGAAGGAATGATCCAATTGAAGAACAATCATATTCCCATGGGATTAATTTTATTGGAGAGTTTGTTTGACCAGAATGATAGGTTTGAAAAGCATAGGATCAAGATGGATGCGAAGGAGTATAAAGAATTGCAGTTAGAACCTGAGAATATCATCAAAATCAAAACTTATTGCGTGCTCGAGGAATTGGAAGACATTAAGAACTTGTGCTATGAGTACCCTGATATCATTACATGGAGTTATCAATATTTGAAAGGATATGACAAGAAAGTGATACAACATACCATTGAGCTGCAGGAGGGGGTAAAACCCTTTTTACAAAAACAATGCCCTGTCAATCCCAAGATATAATTACTCATGAAGATATAATTATTGAAGATGTTGGAGATAAAGATAATTTATCCAATAAAGCACTCAACATGGGTAATCTGGTCCCAATGTGGAAGAAGAACGAAGACATTCAGTTGTGTGTTGAATTTCATAACCTGAACCAGACATCATTAAAAGATCATTACCCTCTGCCGTAGAATAATCAAATCCTTCATATGGTAGCCGGTGCATAAAGATTCTCATTGCTAGATGGTTTCTTTAGATATAATAGAATCTGGGTGAAAGATGAAGACCAGCATAAAACAACATTCACCACCAAATGGGGCACATTCGCCTACCAACGGATGCCATTTGGACTCTCAAATGCTAGCGCTACTTTCCAGAGGGCCATGGACATCGCTTTTGGTGAGTTATTGAATAGAATTATTGTAATATATATTAATGATATGACTGTGTTTTCGCATCGCAAAGAAGACCACGTAGCTCATTTGAGGTAGGTGTTCGAGAAGTGCCATGAATTCGATATTTCTATTAATCCGAAGAAGTCAATATTTTCTATTAAAAAAGGGAAATTGTTGGGTCATGTGATCTCACAGGAAGGATTGACAATTGACCCTGCAAGAGTTGAGGCGCTCTTTAAGTTACCATTGCCTGCTAACAAAAATAACCTACAATATTTCTTCGGCCAAATAAACTTCATCCGCAAGTTTATTGCTAACTTTGCTTAGGTTGTGAAAGCCATGACGAAGCTCTTAAATAATAATAATGAGTTTAAGTGAACATAAGCTAGTAGACAAGCTTTTCAAGAAATCAAAGAATCACACAAGCTCTGGTTTTAATTAATCCTGACTATTCCAAAGATTTCATTCTCTATGCAGTGGGTGAGCAAGAGAGTTATGATGCGGTGTTAACACAGAAGCAAGAAGATGGAGAAGAGAAGCCAATTGCCTTCTTGAGCCAAGTTATTGCGCCCCACCAGGAGAAGTATAATTTCATCGAGAAACAAGTGTACACGGTAGTGAAATCGTTGAAGAAGTTTCGATACTTTATTTTCCAGAGCAAAATTGTGGTTTATGTTATACATCTTGATGTTCAAAATTTCATACTCCAAGGAGAACTAGGCGACAAAAGGGTAGGCTGGATCTAAAAAATTCAAGAATATGATGTGGAAATCCGACCAACAAAGCTAGTTCGCAGGCGACCTTTATGCCAGGAGTTAGATAAAAGTGTTGTTTCTGAATCATTAGATGCAATGCATGAAGGAGACATTGGCGAAAATATTTTCACAAACTCTAATGCGAGCAATCAGGATTGGAAAAAAGAACTGGTTGACTATTTTACTTTAGGCAAATATCCAGCTCGCCTTGAAATTTCACAACGTCGAAGATTCAGGTTGCAAGTGCTCAAGTATGTTCTATTGTCGAATGGACTATTTCACAAGAACATTGACGAAGTTCTTCTTAGATGTGTGAAGGAGTTTGAAAAAGAGAAAATATTGGAGGAATTTCATTCTAGGCTATTTGGTGATCACTATGCAGGCAGGCCGATGGCTTTAAAAATTATTTGAACGGGCTATTTTCGGCTTACTATGTTCGGAGATGCTCATAAAGTGAGTCAGCATTGTGATAGCTGTTAGCGATACGTTGGTAGAATCATAAAAGGAGCTTTGCCTCTATGCCCAATTCAAGTGGAATTATCATGAGTGAGTTGAGGTTTAGCGGGTGCGACGGGAGTGAGGGTTTGAATTTTTTGGGTAGGAATCTCAACCAAGGTGACAGAGGTAGAGCAGGTATGGAAGGGGCGGGTGGGAACCTTGAGCATGGATCAAGCGAGGATCTAGAGGAAGGCGGTCAGGCTACGGCAGATTTGGAGGCGGGCATCATGTGGGGGCCCAAACCTCCTCAAAAAGACCCCGACAAAAAAGATACGAAGGACAATGCGGGGCCCAAGAAGTGGTTGTCTTTTGTTAAGACACTTGGAGGAAAAAGAAAGGAGGTTCTCTCTCTTCCGCCCCTAGTTCTAGTAAATAATAAAAATTGGGCCCCGAAAAGTTCCATGAGCCCTTTTATTTCAATGGTAGAATTCTCCCTGGTAGGCAAGTTTTTGAGAGGTAGGTCAGACATGGAGACTATCAGGGCTTGGGCGATAGGTAAATGGCGACCGGTAGGCAGCTTGGAATTGGTAGCTCTAACTTGAGGGTTATTCATTATCCGTTTTAACAATATGGAGGATGCTAACCGTATTTTAATAGGAGGTCCTTAGTTTTTGGGCAAAGGAGACTTTTTCTCAGATGATGGGGTGAAGATTTTGACCCTGAAAAGCAAAATATTAACATTGCCCCCATTTGGGTTCGTCTCCCGAGTCTATCTGCCCAGTTTTTCAATGAATATTGGCTGCAGGGCATAGCCAGAACTATAGGGGATCTGATCTCCATTGACCATGCAACCTTGGCCAGGACAAGGATAACTCATGCACAAATCTACGTAAATGCTAATTTGGATAATGAATTTCCAAGGTTTGTGGAGCTAGAGTATGGAGAATACTATCAAAAACAAC
The DNA here is from genome assembly GCA_028583015.1 of Wollemia nobilis. NCBI lineage: Eukaryota > Viridiplantae > Streptophyta > Pinopsida > Araucariales > Araucariaceae > Wollemia > Wollemia nobilis. Next base: position 4,478,888 of record JAQPPZ010017221.1, read on the forward strand.
TGGTAGAATATGAGAACAGAACGATATTTTATGCAGAATGCAAAAATCAAGGACATCTATGCAATCAGTGCCCTAACCTGGCAATGAATAGAGAAAAGTAGTAGTAAATGCTAGACAGAGAAAATTTGAGGAGTTTCTTTGGCAGAGGTGATTTCAATCAGGCAAACTATGTCTACCAAAAAAAGAAAAGAGAGGGTGCAGGGTCCCAACAAGACAAAGGAAAACAACAGGTTGTTGGCAACCAAAATACTCAGGTAAGTTCCAATCCTCTAGTTTCAAATAAATTTTCAATTCTATCGAAATACATGGAAGCCCATAACCTTCAGGCTAACCTTTCTGACTCTCTATAATCCCCATCCAAGTCAGGATCCTCAAACCCTAATGCTGAAATTACTATAAGCCTTGTGGGCATCACAAAGCCAAACCTTAATGCCCAATCTTTAGAATCCCCATCCAAGTCAGGATCCTTAAACCCAAATGTTGAAAATACTTCAAGCCTAGTGGGCATCCCAAAGCTAAACCCTAATGCTGAAAAACTTAGGAAGCAAGTTGAGGCATTGGAAAATAAAAAATCTCATCTCCATAACATCATCACTGGGAGCCAGGTGAATCCTACTAAGGGGTATTCCCACAAAACAGGGGAATACAGGAATAAAGGAGAAGATTTGGATGTAGGGGTGGAGATATGTGAAACTCTTCAGACTGAGGAATATGGCAGTCCGATTCTGCAACAAATTGCCTCCCCCCAATTTAGTCCTAAACAAACTAGGAGCACTGTGAAGTCTCCTATAGATTTTGGCAGTGAAAAAAGAAGAGGGAGAATATCAAATGCTGAGCATCAAAAAATTAAAACTGATAATGACATTACCAATGGAAAACAGAGAACCTTGTTTCAACAAGTTATTCCGGGTTTTGAAGACAACAAATTAGGAACACCCCCTCAAGGGAGGGGGAGAGGAAGAAATCCCAAACAATATAAATGAAGTTCCTCTTATGGAACGTGAGAGGCCTCAATGGCCTGCCCAAACATATGGAAGTCAGTGTAATAAGAAATCAAGTGAATCCAACTATTATCATGTTGCAAGAAACAAAAACTGATGAGATTCAGTCAAAAAAAGTAGCAAAAAAAATCTATAATCAAGGGGAGATGGTTTGAAAATCAGCCAGAGGAGTGTCTGGAGGCCTTATGGCTTTGTGGGATCCTCAGATAGTAGAAGGCACCATTATTCAGAAATATGATAGGGTTCTTAGTGTTTTATTTAAGGAAATAAACAACAACAAGTCGTGGATCCTTTCAAATATTTATGCCCCGACTTCAATTCAAGGGAGAGCTCTACTGTGGGAGTACTTAGGCAATCTGAGTGAAATCTTCCATAATGTCCCCTGGATTCTGGCTGGGGATTTTAACACTCCACTTTACCCTTCAGACAAAATGGGTGGAAATAGACCACCTATCAGAAGCATGTATGAGTTCAATGACTTTGTGAAGTCCAAAATGTTGATGGATGTAAAAATTATAGGAGCGAATTATACCTAGAGAAATTGATGGATAGGGTGTCATCTCATTCAAGAAAGGCTTGACAGGTTTTTTCTATCAAAGGAGGCTACAAATCTATTTGGTGATTCTACCCTACAAGACCTTCCTAAAATTGCCTTTGATCATAATCCCATTTTGTTGGAGATCCCTAACTCTCTATCCTTCAAGAAACCTTTCAGATTTCAATCTATGTGGATCAAACATTCCAGTTTTAGAGATAACTTAATTCAGTGGTGGCAGCAGCCTGTCAGGGGTAGTGCAACTTTTAAACTTGCTAAAAAATTAAAGTTTGTTAAGGAAAAGCTTCAAAATTGGAACAAAGAGGTCTTTGGGAACCTCTTTGAAAATAAAAAATAGGTTGTTGAAATTTTGAAGATAATTGATCAGAGGATTCAACATGGTGATGCTGATGAAACTACTAGGCAGGAGGAATAGACAAAACTAGCAGAGTTTCATAACATTTTGGCCTGTGAGGAAATCTATTGGAGGCAAAAATCAAGGGCTCTTTGGTTGAAAGATGGAGATTCAAATTCTAAGTTTTTTCATGTCACCACACTTAGAAACAGAAGCAATAACAAGATAATTTTTTTAAAAAAAGTAGATGGTTCTATTACTCAGGACTTAACAGAAATTAGAAAGGAGGCAGTAACTTATTTCAATTCTATCCTTGGTCAGGAATCACAATGTAATGAGGAGGCCAAAAATATTCTATTGCAATCCATTCTTTTCATAATAAATGAGGATATAAACCTTAAGCTTCTAGCTCCCTTTTTTGATGAGGAAATTAAGGAAGCCTTGTTTAGCATGGAGCCAGAAAAAGCCCGGGACCCGATGGCTTTCCCCTCGTTTCTATCAAGATTTTTGGGACATCGTAAGTGAGGATGTAATTTCTACTATCATAGAATTCCAAGTAAGCAATCATATCCCAAAAGGTCTCAACTCTACTTTTATTTCTCTAATTCCTAAGAAGCAAACCCTTGAATCTATGGCTGACTTTAGGCCAATCAGTTTGTGCAATGTTTCTTACAAGATCCTAACTAAAGCCATTGCAAATAGAATAAGAGATGTTCTACCCCGCATCATAAATCCATGCTAGGGAAGCTCTGTCTAGGGCAGGTCAATATTGGATGGAGTTATCAAAGTTTATGAAGCTTTGCACTCTGCTCATAATACTAACAGGTTTGTTTTTGCCCTCAAGCTTGATATGAACAAAGGATTTGACAGGCTAAATTGGGACTTTCTGATTGTTGTCCTCCTTAAGTTTGGTTTTCACCACCAATGGGTTAATTTGATCAAAGAATGCATTTATAAAGCATGGTTCTCAATTCTGGTTAATGGAAAAACTGCTGGTTACTTTCAAAGTTGCAGAGGAATTCAACAGGGGGACCCTATCAACCCCATGTTATTCATCATTGTGGCAGAAGCTTTAGGCAGAACCATAAAAAATGCTTGCAGTTCAAGACTAATATCAAGAATCAAGGCAACATCTCTTATGAGGGCTATTTCTCACCAACAATTCGTCGATGATACCCTTCTATTGACTAAGGCATCGATGGTTGAGGCCAAAATAATTAAATACATCCTACAACTCTATGAGGACGCTGTTGGTCAGAAAGTTAATTTCAGTAAAAGCAAGTTATATTTCTTGAACACCCCCATTCAGAGGTAAGGATTGCAAAAATTTTAGGGTGTGATTTAGCAAACCTCCCCACTTTGTATCTTGGTCTCCCTCTTTTCATTGGTTCTTCGAGAGAGTCAATGTGGGACAAGGTTATTGAAAGAATTCAAAACAAACTTGTTGGATGGAAAGGTCATCTTCTATCTCAAGCAGGAAAGCTGACCCTCACTAAGGCCTCTCTTCAGAGTATTCCAGTCTATTTCATCTCCATTTTCAAAGCCCTTGTGAAGGTTTTCCAAAAAATTTAGAAACTCCAAAAAGAATTTTTATGGACTGGATCAGAGGAGAAAAAAAGGATGCACCTTGTAGGATGGACCAAAGTGTGCAGACCCATGGAAAATGGAGGCTTAGGTATGAGGATAATTACTCATATAAATTTATCTTTACTAGCTAAGCAGGCGTGGCGCCTCATTTCTGGTGAAGAAAATGAATGGACAACTAACATCAAATGAAAGTATCTTCAAAATATGGAATTTCTAAGTGACTCAGTTCCAATCAGAGGTTCTGCTTTTTGGAAAGCAATTCTCAATTGTAAGGAAATCATCAAAAAAGGTTTAAGATGGGTTTTAGGCAATCCTGAGAGGATAAATTTCTAGAATGACAGGTGGGCTAAGGACAAACCACTGACGCAATATCCTAACTTAGCCTGAATTAGAGATATCACGAAAGAACTCATTGGCAGAAAAGTCTCCGATTATATGGTTGAGGACAGATGCAGAATGAACTGGAAATAAATAAGGATTTAGGGATTTCAAGCGGGATCAAATGATCTTTGTAACATTCTCGAGCAACAGTTTATCCCCATGAGACCCAAGGAATATCAAGTGACCTAGGCTCCTATGAAAAACGGGCAGTTCACTGTTAAATCAGCTTACAAGCTTCTGCTTGATGAAGATTATTTTGTCCTCCAAAAGGATTTAGTTTGGATAAAAAATTTAATTCCAAAAATTGCAGTATTTTCATGGTTGGTTATCCAAGGAAGAATTCTAACCATTGATAATATGTTGCATAAAGGTATTTGTATCACTAATCATTGTTATCTGTGCAGGGCTAATTGGGAGACCATTTATCACATTTTCCTTGAGTGCCCTTTTTCCTTAACTGTCCTAAGTGGGGTTTTTCAGGACTTCAATATTTCTTGGGTTAAACCAACCACTGTACTTGATTTGTTCATCCAGTGGCCTTGCCCATTTTCAAACCAAAGACTTAGATACATGTGGAAAATTTGTCTCAATCACTATCTTTGGTAGGTGTGGTTAGAAAGGAACCATAGAGTCTTTAATGAGTCTATCCATGATCATCAAACTATCATTACTAGGATCCTATATTTTGCCAACGAGAATGTGAACCTTATCATTTTTGATAGCCGTAAACCTCATATGCAGGAGACCACGATTGCTTAATATTTAAGATTAACCTTGTTAGATGAGTTTGTGCCTATGGTAGTCAACCCCAGAGCCAATGTTAAGTGGTCCCCACCTCCTACGGGTTGGTTTAATATTGATTTTTATGGAGTGGCTAAGGAGAATCCTGGAAGAGCAAGCACTGACGACATTGTGCGAGATCATAATAGGAATATGATGTTTGCATTTTTTGAATATTTGGGAACAAGGACGAACAACAAAGCTGAAGCTAGAGCTATGTGGAGAGGCCTTCAAATGAATCGACTTAGAAGGCAATTTTATCATAGAAGGAGACTCTATGCATGTTATAAATCTCCTCAATAATTGGAAAACACCTTCTTGGAGGATTAAAACAATTGTTGAAGAGGCTAGGATCCTTTTCCAGGGAAGACAGGACAGAAAAGCCCAACATGTATTTCGAGAAGCTAACAAAGTTGCTGATAAGCTGGCCAATTTGGGTGTCGATGGTGACAGACTTTTCAAATGGGAACATAGTGTCCCGAGCAAAGTAGAGGAGCTTATTCAACAAGAATGCCAAGAATGATAGTTGAATTTACCAACAGGGAAGGCACTGTAAGTTCGAAGGCTATGAGTATTCCCATCTCTTTTTTGAAATGGACTCACAATAAAAATTATCCGAGCTGTTAGTCTTGGTGGATGCTGCTTAGAAATACCATAAATACTAATGGGGACAGTCACATTTCAGATAACATGGCTCCTATTCATCTTAGTAATTTGAGGTTGGTTGATAATCATAGGGTAGGAAAGAAACGATAATATAAGACTTCAAAACAGAGCCACGTGGACCACCAGATAGCCATCGTCATAAATCTAGCCAGCAGGTTCACTTCTCCAAGGCTGATTGGCCAAGACGGGATATGGTCCCAAAGCATGTCATATACGGAAGAAAGTAATTACCAAAGAATTATTAAGAGTAACTATCAATATAGAGCTTGTGGGAGTTTTTTTTAGTACTCTGCTATGTGTGTCTGCAACTTTTTGTTTCTCCACTGTTTCAAGGAAGGGATCCGTGTCTGTTTCTTTTTTTGTAATTATGATGCAGGTGTGTTTTCTCGGGGTATACCCAAAATGTTGTATGGGAAGTTTATTTTTGATAATAGGCTATGTGCCTTACCGGATGTAATGGCTTTGGCGGCATGTAGATTTTACATATATAGGATCCTTAGTAAGTACATGTTCATCAACAGCCCTGGGCTGATTTTTATAAAAGGTTTTGGGTCAACTTGTAAAACCCGGTATTAATGCTATAGTATCTTATCTACCAAGAAAAAATTCAAGTGGAAGCACCTTTTCAGCAGTGGGGTCTCAAATTCATCAAAGTTATTGATCCACATTCTTCTGGAGATTACAAGTACATCTTGACGACGACTCACTATTTCACTAGATGGGGGAGGCTATCCCTACCAAGAAGGCTGATCAAGTAACTATTATCTCTTTTCTAGAAGGGATCATTACTTGTTTTGGCATCCCGGATTCAATTGTAACTAATAATGGAACTTCATTCATTAGGGCAAAAATCACAGATTTCGTAAGCAAATATAGCATTTATCTTAAGACATCATTCAATTATTACCTGCAAGGGAATGGGTTGGCCGAATATACCAATAAAAATTTACTACAAATTTTAAAGAGGACATTGGGTAGTAATAAGATAAGTTGGCACTTGTTGTTGAACCAAGCTCTTTGGGCAGACCGCATCTCCGTGAAGAAATCTATTAAGACCTCTCCATACGCCTTAGTGTATGGGAAATAAGTTATTCTCCCTACTCACATTGAGCTTCCAGTACTCCAAACATTGCAGCTATTTCAAGATGAAGATGAAGAATATGATCCTATGAGTGCAAGGTTGGCACAATTGTTACATTTAGAGGAAGATAGAGAGTAGTCTTATCAAGCATTTGCTGAGAGAAGTGGTTCGAGAAGAAAACAATTGAATGTATTTTTTAGGTGGGAGACTAAGTTCTAAAATGGAATGAGAAGAAGGCTAAGCCAGGAAAACACCACAAGTTTGATGCTATCTGGGAAGGCTCTTTTCAAATTTCTATGATAAATTCAGCAAATTCCTATCACCTTCGTGATCTGGAGGGTTGTGACCTTCCTGTGTCGGTAAATGGTCTTCATTTGAAGGCCTATATTCAATGATGAGGTTCTAAGGAGGTACCATATTGTACATATGTAAATACTCTTCTTTATGTTATTTGTTTTTAATTGTTGATGTTATTTTCGTATATATGTATAAAAAAAGGATAAAAAATAGTGTTGTATGATTCCTAGTAAGCACCCCTTTTTGAGAGTTAAATTGGGCATTAAAAAGTAAATTTTCTCTCTCTCAAAATTTTACAACAAAGCAAAATAAGAGGTGCTCCTAGGCATCTTCGTCCAAGAAGAGAATATGAAACCACAGACGCTTCCTTGGAACGAATGAAAATAAAGCAAAGTATGTCTTTGAAGACGTGTTCACCCCCAGGTGATGGGTGCATCAACTGTTTGCTCTTTGACCAAGGTGAAGTCATTGGTGACATCATGTCCCTTTCAGAGCGAAATAACACAAGGCAACACAACAGTTGCAAGTCGTGTTCACCCCAAAGAGAGGGCAACACAGTCGTTCGCCCTTTGGTTAGGGCAAATATGTTGATGGCTTAAATATCCTGATCGAGCGAAGATGAACGCAGAATGGGCAACACGTTCGCCCCAGGTGAGGGACGTAATGGTTGTTTGCCCTTTTTTTGGGTGAACACGTCATATATATAAATAAAAAAAGAAAAAAGAAAAAAAGAGTTCATGCATTTTGTTTTATTAAGGAGCCCCTTTTCAAAAGGAAAAAAAAAAGTTGCTTTAAGGGCGATTTTTTTTTTTAGAAAATCAGATTTTCTAAACAAAGGAAAAGGGGAGGCGGTGAAGAAAGGAAAAACTTTAAGAAGGAGATCGTTCGCCATTCAATTATCAGGCACATCGAAAGTGCCTTGAAACAATTCGCTCTTATGGTTATTGGAGCGTAGTGATTTTCCAGGAAGAGAAGGAAGATGATATTGACAGCTCACAAAGCGATTTTGCTAAAGAAAAGGGAGATAAACACATTTCTTTTTGGAAGCACATTGCAAAGATGATCGTGCCCTTGAATACATATCAGCAATCAAAGAGTATGAATGCAGGTAAAAGAGGTGTTTTAAATACATTTAGTTAAAAACGTGTGTCCTACTAAATATTTATGTTCCCAAGGAGCAAAGAGTACCTGTTATTGGTTGTCAAGCGATAAGTTGATTTTTCCTAGCAAGCTTCAGCCACCAGGGCATGGTTTACAATGAACTTACGCGAAAAGGAGGGTACTTTTTCCCATGATAATTTGGTAGCGAATCAAAGGTGATACCATTAGAATATAGGGAATTATACCAAGTGAGCGAATCAACGCTTATGATCTTTCGAAGATGCCCAAATTCCACATTTATTATTTTTTTTGGTAATTATTTTAATATATTAACAGTGGGTTTTTATAGAGGATCCCAAAACCTTATGTACAAAATTAGCTAAACATCTAATGATGTATCATGCCTCTTGGCTGTAAATATAAGCCTAATTGCAAGTAAAGCAGACCTTAGACTAAAAGCCTTGAGGCTGCAAAAAAGACATTTAGGCCTAGAAAACCAAATAATGAAACGGAACAAACCCGGGAAAACAACAAGTAAAGGCCAAAAAAACTGGAACATGGAGAGCGGAAGCAAAACAGCCAAATCACCAGGAATAGCTAATCCCGATCCTCTTGATCCTTCGAATTCTGGCACTTCTGGTCCTGCTTCAAAATTTTAATCATGGAATTGACTGTAGTGAGAATGGTTGAAGCCAGATCCAGAAGGGATTTGCCAAGACGAATCTCCCTATCACTCTCAGTGTCCGACGGGATCTACTGCGTAAGGACATCCTTCTCTTCCTTTCTGGCTTTCCTCAGATGCTAGGAGGATCTACCAGGAGTGGAGGATTTGCCACCAATACTGCGTTTTGTTTGAGAACGAAAGGTGCTGCTGTAGGGGGAAGGCCCGTCAGCGCTGGGAGGGCTATTTCTGGAGGGGCTAGAGGCTTGGCCCTACGCAGGAGAGGACACATTGCGGGGGGCTTGGGAATTCAAGGGGTTGACAACCTAAGGAGGAGGGCGCATGGCCAGGGCATGCCTATAAATGACTGCCATGAGGCCTTGATGGGTGGGAGGGGATGACGCTTTCCTACACTTTTCAATGGTAAGGCCAAGGGAGTACATAAGGTAATCGAGAAAGCTCACTTGCTTGGCATTGCGGAGGTGGTTATAGAAGCTAATGTGAAAGCTTCGAAGAGGCTTATCAGGATCATAACATGTAATATATTGCATGATAGGAATCATGGCGGACCTGTATGGCTCAGGGAGGGCTGACCGGAGGAGGCACGACTTGTCCCATCCGAGGTTTTTCCCTTTATCAGGGAGCTGCTCTAGCTCCTCGGCCCAATTGTGGTTATATCTCCTGATGACCCACCCATGGACCGACAAACCAGAGACCGTCGCCAAGAAAATAGCCGAAACACGAATATTAATACCTTTCACGACCACATCATCCTGGTTCCAAGTGTCAACGAAGCTCTGCGAAATTTCTTGGTCAAGACCAGCAAATTTTTCCAGGAAGGGTAATAGCTTCTTAGCTTTCATGAACATGCACGCCTCATCACAAAAGGAAAGGGTAGAGGGCTTGATGAAGGGACCATCCATGGTTAACCACCTGCAGAATACTCCAACAACAGAGATTGAAACAAAAAATTAGAAATATAAAACATGAAGGGGGAGGATAAATCTGACCGTGAGCCACCACCCATGATCGACCCAGATCCAACGCCATAGGCCAAGGACAAAAAGGAAAGGTGCCACACAGATCACGATCTCACCCATCCTCTGTCTAAATGTTCCATGTGGTCTTGCCATCCATTTTGTCGTAAAATCATTCTCCTTGCATGCACGGGAAGGACTAGAAAGAGCGTGCCAAATACAAGGCAAGGATTTGGCAATATCCAAGCCCAAACATTCCCGTACACCGCCAATGTCCCAAATATGTGTGGGCATCGTTGGAAAGGGGTACTTAGAAATGCCAACCTCAAACTAATTCCAGGAATGAAAAAATATAGCAAGATCGCTTTGGTGGAGAAGAATGTGCTGATAGCCTACAAGGCACCAAATCTGGTGCGTCTTGGAAACTTGAAAACAAATAGCTTTGGAAACAGGGCTACGCTTCACAAAACACTTGCGCCCACAATCGCACAAGGGATTGGATAGAACTGTCACCCTACCCTGATACTCATCAGGAAGGGATATCTGCTCTAGCCAATCTTTCCACCTCGGATGGGAAGCGAGATCGCCACACGATCAGACACATGGTCGTGAGCCCTTTGTTGGCCGTGTGATCAGCCACACGATTGCCTTCTCTAAAGATATGATTAGCTTTCCACCTACCACGTTGGGAAAGAAGCATTCTTGCCTCAAGAACGATGTTGTAGACTCTCTAGGATGGATTTTTGGTGCCTAGGAGGTAATTCACAATGTTGAGCGAATCACCTTCAATAATTAGAGGCCGAGGATCCTTAGAGAGGATCCGGATACCTTTAGAGTGCCTCGGGCTTCGGCATAGTGATTCGTCTGGGAGCCCAATTCTTCACAGTAGGCCATCACAAGATTCCCATCATGATCTCTAACAACACCCCCAGAACCAGCGGGCCCAGGATTACCCTTAGCCACTCCATCAAAGTTTAATTTAATCCAACCCACGGGGGGCTTGGTCCAAATAACACTTATTCGACAGGGCCCTTTAACAACATCCAAAAATGGCTAGAGATTCATCCTTTTGAGAATCGTTTCTTCTCTCGAAATGTGGGGACGGGGACTGGGAACAACATTAGAGTTCTCGATGGCATAGGATAAGTCCCTTTGAGCGACAGAAGGAGGCACTTTAGGGGCTCTGCCAAAGATTTTGGCATTCCTCTCTAACAAAATTTGCCAAATGGAATGATGGAAGGAGGCCTCAAGGAGGAAGCGGAGTTTAGGATTCTTGAAAGGATTAGGCCATTGATGGAAATCATCTCTAAGGGAGCGGGGAGAGCACTAGAGGATTTGGAAGGAGGATAGGACAATGCTAAGTACCGAGTGGGAAAAAGGGTAGTGTAGGAATAAATGATCCCTCATCTCGCAATCTGCTAGACACATGTAACATCTATTGGGGAAGGCAAAACCCCTCTTGTGAAGGTTGTCAATGGTTAAGGCTTTGTTGTGGAAAGCGATCCACGCAAAGAAGTTCACTTTAGGGATGACCCCTTTTCTCCAGACAGTTTCCCACCGGTAATCCATGGCAGTCTTGCTGGTAAGAAAATCATAGGCTGATCTAATAGAGAAAAGACCATCCTCCGCACCACTCCAGATGATTTTGTCAATCCTCCTGGTAGATGGAATTAAAACTGATTGGAGGATGTTTGCTAGAAAGGTAACCTCATTATTAAACCCTTCCATGACTGGAAGTTTCCATTGAGGAAAACGGGTGCTCCGGTCTATGAAATCCACCACCCTGAGTTGGGAGTTTGGGTCGGTTAGCCCTCTCAGCCCAGCAAGGTCCGCCCTCGACCCAAGGGCTTCTTCAGACGCCCACCTGTCCTTCCAAAAGAGGATGAGGTTGCCATCACCCAAAATCTAGCAGGCTCCCAGGCTGATAAAATGATAGGTTTGGAGCATAGATTTCCAAAAAGCCAACGCTACGGGGGTGGTCTCAGCATCAAAGAAGGAATTGGAGCCTAGATACTTCTTTTCGACCAGCTTAACCCGCCGCACCGGGTCACTAGATAGAATCCTCCAAGCATGCTTCGCGATTAGAGTAGAATTCATAAGTCTTGATCTTCTCATCCCCAAGCCGCCTTGGTCTATCCGTGAGCACACCTTGTCCCAGGAAACAAGAGGGATTCTAGATTTCTCTTCATTGCCAGACCACAGAAAGGTCCTCTGAATCTTCTTGATTTTGGAGTGAACAACAACTGGAAGCATGAAAACCGACATAAAGTAGGTTGGGATCCCTTGAAGACAAGCTTTGGTAAGGGTGGCTTTTTTGGCTTGCGACAGGAGTTTGCCCTTCCAAGTGCCAAGTTTCCTGTGAAGGTGCTCCAGGATCATGTTCCACATACCTCCACTGGCACACCCATTGTAAGACAAAGGCAACCCCAGATAGGACGTAGGCAGGGAGTCAATAGTGCATTCAAGAATTCTAGCAATCTGGAGTTGCCTATGCAGGGGAGTGTTAATAAAGTAGATTTTGCTCTTGATGTAATTGACCTTTTGCCCGACAGCTTGCTCATAACGGGAAAGGATCCGCTTGAGGGATTTGGCGTGGGAAACTAACGTCCCAGTGGAGATGAGGGTGTCATCCACAAATTGCTGATGAGTGATAGGTTCAACTCTAGAAGTTGGCAGAATGCCAAAAATCTTGTCCTGACGAAGAGCCTCTTTCATGGACCAGCTCAGAACCTTTGCCAGAAGAATGAAAAGGATGGGAGACAATGGGTCGCCCTGTCTGAGGCCTCTAGTGCTTTGGAAATACCCAGCTAGGGACCCGTTGACCAGGATAGAAAAAAAGGGAGTGGATATACAGCTGTAGACAAGGTCAATCCAGTGAGGATGAAAGCCGAACTTGAGGAGGACTGCACACAAGAATCTTCGATCAACCCGATCAAAGGCTTTGTTCATGTCAAGCTTAAGAAAAAAAGCAACCTTCTTGGAGTGGTAAGCAGAGTGAAGGGTTTCATGGACAGTGATGACACCATCAAGAATGTTTATGCCTTTAACAGTGCTTCCCTGACAAGGATCAATTAAGAGAAGGATGACGGGTTTGAGTCTATTGGCTATAGACTTGGTAAGAATCTTGTAAAAAACATTGCACAGGCTGATGGGCCGATAGTTAGAGAATATTTTGCAGGTGGGAGACTTAGGAATGAGGGCGAGAAAGGTGGATTTGAGTTTCAGGTGAATGGATCTAGAAGCTTGAATAACCCTTATAACATCGTACACATCCTTACCCACAACATCCCACATGACTTGGAAGAAACGGGGGGGGAAAAACCATCGGGGCCAGGGGCCTTGTTTGGTTGCATGGAGAACAAAGCTTCTTTAATCTCGGATGAGGAAAAAGGTTCCAGAAGCTTGATGCTTACCTCATGGGGAACTTTAGTCAAAAATTTAGCAAGCATAGATTTTTTAACCTAAAAGTTGCTGTCGGGAGGAGTGCCAAGCAAATCCTGAAAAAAGTCAACCGCTTCGCTCCTGATTTCCTCTGTCTCCCTGGTTACGCACCCATCCTTGCAAGCCACTTCTATGATCTTATTGACCCCTCTGTACCTCATGGTAGATGTGTGGAAAAACCTCGTGTTGGAGTCTCCATTCTTCAACCAAAGGTCCCGAGATTTCTGGCGCCAGAAGATTTCCTCCCTTATGAGAATAGAATGATAATCCACCAAAAGGCTCCGCTCTTCCTCCCTGAGACCCTCAATGTAACCTTCAAGTTCCATCCTTTCCTCCAAAACCTTCAGGTTCTCTGAGATGGATCTTTTGGAATCAAAAATGTTACCGAAAACCTCTTTATTCCATATAGCTCTTCTTTGACCATCTTGAGCTTTAAAGCCACTCTCTTAGGAGCGCTTCCTCCCACCTTCAGTTGCCACCACGCTAAAACAAATCCTTTGAAGTCCTTGTGAGAAATCCACATGGATTCGAATCTGAAGGGGGTCTTAAAAATAGGCCCATCGTCCACCTCCAAGAAAATAGGGTTATGGTCAGACCCAATCCTTGGAAGGGTCGAAAGAATAGCCCCGCCAAGGATGGGAATAGCTTCTTGGGAAATGAAAAATCTGTCGAGCTTGAATTGAATCAAGCTGCTCCCAATCCTTCTGTTGCTCCACATGAAGGAAGCCCCTTTGATTTCAATGTCAAGCAGGCTATTAGTAGAGACAAAATCTCTGAAGTCCTCCAAGCTGCGGCTGGAATGGTCTGACCCTCCTTTTTTTTTTGAAGGATGAAGGGGACAATTGAAGTCTCCCCCTAAGACCCAAGGAAAATTACTAAAATTCTCTCTCATATGAGAAATAGCTTCCCACATTTCTACTCTCTTTGTGGCAGAATTCGAAGCATAAACATTGGACAGAATCCAAGAAAAATTGGTGGTTTTGGACTGGAACAGCACATTGATAATCCTGTTGGAGGTTGATAGCAGGCTGCCCTCAAAACTCGTTGGATCCCACAGAACCATGAGCCCTCCCACTGTTCCCACTACAGGGTTGGACAGACAATTTGCCTTGGCCCAAATGGCCTTCGCAACTTTATTAGAGGAGATAGCATCGATCTTGGTCTCTTGCAAAATAAGGATGGAAGGGTTAGTCCTCTTTCGGAGATCAGCCACTAGCCTTCGTTTGGCTGCACCGTTCAGTCCTCTCACATTCCATGAGAGGACTTTCATCTGGATAGTTTGAGGTTTTTCTTGCCTCCCCTTCCTTGTTGGGGGTGAGGTTTTGATGCATGTGTTTCGTCCGACTGAGCGTCAAAGTCATCTAGGACCAGCAGATGATGGGTTCCATTTGCAACGTCTGTTGCTGTCTCTTTGTCTCACCTATCTTTGTTAGGAGGACGGCCCTGCTTCCTCTCACTACCAAAATCCACACTTTGCTTACGGATCCTCGTATTTTGGGGGCTAATATGACCAGACTGTTCACCCCTCCTACCTAGGAGGTAATCTTCTAGCAGTGTCTGTGACTGGTTGAAATCGGGATGGCCCTGGTCTTGGAGCTTGGGTGAATCAGACTGAGTGATATTTTGGGATGGGGTCCGATCCTTCTCCTCCTGTGACTCACTTTCCAAGTGGGAGTTTGCTCCTTGCTGATTGTCTGCTCCAAATTGCACAGGGTCCGATTGGAGGGTGAAATTCTCTTCAGGCTGAGAGAATTCATCGCTGTCTCTGGAGGGGCCTGGAGATTCATGGCCCTTCACATTTGGAAGATTTGACTGCTTAACCTGACCTTCACCATGTTCCAGGGGGTTACAGGTTTCATGCTTTTGCTTACCCGACTTTTGAAGAGGACAATTGGACTGGAGGTGCCCTTGGGACCGACACTGGGGGCAGAAAGCTGGTCTATTTTCATAGACAATAGCTTGTTTATGAAGAATGGTACCTCCAGATCGAAGAGTGATGGAGGTTGGGAGTTCCGCCTCCAGATCCGTCAATACGCAAAAATGGGCTTGGACGAACCTTGTTCGAGCTCGGGTGGGAGGGTCAATGGTGACCAACTCCCCTATGGAGCAAGCAATACCTCTTATAACATTTTCATGTCATTCGAAGAGGGGAAGACTCGGGAGCCTAACCCATATTGGAGCAATGTTGATGTTTTGGGTGTCAATATTGAAATCCATGCCCCACTTTCTAAGGAACAAACTTCTGCGGCCCAGAAACCATGGGCCGCCAGCCAGGATTTTACAGTAATCCTCCTTATTGTTCAGTCTAATAGCAAAAAAACCCCGGGATAGGGCCGCCAGCTCCATATGTCCAGAGGTCCTCCATTTGCTTTTCGCCCACTTTCGAATGGTCTCCATGTCGGGACGACCACCAATGAACTTGCCTATGAGGGTAAATTTCTCAAACTCCATGAAGCTTGAAAGGACTTCCGTCGGGATGTCCAGCTCATCCCCAACCGAAAATAGCTCCTTGGTAGAAAAACCGTATAGGATTTCTGAATCTGCTGCCTGGGCATAAGACTTCAGTGGCCCACCTCCCCATTTGTCTGGTGGGTCCTTACCTCGACTGACACCGTCGTCAACCCTATCTCCTTCATTTGGCAAGGACGCCTCTATACCTCCGGATCCCTGGTGCCCTCCGACTGTTCTGCTGTGCCCAAGGATTGAACCGTTGCTGCTCCCGAGCTCCCCCACAGAGGACTTCCCGCCCATCATCATCTCCTGAACACCAATTTTTGGCATCATCAATTCCACATTTATTATGGTAGTTGAGGAGAAGCTCTATATAAATGACGAGGTAAAAGGCTCACAGTTTATTTTTCTTTTATGTATATTTCAAATTGTAGTTGCAGAGGTGTCCAAAGAGTGTTTAGAGTATTTATCAGAGAAAAGGGACAATGGGGAAGCGAAGAAAAGATCCTAAGGACATTATAGAGGCCGTAGAGTCCAAGAAGCCAAAGTCTAGAGCTAAGAAGGCAAGAAAGAATGATTACGTCAACTTGGACCCGTATGACGACACAATGGCAGAAATCGGTGATTGCCTCATTACCTATAAAGGTGTGGAAAGATTATGGCAGGATGTCGAGTTAGAAGTAAATCAAGGGATGACATCACATAGCTGGCTAACAATGCCCTATCATTCATAGTTATTATGGTACCTGTGCCCATCGGTTCATCCATACCCCTAGCTAGTGTGTCTCATAGCTCAGTTTTACGACCCATTCACCAAAGTTGTAAGGAATGCCAGGAGGGAAATTCTCTTCACCATCACTCTGGATGAGACTCGGGAGGCATTTGCTTGTGGGTTGAAGCCCCCTTCTTATGCGGTGAATAAGAAATTGCATACTGACAAGCAGGAAGATAGATACGTATCCACAGTAAAAATGCGCCAATTTATGGAGATACAACGGATTAAAGAGCTGTAGATGGGGTAACTTCCCAATTTATCGAAGCCACTCTTGGAATTCAAAAGTTTGGATATTTATTCGATGTTGGCATGGATTACCGGTTTGCCTTTAGATGATATTGTGCATAAGTGGTAGGCGGATTTAGCACAATGTATTTGCCGGGTGGAATTATATTCCCCTGCAACTATGAGGCAGGGAACCAACCTGATCTTTTTTTATTGGGCTGATTTTATTTCTCGGAGGTTGAATTTTTAGTTGGAGAAGTTGCAGATTGGAGAGGCAAAGTCGTTCAGGCACTCTTCATTTTTAATATGGTTTTTATTTTTCCATATTCAGTGGTGCTTTCCTTTTATTATAGTGACACAGGTGGGTGAGAAAAATGAACCCCTGCTAGTCTATATGTGGACTCCCGTTTTGTCAAAAAGGGAGTCATTTTACAGTTTTAATAGTTGGTTTTTGGGCCCAACAATAGAATTGTTTTGCGGCACATGTGAAAGAGTGTTGCAGGAATTAAGAGACGTAGTCATCACCCAAGAGAAAGGAGATATATTTCTGCTTACCTAGGGCGTAGTTGTAAGAATTTTTGGTTTCACGGGTAAGCCATTTTTGTTGCCCTATTTTGCTATAGAGCATGTTTTTGCTATGGAAGTAGTGTTCCAGTTAGATTATGTAAATGATGTGTATGGAGTTGGGAGCAGGAAGAAAACAACATGCAATATACCATTTAAATTCGTCAGTATAGAAGTAAGCCAAGTTGGGTAGAATCAGCTCCTAACAATAGCGTTGCAAGATTTGGGCTTGATAGAGCTATCGCAGCACTGGAGGTATGACCCTTTGGGTAATTTTTTAGCTATTATAAAGTTCAAATCTTTTCATTGTTACCTTCGGCCAAATATTCAAAAGAATAGAAATAACTTTGATGGGCTTGATATGAATTGGCATATTGAGAAAATGACAACGCTTCCACCTTGGCATGACTGTTATGAGCAAGAAGTGGAGTATAATCCAAAGTCTTAAATCCCTTCGTCGGGTTTATTCAGCCAAGTAAAAGAAAGTGAGCTCGAATGGACTGAGGAGAAGACTATGAATTGGTGGATAATGTGGATTCATCGAGGGAAGCTGACTACTCCTTATGGGTTGAAGTTGGATGAATAGTTTTCAGAGAATTATGACGAGTATGTCAATTCGTATCAGCCCGTTGCCTTCACCAACATCTTACAATAAAGTTTTCAATAGTTTGATAGTGGTGAAGACAAAACTGAAGGGAAACGTTCAATGGTCGAGGAGGAGATTCCAGAGGAAGAAGAGCAACAATACATGTTTAAACAAAGATCTCAATGGATGAAATGAAAAATTGAAGAGGTGCTTGCATCTAGAAAAGCAAAATGTGTTGAAAGCGCCATCGTTTCCCAAGGCAGAAAAAATACCAAGGAATAGCACCGTAACTACTTTTGTCACCAAGATTTTGGTTGCTATAGTTTCTATAATTCCATTTGTTTTGGCTACAGTTGTTAATCCTTCACTAGAGCTCCCGACAAAGGTTGCACAACTATTTCAGATGGCCTAAGAACAAGAGGAGGATCATCAGACGGAGAGCTCCCGAGTAGAATTTGTAGATGGCAAAGAGAATGTAGATATTGAAGAGAGGGCAAAAACACAACAAGATGAAGTAATTTCACAGCTGCCCCCATCACCACGTCACACGATGCCCGAAGGTACATCTTTTGTCCCTCCTTATTCCCTGGAGCATGTAGTGAATTTTGTTTCACTTCCACCATCTTCTGTCTTCATTTCTCCACCATTTGGTATTCCTTTCATATCTGTTTTGATTCCATATTATTCCATTCACAAAGTCATTGCTACTCCTTCTTCTATTCCCATTTCTTTAGCCTCCATTTATTTTAGTTCGTATGCATCAGGGTTGAATCCCTTTTCGTGCCCTTCCCCTTCCATTTCCACCACCACCATTGAGGCTGTAAGTATGCAAGCCCCTCATAGAGTAAGTGTAACTGCAGCCAAACCTGATTTGTCCATCCAAACCGTCATTTTTGTTCCCCCTCTTCTCACCATCTCATCCGCTTCCATTGAGACTAGCTTCTAAGACATTTTGGTTCCATTCATCTCATTTTTTTGGAATTTCAAACATTGCCCGATGTTTAGGTGGCCCAAAAACAACTCGACATGGAGAAAATTAATCAGGCACACTTGAGTTATTCATAGTGGTTGAATATCATGAGGCATAAAGAAGCATTGGCACCAGCTCGACCAATCAAGAAAGTTGCTTTTGATGTAGTTGTGATGGAATCTCAATCGAATAAGCTCACTCCCTTGGTTCAAAAGTTGTAAGGAGAAATGTTATCGAGTGATTATGTCAATGAGACTATCACAGAAGATTTTACCAGGATAAATCCGATAGAGAAGATGGGCAATATACAGGCTAATATGATCTCAGTATAATTACACGATGAGTATTATAAGGAGAAGTATTTTGAAAATAAAAATAAAATAATCGAGCTCGAAACTGCCCTGGCAAAAATTAGAGCGCAAGAGGAAAAGATCGCCACTGAAAATGAGTACTTGCACCAACAGGTTGGAGTACACCTGAAAGAAGGAGATGCCGCCAGGATAGAGATGCATAAGCTTCAATAGCAGCTTGAGGATATGAAGAATCAGTTAGCAGAGAAGGTTGTGTAGGCTGCTAGTTTTTCGACAAAAAGCATCAAGGAGGCCCATCTTCGCTCTGTCCAAAACTGTGAAAAGTTAGCCACACAAGCAGTTCAGGTGTTGCACTATTTGTGGGAAG
Source organism: Wollemia nobilis (assembly GCA_028583015.1). Classification (NCBI taxonomy): domain Eukaryota; kingdom Viridiplantae; phylum Streptophyta; class Pinopsida; order Araucariales; family Araucariaceae; genus Wollemia; species Wollemia nobilis. The sequence goes on from JAQPPZ010017221.1 coordinate 4,498,000, forward strand.
CCCAAATATATATCTAGTTAGGACAACAACTAATTAACACTACAGAGCATATGCTAGAGCCATATATGGAGATAGTAGTAAAAATTTAGGCCCTAGCTAATGCTAACCTACGTATTCGCCCTCTAAGTGAAATGGATCATGCGTGGTCGACTGCCAAGGTCACGCTGCACAATTATTTCCAAAGAATGGACATGATAAGAGAAGTTTGGATAATCCTCAACACCATCGAGCAAGAGCATACTATTTCCATGACTCACTTTGATACTCTTGCCGAGTTGGGATTTTCAAACTTCACGGATGAGTGGGGTGAACCCTTGCCCTTGGAGCAAATGGAGACACTCTGGAAAAAGTTCGTGGAAGATACCTCCGAGATCGATGCATGGGAGGAGCCTCTCACAGAAGCGCATGTGTTTCCCCTAATGCAAAAATATACATGCTTGGAGCTGTCATTGTATGAATTTCCTCAACGAGTGAAGCACCTCAGCTTGACAGATGTTAAAAATCTTTGCTTTGTTTACGAGTCACTCGATGTCCCATGCCTATTCACTACTTATGCTTAGAAGGAGGCAGTCACAACCTACAAAATAATTTTAGAGACCCTTAAATAATATGAGGAGCAGGCAACAACAGAGCATACAACAATAGAGAGCAACATAAGAAGCGGAGCGAGTCGAAGTGCTCAAAGTAGCAGTCAAAGCAGAAGAACAGGGGAAGGCTGAAGAGGAAGTGCGTTGGAAGGTAGCTGCAACAAGGTGCCAACCAAGGTGGCTGGTAAGAAGACTCCATGACCGCCCAATGGATAAAGGCCTAGGATCGCTTGCATCCATGCGAGCTGGATACCCTGTGAGTCACTAGAAATATTGGTAATTTTACACTGCCGCATTGGGATTTTTGTTGGAGCATTTTGATGGTAATGCAGCAGTATTTATTTTGAAATATTATTATGGATCGATTTCTTTTATGTTTCCATATGTATCCTTGTAGCATCAAAGTGATGAATGTTTAAAAAAGGGATAAATGAATTTTGTACTTCATTGGGATTTAAAAGGTACTATGAATTGGAGACATTTTTGGACTTGAACATTATGCAAAGAAAGAAAGGAAAATTAAGATGAAAATACGAAGGAGTGAAATATCTGAAAGCACCCAAAAAATGAACAAGAAATGTGTGTTCACCCCAAGGATGGGGTGAAAGCTCCGTTCGCCCCTCCTTGGGGTGAACGTCTTTCTAAAATATGCAAGAAGTATGCATGTATCCGCCTTTTAAAATTATTTTGATGATGATGTCCATTAGCCCCAAGGATGGGGCAAAAGCTTCATTCGGCCCTCCTTGGGGAAAACATAATAGGAGACGGAAGGGAATCATGGTAATAAAAGGGTGCAATAAAATGATATCATGTTCGCCATGGTCGAGGGGCGAACATCCCATTCACCCTCCCATGGGAGAATACATCCCAAAGACAATATTAAATCGTGTTAACCTCTCCCATGGGCGAACGCGCCCTAAAAATGAAACGCGATCATGTTTGCCTTGGTCGAGGGGTGAACATTCTGTTTGCCTCTCCCATGGGCGAATGCGTTCCCAAAATGGAATTGTGTGGATGCATCGGGTAATAAAAGTTTTGGTGAAAGTGATTTGTGTCGAAAGGTGAACACAGTTTTGAGCAAATTGGGTGAATGTAATTACAAATATAAAACTGTTTAATTGTTAAGTTTCACCACGATCCATGAGGAATATAGTCAAGCAAAATATGTTCTTCTGAGGTGTCTCAGTTTCAAAGTCGCCTAGATAAAAATTTGGTGAACATTAAATCATGGTGGCAACGAGTAACACAGGTGATGAATCCCAAGCGAAGAAGAAGCCATGTTAAAAGCATAGGAATATTTTAATGATTTTCAAAGCAGGGGCCCATTTTGAAGGTATTGAACGTCTCTTAATTTTTTGTGCATCGATGCCTAAAATACTGATTTCTTAGGAATATTTCCTTAAAATATGGATCCCTGTTCCAAAAGGATGGGTTTTAATATTTTCAAGGAGGAATTCCCTCACTCTGGTTCATGATATGCGATCATTTTGTCCTTATGTGCATTTAATGAAAGAGGAAAAATCCTCTATAAATACTAATCAAATTTCTATTGTAAAAAAATGCTAGACATTTTGCGAGAAAACTCTCCAAGTTCTTTGCATCAATAGAAGACACCAGGTTTCTGAATTTACAAGTGTTTTTGTGTAAAATTTTCTTATGTGTTCGTGCATTTCTATTTTACATTCATGTTATTTATTTGTTGTTAGATTTGAATTTTGCATCTGAATTTAAATGTTGCTAATGAGGGAGTGAGTGTTGGAGTGCTATTTTGAAGGTTGTTCCTGCAAGTTTACAAGTAAATTTTGTGGCTTTTCTTTTATTACATGCTATTCCATGCTTGGGTGAATTTCCTACTGTTAGTCGGCCCCAAATCCTACGCCTTCGACCTGTGGCCATATTTCCAATCTCTTTTCGTATTTTCTAATTTCTTTCCTGCATCTCTAATCTTCAACTAGTGTAGGATTTAGCTTGGGAGCCAACCCTCTCTGGAGATTGACACGGGGGAGATTCCTATCCTCCGATCATTCAATGTTGGCCATATCTAGGGCACACAAACACACTTTTGTTGATTAGGCAGATATTTGACCAACACCCTCATAGTAAAAACACATTATTATCATTACCTCTACTATATTATGTCCAATGTTTTCATGGGTACACATATTCCATGGCATTCACTGAATTATTATGTCAATATGCTTAGATTTATTAACTACTCACTTTCCTTGCATTTCACCTGCACACAACCCAGATATAATCATTATACACTGCATTTTGTGTCTTTTCCTAATTTTAATAATTAAGATTTTGATTGTATAAAATTTATTAGTTACAAAGCCATTCAAAGGCATTATTAGATTACCTGTAATGATCATTTTGTAGAACATCTAGAGATATTTTAAAAGCTTTAAGGTGAATCAGTGTTGGAAAATAAAATGCAAGTAATGTACAGATTGAGCTCCCCACCAAAGAAACAAAAATGCTGAATCCAACAACAAATGATGCAAGTACTACATGCATAACAACAAAACCTGCAAGAAGAATTTTGAAACCAGTTTTTTTGCATCAATTTCATCTCAAGCATTAAATAAACAATATGCATAATGATAGGATATGTGAATAAATGATCAAACAAAGGCCCACCTTCATAGAAATTATAGGTCAATAATTTAGAAGATTGAGTGTAACTATATCTTGAGTTTTATTATATTTGCAAGATATACTATCTAAACAAAACCAATAGAGAACATAGTAATGATGAGAAAGGCACAAGCCAAGACTGCCAAAAAATTTTAGTTCCCTTATTGAAGCTTCAAGTGAATCTCTTATGGTAAAAAACAACACTAGAAACAAAACGTAATACCTACCAGCTTGTGAAGGCATTAGTTTTTAAAATGAATTAACATTACACTTGATGATTATTATAATTGTAAAATATTACAGACATCTGCAAAAAATAGATGTCTACAAAAATAGAGAAGGTGTTAGTGATGTCAATGTATGAATGCGACCTAATGCAATTTCCAGTGGAACTAAATAAAATATAGGTGAAAAATAAATTTCGACAGTTGACACCATTGAGGGCAAATATTGATTTGTAAAAATCAAATAGGCCATAGACCCTCACAGTAAAAAAAAATATTATCATTATCTCTGCTATATTATATCCAATGTTTCCATGGGTACACGTATTTCATGGCTTCCATTGAATTCCTTATGTTAATATGCTTAAATTTCTTAACTACTCACTTTCCTTGCATTTCACCTGCACACAACCTAGATATAATTATTATACACTGCAATTTGTTTCTTTTCCTAATTTCAAGAACTAAGCTTCTCACTATATAAAATATCTTAGTTACAAAGCCATTCAGAGGTATTATTAGATTACCTACAATGATCCATTCTATAGAACATCTAGAGAACTTTTAAAAGCCTTAAGGTGAATCAATGGTGGGAAATAAAATGCAAGCAATCTACAGACTGAGCTCCCCACCAAAGAAACAAAGATGTTGAATCCAACATCAAAGGTTGCAAGTACTGCATGCATAACAACAAAGCATACAATTTTTTTTTTAAAACCAGCTATTTTGCATCAATTTCATCTCAAACATTAAATAAACACAATATGGGTTTAACAGAGGATGGTTCAGTTTATACGGCGAAGAACACCATTGTTTCTATCAACAACGCCTTTGCAAGAATGGATGAAAATAAGTACCTGACAACCCCCCTCCCCCAACAAAGGGTCACTTGCGGATAAAATAGAGACACCCAGTTAGGGTCATCCTGGGTTGAAACAGGGCCATGCAAAGACACTCCAGGGTGAATCAATGTTATGAAGGGACACACCCAGTTTGAAACATGGTCTTTTCTAGGGGTACCAATTGTCACATAAGAAAAGAAAAATATCAAATATTTTCCCATGCGTCCTTTCCAAGAGAAGACATTACAAATAAGATTTTCCCATGCATCCTTTATTTTTTAAAAGTGAGACAGGCTAAAAGGGTGGTTTTAAACCACTCTCTTAGGGCTAAGAGGGTGGTTTAAAATTATCATCTTAGGGTGAAACCACCATCTTATGGTTTCAAACTACCCTCTTAGGGTGAAACCACCTTCTTACAATTACCCTAAGAGGGTGGTTTTAAAATCCCCTCTTAAGATATATTAGGGTAGTTTTTTACCACCGTAAAAAACCACCATTTTTTAGCTGCCCTTAAAATCCTTTTTGGTGTAGTGAAGTCAAAATGAGATTGCACAGTTCAAGAAGCAAGAAACAACAACCTCAACCATAGGATCAAAAAAACATCCAACACAAAAATAAATTTGCAAGCCTTAATGAAGGAGAAAAAAATCACCTCTTAGATGTGATGGCTCCTAAAGGTAAATAGAAGACACCTGTGATTGAAGTTGACAACTCGACAAAGATCTTAGGAGATACACCAAATAATACAACAACTAGAGAAGAAATTGATGGGAACTCAAAGGAAGAGGTAGGCAAGTGGAGGAAATAGTGATTCTTGAGGGCTTACCAACCATATTATCTACAGCTAAGGGAAGAAAACCAAACCAATAACTCAGAAATGAGCAACCATCAAAAGACTTGCAATCCAAAACATAGGTTGAGGAGAGCTTCACAAAAAATAAGAAGCAAACTAAAAATAAGAGATTATGTCATGGAACTATAGGGGACTGGGAAGTTCTCTAAAAAAAACATCTCAAAGTTCTAATATAGGAGCAAAATCCAACAATAGTCTGTATTCAAGAAACAAAAACAACAAAGGCAACACTGATTACAAAATAGAAGAAGATATGGACACAATCAGAATTGATAATTGTGGATTCTATTAGAGCTTCAAGGGTACTGGATTTGGCTTGGGATTCATAGAAATTAGTTTGTAGCTTACAACATAAGCACAATAACTAGATAGGAACAAAAATCCTCTTACTAGATGGAAATAGTGTAGTAGTAATAAATTTTTATGGTCCAAATCATCCTATCCAGAAAAGAGAAGAATGACAAAACTTAGCACAATGGCTAGACACTGAGAATTTTGACAACATAATACTAGGAGGAGATATCAACATGATACTCTACCACTGGGAGAAGGCTAGGGGAAGTTTAGTAAGGGATCCAAATAGAGATCTAGTCAATCAAATTATGGCAAATGAAATCTTACAAGATATTTTATCGACCAAAGAGAAGTACACTTGGAGCAATAGAAGAGCAAAGGCAAACTATATTTTAGAAAGATTTAATAGTTTTTTATTAATGAAAATCTCCTAACACACTTTCCCCTCACTTCTAGTCACATAATTCATAACTCTATATTATATCATAAGCCAATTCTCTTGGATAGCGACCAAATCCTACAACCCCAAAAAATTCCTTTTAAGTACAACTCTGAATGGGCGACAAAAGAGGATTTTAGTGAACTTGTGGAAAAAACTTGGAACCAATAGGTCCAATCCACCAACCCCTAAGAAAAGTGGAAAAACAAATTCAAAAATTGAAGAACATGATAAAAAATGGTTGGTAGAAAAAGTGAGTCATATTAGACAAGAAGCGGTTAATGCAAAAACTAGAGTAACTAGAAATAGAAACTGGAGACCATCCTCCTCAACCATAGCAAGAAGATGCAATAAATGACTTGATTCATAAGCTCAATAAATTAAGTGTTGGAGAAGAAACACATTGTACGCTTAGATCTCGAATGGTTTGGCTAAGAAAGAGGGATAGAAACACCAAATATTTTCATCTAAAAATCATTCAACGCTTCCAAAGAAACACATTCAAGGAGATAGAGCATGAAGGAACCACTTACATGAACAAGGAGAAAATTAAGTAACTTGCTAATCAATACTACTCAAATCTGCTCTCCAAAGAAAATAGAAACCCATATTCCTATGGAATATTGTTGCAGCATATATCAACAATATTGAATTTGGAAGACAAACAAGATCTAAGTCAACCAGCAACTATGGAGGAACTTAAGGAGATTATAGCAAATCTGCCAAAGGACAAAGCTCCTAAAATTCATGGATTCACAAACAACTTTTACCGACAATACTTACACATCATTGGATAAGATATGTTATGCATGATTGAGTATGTTAGGGTGAAAGGTAAGTATATTAGATCCATCAACTCCACCTTTCTAGCATTGATTCCTAAAGAGAAAATACCACTACTTTCTCTATATTCAAACCAATTTCTCTATGTAACTCTTCCTATAAAATTATTACCAAATTGTTGGTCAATAGAATAAAGAAGAAACTTGACAACTAACATTAGAAGAGTAAGGGAGGTTCATGCTTCGAAAACAAATATATGATAATATCATAATGGTGCATGAAGTCCTCCACACTAGTAGAAAATAAAAAATAAACAAATTGTTATAAAACTTGAATAAACGTCTTTGATCGAATTAATGTACAATTTGTAGAACAGGTCCTACAAAAGTTTGGATTCCCACATCATGTCATCAATTGGATCAAAGCATGCATTAGAAACCCATGGATATCCCCCTTAATAAATGGAGAGCCAAGAAATTTCTTTCAGACTACAAGGGAAATTAGACAAGGGTGTCCATTATCACCATACCTTTACATCATTTTAGCTAAGACTCTTGGAATATTAATTAACCATATTCGAAGAGAAAGAAAAATAATAGGGATAGAGGCTACAACAGGATGCAAAGCTATAACACACACCCAATTTGTGGATGATACCATTCTTCTAGGTGAAGCCACCAAGAAAAATGTTAGACAACTCAAGCAATGCCTGGATTGGTTCACACAAGCTACCGGGGATTATATAAACACTCAAAAAAGTTAGTTCTATATACAAAATGCTATAGCAACAAGAATCAAACTCTTTTGCACTATCCTAGGATTCTAGTCTGGCATAGATAAATACTTCAAATACCTAGGAGTGCCCATGATATTCCACCTCAAAGCCTCAGACTATTGGACCCCAACATTGGACAAGATGGTTAGGAGGATACAAAGTTATAGTAATAGTTGGCTCAATCTTGCAAGAAGGGTAATATTGATCAAATTATTATTTGCTTCTCTTTCAGCCTATCAATTTTTAGTATATCATGCTCTGAATTTTATTTTGCAAAAGGTAGATGGAATCATACGCAACTTCCTATGGCAGGAAGATAGGCAATTAGAAAGAAAAAAGTTCCACTTGGTCAAATGGGAGATGGTCACCAAAGGTAAAATTCAAGTTGGACTAGGAATACAAAAACGAAGATAGTTTTGAATGCACTGGGAGCAAAACTTCTCTAGAATATGCTTACATACAATCAAGCATGGCAATGAATACTAGTCAATAAGTATGTAACTAACAAATCGGGTATTCAAATGCTCAAACACATAGAAAAACTTTCCATAGCCTCATTGGTTTGGAAACACATAGTGGCAACAAAGAACATAATAGAGGATAAAATTTCTTGGCTACCAATATATGGTAAGTCCATTAATCTATGGGAGGACCCAATCCTAGGAAATCCACCATTAATAGAGATAACTCCAATCGAATTACATAATCACTTGGAAAGCCAAAGATACTCAAATTAGATGACTTCTTTTATTGGATTTTATAAACTCTGAACTGGATCTCCCCTCCCATTCCATCTCAACTTCAAGGAGATTGGAATTAGTTTAATTCCCACATGGTGAGCATTAGATATTTTCATCCTATGATGTCATACAAACCTATTTGGGGTAGCATCAACAATAATGGATAATACTCAATGCATCTAGGAGTCCAACATCAGCAGATTGGGCCTACCAACAGAAAACTATTGATAGTGTGTAAAAATCAAGCACCACCTAAACTGCAAGTATTCAGTTGGCTAGTATCTCAAAAAAAATACTAATAGGTGATAATCTACAAAAGAGGACTATAGTAAGGCCTCATGTTTTTTACAAGTGCATGTAAAATAGTGAAATAATTTTACATATTTTGTTTGAATGCCCGAAGGCAATTTCAATTTGTAAGGAATAACCAAAATTCTTGGTATTTTCTACTATAGATAGTTAACCATAGATACATGTTTTACCAAGTGGAACAAAGAATATAAAGGTAAACTAGCGGGTAAGCCCCTCATGAAATACCTGTGGAGATCTATGCTATATTTTATTATCTGGCACATCTGGTTGGACAAAAATCAAAGGATTTTTTAAGACAAAGGTAAGGACAACAAACTCTAATACGAAGGATAAAAGAAGAATTAGTCTTATATATCAAATCTAGTTTTTTTCAATAGTAGTATGAAGAAGACTTATCATCCACAAAAAGAAGAATGATATACCAACTTAATCTCCAATCTTTCTTGACAAAGGGAGGTCGTAGAGTAAATGATTCCCTGCCTGACATCTATTTTCTAGCGCTCTTCTTTAATGGTGCCTTAAAGTCTAACTTCGATCAAGCAACGACAGGGGGACTAATTCTTACAAGACCCTATGAGATCTCGCTCAAATACATGATCAACTTAGGAATAACTTCTAACAATATGGCAAAGGCTATTGGATGCAAAATCGAATTAAAATTGGTGGCAAAGTAAGGAATCCCTTAGGTCACAATTTACTGGGATTCTAAACTGATAATAATAGCTCTCGCCAAAAATAAAGATACTATATCTTTACAATCGAATATTATTCAATACAGGATCATACAACTAGGTAGGATAATTGGTAGAATATCCTATCAACACATAAGGCAGGAATTCAACAAAGAGGCCGACACACTAGCGAATCAGGCTATAAATATAGCCCCTGGTTATTGCCATCAAATTATGAAGAAGTAGAAGGACAGGGGAGGTATGCGAGAATGATGAGGACTTCAATAATGAGGTCATTTTTTGTCTTCATGTTCTGTTTTCTAGAATGCTTTGTTCACTTTGATCTCTCTAATAAGAGAGTTTTGTATCTTTTTGTTAAGTAAATAAATATTTTCCTTTTAAAAAAATTACATGGTTTAAAATGTGGGCTTAAGGTAAAGATCAAGGATTAAATTTTGTTAAGCTCACAAATACCAAATTTTCATTGTATTAATATTATTATTCAGTTGGTTGAAACATTGTGGTGATGTAATCATGATGTCATATAGGTGGAGCACAATTCAATTATATAAAACCAGTTAAAGATAAACACACCCACACCTCATACATCCACACCCTCACACAGATATATGAGGAAGAACCCATGCTTTAAATTCCAATCCTGTATAACCAATTAAAGATATGTACTCCCACCCACCTCAACACACATGAGGAAGAACCTATGCATTAAAGTCCAACAAGTAAGAATGTTTGACTCTTTAAGAGTTCTTTAAAGTTTAGTTTTTATAAATACCATAATAATATGGTTTGTTATGATACCATTATGCGGCTCATTAAAAAACCATGACAATGTAGTCCTGATATAATATGAATGAGGCTCATTCTAATCCCATCTTAGTATCATATAGATCGATAAATAGATATAGTTATAGTGAACAACATTGTAAACATTTTTGTTTTTAAGTTTAGGTACAAGATTTGAAACTAGAAAGGAAAAGGGTGTGTACACTAGGTTTTAGTAACCAAAATTTAGTTTCATTTAACATATGGTGATTTATGAAAATCATCTCATATGGGTTCTTGTTTGATTAAAGTTAAAAACTAGATCCTTTTCCTTTCTTTTCCTTTTAATACAAATAAAAGAAACATCATTATGATAATAAATATCAAATAATAATGTTAAGAGTGTAAAAATAAAACGAGAAGAGAATGAGCAAAAAGCAACCCTAGCCTTTAGAGTCTTGCTTAAAATCTTTGGACAAATTCAAGTAATGAAGGATTCTCATGAGGAAAATTTAGGTATCAATGAAGAAATTTTTTTATGGAAGCTTTTGTTGGAACTAAATGGAGGAAGTAATTTTTTTATCAAGAACAAAAGGAAGAGCAAATCTATGGTAATTCCTATATAGATGATAAATGTTCCATAAAAAAATATTATCAAGAATGTGATGATTGAGATTGATAAAATAGTTCTTAAAAGTATATGGTTAATATGTAATTTTCATGGATATTGCCTAAGTTTTTTAAAGATTTAAAAACTGGATTAAATGGAAGTGAGGATTGAGTTCACATTATTCAATGACTTCCCTTGCAAAAAGTTTTTTATCATATTTTGTTGTCTATAAGTTAGATATAAAATAATGACCCATGATATATAGAAATATTAACTTGTATTTAAGACCATGGAGTGAGAAATTATTTTTGGAGATGAAAGTTATTTAGAGGATTTTGGTGTGGGTTAGGTATTTTGCACTTTTGTATCAACTTATCAATATTAAGGTTTTGAAGAATATTGATAATGATCTAAGGGATTTCATCTAAGATGCACTGGCTTCTAATGAGAAAAATAAAATCGTGTATACATGGATATACATTGCCTTGGATATTTCAAAACCTTTATAAAAGTTCATCGTGATTAAATATGAATAGAGAGAATATGTTCAACAAGTGGACTATGAAAATATTGTAATTGGATGCTAGAAATGTCATGAGACTAGACACATGACAAGATATTACAAAGTGAAAATAATTGAAAAGAGAAGCAAACTTTTTTTCATAATACAAACTACAAGTTTAAGAAAAAGGATCATATGGAAGTAGAAGATGACTTAGTTGAAGTATTTTCCACTCTTAAAAATGGTAAATAAATGCCTTCTACCTCATAGGTCCTCACGGTTCATTTAGATCAAACATTCGAAGAAACTAAAATGGATGCATGAGATGAGAAATTCCAATGTGCAAGTTCAAATTTATAAAGAACTAAAGCTATGAAGAAAGATGTGAAAATAAATTTCAAAGCATAGAAGGTGGAAGAGGTTAAGTTTAATCAACATAAATCATATCCATTTTTCTTAGATAGTACAAAAGTGTGTCCTTACAATAAAAATGAAAATAGTAGCATTTATCCCTTACAATTTAAGGTTTATGCAATAGAATAAAGAAAGTACTATGAAGGTTGTCCATTTCACTTTAAGCTTTTTAGGAGAGCACAAGAAAAGTAAGTCTAAGGAGGTTGCCTCTTACACTCTAGGGATTTTTAGAGAAGCATTAAAAATATATATTTTCAAGGTTATCCGTTGCACTTTAAGTTCTCCAAGGCAATATAAACCTCTAGATGATAAGTCAAGTTGTGAATAGTTTAACAAAATAAAATAAATTTATGATGGTTAAAGAATTGTTTGAAATGAAAAAAAGAGAGATAAGATCCTCAAAGAAATATAAAACCCAAAGAAATATTGATTTGGAAAGCCAAAAATAAATATCACAAGTGTTAATAAGAAGTGGCTATAAACCATCAAGTGGCATTAGCTCAATTGGTTAAATTCCTCAACATTTCAAGGAGGATACATGGATAATATCCAAGCTTTATTGTAATACCGCTATGTGGTGATAATGTAATATGGGTGGGGCTCGTTTAAATCCCATATAACCCGTTGAAAAAATGAAGTGGTTATAAGCCCATAAATAATAATATAAGTAATGATGAAGATAATATCTTAGAATATTCGAGTTATTAATATGAACCCCAAAAATAAATTATCAAAATAGGATTTATTTTATTTTAGGAAACATATAAAACAATGGTAAATGCAAGAATATATTAAAAAATTAAGATGGGATACTTGCCCTATGATTTCTATTATGGGAGCTTTAGGAGGTATTGCAATGGTATGGGATATTCATAAATGGGACATACAATTATAAAAAGCAATAAGTAATTTGGTTGTTTGTATTTTGTGGTAAACAAAAAATATAAATACTAGAGTTATAAAAATACATGCTCCAAATATAGTTACTCTTTGAGATAGATGTTGTAAGGATCTCGATTTATTCATATACAATTCAATGATGATCCGTGATTTGATGTTCAAATTCTCGGGAGACTTCACAATCATCTCCTTTGAGAAAAACAATGGTATTCCTTGATGGTCTAGATCAATAAAGGATTATATTATTTTCAATTAAATGGCCTTTGGAATGTTATTATGTTAAGCTTTCAATATACATAACATGAAAGGCAGATTAGATAATATCACGTGGTAAAAATAGTGGATAGGTTCTTATTATCTAATAGTTGGCTATAAAGAGAGTATATAATCTCTTTAAAAATTTTATTATGAGAAAGATCAAATCACAAACCTATTCTTTTGAGATGTGATATGCTCAATAATGGTCATCCAAATTCATTTTGTTTTAGTCTTTGTGGCTCCAAGACTAATTTATTCCAAATGATTATGTTGTGGTGGGATGAAGCAAAGTGTAAAGGATCGTATATGTCAAGTTTGTTTAAAAGATGAAATATCTAAAGGGACAAGTGAAAATCTAGAATATCTGATCCTTTGATAACATATTTAAAAGAAAGAAGAAAATTAAATGCAATTCTAAGGATTTAGAAGATATGAAGGAAATCAATGAAATAGACCAACATGCTTATTTACAAAAAAGGTAATAATTATTTACTATCATAAAATACTATAAAAGGAGGACTACAATTGAATCTAAAATCCAAACATAAATGGCTTAAGTGATGAAAATACCATATTTTTTATACTAATATAAAAATAAACTTATCCTTTTGTTGAATAAAAAGTATTTTAATTTCAAAAGGAGAAAATATTGAGGAAGAAGAATAAAATGGGATGGAAGTAAACAATTATTTCAAAATATATTCCATCAAAATTTATCTAGAATAAGGAGGCTCGAGATGAGCTTTTGTAAAAAATTTCATCAACTATGATTTGAGCAAAGTAGGAATTGTTGAATTCTCTAAGGATGATGGTGCTATAACATTTATATCTCATGAGCCTAGCACCCATATGGACTTCTCACTAGATATATAAACATAAATTTTTCTACGACTTTAGGCTTCCTCATGGAACCAATCTCACATGCGGCGTTATGACCACTTTGGCACCACCTTTACCATGGCACCAATGCACATGAATATATCCTTTATTGACAATAAAATATGTCACTATTGGATACTAGAATACATAAAGGACATTTTTCTAATGTCAATTTAAGGATGCATCTACACTCATCCATTTTTGCCACTTGGAACTTCATGTGGTGGCACCAACTATAGAGAAAGTGTAATAAATAGTTCTATAACTACCATTAAACTACATCTTGATCATTTGGGTAGTTGAATCACTTCACCTTCTAACTATTTTGTAACTAATCCACATTTTGTATATAGCTTGTAATTATCTTAGACTTATTCATTTCTTCTTCCTTTGTTCCTTCTCTCCTATTTTGTTATCTTAACTTCCACTACATGTTTCTTTTTTTAGGTTTAGTTCTTCTTTTATCTTTTTTATCTTGCATATTTATCTTGTCCTTGCAAAGCTTAATATTTTGTTTTGCTATTATTCACTACATTGGAATAAGAGTTCTCTATGCTTTGTTGTGTCATGCATTTCATGTACTAAGCATATAACATGACTACATGAGCCTTGTATTCCTTGATATATTTATATATTTGCATTATCTAAAAATAGAGTTACATTCCTGTGAGAAAGATTTTATTGTACCTTATTTACGTTGCATAATTCTAAAGCTTAAATTTTTGGTACCACATGTTGGTATAGGGAGTTGTCCTCCACACTACCACATCTTAGGCACCATGGTGTGTATCAAGTGGTATTCAAGAAATATTGCATTCATTGACTTATTTCATTTTATTTTATTTCTTTATAGTGGTTCTTGCTAGGAATTAATCTCCAATATGCTTAATTACTATATATCCACACTTGAATAAAGGTGTCACACTAGGTTCTATATCCAAGAACGCTAAATAATATCACATTCAATATTATGGGATCTCATGATTAATTTGGGAGCCTTGTACACTACATCTAACCCTATACCTTTTTAAAGCCACAACCTGCTCAAGGCATAAACCAACATCAACATTCCACCATGCTTAAGTTGAATAAACACAAAATATTTGGATACATGACTTCCAAAATTTGAGGTCTACATTTATTCCATCGATTTTTCTAACATAGATAAGATTGCTTTTGCTACCTCGAATATGTAAAAACCAATTGCTTATTGATCGAAAGCCACTGGCAACAAGGCTATGGATGAAGGATGTGACATTGTGACTTGGAAAACATTTGAATTTGGTTCATGATTACCCTTGCATCAATACGAGGATAAGTTTATGCATTTCTATAAACTACGTTAGTGCAAAGATCGATTTCTCTAGTAATACATCAAAGTTTTTAATAAAATTCTCAATAAGCTATGCATTTATGGCAATGAGGAACACCAAGTCCTAAAATATGTCAATGGGTTTCATTACCACCTACATTCAAAGTTAGATTTCCTTCTAGTGGACTCCTTAGTGCAAGCATTTTGCTTCACAATAAAACTAGAAGAAATATCAATAGCAAAGCAAAAAGGTTAGGCATCAACTCCCTATAAGTCGTTATAAAAATCTAAGTTGTTAGTTGCATGACCACTTATGATGCTAACACCCAAGCACCATTAGTGCAATCTAGTGTAATATTCTAGTAGCATAAGACAAAGGTAAGTAGAATATGGGCGACAAGTAGTGTAGCCACCACAATACTCACACTCACAATGATGTTGAGTGTAGAGTTCAACACAAGTCTCTTAGCTAGAGGTCAACAATTATACTTTTGTATCAAAAGGTGAAGAGGAGGTAGATATCACATGCATGAGAATCAAGACTCAATAAGCTTGTACACCTTAAACATTTCTAAAGAGAAAAATATCTATTTCATGCCTACTAAGTAAAGCATAAATTATCTATATAATCATTAATACAAGGATAAAAAACATCGTTACATAATATATAGTCAATTTCCTAGGCTTTAGGATGATAATGCACCAACAACCTTGCTCACTAGGTTGGCTTGGGTAAAGGTATAAAGGTTTGTTTTTGGTGCACCCTTAAGTATAGAATCATGTTGATGTGTGATTTAGTCACCTGTGATATGACATCATTGGACATCTACAATGTCTTACTAAGAATATCATACTTCTTTGACCACTAAGTGACCTACCAAGCCTATCCACAATAATTGGTAATGCATATTAAAGGGATGACATACCACATAAAAGTGCCTACTTCAAAAGAAGGTGACAATTGGTATTAGAAATATATTAGAAGAAGTTGATTTCTCATACATAGAATTTTTTTTTGCTAATGGTTCGACCAAATTATCATGACACCAAGAGATTTAACCTTATGCCAACTATAGCTTTTCCAACATAAACATAGTAAATAAACTCCCTTATCTTCTATATTTTGATTTCATTTAGGATCCCTAAATATCACCACTATATTTCTTAATAAAGCATCAAATTGACTTGGTCCTTGGATCAACACTATCTAACAACCCACTATACTGCTAATCAATTTAAGAGAATAATAAAATTAGGAGCTAGTTAGTTATGGTAAGATCTAAACAAGCTCATCTCTCTTTGGCAGTCTCATTATCCTAGAGTTGATTAATAAGTCGTCTAACTTCTTATGTGCCTCATAAATCCATCAATACTATTGGAATAAGGTATATTGTACCCATTTCAACCTCTAAATTTAAGCTAGCTCCCCACTATCCTTACTAAATGTTGGGCATTTTGAGTCAAAGTTATCATTGATATCCAAGAATAAGCCATCGATGATGTCAAAAGGTCAAGAGGAACATTGCAGAGATTAAAGGCAAAAGGGCTTCATAATATTTTTAATATGATGTGGAAGCAAAAGTTAAAAGAAGGTTTAATATTTATTTTATAAAACATTTAAATTCAAAGTGAATTAAAATTTTATAAATAAATATTATTTATAATATTATTTATACAAAGTTGTGCAATGAGAGAAGGCCTTAATAAAACCAAAGAGTTTTAAAGAATTAATTTATAAAATTTAAATTCAAAAGAATTTAAATAATTTATAAATTAATAAGTTTAAATCATAGTGTCGACGTCTAAAGTGTGAATAATTTCAAAGCACTGGCGTGTACGTGTGAAGGAGGAAATCAATATAAAAACCATGCCTTAAGAGGCATTAAAATTATCCTTTTGCTCGAATGTTAATGCGTGCAATTGTGTTGAGGGCTCGTACGGAGAAAGAGAAGCGAATTTTTGTTTTATGTGCCAGCGAATAGAGACAAATCGAAAAGTGTCAAGAAGGCAGTGGTTAGAGTGTTTGGGCGCCAGATGACCTATGTTCGAAACATGTTGGCAGCGTGTTTTGGTGGTTGTGTTTGTGTTGGAAGCGCCAAAGGAAAATGTGCACGTTTTGCTAGGCAAAGTGGGGAGCTTCATAGAGCATGTGGTGCTCTCCACTCTCCAAGCGAGCGCCTAGCTCATGCGATGGTTGGAGCCACGGCTAGGGCATTGGTTGAGGCTGCGTCGTGAGTTCGATTTCCACCAAGGCCAAGGTAATAAATTTTGATTATTATTTTTGTGTTGCCTAAAGTTTGACATGAGGTCTTAGGGAGTTAAAAGGGTTGCTTAATAGGATTGTTAGTTGAATATTATTTTTGATAAGTTGGAGGTATAAGGAGTTAGTTTTATGTTTGAATAAAGTGTTTGTGTCACATTGATTTTTTGAAGTTATAAAAGGATAAAGGGAACTTCTTACATTGAGTTATTTTGAAACGAAGAGTGCATTGAATATTATTTTAATTGGAATATTATAAGGTGTAAGTGGTGAATTTTTTTGTAAATGTTAATGAATGTTTTCTTAAATATGGAGTGATAAGGTGTATGTGTGTCTTGATATTTACATTATATTTTTGAGGGAGTTTATCATCTTATAATTTCTTTGATCTTGGCAAATAAGTGTTTGTGATTTTGGCAGATTTATGAGATTCCTTCATCATCAAGAAAAAGGTATGAGCACATTCTTCCATAGTTAAGTTGATTGGTTGGTTTTTTGGAAAATAAGTTTGGAGTGAAAAGGACTTTATTAGGGTTTCCTTTTGAGTGTGTTTGATTTAATGCTTCAAGGTTTTCTAGAATAAAGAGTTGTTAAAACCTTGTTTTATAAGCATTGTTTTTGGTTGAGCAAAGAAATAGGGTTTGAAAATAATATGAGTATCATTGTTATGTGAGAGTTCTTTTATGAGCAGTGTTGTTGAAGTGAGTTGTTGAGCAAAGAACTTGAACTAGGGTTATAATTGTTATGTGAGATTTGTTGTTGAGCATTGTTGGAAACATTTTGAGTTGGTATTTATATACTTTGACTAGGGTTTGTATGGAAGGATTGTTTCATTGAGTGATTGGTTGAGTAGAGTTGGTTGAGCCTAGTCAAGTGGATGTGTGAAGTGATTGTTCAAGTTCCATAAAACAAACTATTCTATATTATGAATGGAATTGAGAAAGTGATTGAGTTGAATCATATTGAGTCTCTAACAATTCTCTGTATGTTTTTGAAAGAGTGATTGAAATTGTTTGAGCATTGTAATGAGTATAGAGCATATTGAGTCTCTAACAATTCTCTTTATGTTTCTATGAGATTGGATAAGTTCTAGTGTGGACTTGTTGAGCAGATTTGAGGCAAGTCTTTGAGAAGACTTGTGGACAGATTTGAGTAAGCTTTTGTGGAAGCTTACAATACATATTGAGAGTAGATTTGGTTAAGTTCTTGAGAGGACTTATTGAGCAGATTTGATTAAGTTCTTGAGAGGACTTATTGAGCATATTTGGTTAAGTTCTTGAGAGGACTTATTGAGAAGATTGGAAAAGTTCTAGAGAGGACTTGTAGACTGATTGGTGTGAGATTTTGTGAAATATTACAAGGCATATTGAGACAAGTCTTTGAGAAGTCTTGAGAGCAGAGTTAATTAATTTATTTGTTCAAACCTTGAGTTAAGGTTTGGGGAAGATCCAACAGAGTTGATTTGAGATTGAGTCAAGCTTTGAGTTAAGGCTTGAGGACAGAGTTTAAGAACTAATTTGTGCTAGACTGAGGGACTGTATTTAGTACATATTCAAGGACAGAGGTTGGTGCAGATTTGAAGACAAATTTGTGCCAAACCAGAGATAGAGATTGAGGATATATTTGTGCTAGATCGACAGACTATGTTTAGTACATATTTTAGATAGAGCTAAGTGCAATATTTGGAGATGACAGAGTATAGAGGATGATAGTCTCTAGTGGATAGAGATCCATTAGCAAAGGAAGTGAGGACCTTCTGAGTGAGGATAAGAGTCTTCAGTGGATAGAGATCCATTAGCCAGTGTAGTAGAGGAAGAAGTTCGTCTAGAAGATCACCAGCCAGAGCAAGAGGAGAAAGGAGTTCTCCTGCGGATAGAGATCCACAAAATTGATTAAGGGGATTGGTATCTCCTTTGGACAGAGGTCCATAAATATTGTAATAGGGAAAGGATTCCCAAGAGATTGATTGAGAAAATTTTAGTGAAATATTTTCTCCATGGAGTAGCCCACATTGGGTGAACCACGTAAATTGTGGTGTCTATATTGTGTGTGATGATTTGTGTGTTGCTTTGAATACTGCTATTGATATTGCTATTTTTACATTGCATAATATTAATTGGAAAAAAAAAAGTAAAAAGTGGTCTTATACTGTTCACCTCCCTCTCAGTATAAGCTTGTGTTCTTCACTAAACTGATATAATATAATCTAATCATAGAAAATAAATGTGAAAATTAAAATATTTAAAATTAAATGTGAAGAGATTAAACTAAATTACATGAACTTAAATATGATCATGATTGTAGCAAGGAGAGTGTGTGATCAATTAACACACAAGAAAACAAATAATAATAGTGTACTTGTATGCATATAAGATAGAAATTACAAGTAATTGCCAGAAGACAAAAGAAAAATGCCACAATCACCATACATCCCATAATCTAAAAGATCAGTACCATAATTGGAAAACAAAAAGCCTTGTACAATCTCTTTATTAGTTTCAAAAATTAGAGCAATTACAATATGGGTCTCATAAAGTGTAACTTTGATTTTCTCAAGGCAAAAAGATATTACAAATGAACCCATTACTCCTATTTATAGTAGAGTTTTAACCCTATTTTCCCCTTAACTACTCTTATTTACATTTATATTTACTATAAAAGACAAAACATCATTGTCATGTTGTCATACCCTCCAATTCTACTTGTTAGTTAACAAATCATTGGTTAGTCAATAGATTGACTCGTGGTCAATGAATAGCAGCTTGGTCGATAGATTGACAAATATGGATGAAATCATGGTGACACTAGATGAAAAGCTAATAAATGAAGAGATTATTGACAGGTCATGAGTCTGTCAACAAATTACCAATTTCCATGCTTAGCTCTCTAGAAAAAGATCCAAAATTTCCTTTTCACATCCTGCTTTTGGGGTTGTAAATTTCCTTCTCATTTGTCATCCATTGGCTAATTCCTTGCAAGAATTTTAATATAGTAGTGAATTTACTAATTTTTTAATCTATTTTATAGGGTGCCAAGCTCGATTGGCAAGAAACCCCAAATGACATTCTGAATCACATGTATTTATCTTTAAGGTAGCAAGTTCAAAAAGTGTCTACCAATCTATACGATAAGTTAGTTCTAGATCATCCAACATCTCATCATCTAATGTATACTCCTCATATTGGTTCTTTGAGAGGTTATCCCATTTATTTAACTTAATGGTTTTGTTTAAAAACATCATACACAACACTATATTTGATCGAGTTGATTTCATGTCTTATTATTCATTTTGTTACCTCAACTAATCTTTCTCCCATGCTAGCTATCATTACCCTTTCAACTCTAACAATTGTTTCTTAATTTCCTTCTTTGTTGTCTCAACTAATCTTTCTCCCACACTAGCTATCATTACCCTTTCAACTCTAACAATTCTTTCTTCATTTCCTTTATTGCCTCAACTAATCTTTCTTCCACGCTATCTATCATTACCCTTTCAACTCTAACAATTATTTCTTCATTTCCTTCTTTGTTGCTACCTACCCTCTTAAATATTTTTTTCCCCTTTTTGAATGCTTATGTTTCTTATTATAGTTGTATCACTTGCATTTCCATGTCTTCTATCAATTGCTTAAGTGCTTGCATTACCCAGGGCTTGCTTCTTATAACTTTTATATTTGATAGTTGCTTGTGCACATCTGGTAACCATTGCTTGTCACAATTGTTCTATTCATTATACCATCTAGAATGGATCGACCTTTGATAAGTATAAGGTAGAAAATCTAGTGATATAGTTCATTGAGTAGTTTCTAGCCTACTTGAATCTATTGAAAGTACTTTTATAATCAATAATTTATGTTAGGATCCTATCCTAACATCATTATATAATTGTCTAGTGTAGGGTACGTTGCACCTTAGGCTCCTAGTGCATATGGGTCTATTAATATGTAACCATTACTTTATTGTAAGCAAGAGTTTGTAATAATGTAACCATTACTTTTATTGTAAATATAAATTACTAGCTCGGATCCCCCTCAACAAACAAATAAATATACTAAAGAAATAGATCTAAAAACTGAATAAACGTATGAAGATCAAATCATCTAGTTAAAATCCAATAAACTACCAAAAGGTTTAATCACATTAGGATACTTGTCTAGCCTAGATGACAGATTCAAAGGGAAGAAAATAATCAAACTGATAAGGAAGATTATCAAGAGATAGAAGTCACCCTAGGTAAAGCATTGAAGATAGGTAAAGTGGTTGTTGAAGCAAAAAATAAATTTCTTGTCCACTTATGCCATAACATAAGGAAGTGATGGATTGGACTTATGAAGATCTTAAGGGGTACCGATAAGGATATTATCCAACATACAACTAAATTGGACCCTGAGGCTAAAATTGTGAGGTATAAATAGATGTCAATTAATCCAAATATTGAGTTGTTCATGTGGAAGGAACTATGCAAATTAATTGAATCAAATATTATATATCCACTCAAACATATGACATGCATATCTAATCTAAAACTAGTAGGAAAAATAATGACAAGATCAAGTTGTGTGTTGACTTCAGAAATCTAAATAAATATTTGCTAGAAGACCACTATCTCTTTTCATCCATGGATCAAATTCTCCAAACCATTGTAGGCTCTAAAAGGTTCTCACTACTGAATGGATTCTCATGTTTCAATCAAATATGAATAAGAGATGACGATCAACATAAAACAACTTTCACCACTAAGTGGGAAACCTTCACATATCAGTTGATGTCTTTTGGGCTATCTAATGTTGGATAAATATTTCAAAGAGCCATGGATATTGCTTTCCAATACCTAATAAATAAAGTGATATTGATCTACTTGGATGATCTCACTATCTTCTCTAAGTAAAAGGAAGATCACTTGGAACACCTAGAAAATGTCTTTAATTGGTGTCAAGAATTTGGAATATGCCACAACCCCAAAAAGTGTATCTTTTGTGTCCCTAGGGTAAATTATTAGGCCATGTATCAAAGGATGGTATTACCATAGATCTTGATAGAATCAAATCCATTGCTAGCCTTTCACTTCCACGACATAAGAAGGGGTTACAATATTTCTTTGGACATAAATTTTATCAGAAGATTCATCCCAAAATTTGTAGCTATTATTAGATCAATGACATTGATGCTTAAAACGGACCAATCATTTATATGGATAGAAGAAGGAAGAGAAGCTTTTGAAGAGATTAAAAATGCCATTGCACAAACTCTAGTGTTGGTCAAACCAAATTTTGACAAGGACTTTATAAAATATGCATATGGATGATATCTTAGTATAGTCGCTTTACTAACACAAAAGGATGAGAATCAGCATGAGCACCCAATTGACTGTTTTAGCCAAACTCTAAATGGGTATGAAGAGAAGTATAATTTTTTTGAAAAGCAAGCATATAATGTGGTTAGGGGTTTAAAGAATTTCAAGCACTTGGTTTCAAATAATAAAGTCATCTCCTATGTCATTCACCTAAGTGTCAGATAATACATAATGGATGGTGAAATTAGTGAGAAAAGAGTAATATGGATGACCAAGATTTTAGAAAATGATGTGGAAATTAAACCTACAAAACTAGTTAGAGGAAGAGCACTCTACCAAATATTGGCTAAAGATGCTATAGAATAAGTTGATTCAGATAGATTTTTGGTTAATGAAGATAAATAGGACCTAAAACAGGTGGAGCAAATTATTTAGTACATCCAAATAGGTAGATATTCCCCTAATTTATCCAAATATCAAAGGAGAGCTTTTTGATCTGCAGAATATTCATTAAGCATTGATAATTGGGGTTATGTTTCAAAAATCTTTTTGACAAAGTTCTACTCAAATGCATTGAGAAAGAATAAAATCAACCTTTGCTTCAAGAGTTCCATGAAGGGTTATTAGGCAAGCACTTATCAACTCAAACAATGGCAAATAATATCATGAAAGTTGGCTATTGTTGTCCAAGTCTATTTATAGATTCCCATTGTTGGGTTAGGAATTGTGACAAATGCAAGTTCTTCACAGAATGGAAGAATAATCTGCCTATGTCCTTGAAACCCAAAGTCATAGATAAATCATTCTCCCAATGGGGATTAGACTTCATTAGAATGATCAATCCACCATCAAGTGAGGGTCACAAATGGATTATCACTACTATGCACTAATTCACCAGATTGGTTGAAGCAATCCTACTAAAATAGGATACCGAGTGGCTAATCATAGAACTTTTAAAGGATGTTATTACTAGGTTTGGTGTCTTCAATATGATAATTACAAATAATGCTAAGGTATTCACAAGTTCTAAGAACTCAATTTATCTTTCAGCATGGCATTAATTTAAAGGTCTCTTAAAATTACTACCCACAAGGCAATGGTTGGTAGAATCAACAAATAAAAACTTTCTAAGAATCCTAAAAAGGATGAGCTCAAATAATTAATGACAATGGCACCTTCATATTAAAATACCCTTGTATACAAATCGTATCACTCCAAATAAAGCTTTAGGATGTTCATGTTATACCCTGGTATATGGCAAGGAAGTTGAGCTACTTATATCTATAAAACTACTTGTGCTTCAGTTGTTGCATCAACTAGAACTTTAGGATAATGATGACATGACTATAAGAATGGAAGAACTCCTTAATATTGAGGAATTGAGGAAGGAAACTAGAGAGTGGTTGCTAAGACATCAGTGAGTGATCAAAAAATGGTTTGAAAAAAATGTCATCCATAATTTAAGGTTGGTGATCTGGTACTAAAATGGGATGAAGATATAAATAAACCAGACACACGGTTTGATGTAATTTGGAGTCGCCTTACAAGGACCAAAATTTATTCAAAATTGAAACAATGGAGGGAGATATTCTCTCGATCCCAAACAATGAGATTCATATGAAGAGTTATCCTTGAGCTCTCAATATATATGCTTATATTTAAATAATATCATATTTTTGTAGGAAAAATATCTTAGAGCCCATTATCAGACAAAGGATATGGTTGTTTCAACTTGTGGTTACACAATGACCAAAAAAAAAAGCATTATAAAAGAGTAAAATTAAACATTGGATCAAATCCGAAGTAATGTAAATCATTTGATCATGAGTCATATGACAACACGAGTAAGTTGCAATAACATGAGTAACCAACTATCCAAAGAAGGACGTGGATCACCTACATACATTAGGAAGGGTGAGACCCAGAGATCATATCTAAACAACTAGATACTGTCCGATCAATGGTAAGATGACAACCTCAAAATCATGTAATATGGAATTAATGCAAAAGATGGAAATATCTTTCCCCTCAAGGAGAAAGTAATTTTGCATGATGCAAATCAAATATTGGGGAGAAATATGGAGATTTTCTCATGTCACTCTGGCAGAAATAAGATCCAAGTCCAGTGAAAATATAGTAATCAAAGAGGGCATTAATTCACATTAAGTGAATTTATTGCAATTCGGTGCTCACACCCCAAGAGAAAATTATATATAAAAACTATCTTGTATTCATTCTTTCCACAAGCCAACTATTAAATTAGCTAAATTTACCTTGCCTCATCACTGAATTTGCTCTGACCCCATGCCCAATAGATAAGGTTTTATTTTTTGTATTCATGATCTTTTGCAAGCAGAAGATCCCCTATGAGATGCCAAAGTTGTAATGAATATTTTATCACTCTTGGAAAATCTTGCCAATTAAGAGAACCTTAGTTTATTTCTTAATCATCTACTATTGTTGATTTAAAAGAACCCGATGAAGAATTCTTGGAGTGTTACCTACGTACCAAAATAAATGATAAGAGAAGAATTTTGAAAAGGGATGAAGGTGAAATTAAATCCTCCCATGATGTGAAATCATGATGACCACTAGTGTTAATTCCCAATAACCTTTTTAGTGATATATAAACTAAATACTGCCAGTGATTGAAGTTTGAAAGCCATTTCAGTGATAACTAGAATGGCTCCATCATTAGTAGAAGTTCAACTCAAACAATAGTTATGGGTTTGCTTCGTTACCATGAAGGCAAGCTCAAAAACCTGGTTATTGTTCATATTTGTCTAGGTTTGTATCTCCTAACCACCCATCTATCATCTCTCCACCACAATCACAAGACATATTTATTGGGATATTTGAGTGGGAAGAATTCAACAATTGTAGAAGATAGATAGAGACTTATAGGATCTCATCACATGGAAGACCTCACGAGATATCTAATTGTAACACTCAATGGTTCTAGCAATCTCTATCACAAATAGCTCTTCTACATTTGGTTAGGGGCATAGTCTATTAAGCTTCTCCACACCAATGAATTGGCCAAGAGGAGTTCAACACTTACTGGATGGTAGAATTACGAGAGATATATTGGAGCACTTCAAATTGAAAGCCCCTATAGACCTTAAAATATATCATGACCAATGGTTTGCACCACTTTAAGAAAGGTTACGTTCTAATAGGTTGCAAAATTTCAAAAAAATTAAAATGGAAGGTGATGAAGAGAAAATTCCAAATATTGGGTCCTCTAAAAAGTTGTTAAAATGGAAGTGAGCATCACTACACTTAGGATATTTTTTCCTTAAGAAGATTTTAAATTTTGACTAAGTCCAAGAAAAAACATACGAAAGGCAAAAAAGGAAGTGTCGGAAAAATATAGGTAAAAAGTTGCAATCAAAGGCTTGCGCCACTTTACAAATGTTCTGACTAAAAATGGAAAACAAGAGTTTGATGACACATGAGGCATACAAAAAATTGAAAGTAAAAAAAAAATAAAAGCTTCAAAATGTGTAAGAAGAATAAAAATTCCAAAGGTCAAAAGTAAATTTTTTTTTAGGAAGGACAATGAAGAAAAGTTCTGAGGGACGAGTTGTAAGTTGCAAGGGCTTTTGGTAGAACATCCAAAAGAGATTGAAAAAAATATTTCACATACCTTCTGGCAAAGTTTCAGCCAAGTTGTAAAAGTTTTTAAAAGTCCAAAGCAAGAAAATAAGGAAAAGTTTTGAGGACCCTCCTAATTAAAAATCATTGACATGCATCAATTCAGAGATAAAAGTAAAGTTGTGAAGAATATGGAAGGCCTCAAGAAGTAGGACATGCAAAATGTAAAAATGGCTAGCAAAGAAAGAGTGTTCGATATGATGAAGCATCAAGGAGGAATATCGGGTTGCATGACCAATAAGACCCAAGAATTTATGGTTGGTGTGGAAACTCCTAAATAGGTAGATGAGTTGGACCAATGAGAAATTACTAAAAGGAGTGAAGATCCCCTATTGGCATCACTTGGACTTAACAATATAGGGCAATTTGTTGGTCTATTAAAGACAAAAATATAGCATTCGCTACAATAACACCTATAAATTTGACAACATTGACTACAATGGGTTCTTGTGTTCAAATTGTAAGACCTCTAGGGTGGCAATTGAAAATGTCGACAATAGTTGAGCATCTAGAGGCCCATAATTAATGATTCTAGATCTAGAGATCTCAAGTGGCTAAAATGACATAACACGAATTGGATTAAGCAAAGCAACATAACGACATCATCCAATTCTTGCACATTTTTGGAGAGAAAATCTTCTCATTTTGTCTATAAATAGTGATTGTTTAGGCATTGTAAAGTATTGGTTGGTTGCTTATTCAAGCCTATCTACATACTTTATATGTAGATCTCCTTTCATTTTCTTTTGTATGATAGTTTAGACCCAAACCCTGGGTTGTTTTGTGGATATGCTTTTGAGCTTTCTCTTTTGGTATAATTGTACTCTCTTTTATACATATATATGAGAAGTTGAGTCTATTGGTTTTTTTTGTCCAGTTTCTTATTTATATGCGCATGTATGAGGAGAAGTGACTACTTGATTTTATATTTCGTTCCCTATATGTGCGTGTGTTTAATTATTTGTGTTGATAAGGGCAAGTGTTCCTTATGCACTATCTATAAATGATTCACTCATTCATTTATGTTGTTGAAGAATCTAATGATCTTGGTGCATTCCTCCCTGGTTAGCTTAGGATTTTATTTTCATCTATTTCCTATGGTTTTTCTTCCACTTTTCCTCTATGCACAAGAATCCTATTAGGTTAAGATAAAGTAGGTGAACATTGAAGATCACATCCTATAAGGATCCAACCTTATAAAAAACCTTGGGGGCAGTCTAGTTGAGCCACTTCCCATGATCTTCGAATTGCCCTACTATGTTGCTTTGTTTTAGGTGTGATTATCAGGTGTATCTGAACCTTGTAATAGGTGACCACAACAAACAAAGAGGACATCAACTGCTTCTACAAAAAATACTCCTAGAGGAAGTTGGATAGAATCTAAGGTTGAAGGTTTCCTATTTTGTTAAATGATGATCATAGCTTGTTCATCATCTAGCTCTAAGGGGATAAGGGATGCAGTCAAGTCCATGGTATCACCATGGAAATAGCTAGAACTAGGGTCAGTATTGATGGTGATCTTATTAAAACTATCCACGAGTTTATCAACAATATATTTATATGGATTGATCTTATCATATTTAGTTTGATAGACACCATTGACTTGGTTAATTACCAGTCGAGAGTATTAAAATAGAGAAAGGATTCTAACCTAGAGAGCTAATGTTGCATGTAGCCCTAGGATAATGGTCTCATAATCAGTAATGTTGTTGGTACAAAAAAAATTAAGCTTAAAGGACAAAGGGATCAATAGTTGTTTAGGAGTGACCAAGATGACTCATGCTTCCACTCCTTTGACACATCTAGCACCATTAAAGTACAAAGTGTAAGAGTGAGGTTGATTTACTTCTAGGTTGAAGATTGATTCATCAGGAAATTCTATCACTAAGGTATTACTTGCTTCTAAAGGTGTAGTTGCTAATTGATTAGCATTAACCTAGCCTTTTATAAACTTTCGATTGACAAACTCCATATTAAATTTCGTAAGTGCTATGACCCACTTAGTGGTTCATTGTTATGAACCTTGTAGTAAAATAGAAGCACATCCACATAATATTGTAATAGTAACATAAAATAAACTCGAGATTAACAATATTGTAAAATGAAATGGAAATACAATAGATTATAATGCAGAAAGCAAGAACACATTACATAATGGTAGGCCTCTTTGAGGGGGCAACCTCCTTAGAAGCAGGGTTTTGATACAACAAAATATGAGATGTCTTCATCTATCCCCCTTGCATTTTTTAAAAAATCTTCATAATCCTAACTATAATGCTCAAGGGTTGTCTTTACATGCAAGTGACCACCTGAGCTAGAATCCTCTACCAAACAAGTGGTTACATTCTTTATTATGGTTACTGTAGACACGAAAAATTGACCCACTTTCAGTGGGTAATCTTCCTTAGAGCCCCTAAGAGGTCCCTAACCCTTGCCCTAGGCAAGGGTAGGCCTCTTTTCCCCCTACCTTGCCTTTCTTTAGCCTTTTAGCGAAATCACACCCGGTTACGATGGGGCATGACTTCGCAGAAGCGATATCGCACCCCATCGGCATGGGGCACGATTTTGCTATTTTAGGGTTTTAATTATTAAAACCTAGGTTTAAACCCTTTTCTAGCGTGCTTTGCATCGACTTGTGTTGTTTTTCCGCTCTTTTCACCTCGATATTCATCTATAAAAGGAGGGGTTAATCTCACTCTTTCAAAACAACGATGATTTTGGATACACGATTAAGCTCAAAATTCTTATGATTGACTTGTGCTCGCATTTTTACTTTCGCTCTGCTTCCTGTTTCTTCTACAAGCTAACCCCGAAGTGCGAATTTTAGATTTGATCTTCTACTGCATTGATTTGGATTGTTGTGTGGTTTGGTGGATTCGTGTTGTGGTTCGGAAGGAAAGAGAGTGCCCGTTTGGATACCTCGATCTCTTCTGTCTGCTTCTGCACCATCCATCAGGTTCTGCATACTTTGTTTCTACATTTATTTACGTTCTGCATCTATCTTTTATTTTTCATGTGTCTGAAGTGAAATCATGCCCTTTCTAGATGAGGCGCGACTTTGCTAACCCTAATTTAGGGTTTTCACTCATAGAAGCGAAATCGTACCCCATTCTAATGGAGCATGAATTTACCTATAGCATTATCACACTCACTATCTACGAGGTGTAATTTTTCCCAAGACTAAACTAGGGGTATCTATCAAATTTTGATTGCATGAGTATTTTCTAAATTACATCTAGGGCATGATAGCATAATCTATTTTCTATTTCTCTATTATTGCATTGTTGTTTTATGATTAATTCTCCAAAGGTCAATTTTCGCTTTTGTTTTCAAAGGTCATCTAAAAGGACCTAGGGGGCTTGATTGTTGCACCTCCAAGCATTATTGTACAGTGGCCTAAGTAGGCCCCCTAATGCTAATCCCATTTTCAAGTGTTTCATAAGTTATCTTGTAGAAACAGGTATTTATGATATCATTGGACAAGAGGTAGAAAAGGCTAGATCAACCACCGATCAAGATAAGTGTTCTAATTATTCTATTGATTATAAATCTGATTTGAATATTCATTATAGGCATCTAAAAAGTGAAAAGCATATAGTGTGCATCTAGGGTTAATATTGTGCATTTATCTTGTGCCCTTGCTTTAAAGGTTTTCTAGATAAAACCCTAGGTTAGCAAGCATTCAAAGGAAGAATCATATTAGGTTAGCTCTTGTATTCTTGCATTCTATTTTCTACATTGTCCTTTATCTTTCATAGCATAGATCTAGAAAGGCCAAACTTAGGTGATTGCTTGAAACTGAATACATCAAACTATCCCAAAATCCTGAGGACTTGGAGTGAGTCCTTAAACCATTCCTGGTGAACCCTTCCCCCTAGCACCGAGTGTAGAGAACAACACATACCCCCACGGTTCACCCCATAAGGCTTTCTATCTTTATGGATCCAACATTTTTGGGAATTGTACATGGTAGGGCAGTTTTCCCCCTCTACATCTTTGGTGAACCCGACGTGAACACCTCATTTCTTTTGAAAACTCTAAGCAAGATCATTAATTCTATTTGAAAACTTTTAATAGATTAAAATCTATGTGTTAGTGTTTTCCCCTAACTATTTTCCACTACTACTAATGGCTCCCTTCCATAGAAGTCAGAGGAAACAATTAGAATATGATTATGTTCCTTTGGAAGATGATCAAATTGATAGGGAAGACCCTAATGTAGGTCCAGAAGAGCAAGAAGAGGTAGATATGGAAACTGAAACTAATCTTGATCCTTATGCTGGACCTAATGGTAGCTTTGTCTTCTCATCATTTGATCATATTTGGGAATTCATGAAAGCTCATAAGGAGAAGCTATTGGAATATGTAGAATGAGAAGCTCATATTGAAAAAGAGGATGCTACTCCTTCTCCTCCCATTAGGTCTCCTATGCTTAATCATGATAATCCCACATCTCAACCTATGCATCTCAGTAATCTGAAGAACCAAGTGACTTGTGCTACTACTAATACCACCAATGTTGGATGGAATCCACCTATTCCTCTAACTAGTAGTGGCACTCAAAATTATTTTCAATTTCCTCCTTCATCTTCTAATGTCAACACTATTGCCTCTATTCCACCACAAGTTAATCTTCCATTCTCACAAGGCACCACATATAACAATAACCTTCTCATGTCCAACCTAAGTCAAGGGAATATTGGAAACACACATAATCCAAAAATGCAAAACTTGGAAAATATAGTGAATCAATTGGTTTCAAGGATGGATATGATTCAGCCTTCAGGGTTTACATACAGTTATAAGGAAATGTGTAGTCAGCCATTGGATCCTATTGTTGTTGCTAGACCTTATCCCAAGCATTTTCCTATGCCAGTTTTACCAATCTATAAAGGGATAGAAGATCCAATAGAGCATCTAAGAGGATTCAGGATAGCTTGCCATGATCTTGTTTATGATGATATGCTTCTATTGAAAATATTTCCAAAGAGTCTTGTTGGAGTTGCATTAGAATGGTATTATCGATTGCCCAACTATTCTTTAAAGAGCTTTGAGAAGACTGCAGAGATGTTTGTTCATCAATTTAGTGCTTATATTGAAAAGGAAGTGACAATGAGAGATCTATATGATCTGAAGCAAAGTAAAGAAGAAAGTTTTTCAGAATTCTTAGCTCATTGGAGAAGTTTAGTTGGTCGATTAAGACAACCTGTGTCTCAGAAAGATATGCTTGATATATTCATTAGTAATTTGCAAGAACAAATATCTTATGCACTAGAAACTACTACTGTCACATCTCTTGATCAAGCAATTGAGTTAGCAAGAAAAGTGGAACAAGCTCTCATTAGAAGAGGTCAGCTTAAGACTAAAGAAGAAAAGCCTACTAAGTCTCAACATAAGAATAAGCATACAGGAGGTGATAATGATAGTAGGCATGTTAATAATGTCACCAATAGCCTACAAAATATTGTACTTCAAAAACCTCCTCAAAGGAATTTTACCAGACTTAATATACCTATGGAAGCAGTTTTGAAGCAACTATTAGAAGCTAAGGCAATTGAACTACCTCCTATAAGACAACCAGATACTACAACTCATTGGTATAAGGTAGGTCAATATTGCACATATCACAGAGTAGAAGGACATTGGACAAACTCTTGTAAGAAGTTGAAGCATGTGGTTCAAGATTTGATTGATGCAGGATGCATTGATTTAAGAAATTCCCAAACTCCAAGTAATCAGGTTCCTACTCAACAAGCTCCAACAACAAATCAAGATATGGGGATATTCAAGGATCCATTACCAAAGCATGATCAACAAGAAGCCAATCAAGTGGCTCATCAAGATGATTCCCTACGCCATAGTAATGTGGTTGGTATGGTTGGGGTAACTACAAGGAAACAAGCTCAAAATTAGAATCAACAAGGACAGAGTTCAGCATCGCAACCTAGTTTAGTTTTAAAGGAGAATCAGAGAAAATATTCAGCTACAAGAATTCCACCTATAGTGTTGAGACCACAGCCACAGATTTCATTTGATCTTCAAAAATAGTTAGCTAATACTCCAACAAAAATATCAGTTTTAGAACTTTTGTAGACTTCTCCTAATCATAGAAATGCTTTAATGGAATTCTTAAAACAACAATCAGTTTCTTCAGACATTGCCCCTGATGCCATAGTTGATGCCATAGGTTCTTTTGGGATACATCATGTCTCATTCTCAGATGATGATAAACCTTCCTCAAACTTACATGGAGATTCATCACTTTACATCATTGCACTTATTGGGGATACCCTTATCAAGTGAGTTTTGATTGATAATGGCTCATCCCTCAACTTGTGTACATATCAATTCTTTCAAAAATTTGGATTAAAAGAGGAAGATTTAACAAAATCTGATATCATTATTAAAGCTTTCAACAATAAGTCCCAAGAGGCCTGTGGTGTCATATCTCTTCCATTAAAGGTGGGGCCCAGAATATTGGATACTTTGTTTTATGTGGTGTCATTGTCCTGCATCCTTTAATCTTCTTCTTGGGTGACCTTGGATTCATGCAATGAAGGTCATCCCTTCTACTTTTCATCAATGTCTCAAATTTGAATTCAAGAATCAAGTTATCACCATTTCGGGTGATCCTCGACCATTTGAATTTTGTTCAAATATAGAGTTAGCTCAATCTGAATCTTATTCTTGTCCTTCTATCTCTTCAACAATTTCTCCATGTTCCTCATCTCAAATTTTAGAGCATCTTCAAAATTTAAAAGTGAGTGAGGAACGTAAACCCTATTCTTCATCCTTGGATCATGATAATCAGTTTCTTCAAGAGCCTCTTCTGGATCTAGCCAAGCTACCACCATCACCTCGAACTATGGGTTTACCCCATAAGAAGGGTGATGTTGTACACATTGGCACATGTACCTTTGTCTTCGGAGGGACTACCTTCGAAGAAAATATTCATGGTAGCAACCCATCTCCTAGTGAGCGCTCTTTTGCTCAATGTTATCTCACTAATGATTATCCCCTTCCTAAGCAGATCCTATCTAGTATGGGATATGTAGGTAAAGGATTGGGACCACAACAGAAAGGTATTCAAGAACCTTTGGATGTTGAGATTTGGCCTGGGAGATGTGGTATAGGTTTTATACCTAATAAAAATCAACCTTTGCCTTTTGAGGATGATGACCATCTTATGACTTATGCAGAATATATAGAATATCAAAAGATGATAATAGCTGAAAATAAAAGTGTTAATTTTGCTTCTCCTCCAAAGCTAATATCTTGTAATATGATTGATTATATTTGTTCTAAAGATGACATTACTTATGTGCGAGAGAGTGATGGATCTTTATATAATGTTTGTTTTACTAAAAAGAATGGTGTTGTTAGAAGATGTGTTGATTATCATGCCATGGATGTCAAAAGAAGGGCCCTAGAGGAACTTTCCCATGATTTTTATCATCGATAAAATGCACTCCTTGGGGATATCTTCGATTCGACACCCCATGGCACACTCATTTATTTTAATAAGATGAATGGTGCATTTAGATTTTGCATTGATTTCAATTCTATATAAAAAAAATTTTCATGTAGTTGCATTTGCATTTCCATTGCATCCACCTGCTTGCTCATATTGCATTATTGCTTGTCATCCTTGCATGATTGCTTGACATCTAAAGAACACCTTGCATGTTTGCCTATCATAATTGCATGATTGATTGTTCATGACTGCTTGCTCATATAGATTTTTGAGGATTTTGCGACAATGGCATGTGATGATACCTAGTTAGGTCATAGCTCACATGCATTGCACTTCTCACTAGGACTCTGATGCCTAGCAAGATCCCCCTAGGGGATCCTTTATTTCTTCTTATGATTGCTTCTTCTCCTTCTCTCAATTTCTTTATCATGATAATGCTTTCATTCACAAAGTCTTTTTAAGATCCCTATCTGGGATAGCACTTGCATACTATTTATCTACATATTACACCCCACATGGGATACTTATACATCCTAGTGGGTATTACATTGTCTACGATCTTCTATCGGGTCATACTCTCTTTTGACTCAGTAGGCTTAACACCCCATTACAGGATAAGCTCCTTGGTCAGTTTAGTAGACCTCGACATACATCCTAGCGGGTAAATGCCTCATAGCAGTCAATAAGGGAGCAACCACCCATAGCGGGTCAGACTCCACACATATTTTTACACTACTGCAAGTGCTAAACCTATAGCGGGTCTAGCTCTCTTTCTGAAATGATCTATGGTATCTAACTACACTGGTTCCTCACAACCTACGCTAGTTCCATGCTATGGGTCATTAGTTCTTCTCCTTTTCAGATGGTTGACCTTTGGATTTTTCTTCTTCTTCTTCTTCTTCTTCCTCTTCTTCTTCTCTCCTCTTTTTCTCTCCTCTTCTTTCTTCTCCTTCTTTATTTTTTTATTGTCTCCTTCATCCTTCTCCTTCTTCTCATTTCTTTCCTTTTGCATCCATCCATTTTCATATAGTTTGCATTAAGATAATTTGCATACATAAAAACACATAAATAAAAACATATTACACATACAATAAAACAACAAAAGTAGCTATATATTACTCGAGAGAAAAAGAGTACATCATCCCCATGTCAGGTTGGTGTACCATAATCTAGACTCAGTACACTCAACCTAGGGATGCACACCATAATCCAAAAATTGGTGCATCATCCCGATCCCCAATCCTCTCTCTCTCCTAGCTCCGAGAGCCAGCTCCCTCTAGTCCACCCTGAGGAGGAGGCAACCTAGGCTGTGACATAGACTACCATGATACCGATGTCATCCATGATCGAGACCATGATCTACTCACTAACTATAGGGATGGAGGAAGTGGTATCCTCTGACCTGGTGGGATAGCTACATAGTAAGCCATCTCATAAAATATAGCCCACTGAAGGGTTATCTCCAACCTCTCTCCCATCCATCATAGCTCCACCTGAAGAAGTTGCACCTACCTCCTACCTGGTTGCTCTCAATGATAGCCATCCCCTCTACCCTAGCTCTCTAGTGCTCTCCATCTAGATGAGCCATCTCTCCCTAGAGCCGATCGATCTCTACCCAAGCCACATCCCTCTCAGCCTCTATGATGCTCAACAAACTCTATAGTTCCCCTAGCCTCTTGGCCCTATCCTCCTAGACCTGGGCCATATAGCTCTATAGAGAGGCTACCTATGCTCATAGCTCCTCTATCTCCCTCCTCTCTTAGCTCTCACCAACCACTACTATAGATATGGAGGCCTCTCCAAGATATCTGATCTATGGCCTCCCTATCTATGGGGGCATACCTCACCCCCTCTCCTATCCCTACCACCTGGATGGCCTCCTCTACCACCAAGATCCAAACATGAGTCGATCTCTATCTCAGAATGGTAAGAGTCTATTATGCCCTCTCTATGGCTCGATGAGCTACCTCTCAGAATGCTCATTGCATGCTCAAGTCCATCACCTAGCACCTCTATATCAATACTGGCAAGGAGATCCTTTGGGGCACAACTCCTCTATACCACCACCTATACCCGATAACCACTCCTACATCATCTACCCTCAAGTCAACATAAGGAGGATCATCCATATCCTCCTCAACCCACCTAGTGAGGTCTAGCTCACCTCCTACCCCTATTGGGTCTCAGGTCACCCTTCAATACCAATAGTCCCCAAGTCTAGGACTCCCTATAAGATCTCATGCTATCAAAGGACTCGATCAAATCTGAAGACCTCCAACTCCCCCTTCTTCGACCTCAACCACCTAATCCTCCATACCCTAGCTAGCTCTATCCTATCCTCAACCCACCCAAGGTGAAGCCGCCATGGCCTCTAGATGATCTTCACCTCCAAAGCTCGTCAATCACCCACCTCGCTAGTGGTAGATTCCCTACATAGGCCCTCATGATCCTCTCTAAGGACCTCAACCACCTGTATGTTGCTGGCCACTCTAGGCTGGGTAGTGGGCCTAGTAGTGCCTCTCGATCTCCGTACCATGATGTGCTCCCAGCACCACACCTGGAGCAATGTCATACATACCAATCTTGTACACCACTTATACATGATGTTGTACAACATCCTGTATAGGTGGGCCAACACATATGGGCCCCATGTGAATCGAACCTCCTGATCATGCATGTCTACCACTACTCCTACCATCACCCATGGTAAGTGCCACCTACTGGTATGGCACATCAGTAGCCCAACCACAACCCCATAGAGCATGATGGTCAGAGGATCTACCCCATAGCGACCCACTAGATCATCGACTGATATGGTGCTCTCTCACACCTAGTGGGTAAAACCTATCGAGAACCACTGTAGTGTGGCCACCCATCCTCATGCTCCATAAACTATTATCCCTCTGATAGGGATCCACAAGATCCACCACACATCCTCTAGTGTGATGGTGAGCTCTCCTATGGGTAACCAAAAAGTAGAGGACTTCAGGTACCACCTCTCTACTAGGGCTATCAGCATAGCCCTATCTATCTCAATGTGAGGCATCCTCGCTAGGTGGTCTAGCCCCACCACCTCTAGTCGATCCCTCCCTACCTATCCTAGTGCATTC
Source organism: Wollemia nobilis (assembly GCA_028583015.1). NCBI lineage: Eukaryota > Viridiplantae > Streptophyta > Pinopsida > Araucariales > Araucariaceae > Wollemia > Wollemia nobilis. The sequence continues at coordinate 4,534,612 of JAQPPZ010017221.1, forward strand.
AACTCTACCACCAGAGCTCCTACCCTCCACTCTCGACTCTCGAGGATACCTAGCTGCATCCACAAACAAATAAAATCAAATCAGTTTCATAAATTAAAATAAAAATAATAAAATCTATAATTTCAAATCAAAACACAAAGTTGATCATAATTTTGTAATTCGCACTTTGCAGTTGCTTGTTTTTCCTCTTTTTCCTCCTATGTTTGTTTTTGCTTTTCTTTTTTTCTTTTTCTTAGTTTTGGTGAAATCGTGCCCTCCATTTTAGGAGGCACGATTTCATGAAATCGCACCAGATTTTATCTAGGCATGATTTCATCGCACTTCATCTAGAGCAAAATCATGGTTGGGCCACAAAATTATGCCCAGGTCGAGCACAAGTTTCATCATCAAAAATGGTGAAATTCCCTAGATTCTACCCTCAAAATTCATAAAAAATAGAGAAAATTTGCATCAAGAGGGAGGAATTTGGTACTTACCCACTCTCGTGCCCCGACTTCACCCCTCGTGACTACTGCTCGATGAACTAGTAATACCATTTATTTTTCTCCTCAGAGCCCTTTCTCTACCAACATGCGATGAAAATGAATTAGGGTTTTACCCTTTTTCACCCTTTTTAAACTTTGTTTGTTACCCTTGTTTTCTCTAATTTTCATTCTTTCTCTCTCTTTCTTCTTCTACATCAGTTCTTTCGAGTTTTTATGAGATATGTCATCTTCATAAAAACTCGAGGGGGCACCCTAGCCTACAGAGGCATTAATATCCCTAATACCTCGATTTGCATGCAAAACAAGAAAGTGTCTAGAATGACACCATTTTTGCACCACCCCTTTCTTCTAAACTGGCCATCCCATTTTTTCTTGTTGTCTTCTTCCAGTGAGTGTGCCTACATCCTTTCTTTGATGCATTTACTTGGCCTTAAATGCATCAAAGAGGGGGCAAAATGTAGACACAAAAAATTGACCCACTTTCAGTGGGTAATCTTCCTTAGAGCCCCTAAGAGGTCCCTAACCCTTGCCCTAGGCAAGGGTAAGCCTCTTTTCCCCCTACCTTGCCTTTCTTTAGCCTTTTAGTGAAATCACACCCAGTTACGATGGGGCGTGACTTCGTAGAAGCGATATCGCACCCCATCGGCACGGGGTACGATTTTGCTATTTTAGGGTTTTAATTATTAAAACCTAGGTTTAACCTTTTCTAGTATGCTTTGTATCATCCTGTGTTGTTTTTCCCACCTTTTTCACCTCGATATTCATCTATAAAAGGAGGGGTTAATCTCACTCTTTAAAAAAAAATGATGATTTTGGATACACGATTAAGCTCAAAATTCTTATGATTGACTTGTGCTCACATTTTTACTTTCGCTTTACTTCTTGTTTCTTCTACAAGCTAACCCCGAAGTGCAAATTTTGGATTTGATCTTCTACTACATTGATTTGGATTGTTGTGTGGTTTGGTGGATTCGTGTTGTGGTTCGGAAGGAAAGAGAGTGCCCATTTGGATACCTCGATCTCTTATATCTGCTTCTATGCCATCCATCAGGTTCTGCATACTTTATTTCTACATTTATTTACATTCTACATCTATATTTTATTTTTTATGTCTCTAAAGTGAAATCGTGCCCTATCTCGATGAGGTGCGACTTTGCTAACCCTAATTTAGGGTTTTCGCTCACAGAAGTGAAACCGCACCCCATTCTGATGGAGCATGACTTCGCTTGTAGCGTTATCACACCAGCTATCTACGAGGCATGATTTTTCCCAGGACTGAACTGGGGGTATCTATCAAATTTTGATTGCATGAGTATTTTCTAAATTACATCTAGGGCATGATAGCATAATCTATTTTCTATTTCTCTATTGTTGCATTGTTATTTTATGATTAATTCTCCAAAGGTCAATTTTTGCTTTTATTTTCAAAGGTCATCTAAAAGGACCTAGGGGGCTTGACTGTTGCACCTCCAAGCATTGTTGTACAATGGCCTAAGCAGGCCCCCTAATGCTAATCCCATTTTCAAGTGTTTCATAAGTTATCTTGCAGAAATAGGTATTTTTGATATCATTGGACAAGAGGCAGAAAAGGCTAGATCAACCACCGGTCAAGATAAGTGTTCTATTTGTTCTATTGATTATAAATCTGATTTGGATATTCATTATAGGCATCTGAAAAGTGAAAAGCATATAGTGTGCATCTAGGGTTAATATTGTGCATTTATCTTGTGCCCTTGCTTTAAATATTTTCTGGATAAAACCCTAGGTTAGCAAGCATTCAAAGGAAGAATCATATTAGGTTAGCTCTTGTATTCTTGCATTCTATTTTCTGCATTGTCCTTTATCTTTCATAGCATAGATCTAGAAAGGCCAAACTTAGGTGATTGCTTGAAACTGAATACATCAAACTATCCTAAAATCCTGAGGACTTGGAGCGAGTCCTTAAACCATTCCTGGTGAACCCTTCCCCCTAGCACCGAGTGTAGAGAACAACATACCCCCGTGGTTCACCCCATAAGGCTTTCTATCTTTGCGGATCCAACCTTTTTGGGAATTGTACGCGGTAGGGCAGTTTTCTCACCCTATAGTTACTTTAAATGATCCCTCTTGTTGAGGTGTCTCAAACGCCACATAGACATTACAAAAAATTACATAATATTATTAAGATGGGATCCCCATGTTAGGAAGAGGGTGATTACTTAATAAGGTTAGGATGGGATCCTAACATGCCCTTCTCCTTCAAAAGACTTTATCCTCAAAGTTAGAGATGAGGAAATTATTGATGCAATTACTAGAGAGGCTCCCATGTGGCATCTTTTAGTTGTAAACCCTACCACTAGACCGAAACTTCAATAATGGTGTGGTTACAAAGAGTGTGGAATTTTTGATCAAAATGTTGTTAGGCTCCAAGATGATCAAGCCTTCATCATCTAATTTAGGGAGTGTTTACTGGACTTGAATGTGATTACCGAGTACCTTCTTAAGACAAGAGACACAAAAAACTAGATGGATCTTGGAAGAAGGTTATAATGCAAGCTTATAGGATACTTGTCCAATCCACTACAATATCTAGTAGGGTCCATAAATTATGTTGCCAATTTTTGATGAGCTCAAAGTTGCATGGAAGGTTGTTGTAGGGTTGGAGTCGAATAAAGACCATATCACCTACATTGAAGCTACACTTAGAATGATGTTGGTCAGTTTGCTATCGCACCCAATTTTGAGCCACCACCAAGTTCTCCTTCAAGTACTGCAAAAATTGGGTACGTTCTTAAAGAGTTGCATCCATTGCCCAAACTTTGGAATTTTAAAGAACATATGAAAAGGGCAACGAAGGAGAGCACCCATAAATTGTCTCAAAATAAGTCATTTTAAAAGTTTTGTAGAATGAAGTGTTGTACCACCATTCAGTAAAAGGTAAACACTTATCCCATTGTGTTAGGTGTTAGAAGGTAGGTTTCCAAACACTTGTTGACAATTTCAATGTGCCCATTCATTTGTGGATGATAGGATGAGCTCATTCGTAGTTGCATTCCCTGTAGTCTAAATAGTTCTTGCTAAAATAGATAGGCAAAAGTGAGGTCATGTTTAGACACTATGGATTTGGGTATATCGTGGAGTTTGAAAATAGAATCCATGAATATTTGAGCAATGGTGGAGGCATGGTAAGGATGGGCAAGGGAACAAAAATGAGCATACTTTAAGAGATGATCCACCACCACAAGAATGACTAATTTTTCGTTGGATTTAGGAATCCCTTTAAGAAAATCCATGGAGATATCAACCCATACATTGTCTAGGATTGGGAACGGTTGTGGAGTGCCTAGAGGACGAACTGTTTCTTCTTTCATCCATCGAAAAATTTCACATTTGGCCATAAAAGTTTGTATATCTTTTTTCGTTCCTTTCTAGTAGAATGACCTTTTAGCTTTATCATGTCTTTAAGTATCCTGAATGGCCTATAGTATATGAAGCAATATGATCCTAATATATTTATAGGTGTCCATCCCATGAATATCCGACATGCGAATTGGGATCCCTTTGGAGTTGTTTCTACAAGGTTTATAAGGATTGGTCCTTGGAGGCATCTTATTGAAGTTGGTAGACCCATTGGGAGGGCACACACTATAACTTGATCCTCAAACTAATGGGAGAGGATATTTGTCATAGTATTCTCCTTTCCTTTCTTATACATGATGTCATAATCATATCCCAACAATTTTAAAACTCATTTTATTGTGTTGGAGTAGATTACCTTTGTTCCAAGAAATATTTCAAACTTTGATGGTCTATTTTTATAGAGAAATGTCTCCCAAAGACATATGGTCACCAATGATTAACAACATGGAGGATAGTCATCATTTCTTTTCCATAAGTAGATTTTCCTAATTTTTTTGCCTAATTGCACCTTATTGGTGAAAGTTAAGGGTTGCCTTTCTTGCATTAATACGACCCTAATACCATAACCTAAAGCATCACTTTCAATTTGTAGACACCAAAATCTAGCCACTTGTCATCCATCCAGGTCTTCCCACCATTTTTACCCATTATTTACATATATTTATGTATATTTGTTTAATATATATTTAAATATTAATATTTTATATTATAAATGTATATATATATGTGTGTGTGTGTGTGTGTGTGTGTAAATTAATCTCAACCATCCATTTTGGTCTAATCCTAGCCACTCATTCGCCTTAATCCATGCCACCTGCCTAGATTTAATCTCCACCCTTCATCATGTTTTAATCTTAACTACACAAACTATGTTGTTAAAACCCTAATGTGCCCTAGGAAGATTATAAATAGGAGTCATTTTGATGGCTCAATTCCTGAATCAAAATCTAAGTAATCTAATCAATTCACAACCTAAGCTTTCAGAAGTCCCCTTTCATGTCCCTCGCCTTTGTCTCTACATCTACCATCGTAGCCCTTGCTCGAAGTAGATCTGCTTCTGCAGACCTTGCCTCAATCCCCTAACACCTTGTTGCTACCTTCGAGTATCCCTTTGCTACTCTTGAGCACCTCTGGGCACTTTCCACCATCCCCGAGCACCCACAGGCATTTCTTGCTACCACCAAGCACCCGTGGGTGTTTCAAACCTTATATTTGCAGAACAACAAACCCTCAGGTGTCACTAGGGCATCTACATACCTTTTTTCTTACAACGACAACAACGACAGATCAAAAAGCGAGAAATTTACAATGTAAATCTTCCATTATTGTATTGATTTCATTATTTCTATATTTGCTCGTAGAATTGTTATTTGATAGCTAGGATTTTTATTGATTTTTTAGGGTCTCACGCAATGGAGCCATCATAGTTATTACTAACCCTCTTTTATCATTTTTGTGTGCAGATATGGAGATATACAAGTATTGAACAACTGTTAAAGTTGGAGTGGTCCTATCAATGGATATCTGAAACCCACTCACCTCTGTTGGGAGTAAAAATAAGCTTTGAAGAAACCACAAGCATTGTTGACTAGGGTTTCAAAGAACCCTAGCATATTGTATTCATTGAATGAAAATAAACAATGTAAATCCCTATTTTAGGTACATTTGATTGTATTGAGATCCACTAGCATTAATAATATAAGATTTGTTTTATAGTGCAATCTCTTGTATCATTATTTTTTCATTTTCTGTTATCTATATTTGGTGTTTCGTTTTTGTCTTCACAACTAGCGATCATGGTGGGACCCCTAAGGGTTTCTTACTTTGATTTATCTTGTGATCTAACTTGTTTTATGTTTTATCTTACAGGTTTTCAGAAACACGAATCTCACAATTTTCGTAGAATCTAGATTTTTGGAACAACGTAGAAGTTACACAAGGTGCGCAAACGCCCTACAATGCTTGTGGGATATTCAAGAAATGCCCAGGGCATTTCTAAATTGCAGTGGCATTTTTAGAGAGAAGGAAAAATATGTAGGCTTCTCTGTAAGCTTTCCTTCAAACTCTAATCTTTGTTTTACGCATTTTTACCTTTTACATTTTTTTTCGTTTTCTTTTAGATATTGGATTAAAAAGAACATAATAATATATCTTTTAGAAACAATCATTCTAGTGTGCATTTAGGCATCAAAGAAGTTGTTGTATATAGTTTCATTTACACAACACATTTCTATTTAAAAAGAATTCATGCTTTCTAGTGTGCTGCATCTTTTGTCTGCATATGAAATATTAAAAGCATAAAGTAGTGTGCATCCTAGGGTTAGAAATTTTTGTTTTTATTAATCTAAGTAGGAACAACATTTAAAATAATAAAAGTACCCCCACATTTGGTGATTCAAGGTAGAGGAGTAGACGAACCCCCCACTGTTTAGAGAGGGATTTAAGTGGTGTACTCTACTTCCTTTGAGAAATTAATATTTTGATGTTAGATTCTGATTTAGATTGATGAAAGAAGTCATTGTCTAAAATTGTATGAGCACAGTAGAAAAACTAAATTTTTAAAAGGAATTACACACTGCACGTTGCACTTTTAATAGTAATGGTTGGATTTCATCACCAATCATTGCTTGAGATCTAGTGACGGTGGCCTTCATCTCCATCGACCAATCTCTGCCCCTAGACACCATAGGTTACCCCCGAGTAAACTTGCTAGATTTAATCACTAGTAAGAATCTCATTGCCCATTCCTATCCATAGTGTTCACCCATTATAATTTCATATTAGTGCATTCAAAAACACAAAAAAAAAAAAAAAAACATTAAAAGGAGATAATTAATGAATGAGGTAAGACACATTTGTTGTATAAACATAGCATTGATTGTCTTCACTTGATTTTTGTGAATTTCCATTTTTACATTTCCTTTACAACACATTTTACATTTGATTTAGCAGCTTATGGTCTTAACAAGAAATCAAAAAAAAGATTTAAAACCAAAACAATATATCTATGGACTGTTTATCTTCATTTCCTACCACTTCTGTGTTAAATCCCATCAGTGTGGTTCAGACAGATTACACATATTTATTTATGGGTCCATGACATGGTGTGCAAGCTACTGATGTCTTGCACAGATACACCTCCACATATCTTCAAAAGACCGAATCATCTTCACCCACGATTGACCACACCATCACCCACATAGACATGGCCAAAGTAGAGGCTTTCTACAAATAGGCTAATTATATCTTGTAGCCCATCCATAATATCCTGGATCAAGATCCTTATTTACAGTAGGAACTTGTTCCTTCCCAACCATCCAGATTCACCCAGGTGTACACTAACCCTCTTTTTGAGGCATCAATTGCACCTTCATCTCATTTCTCCATTCCCTAACCATCATGTGCTCCTAGCACTTCATATGTATCCACCCATACCAACCCCTTGTATGAAGCACAAGTCAATGTTGCTTCACAAGTTCCCATGTTATCTAATGAAGTTGCAATTCCCATTGCCACTTTTCCCCCATCCACATCATATATTCCATATTCATCCATGCCTTCCAATAATGATATAGAAATTTATGAAGCATGGGAACATTTGAACAAATTGCTTAAGAAGCGGGAGAGCCCTCAACAACAAGTTCAAGTGAATCCTAGGCCTCATCCAATTTCCACTCAATCCATATTCATCACACAAAGTCCATCATGGGTACCACAATATTTAGTGGTTTCCATTCCTACACCTCCATCCATCCATTCCCATAGGTCAACCCAACCATAGTCCTCATGCATTGTCCCCTTTTCAATAGTCACCATCATTTCTTAATCAATATCATCATCATCAATTCCAATCCACTCTACCTATCCATCATCATCTTATCACTCCATAAAATCATCAAGTGATTCAGGGCATTCACATTCCTAGGGAAGACCCTAGAATAAAGGCTATGCAACAACAGATTGATAATTTGATACAACATACTCTTGGTTACAATAACCAAAATCTAACCTTATGTTAGTTAATCAATCAACCAATTCATCCTTCAGTACCATCACTGCCATATCCAGTAAACTTCACGGTACCAATGTTTGACAAGTTCAAAGGTACTGAGGACCCTAAAGAGCACATGAGCACATTCGTGCATTCATGCTTCAGAATTCAAAATGATAATGCTCTCATGCTCCGCACATTTCCTTAGACATTGGGGGGAGACACCATAGAGTAGTATAACCTATTACCCAATCATAGTATTTATACTTTTGAACAATTGGTTGACCAATTATTTGAACGATTTACCCTTAATGTAAGAAAGAAAATCTCATTGTCCAATATCTATGGTTTAAGACAACATGATGATGAGTCTATCTATGATTTTGAAAACCGTTGGAGGGCCATCATAACAAAAATGCCATTCACCCTGCCTATGGAAGAGCTAATTAAGCTATTCACTAAGAGCTACCTAAAACCTATTTCTTGGAGGCTTCAAATGTAAACATATCTCTCATTTGAGGAAGCTCTTGCCCAGGCTAGTGTCATTGAGGAGATAAAAATATAAGAATACCTACTTAAACCAAGAAATAAGGAATGGCAAAACAAGGGCCAATACGAAAGTAATTATTCTAGCCAACCCAAATCAACACAGGCCAATCACGTCAATCAAGTGGTCATGAGCCAGTCGATAATGGCTCAACAAAAACCATCGTAACAAATTGCCTATCATGCGGTGCCCTCAGTAACTCAATCTATGCAAAACACAGTGTCAACTATGGATAATCACCAACGTCGATAATCTATTTAATAAAATCATCAATACACCCCTCTATATGAATCTTATACCTCCATCTTTTGAAGGTTGTATGATACCAATAGACTTGTGTTTCCTGAGGTCAAACTAGATGATCCCACCAAACATGGTAAAAACTACAAGGAGCATTTATTTTACCCTTATTATAGATAAAATTGATTTGACATAAATAACTACCATGTGTTTAAGGATATAGTACAAGACCTCATTGACTTGGGGGCCATCAAGCTTGACAACCCCCGAGCTCAAAAAAACCAAAATCTTAGTATCTTTGAAATACCACTTTATCATCATGAGGAGGTGCAATCCACAATAGGAGGGTTTAACATAAAGACCCATCCCAATCAAGTTAACCATGTTCAACAATACCAAGGTTTTTTAGGTGTCATTCATGTGGTAACATGAGGTCAACAATGACAAAACAATCAATAAGATGCACAGTAACAACCTGTTCAATAGCCCATGAACTCATAAGCAAGGGAGTCTCAACCTGTTCCATCACCACCCATCCAAATTTTCCCAAATCCTTCTCCACAAATCCACATTCTCAACCATTATAATCCATCAAGTCATCCCATCAACAGCCCCCAAAGGCCAATTATTTCTCTAACCACGAGTTTAAAAATGGCTTCATCAAAATTGTCTATTTATGATCTAATTCAACAATCTCCCCAACATCATGAGGCATTAATGGATATTCTAAAATCCATAGAAATCCAATATCAATATTCCAATGCCTTTAATAAATTTGTATGGAGTATTCAAACATGCATGGATCCTTCCATCACATTTTATGACTTTGAGATTAAATCAATCTCATCAGAATCGGTGGACCCTCCATTGCATATAATGGTTAAAATTGAAAGGAAACAATTCAAAAGAGTCTTAATTGATACCGGCTCCTCCATTAACATCATCACCACATCTACCCTCCATCATCTCAATCTTCCTCCATATCACATAACCAAATCCACCTTCACATTGAAAGAATTTAACGATGCTCTCTGCTCTACAGTTGGCATTGTTGTTTTACCCATCGAAGTAGGGGTAAAAATGTTGCATACCTTGTTCTACATATTAAAAGGATCCATGGCATATAATATACTCCTTGGAATATCTTGGATGAGGGAAATGAGATGTGTCCCTTCCATATTACATCAATGTCTCAAATACGTACACAAAGGGCAAGTACATTGAATACTAGTGGATGTTGAGCCATTTAAGTATTGTAAATTCATCTCAAATCCTTATGAATCCTGCTTCCTTCTACTCATATTTTCCTCACGTTATCCATCACATCATCAATCACTCCATCCAATCCTACATCAAAATCTCTCATTCTTGAGGAGCTTCCCATCACCAATTCCAACCAAGCATCCACTTCTACACCTTCATTATCATCATCATTGACTACATGTACATGTGGTCGAACCCAATACATGCCATCCACATCATCATCCCCTTAATTGGTCATAATAATTCCTTCACAACCAAATCCATCTCCATAATCCAACGTGTCACAAGTCTAATTATCAAACTGTGGGATGCCCACATCTTCTCCATCATTTGAGCCATTAGCCAACCATGAGCCTCCCATGTCCACTTCATCCTCATCATCCCAATTTGAGGTCCACTTCACTGATCTTGGTATTGGTGAATATATGGTCCAATAAATCACAATCACACCGCTCAATATCTCAACTCCCAAGGATTTCGGTTACCCACGTGACCCACCTTTATCTATAGGAGTGGTATATAATATGGGTTCGGTGCCTAAAAGCATAAATTTTATGTATGGGGGGACAAAATCTTTGTCTAATCCTACTCCCCCAGAAGAACACAAACAACCACCACCTACCAATATTTAACAATTGACGGGTTTTCCATACTACTATTTTCATAGATATAATTGGCAAAGACATGGCTTACACCGATATGAATAGGGAGTGCCTCAACTTATTGATGTCCCATATCAAGAAGTGCATGATATTTTAGGTCTAGGTTATCACCCACTTCCCACCATCTCTTCTTTTGAACAAGCCTTCCAAAGGCTTAATCTTAATTAAGAAGAAGAAGCCCTCCACCCCGATGACTCTAACGAGGAAATATACAAAGAATTTGACCTCATGTTGATAGCTTCTAATGAATCTAATGAGGAATCAAAGCCCATCATTCCCCACATCGAACAAGATGAGTTCTATCTCAAAATTTTTGCCATCCATGAGCCCATATTTCGCTTGCTTCTTCCACAAGAGCGAGCTGAACTTACCAGTGAACCACCACCTCTATCTCATTAATCCATCTCATCAGCCAAAATTGTAACATATGTATATAATGAAAAAAAAATAGAAAAACATAAAATAAATAAAAACATTCTCTTATTTTGCATGTCATGTATATAGATTTTAGTTAAGTGCATTTATTTTTTTTGCTTACTGATATCCAGGTTTACCAAGGTCCTAGCATCGGTTCTTAGGATTTATCCATACCATCCATTTTACCTCCTCCATTTTCCCTTAAGTCAACATGAATCCTGCTGACTTATTTATCCCACTCCATAATCCATACGATTTGGCTAAACCAATTCCAATTGACATAAGCCTTATTTATATGGATTGGATTTCCTCGCCACCATATTTTTCCAAATTTGTCCTATCCTAGGAATTGTTAAGGGCTTCAGCCAACTACATCCCTCCATCCCCTCCACCTTCAACTTCACCTTCACCTTTGAACCTCAAGGTTTCCAAGCATACGTAGATGAGGATAAGTTGGAAGATTTTTATGACATCATAAATGACATTTATATAATATCAACTCCCCATAAACTTGAGGAAGGTTATCACATGTCTATTGAAGATACTATAGATGTGAACCTTAGTTCAGACGTAGACAATCCCCAAATTGTCAAGCTTGGAAAAAGCTTATCAAAAGATGAACAAGAGCAATTAATTGCTCTCATCAAGAGGAAGAAAAGAATTTTTTTCATGGTCCTACAAAGACATGCCTAGCCTTGACCCTAAGTTGGTTGTCCATAATCTCACCTTACATCTTGATGCTAAGCCAATTAAACACAAACTTATAAGGATGCATCCTACCATTGCCCTCTTGGTCAAAGAAGAGATTCAAAAGCTATTAGATGTGGGTTTTATTGTACCCATTAATTATCCTGAGTGGCTCTCAAACATGGTACCTATTCGTAAACCTAATGGAGCGATACACATTTGCACTGATTTTTTAGATATTAACAAAGCATATCCTATGGATGACTTTCCTCTTCCAAACATTGATACTCTTATTGACACATGCACTGGCCATGAAATGCTTTCTCTCATGGAGGTTTTTTCAGGATACAACCAAATTTGAATAAATCCTGATGACCAACACAAAATAGCATTCACTACACCTTAGGGGACTTTTTGTTACAAGGTGATGCCCTTTGGCCTCAAAAATGTAGGTGCTACTTATCAACATGCCATGACATACATCTTCCATGATTACATGCATAATATCATCCAATATTATGTGGATGATCTCTTGGCAAAATTCAAAACTCGGCAAGAGCACATTGGTGTGTTAGAAAAATTCTTTGATCGATTTCTAGAGCACAATGTAAGGTTGAACCCCAAGAAATGTGTCTTTGGTATTACCTCTGGAAAACTACTAGGATTCATTATCTCCAAAAGAGGCATTGAGGTGGACCCAAATAAATTCAAGGCCATCATTGATAAGGAATTAAAAATCAAGATATGAAATTAATTCCTCGATACATTTACATTAAAAATACAATGCTTACAAAAAATATGGTGATGGCAGGAGCGGCAGCGAGAGCGGCAGCAGGAGCGCAGGTTGGAGCAAAAGCAGACGCGGGGCAGGGATCGGATCCCAAGCAGATCGTAGGTTCCTGGGCAAGCCCGAATCAAGGATCAGGTACGTCCGGGCCTGGGCCTGGTCCAGGTGGATCTATGGCGGGATCGAAAAGGGGTTCCTCGCTCGAGCTGAACGGTGGGTTTGGTGGGGTCGGGATCCTGGGCCCGTGCCCCCTGCCTGGCCTTGACGCATCGGATGGCCTTGGGAAGACGCCCCTCGATCCTGGACAAGGGCGGGCCCCGAGAGGGTTTAAACCCTCGTACCAATAGATATTGGCGAGATCCAGGACCCCTGCTCGGGCCCTGGGTGTAGGGCTTTCCCTTCAAGGCACCCACATTTCCATCCAGGATGAGGTTTACACATCCCTGGTTTCTGAATCTTCGTCCTCCTTGGTTGGGAAGTTCCTAAGCGGGTGCCCAGACATGGAGACTATCCGCAAATGGGCGGCTACCAAATGGAAGGTCTCCGGGCATATCCAACTGGTTGCCCTGTCTAGAGGCTTTTTCATTATCAAACTCAACAACAGTGAGGACACTGAGAAGATCTTATCAGGTGGGCCCTAGTTCCTAGGTCGCAAGAGTCTTTTTCTTAGGCGTTATGGTGTAGATTTTCACCCCAGCACCCAAAGCATCAACTTTGCCCCGATCTGGGTTCGCCTCCCGGACCTTCCCTTTCATCTGTGGCGTGAAGACGTCCTGAAGCTCATTGCCCAGTCGATTGGTGACTTGGTGGCCTTTGATCCCGCGACCAAGGCTGGCTCTCGCATGGTGCATGCCAGATTTTGTGCCAACGCCAATCTCGAATCTGAGCTCCCGTCCTCGGTTACCATCTCTTCTGGGTCCTTCTTCTGGTGGCAAACCCTTATCTACGAAAAAAAACCTACTTTATGTTCCTCCTGCAGCTCTCAAGGCCATCTCCCCCACCAATGCCCGACATCTAGGAAGGCTGAAGGCCCTAATCCCAATCCCCTACACAGCTTTGGTCGGGCCTCATCCCGGGATCCCCCTCGTCCCGATCCTAGTGCTTCCCATAAGGAGGTTTCCCCTTCGGGTCCTCAAGCCCCCCTTGTCGCGCCTTGTTCGGAGGGTGACCTTTCCCAGATTCCCATTCTCAACGGCCCCTCTGCGGTCTCGCTCCCAGATCCCCCCCCCACATCTCGTTCTGGCTCCTTCCCCTCAAGCCCCGGCTGCTACTGGGACCCGATCCTCCCCCCCAACCCCTTCTGGCCTCGGCCTCCCAGGCATCCTTCCCGAAACCTACCCCCTTGATGTGTGGGTCTGAGCGATCCGAATACGAGACCGAAGGCAGCTCTCCGTCCGAGCCCGACGAAGTCAGCCCCAAAATGACCCGGAGCAGGTCCTTTGCAACAGATTTTGGCAAAAAATTTAAATGAGGGCGGCCCACCCTATGCGATCAACGAACAAGGATCACGGAGGACGACATTGCTAATGGCTCCCAGACTACACTCTCTGACGTTGGCACGAGCTTTCGCAAGGCAGACGACGCCCGATCCAAACCCCCCGCTCAGGCAAGAAAGGGGGGTAGGCGACCCCACAAGGGTGCCAAATGAAGCTCATCTCCTGGAACATCAGGGGACTCAATGGGGTCCCCAAGAAAAGGATCCTCGGTCAACTCCGCAGGGACCACCACCCGTCCTTCATCCTCCTCCAAGAGACCAAGATAGATGACGTCGTTGCCCGGAGAATAGCCCATGCTACTTGGCGCAACTGCAAGTTCCTCTCCACCCCCACGGCTGGCTCAGTCGGGGGCCTTATGTGCATGTGGGACCCTCGATCATACGAGGGAAGGCTCATTTCTTCGTCACCCATGATTATGAACATTCTGGTCCACTACCTCAATTCTAAGCGATCGTGGATCCTGTCCAACGTTTATGCTCCCAACAGTCCCGTTGAGAAAGCAAGGCTTTGGCAGGAGATCAGTTTGATGAGAGAAGCTTTTGCTCCCCTACCCTGGATCCTGTCCGGGGACTTCAACAGCCCCCTATTTTCCTCTGACAAATGCGGGGGCTCGGAGGCCAGAACCAAAAGCATGGATGACTTTGGGGCCTTTACCGCCCATAATGAGCTCATGGATGTCAGCTTGAAGGGAGCCCGGTTCACGTGGTCCAACAAGAGAGTGGGAACCAATCACATACAGGTCAGATTAGATAGAGTTTTCTTGTCTAAGGAAGCCCTCCCCATTTTTGTCGATGCCTCCTTGTTGGCCCTCCCCAAAATTGGGTCTGACCACAACCCCCTCCTCCTCGAGACTGATCATCGCCCCCCCAGGAGACCCTTTCGGTTTGAGTCCATGTGGCTTCATCACCCCGACCTCCGGGCCCAGGTCGGCTGTTGGTGGGCTCCCCCTATCCCTGGTCGCCCCGCTGAGCAAGTCTTTCACAAGCTGAGACGCCTCAAAGAGCACCTCAAGACATGGAACAAAGAAGTGTTCGGTAACATCTTCGAAAGCAAGGAGGCTATCAAAAAAAACTCGAAGAGATTGAGTCCAGATTCCAAGCAGGCTCTCACGAGCCGGGGCTCGGGGAAGAGGAACGCACTGCCCTCAGCGAGTACCACAATATCCTGGCCAGGGAAGAAACCTTTTGGAGGCAGAAGTCACACGCTCTGTGGATCCAAGATGGCGATGCAAATACCAAGTTCTTTTATGCATTGACCCTCCGAAATAGGGGTTCTAACAGAATTGTCGAGCTTGTGGATAGCAATGGCAGTATCATCAACAAGGAAGAGGACATCCGTGCTAAGGCAGTCCACTTCTTCCAAGAGCTCCTGGGCGACGGACCTCCTATGTCCTCGGAGGTGGTCGATTCCCTTCTGGATCACATCCCGACGTCCATCCCAGCCATGGCTAATGCAAAGCTGGTGTAGGCCCTATCTGATTTCGAAATCCATGCTGCCACCTTTTCCATGAAGGCTGAGGTAGCCCCGGGCCCGGATGGGTTTCCTCCCCGCTTCTTCCAGTCTTTCTGGGACATCGTTGGCCATGATGTGTGCGTGGCCATCCGGGACCTACAGTTTGCCAGATCCATCCCCAGAGGCATCAACACCACCTTCATTGCCCTGATCCCGAAGACTCAGGCAGCCAGATCCCTGTCAGACTTCTGCCCCATCAGCTTGTGCAATGTCCTCTATAAAATTCTAACCAAAGCCATGACCACCCGCTTCAAAGACATCCTTCCCCTGATCATTTCCCCCTATCAGGGAAGCTCAGTCAAAGGCAGGCTGATTACAGACGGGGTCATAATCATGCATGAGGCCATTCACTCAGCTGTCCTGTCCATAAAGGCCCATTTCCTGCTCAAGCTTGATATGAATAAGGCCTTTGATAGGGTCGATTGGAGCTTCCTGTCCAAAGTCCTCCTCAAATTTGGGTTCCACCCCTCCTGGGTCCAACTCATCAACAAGTGTGTGTCCTCCCCCTGGTTCTCTATCCTTGTCAATGGATCCCCGATCGGGTTCTTCCCCAGTTCCAGAGGTCTTCGCCAAGGCGATCCCCTATCCTCGATTCTCTTCATCATCCTGGCCGAGGCCCTGGGACAAACCATTTCGAACACTGTGGCTCGCGGTCTCATCTCGGGCATCAGGCCGGCGCAGGGCCTCCCCCCCGTGTCCCATCAGTAGTTTGTGGACGACACCATTCTTGCTTCCTCAACCTCGGTCCCTCAAGCCAAGGCTCTCAAGAACATCCTTTCCCTGTATGAGGAGGTGGCTGGACAGAAAATCAACCTTTGGAAAAGCAAGATTTACTTCATCAACACCCCCCTGGCTAGGCAAATCAGAATCGGGCGGATCCTGGGATGCTCCCCCGGCTCCCTCCCTTCCTCCTACCTCGGGCTTCCCCTATTCACAGGGGCGTCTTCCAAGGTGCTATGGAATGGGGTGATTGAGCGAATCCAAAGGAAACTCGTCCCCTGGAAAGGCCACCTTCTCTCGTAGGCCGGCAGAGCCACTCTCTTGGCGTCTGTCCTCCAAAGCATCCCGATATACTTCATGTCTGTCTCATTGAGAAAATTCAGAAGCGCTTTCTTTGTTCGGGCTGCGAAGACAAGAAAAGGATTCCCCTGGTATCCTGGCCCATGGTCTGCCACCCCAAAGGAGAGGGAGGGATCGGGCTCAGATGGGTGGTTCCCATGAACAAGGCCCTTCTGTCCAAACACGCCTGGAAGGTTCACACCAATACCCTCGATGAATGGGTTTGCATTATGCGTAGGAAGTACTGCCACAACCACCCCTTCCTCGGGGACACCTAGTCCCATGACGGATCTGCCTTCTGGAAGGCCCTGCTTTCCACCAGAGATATTGTTCAGCAAGGGACCAGATGGATTCTTGGTGACGGTGCCAAGATTGACTTCTGGGAGGACAGATGGACTCTCGACGAGGCCCTGAGCTCGGACAGGGAACTCCTCCTCCTCAAACCTGGGCTTGTGGATCGAGGTCCCAAAGCATCTGACTACATGACCCAGTTCCAGGGGCGGACCATCTGGAAACCTATCCTGAACCCCAGGTTCCCGCTTCAAGCTGCCAAACTTTAGCGCATCCTTAGTGCGACGGTCATCCCTTCTTTTGGAGACAGTGACAGATGCATGTGGCATGGCTCTCCCAGTGGCATTTTTTTAGTCAAGTCTGCTTATCATATTCAGAGAACCCCGAGAGTGACCACCTTCCCGACCCAGCTGGTCTGGGCCAAGAATTTGATCCCCAAAATTAGCCATTTCGTTTGGGCGACCGTCCAAAACAGAATCCTCACGATTGAAAATCTAATCAAGAGAGGGTTCCAGATCCCCAACAGATGCTTCCTCTGTCGTGCCGCCTGGGAGTCAACCAACCACCTTTTCTTAAACTGTGCCTTCTCCTCCGAAGTTCTGGGCCTCATCCTCTCCCATTTCTCCGTTCAGTGGGCGGCCCCCAATTCCATTTCTCGATCTCCTCGCCTCAGTGGCCCACCCCCTTTGCCCATCCCTTTCTCTGCTTCCTCTAGAAGGCCTGCCTACCTCATATGCTCTAGAAAATTTGGCTCGAGCGTAACAAGCGAGCCTTTTCCTCCCCGGCCTGCTCCCCCCAGTGGTTAGTGACCAAAGTAGTCTCCTTTGCCATCGAGAATTCCCTCTTCATTCCCCTCTCTGTGGTCCCCAGGCGTTCGAGCGAAGCCTCCCTGCTCGCATCCCTCAGCATTCAGATCCCCCCTGCTTCCCCTCTCGGTGCTCCCTTGCCAGGTGGACTCCCCCCCCCGGGTGGCTTAAGCTCAATTTTGACGGTGCCTCCAAAGGCAACCCCGGGCCCTCTGGGGCTGGCGGGGTCATCAAGGACTGTTTCGGGAATCTGGTCACTGCCTTCGCGGTCCCGCTGGGCAGGCAAACCAACAATTTTGCCGAAGCTGCCGGCCTGCTCAGTGGCCTTTCGGCTCTCAGGGGCTCCCCCCCAAAAATCATCATCGAAGGAGATTCCCGAGTCATTATCGGAGCCGCCAGCAAGCCTGAGTCTTGCTCCTGGCGATTCCACAATTCCATCCGGGAGGCCCTCTTCATCCTTCAGGGCTTCCCTGACCACACATTTCAACATGTTTTCAGAGAAGGCAACAGGGCTGCTGACCTCATGGCAAATCTAGCCATCACCGCTGAAGAATTCACCACCTGGACCTCGCACTTCCCTGTAGGCCTAGTCTAAATTGCGCTGCAGGACCATCCCGACCATGATGTCATCCCTGGCGGCTAGACTTCCCCGTGGCAGGGCGACGAAGCCCCTGAAAGCTCTGCCAAGGTTTAGCGGCAGTTTGAGCGGGCTGAGGACGGCTCAGGGCCTAGTTAGCTTGGGCCCTGGCCTTCGTCGTTATAAAGAGTCTTGGTTTTTGAGGTTGCTATTTTTTATGGAGAATATCGATTTTGTAATGGTTTTTTGTGGCTTTTTGTTTTTTGATGTCTCCAGGGCCCCGGGGCTGGGACGATATTTCTGTTTTCTTTTCCATTGCTTCGGCTACTACTGTAATTAAGGTTTTGGGATCCTATTCAAAAAACCCGTTGTAAATATTCTGTTACCTATCAAAAAAAAAAAATACAATGCTTAAATAAGCATAAAATACAACTAATTGTCCTTCCAAATAGCAACCAAATGCCAAATGCGGAAGATACGATGTTATCCCTAAAACAAGGAGGATAAGATAAGCTCTAACCCTATCTATGTGAGCAACAAAGTCTCACAATAATTATTAAAAATAAGACTTATGACTAAGTCCTAACCTAAGGTTTTATTAAACCTATGCCTAGCACAATAATATCTATATCATTCCTCCCAACAAAGGAAGCATTGGACTCCAATGCTTTTACAATAATTTGGGAGAGAAGATAGTACAAATAGAAGTGCCCAAAAATGAAATCCTCCAAAGTGGTTCAGAAAATAAGAGAGATAGACAATGTACAAAGCTCCAAAGAGATCACCATGACTCCATCAAAGGGAGCAACAATGAGCAAAACACATGCTCAATGCTGAAAGGGTCCATATAGGAAACCCAATGGAATCTCAAGGTCTGTTGCCATTAGGGTCAGCCTCAAGCATGTAGGAATGAACACTACTATGCTAAAAAATGGCCTTGTCAAAATGTCATTCAATCTTCAAGAAGGAGCAACTCTTCACACCAATCATGTTGAACCATAAGCATGCACCCAAAACTAAGTACAAATGATCCTATCAGGAAAGCATCTTGCAACTATAGTCGGTGGAGGAAGAGTGGAGGAAAAAGGTACAAGTAGGCATATTTTGAAGTGTCTGTGTCTCTGTAGTATTCTGAAATTTGGTGTTCGAAGTGTCTAATCTCTGTAGTCTTCAGCTCAATGAAAGGCATTTTGAGGATACCTTTAAAAAGTCATAATGGACTTCAAATCCTACAGAGGGAGTAAAACAAAATGCCCAAGTGGGTTATAAAAGGATGAAGTGTCGGGTACCACCGAACTGCACTTCATTACAAATCCAATTTTTTTTTGTAAAATCCCAAAGGGGAGGAGTAATTTTGACTCCTCAAAGATCCACAATGCAAGTGGATAATAGCTATAAAAAGCTAACAAGTGATGTATAGACCAATATAGTCCACAATAGGACATGATGCACCTAATGATGAATGCACCAAGTAAGAGGAGTGAAATGGATCTCCTCATATGCTTCAATCCTTAGGGTGGAAGACTCAAATAGTTGAAGCAAAAGCTGATGTAGAAGCTGATGCGAAAGCTTGATGTAGTGTTGCCCGAAGAAGTGTTGCAAGTCTTGTTGATGAAGACATGAAGCTAAATAACTAAAATCCATGAAGAGACAAGCCACTAGGGGCAAAGACAACTCCAATGTGTGTGGAGTACCCATGTGATATCCATGATCACATAAAAAGGGCCATGGTCAAAAGAAGAGACAATGACAACTCTAAAATTGGAGTACCCGAATTCCCATGATCGAAAAACAACACCTCCTAGAGTAGGAGTACCCAAAATCATGATGGAATCTCAAGAGGGCCATGGTTGTGAGAAATTCTACTTCAAAAGTCTCGAAGGATGAAAGTGGATTTAAGGAGTGTCGGGTTCAACCGAAAGTGCACTCCATTTTACAACACTTTATTTTTTGAAGAAGGATTCAATGATCTAAACTTCGGATCAACATAGGTCAAGATAGACCTTTATAAAATTGTAAAATTATGTTTTCATTAGAACCAGCTCGGAAAGAGATTTCCAATGACTATATGCAAGCCTATAATTGCAAAAATATTGAGCCTATAAAATTATGAAAAACAATGAACTCTCTCTCACAAAGAAATTAAGGTATAAGGCCCAATACAATTTTGAAAAACAATGAACTCTCTCTCGCAAGCTCGCGGCAGTTCGGAGGTAGGTCAACTGCGCTCATCAAACAGTCCATTGATTGTGCACACTGATGGTCAACCAATGGTCAATCAAGGGAATATGATCAAAGAAAGACATATCATTCCTCCCAATAATAGTCAAGTAAGGGTCGGGCCATGAGTACCTTAACTCGTATATGGAACCCTAGGTGGCATGCACATAGGTAAAAATTGGTTTTAACCCAAAGCTTCGATCAACAACAAAGAGCATGTGGTATCAAACTTGTTGCTGGTGCACGCGCTCGTGAAATGTACGAAATTCCACAATGGGAACTACACCTTCTCACCAACAGTCATGGACTGAGCATGTAGCACAATAGTCAAGATAGCCAATGGAGCTAACTATTTTAGTAGGGCAATTTAGCCCTATTTGAAGGCTTCAACAACCGCCTACCCACAAAATGTGGGATTAAACCAAGTCTGCTACCTGGATAAAAATACAAATGCATTCCCTTAAAATGTGGAGCCATCACGGCTAATGCAAAGTTAGATCCATGGTAATCGAAAGATCTTTGCCCACTCAATGTTGGACTATCACCATTCACAAATATGTTGGCCCCAACACAATCTAAAACGACCGCCACACATAGAAATCTACTCCATTGCTCCAAAACAAACGTGTCTACTCGAGGCTTCATTTAGTGAGCCTCAAATATTGTGTTGTAGTAGACTGTGTAGAGGGGGTAAACATGATAGGTCGCAGGTCATTCCATGCCTGATGTGGCCGCTCTTGTCGAGAATAGATTGCTCAAAACACTATAGAAATTTTTTACACGTGCTATGAGTTAGCAATCCACAAAATTCATTGAAATGTTGGCGAGAACACGAAATTCGCATCATGGACAATCATCAAAGAGGAGCTAAAAATATTTGATGAAAATGCTAAAGTCTATGCACAAATATCCCTAGACAACTCAAAGGAAACAACAAAATCATTTTTAGGGATTCTCTTCTTTACACGGTCACCAATGGAAGACTGTTTCACATCAAACAAAATTGGATTTGACTTCTTTGCAACAACCTATTTGGTGGACACGAAGATAAGATCATTTGACAAATATCCTATCATGCTTGATGAAACTGATTTGGTGGATCAACACATAGGGGTGGAAAATCACCAAGTCCTATCGCGTGAGTCTAATACCATGGACAAGCGACCAGATTGCATCATTCCTCCCAAACTGTGTCAGATCTGACATGCAAGGATTTCTATTTCTTCGACGTCCAGCATGGTGGACAGAATGCAAGTGATCAGCGACTAACTACAAAATCGACCTGAAACTTCGTTGACCCTTGTTGCATCGGCTGCTACACGATGCCAATCTACTCAAGATCAATTTATCACCATAATATTCCTTCCAACAATGGATGGCAAACGGTTAAGGAATTAAAGCCCATCAAATGGCTAGACAAGGGCTAACGATGTGCCACAGGCTGAGCAACATTGAACTCTAGGAATTTATGTCGACCAAGCACTTGAGAATGCAACAAATATGTATTGCATCTTCTCGAGCCGAGCCACGGGAGAAAGTCCAAAATCGTCATTGTGAGCGTCAGATTTGCTTCACACGATGAGCCAAAACCCTCAGATCTGCAGTGGATAATACTGCTTGGTCTCTAAAGTGTAGTTCGCACAACAGGACAAATATCCTTGAGGTGACGGATTATCACCTGACAAGGTTAACCGCCTGTCGCACGCATAGTGCAAGTGGGCTACCTGTACACAAATTAGGAGCAACAAATAGTTGTTGCAATATGCTGAAAAAAAAATTGACAAAACAAATTTGGTGCCAATAAATTTTTTGCAGAGATTGTCAGCAACAATTTGCAAGATTGGTCGACAAAAATTTGCAACAATTTTTCATAGCAAAAATTGTCGACGATAAATAACAATTTTTTCTAGCAGAAAATCGTGACAATATTTACAGCAAATTTTGGTTTGCTAAATCGTCAGCAAAATTTACAAAATTAAAATGGGATCAGAGAAGAGGGAATTTCCACAAGGGAAATTCCCCCTCACAGGTCATGAGCCACGAGGCTCTGATACCAATGATAAGGAATTAAATATCAGGATATGAAATTAATTCCTCGATACATTTACATTAAAAATACAATGCTTAAATAAGCATAAAATACAACTAATTGTCCTTCCAAATAGCAACCAAATTCCAAATGCAGAAGATACGATGTTATCCCTAAAACAAGGAGGATAAGATAAGCTCTAACCCTATCTACGTGAGCAACAAAGTCTCACAATAATTATTAAAAATAAGACTTATGACTAAGTCCTAACCTAAGGTTTTATTAAACCTATGCCTAGCACAATAATATCTATATCAATCATGGAGATGCCTCCCCAAAAAAATTTAAAGGAATTGTGTAGTTTACAAGGAAAGATTCAATCAATTCATCATTTCATTGCGTAACTTTCTGACAAATCCAGGCCATTCAATCACCTGCTACAAAAGGGGGTACCATTTTCATGGATAGATGAATGTCAAAAAGCCTTTGATGAAATTAAGAAATACCTAGCTTCTCTTCCAGTCTTAGCTCCTCCTTGTCCGAGGATCCCCTTCTGTATGTTTCAGCAATGGACTTTGCATTAGAGACAATGCTTATACAAAAGAATGAAAAAAATCGAGAGCAAGTTGTCTATTACATTAGTTGAATATTGGTAAGCTATGAAACCAGATATGCTTATGTAGAAAAATTATTCTTAGCAGTGGTTTTTGCCACTAAGAAACTCAAACATTACATGCTTAGTCACACAACATGTCATAGCTAGAGAAAATCCTCTGTGTTATATGATGTCTCGCACTTACAATAACACCTGCACTGTGAAATAGATAATGCTTCTTACTGAATTTGACCTTAATTTTATTAGCCAAAAATCCATTAAAGGTTAGGTTATAGTCGATCAGCTTGTGGAAGCTCCACTACCTAGTGATCATCCTTTAGTTATTGAGATCCCAGATGATTAAGTATTCGTCGTCACCAAACAAGAAGAAGATGTCATTTCGGAGGAAGATGTCGATATCAAACTATTCTTTGATGGTTTTAAGTGCGAGAAAGATCAAGGTGTTGGAGTCGTGTTTCATACACCCCAGGGGATACCTATCCCCTTATCATTCAAACTTGACTTCCAATGCATAAACAACACTATAGAGTACGGAGCCTTAATATTAGGTCTTTAATCAACTATAGCTATGGGCATAAAGCATATCAAGATATTTGGTGATTCTTAACTTGTTGTCAAGAAAATCAATGGAGAATACTAATGTAAAGAACCTACCATTAAAATTTATCATAAAGTAGCAATGAAATTGCTCTCTACATTCGAATGGTATGAAATTGATAATTTGCCACGTTTGACTAATAGATTTGCAGATGCGATGGCCTCTCTTGGATCATTAATTCCAAAAGAATCCTTAGGAGAGGTACAACCTCTAATTATCACAACAATCTCTAAAACTACAATTGTCTGTATTGAATCTAAGGATGAAAATGATGTTTGCTTCATCCAGTTGGATCCATACGAGCCTTGGTCAAGATAAATAGTAGTATTTCTCAAGTTTGGAACACTCCCATCTGATATGTCTCGAACTGCTAACCACACTTTCAAGAAAAAAGTAGCTCATTTTGTTCTCTTGTGGGACGTGTTGTATAAACATGGTTATGATGGAATTCTCCTTCAATATTTCGAGGTTGTTGAGGCACAAAGAGCCATAGCTGAAGCTCATGATGGTACTTATGGTGGTCATTTTAGTGGGATGGCCATCGCAAAGTGTATTCTATGCATGGGTTATTATTGACCCACCATGGAACGAGACTGTTGCACTTATGTCAAACATTGTAAGCAATGTCAAGAGCATGCTAATTTAACTCATGTACCATCACAAGCATTATAACCTATTCAAAACCTTTGGCCCTTTTTACAATGGGGTCTTGATTTAATTGGCAAAAGCTCATCATCATAGCCACTAAACACTCAAAAAGTGGGTAAAGGTACTTATAGGCTTGCCAGTATAGAGGGAGAGGAAGAACTCGAACCACTTAATGTTATACACTTGAGAGCATTCTATGCTTAACGTGATCTATATATATGTATATATACATGGATATTACACAAAAACAAAATTGCATTGCACACATCTCTTTACATATTGCATTTCATGCACTTCATTTGCACACATTTCATTTAACAACAATTGCATTCATACATATCATTTTACATATTGCATTCCATATACACATTTGCATCACAGTCATTTCATACATTACATCGCACCATCATTTTCACATAATTCATATTAGGGATAATTTATTTAGTTCATATATAAATTGGTCAAATAAAGTCATGTTGCCTTAATCAAGGACACCTTCACAACATTATACACACCATTCCACCAATTCAAATTGTCATTTACCTCCATATATCCATTATTCCTAGGTGTTTTCGATCACTCAGCTACTCCTAGTGTTTTAAACAAACCATAAATACATGTCAAGTTTTCTTTAGGACCAAGACACAATTTTCACTAAGAAAATCTTGAGTTATGGGAATTAACTCCAAAACATTCTTGAACCAAACACAATTTCACATCTTAAAAACATCTTGTGTCAAAGAGGGATAACACCATACTTGGGTTGAACCTCGAAGTGAAAAGGGTACTCTTTGTTTGTCCCATCATGCAACATAGTCCACAAAAACAATCATTTTCATCACTATCACAATTTCAAAATAAAATAAAGAGTAGGGAAAAACCCCAAAAAACTCTAAATCTTTTACACATCACACTCCATTAATCATTGGGTTGTAAGGACCATACTACATTTTCAGTCAAATGGTTAGGTAGTCATATCCAATACTTGAGAGATCAAAATTCTTGGACTATGGATCTAGTCTCCACCAGAACTATAGACGCTTGACTGGCAGTGGAGTATGCTCATGTGTGGTGACACATATTTTTTAAAGAGACCTCTAACCGCACATATGGACAAGCTAGCTTCTTGGTTTCATCCATAACAATAACAAGTCACACCCAATTTACTCAAGATGAGTTAATGAACTCACTTTCACACACATTAGTTCTTGATTGCCTCAAGTCATTACCATGCTCTTGATTCGATAAATGAATTCATTGCACACACATTTGATCCTAGAGGAATTAGGCATTTTTAGTGAGTTTGTTTGATACCACTAGTATGTTTGAGTCTCTGCAAAATAGTCAATTTTCCATATCAACATCCATATATTCTTCCATGTCAACATCCATGTAATTTCATGAGTCTTTTTCACCCCACATCCCACCAAGTTTGGTGCCCCTGATTAAACAACAATACTATCAGTGGCCAAAGCAAAATCTAAACTATAAATTAGAACAATTGCATTCAATAACTCGCATTAATCATCCATACATATACATTACATTTGCATTATATTTTGCATTAATCATCCATATCATATTAGCATTCCATAAAAAACATATACATAAGAGCATTCATAGAAACATATAACACAAAAAGTAAAAGCCATGTATATATATAAATATCACATATACAAGGAGGCCCTAAAATTAGAGCTATGCCTAGACTTGCTACACCTATAAGACTTGGATATAAATAAGGAATGTGGATTTGGAAGCAAAATATGATGCTCCATCAACCTATCCTCCAATGACTCGATATACCTCTATTGAGACCGAAGGTGCGCTATGTCAAGATTATGATGATGCTCCCTCTCTAGCAACTCTGCTTGGATCCTCACAATCCTCTCCTCTTGAGATGCCACCATCGCATCCCGCTCTGCCACATGTTGCTCCAACCTCACACAATCCTCCTTGCTTTGACTTGGAGGTCCATCCGGAGTCTCCTCCATATCCTCCCCATCTCCACCATCTCCTCCACTCCCTGGAGCCTTCCTTATCGCACCCTTAGCCCTCCTCCTTCAACTATCATATTGAAGGCACCTCCATATCTTAGGAGCCTCATCGATCTCCTTGACTTCAGCCTCATCCCCATCTCCACCAGCTACTACTAGAGTCGGTTCCCATGGTAGCTATGTAGTGAACCATACATCATACTATATAGTAGTCCTTGCATCATCCACATTGGGGAGATCTATATTCTCATTACCCTCATAAGTCTCCATACATACCTCAACACATGGTAACCATGTCTCATCTTGATACCTTCTATAGAGCACTGGCTCATCAGGAATACCTTGTCTCAAGTTGAACTGACAAAGCACCTCTGAGAATTGTATATACTCAACCTCACTCTGATGCCTCCCAACCACCCACCTAGCCTACCTGACCTGTCATAGTTGATCTTCCTTTCCTGTCCACCTAGCACCCCGCCATGGTCTCCATATCACCTGGATGAATGTCAATCTAGCCCATAAATACCTGTACCACTAACTCATCCACACAAGATGACTCAATTGTACCTCCTCTACCACTATCCATCTCCTCGCATAGGGCTACTTCCTATCCTATCCTACAACTGGTAAACCCTCTGATCAAGCCATGCTGAAATACTCCCATTCCTAGCACTACAATAACAAATTGCATCCCAATGCCTCCTCACCTCATAAATATTTTGGTACATCTACATCAATAAGGTAAGATCCCATGCATACACCTGTGGTGAAGCGATCATATCAACTTACCAACCCTATGAGGTTCCAAAGGAACCTACAACTCGTACTATTCGAGACCATGATGTTGGCCAACACAAATATTACCAAAGCTGATAGGGCAACCAGTGTCTTTTCCACATACATAGACAAGTATGAAATACCCCCACATGTCATCGCCACACTTTACTAGCTATCACCAAACATCTTCCTCATCTTCATTCCCCGATCATGTCCAACCTCAACATGAATCCCCTCCATCGATAGCTTGAGGATGTGATATACATCCTCAAGTGTGAGGGTAATCTCTCTAGTAGGGATCTGAAAGGTCCCCCTATCCGGATCCCACCTCTCTACCAAGGCAAAAAGGTACCCCTCGTTCGCCCTCACCACATCTATCCGGGCTACCTCCGCTATCCCCACAACCTTCAACCAATCTCAATCCTCACCTTGCAACGCCTTTCTCATCCCAAGGATGAGAGGCAAGAACCGGTGTTGAGCCTCCAAAATCCTAAGTTGTAGCACAACACAAAACATTTGTTGTTAATACATGTTCATAATTCAAATTAAAAAACATAATTTTTTTTGCACAAAAATAAAAAGAGCTTCAAAGAGGGACTTACCTTGGCAAATCGTACTTCCACTTCAGAACCACCTTTCACCACCATAGCTTCTGCACCCACCTCTCTTCACCTCACTTCAATCCACTCTACTCCACCCAATTCTCCTAAATGCAACTTCACAAATGCAACAATGAGCTCCAATTTTGCCCTACAGGCTATTTATAGTTGCTTCAGGCACCTTGAAATGCCCATGGGCATTTCCTAATGCATTGAAATGCACCATGGTGTTTGGGGAGTGCTCAAACACTAGCAGGCATTTGCGCATGCAGTAAGCGCCAATCGGTGTTTGGCATCAAAACTGACAAAAAGACAATATCAATGCAAAATAGTGGCTTTAGCCCCATCAAATCATTCCAAATTGCATCCATGCATCCATTTCATTATACTATCAGGATTTGTGTAGGTCCAAATCGATTTGGACACATAATTTTAGTTTACGCCCGAAAGGCGCAAAATCACTTATCAAATTCCAAAGCACTCCAAAATGGTCCAATTTTTTACAAAATGACCATAATCATCATTCTCATAATCAAAGCTTCATTTTCACATCATTTCCAATCATCAATCATAACATTTGCATATTTGCCAAGTTCAAACAAAAATTCAAGTGAACCTCGTATCTAGTGTTTTATTCTATCTACTTGGCGATTGCAGTGATTGGTATCTATGCAAGTCAGTAAGATGAATAGATCACCATAAGGACACTTGGTCATTTTCATAATACTATATATCTTTGTTCAAAATCACAATAACCTTTGGTACTTCACATTTTGAGTGAAATCATGCCAAGAACAATTTGCACAAAAGCTATCATTGATGACCTAGTTCATGGGGCTTCAAACATGGACAAATTCACATTTCAACATTTCCCATTTCCTTGTTAGTCATCATGACAATTGGCCTTAGCTAGGGTGATTGGTTCCGACTATAGGAATTACCTGACAATCACTAGCTAGCCCTTTGAAGTTGAATCTTTTTATTTTGCATCTTCATCTTTGCATATCAATTACGCTAGAAGGCACATTCTTCAACACGATCGAATCACCCCAAATTTGGGGTAACCACATTTGGTTTTGATTTCCCCACAACGGGATACATCTTCCATGATCATGGCTTCTAAAATTGGTGAAAACCCTTCTCTGTTAGGGCAAAAATAGAATCCATCATTATCCATACTATCATTTGCACTCATTTTCTTCAATTGGCTCATGAGATTCATCCACAAACTCATTCGCTAATTGAGGGATCAAGCTATGCAATCAAAATTCTTTTATCTCCAAGCTCATATCCAAATCTCAACAAATTT
The DNA here is from genome assembly GCA_028583015.1 of Wollemia nobilis. NCBI lineage: Eukaryota > Viridiplantae > Streptophyta > Pinopsida > Araucariales > Araucariaceae > Wollemia > Wollemia nobilis. Next base: position 4,563,624 of record JAQPPZ010017221.1, read on the forward strand.
GCTCCACCATCAAGCCAAAATAGGTGTCTCGTATTTTTGCACCGCATTGTGTTTGACACAACACAATACAAAAAGGGGTATTTGTAGACACTAAAATATAGCCACTTTTCGTCCATCCAGGTTTTCCCACTATTTTTACCCATTATTTACATATATTTATGTATATTTGTTTAATATATATTTAAATAATAATATTTTATATTATATTTTATATATATTTAATAAATGTATATATATATATATATATATGTGTGTGTGTGTAAATTAATCTCATCCATCCATATTGGTCTAATCCTAGCCATTCATTCACCTTAATCCATGCCACCTACCCAAATTTAATCTCCACCCTTCATCACGTTTTAATCTTGATCGCACAAATTGTGTCGTTAAAAACCTAATGTGCCCTAGGGAAGATTATAAATAGGATTCATGTTGATGGCTCGACGTCTGAATCAAAATCTAAGAAATATAAGCAATTCATGACCTAAGATTTTAGAAGTCCCCTTTCACGTCCCTCACCTTCATCTCTGCATCCATCGTCATAGCCCTTGCCTGAAGTAGATATGCTTCTACGGACCTTGCCTCAATCCTCAAATACCTTACTGCTACCTCTGAGCACCCCTTTGCTACTCCTGAGCATCTCTGGATGCTTTCCACCATCCCCGAGCACCCACGGGCGTTTCCTACTATCGTCAAGTGCCCGCGAGCATTTCAAACCTTAGATCTATAGACCAACAAACCCTCGGGTGTCGCTAGGGCATCTACATACCTGTTTTCCTACAATGACAATAATGATAGATCAAAAAGCAACAAGTTTACAAGGTAAATATTCCATTATTGTATTGATTTCAATATTTCTATATTTGCTCACATAATTGTTATTTGATAGCTAGAGTCTTTATTGATTTTTGAGGATCTCCAGCAGTGAAGCCCTCATAGTTATTACTAACCCTCTTTTGTCATTTTCTATGTGTAGATCTAGAGATATATAGGCATTGGACATCTATTTAAGTTGGAGTGGTCTAGTCAATGGATATCTAAAGCCCCCTCACCTTTGTTGGGAGCAAAAATGAGCTTTAAAGACACCACAAGCATTTTTGGCTAGGGCTACAGATAACCCTAGCATATTGTATTCATTGTATCAAAATAAACAGTGTAAATTCCTATTTGGGGCACATTTGATTGTATTGAGATCCATAGGCATTAATAATATAAGATATGTTTTATTGTGCAATCTCTTGTATCACTGGTTGTTCATTTTATGTTATTTGTATTTGGTGTTTCGTTTTTATCTTCACACAATTATAAATAGTTTTAAAAAATTAGGAGTGTTCAACATCGGGGTCAAAATCATAGCCTCCTTAAGATCTGCAAATGCTTGTTCCATTGGAGTTGGCCACATAAATGAATTATTTTTCAATGTGGTCATTAAGGGGAAAACTATTTTTCCATAATTTTATACAAATCGATGGTAATGCCTATGAGACCTAAAATTCCACAATGTTCCTTGAGAGTTTATGGCTTAGGCAAATTCTGGATAGCTTAAATTTTCTTAGGGTTAACCTTGGCTCCCTCCTATGAAGCAATATGCTCCAAGTAATCAACCTCCTGCATGCCAAAGGAACATTTGGATCATTTGAAAAATAACTAATGGTCCTACAATAATTTCAAAGTTTGATCTCAGATGTTGTAAGTGCTCGACCCAAGTGCGACTATAGATGAGAATGTCATCAAAGAAAATAAAAATAAAGTTGCAAAGAAATTGGTGGAAAACATTATTCATGAACCTCTAAAATGTTGATGGTGCATTAGTTAGGCCAAATGGCATGACCAAAAATTCATAATATTCCTTATGAGTTTGGAATGTTGTTTTGGGAATGTCTTCCTCCTTGAGCCTTATTTGGTGATAGCTAGAGCAGAGATCCAACTTGGAGAAAAAATTGTGCCATATAATTCATTAATAACAAGCATAGGAAAATTGTCCTTAATGGTGAGCTTATTGATCTCATGGAAGTCTATACATAGCCTCCATACCCATATTTCTTTCTGACCAACAGCATCGAAGAAGAATAAGGACTGTTACTAGGTTCAATTATTTTTGTTTTCAATAACTCTTGAACCAACTTCTCAGTTTCTGAATTAAGAACATAGGGGCATCTATAGAGTTTGATGTTAAATGGCAAGCTATCTAGTACAAACAATATTGCATGATCATGGGAATGACGTGGAGGTAAGTTTGTTGGTTTCATAAAAACTACATTATGTTTAGTCAAAATGAGTTGCAAATTCCCTTGGGATACATTTCCTTTTGAAGTCTACGAATGAATTGCAAACAATTGGGCTACTACCCCACGTGAGTATTTTTTATAACTTCTCCATGCAATTTGAATTGATAACCTGCAAAGACCTTATTAGGAACCATAGAGAGTATAGGACATCCTATTCAAAGATAATTGCATCCATAATTCATTAAAATTCCAAGATATAGTTCTCAAGGTATAAAGCCATTGTGCTCTCATCGCAACATCACATCCTCAAAGTGGAAGAGCAAACATATTAGTTTTGAATTTATAATCCCCTATCTTCAACTTAACATTTCAATATTTACCCTTACAAGGCAAAGTTCCTCCATTTTCCACCATAACTTCAAAAGAGTTGCAAGCATTTATGTAATGATTTACTTGCTTAGCTACTCGAGGATCAAGGAAAATATGTATACTACCTGAATCAATAAGAATTATAATTATTTTCGCTTTGAAGAATCCTACTACCTTCATAGTTCAAGGGGTCAAAATTCTTGCAAGTGCATAGACTAAAATCTCTAGTTGTGGTTCTTTCGATGCTTCACCCTTATCCTGAGGCTCTTTATCCTATGGTTCTTCTTTGTAAAGTATTTCATTCACTGTTGAGTCATCCACATCCAACAAAAATTAATCTCTATTGTATGCATTTGCCCTGGTGAATGTTTCTCATCACAATTATAACTTAAACCTTGTGCTCTCTAGGTATCCATTTCCTCCCTAGTTAATCACTTAATTGGTGGAGGTTTATTGCTACAATTCGATATGAACTTGGATAGAAATGAAGGTTTGGCCTATGGAAATCTAGACAACCACCTCTACGAAGAATTTTTTTCTCTACTAGCCTAGCCAAGCCTGTGGCTTGCATCATAGATTATGGTTTGACTATTTTTACTTATGCCTTGATATCATCTTTCAACCCACTGATAAAACAACTCTAAAAAAGCCTTCATTCAAACCCTTTCTCAAATTGATTCTTATATTCTTGAACAATAGAGGTTTGTTTCAATTTTGTTAGGGCTCTTGTAAAGTTTTCATCCTCACTAGGGCCAAAATAAGTGAGTAATTGGGACTCAAAGTCTTCCCAAGAAGGGTTAAGATTCATATTTTGTAACCACTAATACCATTGTAGGGCCTTAGATTCAAAGTTTAAGGATGCCATGGTAACCCATAAATATTAGGAAAGATTATTGAGTTTGAAGAATTGATCTGCCTGACACAACCAACCATCAGTGTCCTTGTCATTAAAATTGGAAAAGTCCAATTTGGGCATTTTAAATGGGGTATTCGTGTCAAAAAGAGCATGATGGGTTTCTTCATATTTTTTTACTGAACTTCCACCTAGTTCTTTAGTGTTAATCTATTGGTATAATTTTGGGTCTTCCTTTAACCACTCTTTAACCTCAAGGAATTTTTTCTCAATGAAGAGCAAAAGGCCTCGATAAACTAAATCTAGAAAATAATAAATACATAATCAAAGGAAAAAAGAAGAAGATAACAAATATATACATAACATAGTATTTCACTTGGGGAACCCTTACGAAAAAAAAGGAAAAAAGAAGAAGATAACAAATATATACATAACATAGTATTTCACCTGGGGAACCCTTACGAAAAAAAACCCAGCACAGTAATATCTCCTTATTGTATAAACTTAACCATCTCCAATACAATAATTTGCATCTCTCATCTCTCTTCAAACTTTGATGCAAGTGCAATTAAATAACACCAACACAAGAATAGATTTTACAATACCATGGGCAAAAAATCATAGGTTCAAATATTTGACCCTAAACAACCCATATGGATCTAAACATAGCTTAATAACCCTGACGAGGATACATGGAGAGTGTCTAGTACCTTTTATATTTAACCTTGTCAGAATAACATGGAAAATATTCAACATATTTCCAACATTCTCCCACTTGTTGAATACTTTCCATAGGGGCAAAAAAATACCATGGTCAACTATCAAGGGCAACCATACCCATAGATCTTCTACACCAAGAAATTTTTGAGCAGGTATAGCCTTTGTTAATGAATCAACAACATTATTCTTTGTATCAACTTTCTCTAGCATCACCTGATTCCCTTCAACCATCTCTCTCACAAAATGGTACTTAATATCAATATATTTTGACCAATCATGAAAACTAGGATTGTTGGCCAAAAATATTACACTTTGACTATCACTATCAATTCTCACAACCTTCTACTTAAGACCAAATGTTGAACACAATCTTGTTAGCTTTTGATGATTAATATTAAAGGAAATGCAACCACAAGATGTAAAATGAGCAAGCAATGATAAGTATATGATAATGGTACTATAATATGTAGGAAAACTATAAGATAAACTTTTGCAATAACTCAGAAATATGTCATTAATGAATGCTCACAAAAATAGTACAATATATTATAATGGAGGCTATGAACAGAGGCTATGAACACTCCATTATTTCAATGAAAGAACTATATTGTAATCTAACTACAAATCACTATATTAACTTCAGTCTCTCTCTCTCTTCATATTATTATGCCTCAAGGTATATATAGGAAGATATGTGCCTTGGCCTTTACTCTACCCATGACTCTTCATCTACCTATCCTATGATACATGTACATGTGGACTACATGCACATTTACATCATTGCACATTCTAACACTTGTGCATTTATTACTTGCTTTAAGTAACTACTCAAACCTTAATCTAAGATAAACTCCTAATCTAGAAATGTACCCAAGGTGGTACATTGACATGTACCAAATAATATAATATACTATAACAAACCTTTGTAGCCACACTGCTTATTTATAGGTATTGCTGCAATGTACTCTGTCTCTATTGTGGAAAAAGCAACCGATGATTGCTTTTACTCATCCAACTTGTTACCCCTCCAAATAATTTGAACACATAAGCACTCATGGATCTTCTCTTGTCCAAATCTCTAGCCCAATCAACATCCACAAAACCTTGTAGATTTACAATATTACTATCTCCATATTTTTCTTGGTAATAGATAGCATAGTCTAAAGTTCCACGCAAGTATATGAAGATCCTCTTCACAATAATCCAATGTTCCTTTCCTAGATTGGACATATATCTGCTAACTACTCCCACTGCATGTGCAATATCAGGTCTAGTACAAACCATTGCATACATCAGACTACCAACAATTCTAGCATAAGGAACATGATGCATTTCTTCAATTTTCTCATCTATTTTAGGATACTATTCAACAGATAACTTTTGACCAATAGGATATGGAGTACATACTGGTTTACAATCATGCATCCTAAACCTTTGTAGTATCAAATCAACATATTTCCTTTGATTTAACCACAACTTTCTATTTGCACAATCCCTTATTATTTCCATACCTAAAATAAATTTTGAAGCACCCAAATCCTTCATGTCAAATTCTAAATATAACTGAGATTTTAGTAACTTTATCATCTCCTTATTATTACCAATTAACAACATGTCATCCATATACAAAAAAATGATAACAAAATTTTCACCTTCTTGTTTAAAATACACACACGAATCTGCTTTGCTTTTTCCAAGCCCAAGTGTCAAAACAAACCTATCAAATTTTTGGTTCCACATTCTTGGATATTGCTTCAAGCCATAAAGAGACTTTTTCAACTTGCATACCAAGTCCTCCTTACCTTTTACTCTAAAGCATTCTAGTTGTGACATATATATGTCTTCATCAAGTTCACCATGCATAAATATTGCATTTACATCCATATGTTCTAATTCAAGATCAAAAGTAGCATAAATAGCCAACATAAATCTAATTGAAGTTAGTTTAGCCATAGGAGAAAAAATCTCACCAAATTCAATTCCCTCAACTTATGAAATCCTTTTGCTACCAAGTGAGCCTTGTACTTCTCCAACATTCCTTCTATGTTGTACTTCTTCTTGAATACCCACTTACAACCAACCGAGTTTCTTCCAAGGGGTAATTTCACCAAGTCCCACGTCTTATTTTTATCCAAGGACTCCATTTCTTCCTTCATAGCCCTTTTCCAAGACTTATTCTCACTTGACTGAATTGCATCCTTTATAATTTTGGATTCTTCATTAGTAACTAATATATTAAATGTAGAACACATATTTTAAGGGCTATACCTTTCTAGGATTCTTCTCACTCGATCTGATATCCTCAAACTTGGAGTTCTAGGTTCTGCATCTTCAACTTCCTCCTCGCCTTCTTCCTCTAAATTTTCTCTTTAGACTCTCTCTATAGTTCATATTCTTCTCTAGCACCATGTTCTACCACATGTTCTTCTTTGTGTTCCAATTTTACTTGAACTATTTCAGGTTCTTTGTTTGGTTGTATTTCCTATCAAAACCCCTTTTGTTTCTCTAAAGATCACGTTATGACTGTAAACAATATTTTGTGTTTATGGGTTCCAAAAATTATATCCTTTAACACCAATACTGTAACCCATAAATATGCATTTTTTATATTTATAGTCTAGTTTACTCCTTTTCTCTTTTGGGACATACATATAAGCATTGCAACCAAAAACCCTTATATGACTGAGAGAGGGTTTCTTACCAGTCCACACTTCCTGTGGAGTCTTGTCCACCAATGTTGAGGTAGAAGATCTATTTATGAGATAACAAGCAGTTAACACAACTTCTGCCCATAATTTCCTTTCTAACCCTGCACCAGTTAGGATGCTTCTAGCCTTATCCATAAATGTTATATTCATTCGTTCTACAAATCCATTTTGTTGTGGAGTATAAGAAGTTGTTTTCTATATTTCTATTCCACAGTCCTTGCAAAAATACTCAAATTTGTTAGAGCAATACTCACCACCATTATCACTTCTCAAAATCTTTATCTTTTTCTCTATCTGATTTTCTACAAGAGTCTTAAACTCTTTAAATTTATTGAAAACATCATATTTGTTTCATAAAAAATATACCTAGGTCTTTCTTGAAAAGTCATCTATAAATGTAACAAAATATATAGATTTACCTAATGATGGTACTTTTGTAGGTCCAAACACAAAGCACTGTGAACTAGATGCAAAATTTATTCAAATCTTGTAGCACTACTAGGAAACTTGACTTGGGTTTGCTTTCCAAAAACATAGTGCTCACAAAAATCAAAATTTAATGGGCAATCATAAATTCCTTCAGCCATACCTTTCATTTTTAATGTTTGAAGGCCTTTCTCACCAATATGCCCCATGCATTGATGCCACAATATTATCTTCACTACAAGAATACTCAGAGCCACTTCTATCGTATTATTCTCCTCTACAACTGAAGAGTTATTGCAATCAATACTTATAGTATTAGCTTCAAGTTTGAATAGAGTTCTTGTACAAATTCTCCTTACCAACACCATGATTCCATAAACCATATTGTAGATATCTTTATTGAATAACATAGTCACACCCGTGTCATTCAGCTTACTCATGGATATTATATTCCTTGCCAAACCTCAAATATGCAACACACCAGGAAGGGTTTTAATTCTTCCATATTTTAACCTCAACTTGACTCTTCCTTGACCTATTATTTTATATGTCAAATTATCTCCCAAGAAGACTTCACCTCCATTTATCTTTTAATATTCATAGAACCCCTCCCTATAAGGAGTCAGATGAAAGGAAGCACCTAAGTTAATGAACTATGAGTCATGGCATTCACTTGAGCATGCTACAGTTAAGAATAAGTACACTAAATCTTTATTTGTGTCTTAATTTCTACAAAAGTTTCTTCATCAATTGATTGTCTATTATCAGCCTATTTAGATCTACAATCTCTTTTATAATACCCTATTTTACCACACTTCTAGCATTTCCTCTTTTCTGAAGCAATAAATTTACCCCTAGATCTTGATTTTCTTTCTCCTAATTTATTTTTACTTCTTTCTTGAGAATGACCTCTCACAACCAAGGCATCCTTCTAATGATAATCCTCATAATATTTTTGTCTCATTTCCTCAAATAGCAATGTTCTTACTATATCCTCTACTTTCAATGTAGAAGTAGTATTGGTGATAGCCACCACGAATCTGGTAATGAACAAAGTAAAATAATACACTTTTCCTCTTTGTCCATTTTTACTTCAATAGAGTTTAATTGACTTACCACAATGTTAGAAGCATTCAGATGTTCAGCCACAGACTCATCGTCATTTATCTGAAGTGTTCCAAAGAAAAAATTTATTTACTAGTGACTTTGTCTAATACAAAGTTACCAACTTATCCCATAGCGACTTTGTCATGGTCTTTGATGATACATTCAACAATATCAAATTAGATTAGCACAATTTTATAGAACTCCTTACCTTCCTATCGATATTCAGCCCATCCTCATATATCATTAATTTTGGTTTTATTCTCAAGATCGCAATCCACTGATCTCTATCAACCAACAAATCCTCCATCTTGAGTTTCCATGACTCAAAATTCTATCCTTTAAATATTTCAATCTCTACCTATTGGTGCAAAATCCATATAATGGAAAGGTTTGCACACCCATAAACCTTGACCAACATTGAATGGCCATGCAGCCAAGGGTGCTATGCCAGTTAATCTCCGGATAAGGTTGGCTCTTTGTAGATCCTAGCTAACTATGCCTAAGGAAAAGGGGGGAATAAACAAATCTGGAGCTAGAACTTATAGGGGTACAGATTCAGTTGCATCAAAACATATGCACATGAAACTTAAACCACTATAAGAAGCACAAATAAACCACCTAACATACCAGCCAACCTTACTCTCATTTAGCATTTATCACACTTGCTTGAAAGTAAATTCTAGAACTATCGAATGAAATACATGAAATCCAAATTGCATAATTAAATCACCTTCACTCAACTAGTTTTAGCAAAAATAAACATTCGACCTTCATACATTTATGAGACAATTTGAAGGTCAAACAATAATACACTTATTTCTTGAATGGCAAAAGCTTTACATATGAGTTGTAATAGCTAAAGAGTCAACCCCCTGAATGACCTGCATTTTGGTATATATAGAATTTACAATAAATTTGCTACAACTATTCATAATGGTAGGTGAGAGAACGTGGTTGCGTTAGAAGATAAACCATGCTACAAATATTTTATGATCCTCTACAAAATGCAGCTAAAGGTGGTTGTTAGGAGAAGGTGGGCTATGATGCATGAATCTAAATCCTTGATCAATATGACTTGCCTAAAAACTCTGATGGATCATAATTTTACTTTACCTACACCTGATCGACTATTAATTGCATGATCGGACCTCTTGAGGTTGATCACTTTCATGGACCTGAGGCTCAACCTATTTCCCAATGGACAGGTGCTAGATCTCCTTCCTACCATTCATTCGTCATGCATCCTCATAAATGAGGATGTTACTTTTCTCTTTTAGGGCTATCTAATATCTCAAGGATTCCATCATTGGTAAACTTTTGGGATCATCCACTATTTGTTAAAGCCCTAGAATTATGCATGGCACATTCCTCCATCAGGGTGGGATATCAGGCTCTGCATTAGTCTTTTGGCCCTGGCAAAATTTTGGAATTCTTCAAAGACATGGTAGATGCCCATTCTTCCACCTGATCCTATACTTGGGTGATTTTATCCTACCTATTTGGTGGGGCTTCGGGGTTTGGCCTAGGCCTGTCTACATCCCACTTCTCCATCCATCGCTTCCACGATGGGTTTTTGGGATCCCACTCTTCCACCCAACATGACTATGGTGGAATTTTGGGACCCACCTGTATTCATGAGTGCTCGTTTCTCCGTAAATGGTGATACTTAGCCAATTTCTTCATGTTTTGTTAGCAAGGCTTTGGGAATCATTGCTAGATCAACACTATCCCTCCTTTCGGTCACTCATCAATGATGGCCTTCTAGGATTTGCCTAATGTTCCACAGTGACCCATTTTTCCACCACACTTAGCATTAAGTCATTTTTGTTACAACATCAAATTTTCATCTCCACTTAGATGCCAAGCGAACGGGGTAGCAAGTCCCTCGTTTACTGCCATACATTTTTCACCTGCATTACAGCCTATCCATCCTCTAAAAAGCTTCACCATGGCTTCAGTGGATGTCAGAGGCTCATTATCAGCGTTCACCATCTGAAGCTCATAGACTTGGTTCTAAAATTTTATTTCTTTAATACCAATCATCTTGTCTATCTAAAAGGGGCGTGTGGGTGCATGCATAATAAAAATTCACCCACACTCTTGGCGGCTCATAGGGTATTTTAACTTTATGGAAACAGGAACCCAGATGGTCTTCTTTGACAAAAAATACTTTCTAACAAGGAACAGAAGGGGAAGGAGACAAAAAAATAAGCTAGAGAAGAAAAAAAATGGGAAGAGTTACGAAACAAAGGAGGGTGACGGGCAATGGGGTGGAAACTTCACAAACAACAAGGCAATACAAAATGGAGAAAATGAAGAGAAGAGGAACACAAGGGGAGAAAAAATGACAAAAAAAGAGGGAGGGGAGGTAAACAAGAACAAGAAAATATAAAATGAAAGGAAAGAGGAGAGAAGATCGTAGTAGTAAGACTACAAGTGTCACTAACCAAATTAGTGATAACAAGCACAAGGGGAAGATAGAAGGAGATGAAGGACAAAACAAAACAAATAAATGAAAGGGAAGGCAGTCCTAGGGCTATTCCATAATAATGTCAGAATGAATTTCCTGATCCACAAAACACCCCCACAGACTACACTCCTGTAAAAATACTCCACTGCAGCCCAAGGCTACCTCAAGAATAGATAGAAACCATATACATTTGTTCATCTTGTCATAGTATTTCTTCTTTACACAACCCAAAAAGAACTCACTCTGACCATCACAATTCCTCATGGAAACAATCAACTATGCTCTTGGACCCATCTCACCACTGCTGCATATGCGAGCATCATATATATAACAATTCTCCCAACTGATTAGGCATCGCTCTCGAAAGATTTGATTTGATGTAGATCGTCTAGCAATCTATCTAGTGAGTGAGTTTGGATCCCTCCCTTTGTGCACTTTTTGATCTTATGATTTGATGTCCACATTGGGATACAATGTTGTTCTTCTTACATGGGTCTTGACAGTCTTACTTCACACGATCACATATTTTCAAGGGCATCACTTAAAGCCTTTAGTACTTGCACTGCTTCTATCCATTGGGCTATGAAGTCACAACAATAAAACAAACACAACAAGAAATAAAAGAGTAAGGAAACAAGAAGTGTTACAAATCAAAGACACCACCTAGAAATCCTCTTGCACTCCTTTCTATGAAAACTCTAGAGCTTTAGCCAGCTGACAATAACTCCCTGTAAACTTTGTACAAGATGAGTCTAGCTTACATACAACCATGTGCCTACCACACTTTTTTATTTAATTATCGACTATTTACACAAAATTATGGTGTGCTTGACATGCCTAAGCTAGGTATTCTTTTGTAGATTATCCTGTGAACTTGTAGTGTCCAAAACATATGGAACCAAACCTGAGTTGTTCTTCATATCCAAATTGGTACTATCCGTAGCCATTATTAATTGCAGCAAAGCTCCAATAAAATCTCATGCTTTGCCTTAGAGTCCCCATACTTTGGCCAAAAGTGATCAGTGCAAAAACCACTCCTGCCATGTGAACTCAACCTTTGATCACTATTTGAATTGGGAATGAACACCAGCATCGTCGCCTCCTAGAACTTACTTGCTTCGTGATCTATACTTCATTTTGTTATACTGCAATTATGCTATGAGTGATGTTTTGTCTATTGTGATCACAACCCTTCAGGTCCCAATGGACCTGAAAACTGATGATTGGACTGATATAGAGTATTGGGGTGAAGGTTGAATGATTTAATCCAGACTGGGATGGTGATGCCATTGGCATATCCTTTGAGTTTTCTCTTAATCAATATGTGATCTCTTGGGTATGGCTTATCTCTCGCTCATCATACCCCTAATACAAAAAGAGTGCAATCCTTGATTTGGTATCAAGATGACACTTCCTACCAAAGGAATCAACATATGGCCACACTTATGATTTATAAATCCTCCCATTTACTTGAGAAAGTGTGGGGATAGACACATGCCAAATATAGGAGGAACCTCTACTACCTCTACATCTTAGATGGTAGCTAAATTTGGATGCCCACATATCAACATAGGGATCTGGTGTAATCTTCCCTTTATTTTAATTTGATCTCCCTTGTAGTGTAGCACCTTTGACCCTTGCACATCTGGGATGATTCCTAGGCTTTTGTATGTCTATTGGTATGATGGAGATTGGGACTTCTGAGTCCACTACACAATTGTGCAAAATATACTTTTCCAAATCCATGGAAAGATAAAAAGGATATGCCTGGTTTTCTGAAGGCTTTGGGAGGGAGGTGTTTGTACAAATCTCATTTGCCACTGATATATTTTTGATGGAAAGGTCAATCAAGTTGACATTTTTGGATGCCAGCAAATCTTCTTTCAATCCCAGTGGCATTTAAGCTGAGCTTTTGAATAGATCATGAAATTGCTCTATCCATTCTGCTCTTTTTTTGGCATTGGTTATTGGGAAGTATATCTTCCTATATACCTCTAGCCTTTTTTAATTGAGATATGGGCCTGGTGGCAGGGCAAACTAAGAGGGCACTTTCCCTTTTGCACCCATGCTTTGCACCAGTTGAACTAGGGCACTGCCATCCACACTTTATTCCCAATAAACGACCTCTCAATCTGCGTATTTTCTCTCTTTATACCCCTATAACGAGCTACATGCGATGATGTTACTCATCGAAGGGAAACTATTGACTTTGTCAGAGTGATTATCATTTCTCTTAACCTAAAGCTCATTACGATATGATAAAATATCTAGAATTTGGTCATCTTTCCATTCTTTATTAGCATATTGTTGTGTGCCTCCTTCGAGAACAACTTTGAAATTTACCATTAGCTGTAGTTGGGGGGGCATGGATGATCCCCAATTACTAAGTTCTTGGTTTTTGACTCTTTAAAGCTCCCTCTCCATGCTCTTGATCTCCTTTGACAACCTTTAAATGTTCACCTTCAATTTTTTCTCTACTTGGTGCATGTTTATATGAGGTTGGGTAGGTAAGTCATTCTCCATTCTATGATATGGTCCCAACATGGTCTTTACAAGGAATGGAACAAGATATGCAGTAGTGTCGGGCTAAAGATGATGAACTTCCTAGGGGAGATTTTTCCCACTTAGATTAGCATATTTTCAGCGTACAAGACCTCTTTGAAAATTTAAGGAAACCTCTTTTCTTTGGACTGCTGGATAAGGATGTTGATATCATAGTGGAAAACCTGGATGTAGTACACATATTCTTGGGTAGGTGATGGTTGTTATTCGAGGAAAATCCTCCTCCAAGTCCTTATAAATTAGACATTGAAGTCCGATATACTTTCATGAGGGGATTGCTTGATAAATGAGAACTGCATTAGCAACAAAAAGGGTTCTTCGGAGCCATCAAACGTGTCAACAAGGGCTTCCACAAAATTTGCCCACGTGCATATGCTCACATTTTTGAGAGATTTGTACCATAACAACGCATTCCCTTTCAGGGGAAGATCTAACAGTCTAAGCATGACATTCTTAGTTGTGATGTTGTGAATGGCAGTCAAGGAAGCTACGTCCTAAAAATACTCATTTGTAGTTTTTCGTACCATTAAAACTTAGCAACATCTTCAAAGATACCTTAGGAATATCGTGTCAGTATGGGATGTTCAGAGGGCCTGTATCATTCCAAAAAGGATAACCCTATTGAGCCATAAGTGATACAAGTCCTCACAACTTTTAAGTTCTTCCTTTAGAGTGGAGTCGCCAGATGAGCATAACTTTTCCACTAATGAGGTCAAGACTACTCATAAAAACCTTGAGTCCTCTGAGAAAATAAGTTTTCAGAACAATATAAAATGGAAACCAATCATGTCCTTCGATTGATCCCCAATAAAGTCATTAGGTGAAGAAAACATAAATATTACAAAATAGAGTATCACCAAGCATTGTTTAACAAGGATAGTGGGACCTTCATATCCCATCGGGTGTGACAAAAATTGTTGGTGTGAAATCAGTCTAAAAGAAAGGTTTGCATGCCCACGAACCTCAACCAACATTAAATTATCATACAACCAACGGGGCTGCATAGGTCAATCTCTGTAGAAGGTTGGCTTCTCGTATATCCTAGCTAACTATGCCTAAGGAAAAGGGAGGGAAAGAAAATAAACAAAGCTGAAGCTAAAACTTACAGGGGTATAGATTCAATCAAATCAAAACATATGCACATGAAACTTAAACCACTGTAATAAGCACAAATAAACCACCTAACAAACCTGCCAACCATACTATCATTTAACATCTATCGCACTTGATTGAAAGTAAATTCTAGAACTACCTAATGAAATGCATGAAATCTAGATTGCAGAATTAAAGCACCTTCACTCAACTAGTTTTAGCAAAAATAAACATTCAACCTTCACACATTTATGAGATAATTTGGAGGCCAAACAATAATACACTTGCATTTCTTGAATAGCAAAATCTTTACATATGAGTTGTAATAGCTAAAGAGCCGACCCCTAGAATGACTTGCATTCTGGTATATATAGCCTTTACAATAAATTTGCTACAATTATTCATGATGGTAGGTGAGGAAACACGGTTGCATTAGAAGAGCAACCATGCTGCAAATATTTTTTGATCATCTGCAAAATGTGGCTAAAGACAGCTGTCAACAGAAGGTGGGCTGTGTTGCATGAATCTAAACCCTTGATCAATTTGACTTGCCTGACAACTTTAACAGATCATAAATTTACTCTACCTGCACCTAATCGACTATTAATTATGTGATCTAACCTCTTAAGGTTGACTACTTTCATGGACCTAAGGCTCAACCTATTACCCGTTGGATGGGTGTTGAATCTACTTCTTATCATTCATTCACCGTGCATCCTCATAAATGAGGACATTGCTTTTCTCTTTCATGGCTCTCTAACATCTCAAGGATTCCCTCATTGGTGGACTTTTGGGATCAACTGTTATCTGCTAAAGCCCTAGAATTCTACCCAACACATTCCTTCATTAGGGCAATATTTCAGGTTTCGCATTAGTCTTATGACCCTGGCAAGATTTTGGAATTCTTCAAAGGCATGACGGATTCCCATTATTTTGCTCAATCCTTACTTAGGTGATTCTATCCTACCTATGCAGTGGGGCTTCAGGGTCTGGCTTGGGCTCGTCTACGTACCAATTCTCCACCATTGTTTTCATGATGGGATTTTGGGATCTCGCTCTTTTGTCCACCATGACTATGATAGGCTTTTGGGACCCACCTGGACTCCATGAGTGCTCGTTTCTCTACCAACAATGATACTTAGATGATTTTTGCATGTTTTTCTAGTGGGACTTTGGGAATCATTGCTAGATCAGCACTACCCCTCCTTTCAGTCACTCATCAGCGATAGCCTTCTAGGATTAACCTGATGTCCCATAATGACATTTTTTTTGGCACACCTGACTCTAAGTCATTTTTGCTGCAGCATCATATTTTCATTTTCACTTAAACGTTAAACTAACAAGGTAACAAGTCCCTCTTTTATTGCCATATATTTATCACCTGCATTACAACCTACCCATCCTCCAGAAAGCTTCACCATGGCTTTGTCGGATGTTGGAGGCTCATTCTCAGCGTTCACCATCTATTGTTCATAGAATTGGTTCCAAAACTTTATTTCTTTAATACCAATCATCTCGTTTATCAAAAAGAGATTTGTGGGTGAATGCAAAAAAAATTCACCCACACTACTTGTGTGCTTCCCGTCATTTTCCTTCACCTAGATTCTTCTACGTATGGCTCCACTCAAGAATTAATTTATCAAAAGGTTGAAAACCTTACTCCTCGAACAAATCTAAAAAACCTAGCTTTGATACCAAATGAAGAGCAAAATGCCCCAATAAACTAAATCTAGAAAAATAATAAATACATAATCAAAGAAAAAAATAAGAAGATAACACATAACACGATATTTCATCTAGGAAACCCTTACGGGAAAAAACCCAACACAGTAATATCTTCTTATTGTATAAACTTAATAATATTTAATACAATAATGTTCATATCTTATCTCTCTTCAAACCCTAATGCAAGTTCATTTAAATAACAACATAAGAACGAATTTTACAATACCATGGGCAAAAAACTATGGGTTCAAATATTTTACCCTAAACAACCTATATGGATCTAAAAATAGCTTAAGAATCCTGATAAGGATACATGGAGAGTGTTCAATACCTTTTAGAGTTAATCCTATCATAATAACATGGAAAATATTCAACATATTTCCAACACTCAATCCCTATTTTGACTTTAAGCTAGTCAAATTTTAGGACCTACATGTGATCTTTCATATGTTTAATTTTTGTTCCAATGTGTGACATTTGGCTCTGTAGGTTACTAAGTGTTTGATTTAATTGTTCCATATATTGGCTTTGTTTTATCTTTCTTATTGTCCCTTTGGTTCCTCCATTTAAATACTTGTGATTTGAACCACCCCAACTGACTTACTAAAAATATAAGTGTTGTTCCAAGGGTTATGTGTTTTGAGTAATGGTCCAGAAAAAGTGTTTGGGTGCTATATATCGAAATGATTAGTTTAAAAAGAGGAATACAATGGATTGTCTCAAAATGATGTTTTTTGGCACCCCAAACTTTTTTTTGTTAAGTGTTGTCTATTTTTCTCCTAAAGTTTTTCCTTCACCTAAAAAATAACTTCTTCTTTGGTCCTCGATAACTGACATATTAGTTATTGTTTGGTTTGTTATCTCCAACTACCTTGTCAGATTCTATCACTCACACCATCCTATTTGACACTATTACTAATCATTACTAGCAAATGTCTCGACAAACTCTATTTTGACTATTACTAACAACAACCTATCTAACACTATTTTTATTTGTCATAGATAACTGCCTTGACACTATTTCTATCTATCACATATAATTGCCTAGACACTACCCTGTCTGACTCCTTTACCGACTATTACTAACCCCAACAATTTCTTAATTAACCATGAATATTTTTTAATATGGTCAAATTCATGATAGGTGTAGAATATTTCGTATGCTCAAATTTGTGGTGTAACGTATAACTATAACAAGGTTTTGGAGGTGTAGCATATGACTCTAATAGGGTAACACTAGACCAATATGTGCACACTATCCATAGCCCTATATTATACCGTAATGATGAATGATAATGCTTAGATCGATATTTTAGGCCACTACTCAAGAGGGTTCCACACATACCCTTGAGCACACTACCCGCCTCTTTGACAATATGAGAGGATCATCTTCTCGAGTCTTGTACTTAGTGCACTATGGATAGATACATGATCAAAAATCTTCCTATGGCTAAAGGTTTCTTCTAATACTAGGGGGGTCTCTTGATATACCTAAAGATATGTGGGAGCTCAAGTCCATATACGGGTGTTGTCTGAGGCCTGGGTATTGGAGTTTGATCACCCCTCACTTCACTATATGCTTTATAGGCAATTTAGCTTCACCAATAATGACAACTCCATGATATTTTAAAACCCCCAACACATGGTTTCTAACCTATTAAACTAAAACAAAGGAAAAAATGGATTGCTTTTTTTTCTTTTTTATTTATAGGAAAATAAGCAAGAAAATGAAAACATGAAAATTTTATACCTAACAAGTCAAAATGGTAGAACACAAACTGTTTGCACTACAATAGGATGTGACCCTGAAAAGTGCATTGATACCACTTGTTATGAACCTTTTCAGTAAAATAAAAGCACATCCACACAATATTGCAATAATAATAGAAAATGAACTTGAAATTAATAATATTGAAAGATAAAATAGAAATTCAACAAATTATATTGCAGAAAGCAAGAACACATTACAAAATTGTAGTCTCTTCAAGGAGGCAACCTCCTTAGAAGTAGAGCTTTGATACAACAAAATATAAAATGCCTTCATATATTCCCCCTTACCTTTTTAAAGGCTCTTCATAACCCTAACTATAATGTTCGGGGTTGGCTTCACATGCAACTAGCCACCCGAGCTAGAATTTTCTACCAGACAAGTAGTTACATTCTTTATAACAGTTACGTTGTATGAACCCACTTGTTTGGGCACATCAAATGCCACATACAGATTATAAATTATTATATAATATTATTAATATAGGGTCCTGTTGGCATTTTTGCCACATTGATTCTCATTGATGAATGCATTAATGTATCGTTGGGGATCTGACCTTTGATTGATGCAGCTTGGGCGGAAAAAAGGAGAAAAATTGAGCAAAAAATGGCTAAGTCTGAAAATTGCGACGACGCGCTGACATGTTGCAGAATCGCGGTCCAACGCGATCCAACGCGAGCAGGTTGGCGGACCCGTCGCGATATCGCGACATGTTCCGAAATCGCGGGTCGGCGGGCAGAAAAAGTACTAAGTGGAAAACATGCAGCGATACGCTGACATGTCAGCGAATCGCGACCCGAGCAGCGTCGAAGGCAAAAGGTGAAAACTTGCAGCGCGTCGGCGACATGTCAGCGAATCACGACCAAAAATGGCGATTGATGCGGAGAGAAGGAACATGTAGCGAAATCGCGACATGTTCCGATTTCGCGGGGCAGAGCGCGAGGAGGAGCGAAAGGGAGCGGAAACATGTAGCGATATCGCTACATGTTCCAAATTCGCGGGTCATCGGCGGTCGAAGCGTACGGCGTAAAATCATGTCGCGATTTCGCGACCCGTCGCGTTTCGCGACTGCGCGATTTTCCCGCCAAGTGCAATATGAACGGCCGAGAGGGTTTTTCGATTTCCGATGATTTAATGATGACCCGAATTAAATAATTTGCGGATTTCCAATGCGGTTAAGGTCAAAGGGTGCCCAGGCTACCAAAATTAAAGGGTTTATTGGTTCGAAGATTGCCGTTCGTGGATTAATTCAACGGTTTTTTATGCACATATTCAAAGAATCGAATTTAATGAAGGGCCGCAAGCGTTTCATGGAATTTAATTTTTATTTCTTCGAGACTGCGATTAAGGGGATCATGTTCCTCGTTTCCTTTGCATGATTGTAGATCACGAGGAAGTGGTTTTAATTATTTAATGCTGCAAAGAGGACGGACCTCTATAAAAACCAATGTAATTTTCATTTGCAAAGGTTGGAAAAAGCTGTTTGCTAGAAACTGAAGTGCATTTGCAGGAATAAAGGATTGGCTTCTATTTTTCAAGCGTTTGCATGAGTGATTTCCTTTCTGTTTATGTTGCATTTCTAATAGCATTTGTATGTCTTCATGGCTGTTGCATTTAAATTCTGCATATTGGATTTATGCACTTCCGTGAGAGTATGATTCCTGGAATGTGATTTTGGAGGGTTTCTCTACGTACATCGTGCGAAAGTTAGGTTGATAACTTTTATTGCTTGCTTGTTGCTTGCACTTTAAATTTCCTATTGTTATTTTTCGATCCCATCACTCCGGCTTTGTGGCCATATTTCCCATTTCTTTACGCAACCTTTTAAATCTCTTTCCAGCAACCCTTATCTTAAACCCAATTTTAGAATAGTAAAGGGAACCGACCCACTCCGGAGATTGGTGCGGGAGCCATTTCTTGCTTCCAGCCTTTCAATGTTGGCCGGGTCTAGGGCGCAATTGTAAAAATCCTTTCTGTGGCAGATTCGTGACCAACAGTTTTTGGCACGCCCGGTGGGACGGACTTCTTCTGTCTCACAAAAATCCACATTTGTTTTAATACCCGGAGGTCTCAAGATTTGATGAGCTGTCTTGGCCTCATAGCGGAGATTTGTAAGTTCATCTGGCGACTTTGCTGAGTTGAAGATCCAGATTTTTGAGCGTGGACGCCTGCCTGTTATTTGGTGAACTCAGAAATACTTCATGATCACAAGATCACAGTCAAAGAAATTTGGCGATCTTGTTCAATTTTTTGAACTTGATAGTTCGAGAAGTGGTGAGCATTCTAGATTAGTTTCCTCGTCTCTTCCATCTTCTGCTGTACAAATACCCAGTATTGTTGCTAGTGTTGCACCCCTACAAGTTCCACCAATGGCACAATTTCCTCCACCCAGAAAATTCTTGGCATGGAACAGCACTGGAGCCTTGAATCTGCAGGCTCAGAATCCAGTACCACAGGCTGCATTGAAGGCTTTGCCCACTTACGATGGTGCGGCAAAACGACCTATGAGCACATAAATGATGTGGCTTCTCTGGTTGCTATTCATGACATTCTCGATGAAGATGTAATGATCAAATTGTTAGTGTGTTCATTGAGAGGTAAGCTGCTTGTTTTGGTACAGAACTACGCCTCCGGCACCATAACATCATGGGATCAATTGGGTGATTTTCTGGTGAAACATTTTCATGAACAGGCTGACCCTTTCTCATTGTTAAATCAGTTCTTGTCATACAGAGACATCCACAAGAAGAGATACCTGATTTTAATGTTCGGTTTACCAGAACTTGGCAAAGGATTCCTGATGGTATTCGACCTGCTGATGAATTAGCTGCGATGTACTACCTCAGAGCGTTTCACTCAGATATCGGATGGGCGGTTCGGCAGTCTAATGTGGTGACGTTTCCAGAAATCTTTGAACAAGCAATTAAAGCAGAAGCTGATCTGGTTGCTGTAGGAAGACTGCCTCCAAAGGTAACTATGCCTCTTATTCCAGATTTGCCTCAATATTTATATGGTTCACAACCACACCCCATGCCGGCTATGTATCCTACACCATCATGGAGTTCTAAAGCACCTCGGGTTGCAAGCTGTCCCGGCTCCTCAATTGCACTGCTTTAACTCCTTTACCGCTCCTGCACCCAGCATTCAACCATCTTCCGTTTCCACTGCATTTCCAGCTTTGCCAGCACCACCAGCTCCTTTGCCCTTACCAGCACTTCCTGCACCTGCAAATCCTGATCCATATACAACATTATTGCAAGAGGTTAAGTCTGCAAATTCTGCTATTAGAACCATGGGAAACAAGATCACACTCATTGAGAGGAAGCAGGCTGAGAGAGATTTCCAGCCAAGGAGATTTCAACCTCCTCAAGTTACTAGAGATCAAGCTGCCTCCACAAGCAAAGCACACGAAAGGGGCTTATCCGTTCTAGCAAATGAAGATGCAGCCCATGCGGATGGAGTATATTGGTGCTCGACTTGTAATGATCCTCACGGAGAGGATACATGTATGGTCCACTTAAATTATGTGTAGACCTTGGCGGCCAGCACCTCAGGTGACCATGTTAATATGATCTCAGAAGCTGGTTGTAATTTGATGACTGCGGTGGAAGATCAAGTTTCGGTTCTAACAAGGACTGGAAAGAAGCCTATGAATGTTGATCCCTATCGACTTAGAGCCGTTAAGAGTACCGAGTTGAAGTGAAAAGGCCGATGAAAGCTCCTGTGCTAGCTCCAAAGCCTTTGCCCAAAGATCCAACTTTTAACGAGTTCAAGAAAAGGCAGACAGTTGCACCGAGTAAGGTCGGAAGCGAGAGGAGCGAGCACGTGAAAAATTGAAGTATCCATCACTGACCAAGAGGTTGAGAGTGGAAGCTACACAACAGTACAGGACTAGATTTGAGCAACCTGCTGAGATGAAAAATTCTGTTGCAGTTTCATACAACATTGTTGATGATCTTAAAAAGACTCCTGCTAAGGTGAGCCTTTATGATGCTTTGCAATTGCCAGGCCAGGTAGACTTATTACGGGAATCATTAAAATCTGTCAAGGATAATGAAAAAGGTCCTACCCAGACGGTATATGCACAAACTTTAACCACCTGCGCTCTTTGGAAAAAATAGGCCACCTCCATTTTATTTGTCATTGCACATAGAGGGTTGGATTGTTCATAATTGTATGATCGACTACGAGTGCTTGCCACAACGATAATGCCCAAGGGAGTACGTGAAGCAATGGGAATGGAGTACACACGGAGTAGTCCCGGAGTTACTGCAATTGGATGGTACGCCTGTAAAAACAGTGGGTGTGATTAAGGATGTTCCAATTACTTTGCATACAATGCCCCAAGTTACTATTATCCAAGAAATTGTTGTGGTTGATTTAGAGCCCTACTTTAGTATGTGTTTATCTAGGGAGTTTACCGCCAAGTTAGGGGGTTACTTGGCACTTGATTATTCCCATTTAGAAATTCCTGTCAAGGGTAGGCGTCTCAGGATTCAAAATGAAAAGCCTTCTTCTTTTCACATTGAAAAGTTGGAAGAAACGAGAAAAGGAAGTGCGATCTGTTTACATGCTTACTTGACGAGTCCGAAGACTCTGTTTCTTTGAATGAAGTTTTAGATAGTCTTCGAGTTGGATGATCGGTTTTCTATGCTTAATTTTAATGCCATGCTTGAAGCGAAATCGAGTCGTTATGTCATCCAAAAGCCTGAGAGTGACATGAAGCAGGAATTGCCTAATCAAGCTGATCAGAATGTTGTCACAGATCATTTATGGCAGCTATATTTTGATGGGGTTAAATCCGAAGATGAGGCAGGAGCAACATTATGCAAGTCTTTTGGGCAAGTCGTTGAAGATAATGAGCAGATAGTCAACTTCTCGAATCATGAGAGCGCCACTTGTCGAAGGGAGAACTACGAGGAAGGAGCCGGCCCAATTTCAAGGACCGACTCAAGTATGACCAAATCTGGGCGGGACATTGCAGATTTACAGGATAACTCCTGAGATCGGGTTTGTGGTGGCGACATGCCAATCATGTCGTAAACTTATGTATATAATATATATAAAAAAAAAAAAAAAAGTATGTATATATGTGTTGCCTTTTATTGTCACCTTGGCTCTTGTTGCTTGTGGGCTATAGGTGTTGGTTTCCCTTTTTGTCTCCTCCTTTCCCAGCAGTTGGTGGCTTTCTAGCACTTTCTTCTTTTCCCTTCCCTTTTTCTTTCCTTTCCCTTCTTCATCTTCCTTCTTTTACTTCTTTTTCTTCTGCATTAAAACAAAATAAGCCACAGCTGTTGTTTCTTTTCCCTTTTCTATTTTTCCCCGTTCATTCTTATCCCTTTCCTCTAAGTTCAGTCTTTTATGCATTTATTTCGCAGTCTAGTTCATTTCATTTCACAGCTTTTCTAGTTCCATTCCCACTCCATAACTTCGTTCATTTTCATTTCATCATTCCATTGCAGTCACCGCTTGCGCAATCGCAAGAGCTCACTCCACCATCACATTCCATTTCTTCAGTTTATAACCGCTTCTATGCAGGTTCTTCCAGTTCTAGTTTTCCGCAGCTGAAGAAGTTTGGCAGCAGTCCCCTGACATGTTTTGCAGCAGCTTGTTTACAGTTCCAATATGACTACGTGCCCAATGGACTAAGGCTCGGATTCTTGCATACAGCGAAGTTGTATACCCCATGAGCCGCCAAGAATGTTGGCATTTTTGCCACATTGATTCTCATTGATGAATGCATTAATGTATCGTTGGGGATCTGACCTTTGATTGATGCAGCTTGGGCGGAAAAAAGGAGAAAAATTGAGCAAAAAATGGCTAAGTCCGAAAATTACGACGACGCGCTGACATGTTGCGAGAATCGCGGTCCAACGCGATCAACGCGAGCGAGTTGGCGGAGCTGTCGCGATATCGCGACATGTTCCGAAATCGCGGGTCGGCGGGCGAGAAAAAGCACTAAGTTGAAAACATGCGGCGATTCGCCGACATGTCGACGAATCGCGACCCGAGCAGCGTCGAAGGCAAAAGGTGAAAACTTGCGGCGCGTCGGCGACATGTCGGCGAATCGCGACCAAAAATGGCGTTTTATGCGGAGAGAAGGAACATGTCGCGAAATCGCGACATGTTCCGTTTCGCGAGGCGGAGCGAGGGAGGAGCGAAGGGAGCGGAAACATGTAGCGAAATCGCTACATGTTCCGATTCGCGGGTCATCGGTGGTCGAAGCGTACGGCGTAAAATCATGTCGCGATTTCGCGACCCGTCGCGATTTCGCGACCTGCGCGAGTTTTCCCGCCAAGTGCAATATGAACGGCCGAGAGGTTTTTTTCGATTTCCGATGATTTAATGATGACCCGAATTAAATAATTTGCGGATTTCCAATGCGGTTAAGGTCAAAGGGTGCCCAGGCTACCAAAATTAAAGGGTTTATTGGTTCGAAGATTGCCGTTCGTGGATTAATTCAACGGTTTTTCATGCACATATTCAAAGAATCGAATTTAATGAAGGGCCGCAAGCGTTTCATGGAATTTAATTTTTATTTCTTCGAGACTGCGATTAAGGGGATCATGTTCCTCGTTTCCTTCGCATGATTGTAGATCACGAGGAAGTGGTTTTAATTATTTAATGCTGCAAAGAGGACGGACCTCTATAAAAACCAATGTAATTTTCATTTGCAAAGGTTGGAAAAACTGGCTGCTAGAAACTGAAGTGCATTTGCAGGAATAAAGGATTGGCTTCTATTTTTCAAGCGTTTGCATTCGTGATTTCCTTTCTGTTCATGTTGCATTTCTAATAGCATTTGTATGTCTTCATGGTACGTTGCATTTAAATTCTGCATATTGGATTTATGCACTTCCGTGAGAGTATGATTCCTGGAATGTGATTTTGGAGGGTTTCTCTACGTACATCGTGCGAAAGTTAGGTTGATATCTTTTATTGCTTGCTGTTGCTGCACTTTAAATTTCCTGCTGTTATTTTTCGATCCCATCACTCCGGCCTGTGGCCATATTTCCATTTCTTTCTGCAACCTTTTAAATCTCTTTCCAGCAACCCTTATCTTAAACCCAATTTTAGAATAGTAAAGGGAACCGACCCACTACGGAGATTGGTCTGGGAGCCATTTCTTGCTTCCAGCCTTTCAATGTTGGCCGGGTCTAGGGCGCAATTATAAAAATCCTTTCCTGTGGCAGATTTTGGACCAACAGGTCCCCACATTAGGAAGGGGGTACTTACATAATAATTTTAGGATCGGGTCCTAACATTCATCCCGAGAGGTGAGGCTTGATCATGAGATAACACAAGAGATCAACCCTCACAATGATAAAGGTTTTATGGTTGAGCATATAGTGTCTAATCTTCTAAGAGGTAAACACTACAACTAGGTGAAGCCTCTCTAAGGTTGTGTAGTGGACTTCATATTTGACCAAAGTCTTGCTGATGTAGAAAATACTTCTTTCTTTATATTGGTCATTGTATTGCGTCAACGTATATCCTAAGGCATGGTCAATGGCTATTATATATAACAACAAAGATCAAGAGGGATTATGTTGGATGATGATAAACAAGGACAACAGGTTGGATCTAATGACATCAAAGACTGCTTAACAATCAATGTCTCGTTTGAAGATCGCATCCTTTCTTAGAAGCATGGTGAAGGGTTAACACTTGTTCGCTAGCTTGGAGATGAATCTCCAAATGGCTTGGATTTTGCCTTGGAGGCTCCTAAGTTGGATTATATTTTGATGGGTGGTATATTGACTATAACCAATATCTGATTAGGATTGACTTTGATACCCTATCAAGGTATAATGAATCCTAACAATTTTCCTTATGTAACCTAGAAAATGTACATTTGAGGATTTAGATGTACCATGTATTCCCTCAACTCCTCAAAGATATCTCTTAGATCTCAAATATGACCTTTCTATTTTAAATACTGATCGAGAAGGTCATTAACATAGTTCTTCATGATGTTATGCATCATGTCATGAAAGATGTATGTCATGGCTCCTTGGTAGATAGCTCTTGCATTCTTCATCCCATAGGATATGACTTAATGGATGGTCCCTTAGAGGTGATTTTAATATAATTATAGCCTAAAATTTCATTCATTAGAGGTAATATTTTACATCTAGTAGTGAAATTGATGATCATGTCAATGTTGGGTAGAGGGAAGTCATCTTTGGGACATGTCTTTTTGATGTCCCAAAAGTCAATGCAAACTCCAACACTAATTGTTTTCTTAGCCACATAAATGAAGTTAGAAATTTCATTGATATTATCGATGGATTTGATATATTTGACATCGAGGAGCTTATGGAGCTCCTCTTTGACTAGCAATGCAACTTTTGGATGCATTTTTTGTAATTTTTGTTTTATGGATTTTGCACACGAAGTGGCGAGTAGGTGGTGAATGACTAGAGAAGTATCAAGGCTAGGCATATCAATTTAGGACCAAGTAAATATGTATTTGAACTCTGTCAAGAGCTTAGTGTATTCCTCACAATGGATATGGGTTAAGACTGTCTAGCCTAAGGATCTTGGGATCATCTAGAGTCCCAATATCGATGTCTATAGTTTTCCATATTAGAATTAAAGATTTGTCTTCCAGTTGAGGGGAAGCTCGTAGCACTCCTAGGATCTAAGCGTGGTTGACTACTATTGATTGGCTATGAGAGTGATGTTTGTAATTAGGAGAAGAGATTCACCAAAGTAAAAGTCATTAATGTTAAATAGTTTAAGGGACCATCTTGAGGAGGATTATTTGGTATGTCATCCTATTCATTGTTGTCTTTATCAACATTCAACTTTAAATAGGTTAAGGTTATAAGATTTACCTTAACATATTAGGTAAATTTAGAGAAATTAGGACCTATGATGAGTGATGATCCATCATTATTGTCCTCATCCCAATCCACTCAATTTAAATGAATGATGTTATCATGGGATGCCCTATCAAGATAGATGACTTCCTCTTGCTAAAGGGGGAATAAGCAAAGGATGATTATGGTTGGGGATATAATTTATCCCATAGTGTCTCAGTGGGGTTTTGGTCTATAAGGGCTCCTTCATGCCCTATTTATATAGGCCTAGTTCTTTCCTTTTGATATCCCATATTTGAAAGCATATTCTTAGGGATGGGATATGAGTTTGATAAGAAGCATGAAGCATATATTCTTATTTATCCAAATAAGGATTACTACCATAGATTTTCTCCTCTTTGGAAATACCAACACAAATGAAAGAGCAACTTCCTATTTGTATTGTTTTACCCTTGTTGCTAGAGGGTAAGCATAAGGTTTGAGGTGATGGAGGGAGCTTAGCTAGGTCCAATACAAGTTTATTATCATCTAATTTGTGATTATTAATGTTGATTGGTTTAACAATTTGACCCTTAAATTCATTATCAAATAAGTTATTTAAGGTGAGAGACCTTAAGGCATCAATGATAGAAGATTGAGGAGAAGAATATTATTCAAGAGATAAATTTAGAGAAGGGCAAAGACAAGCCTTTGGATTTTTTTATCTCAATAACTTGACAATAGGAAAAGGATATAGGGTCAAAATGTGATAATTCTTGCCCCTATATTCATATTTTAGGTATTGATGAAGGGTTGAAGGAATGACTTGCATCTCATGGATCCATAACCTCCAAAGAAGAATGTTGTAGGTTAGATCACATGACATGACATAGAAAATGTTGTTGAGAGTGTGGGATTGAACTCGAAGGGGTAAGACTATACTGATGCTAGTCTCATGCTCCCCATTATTGAAGTCCCTAATAACATTATTAAATTTCTCCAAATCTTGTCTAGTTAGCTTGGAATGAGCGATGGTTGGTGGCAACACTATTATTAATCAAGACAATATTTCGAAGGTTGGTGGTAACACTAACATCATTGGCTGGGCATGAGTCTATGAACCAATTGCCTATAATGTGTTTGTTCTTATACTACCCCTTCTAGTTAGAGGAAGAATTATTCTCCTCTTTGGGGGACTTGGTCTTCAATTGCCCTATTTTACAAAGGGTGGTATCTACTCTCTTGGCTATTTCAATCATGTCTTCAAAAGAAGACACATTGTTTATCTCTAAATAGAAGGCCAGTTGCTCATTCAATTTTCTTATGAATATGTCTAACATATCTTTAGATGGAGGGATATATTGTAGTCTCCCCGCTAGGGCTTGCCATATGAGTTGGTATAAGTCACTAATGGTGATTTTTTTCTCAATGTAGATGGAGAATTGTTTAACAAATATTTTGACAAGGTCCCTAATATTTTTCAAGGAATGCCTTGATATTTGGTAGTACCGTTATTTAATGAGGACACTAAGGCTCTTAGAAAAACTCTTAAGTAGCAACATTTCATCATAAAAAATGTCATTACAAGTAGTTCTAAACAACTTAAGGTGGTTGATGGGATCCTCATTTTCTTTATACATTTAAAACTTAAGGTTCTCAAAGTTGGTATGAAAAGAATGACTACCTATAAAGGGATCTAGGGGTTGGTTGCACAAGTCATCATATGCGTAATTATGACTAGATAAAGACCCTTGGATGATGATATTTATTGTTTTAATTTTGAGAAGTTAAGGCTTGAAGTTTAGGAGAAATCATATTTGATAGTATAAAAGGTATGTGTCAAAGGATAGAGAGGACCTATTAATGGTTGACATAATAGGGTTGCTACACCTAGACATATGATGTTGAAACTAGAATCATATTTTTTGACCCTAGGCTACCTGAGATAAAAGGATTAAAAGACAAAGGATGAGAGATTGTAGAGTTAGGAATTTATGTGAACCCCATATCTGCATTTGTGAGATTTGGGATTATGGTTCAAATTGATACGAATATTAGAGGTTATGAAACTTGATGGTATACTTTTATTGAGAGTGTAGCTTGTGCCTACCTCTTGAGACATGGGGAAACTATAATTTCCCTATAGTAATTCTTCAAAGGTAGGTAAAGAAGAATGATGCTCCAATGGTAGGAGAAGGGTGTGTCTCCCAACATCCATTGTTGTGGTGATAACAAGAAGATTTGAATTAAAGAAATTAGATGTTAATGCATTAAAGTTTGCACTTATAGACCCAAAGGATGTATCTATTTAACTTAATGACAAAGGGTTGAAGCTAGGTTGGTGGGGATGGTCCATGAGTGAACCCTCCCCTATATAGATGCCTAGGGTTTTATGACCTTCTATAAGAAAGACCTATATAGTTTTCCCAATGCTTCTACAAGAAGTAGGTCATATGATTCATAGATTGGAAGACAACTCTTCCACCCTTGTCATGGGTAGGGCCTCAAAAACCATCAGGTCTAGCAACATTGTCTTCTTGATAGAAGGTAGGGTTCTCAAAGGTAGGTTGGTCATCATGACCTTGTATAGGAGGATTAGGGTTAATGGCCAATTAGCGAGTAACTATATGGATTAAGTAGCATTTCTTTACCATTGATTTAGTAGAAGAGATAAAAATACTTAAATTTTGCTTATTTATAGAGTTTATTAAAGAATAAACAAGATATTTTAACAACCTTATATCCCTTTCCTCGATATACCAGTTAGTACATGAGAGAAAGTCAATATATGGGATGCCAACTATACATGGAAGTGACCTCTCAGATATGTGGCGAAGATGGTACATGAGGTGTAACAATATACCTCCATATGACTCTCAATATCCCATCATAATATACTCCTTACTATACATAAGTAAATACAAGGCCTTATGTGGGTAATTGGTAGCCTGAGCTCGAGCTCTGTACACAATATAACCTAGTAGCTTGTATGTCAATTGCTCAAAGGACTAAAAATATCCTTAGTAGGACTAGCAATTAGTTATGTTCTTGTTATCTAAATTTAATGTGATTTAATCTAAACAAATAATATTAAATATCTTGCTTACAGTTTGATTAAGGTTTAGCTTGGCCAAGGAAGATCTTGGGACCCATAGTGGTGTTCATGTCAAGTTCACCAAAATGTGAGAGAACGAAAATAGGAAAAGAATCACAAAGGGCTTCTTTGTGATGCTTCCCTCTCCTTCCTCACCTTAAAGATAAGGGCAATTTGTGAGCTTAATTTCTAAGGTTTAGTGGATTACTTAGAGAACACCTACATTTATCCCAAGATTTTCCTTAAGTTTACCTTAATTTGGTCCTAGTTAGCTATAAACACATCACACAATGCAACAAACAAGACCTAATAACTAAAATGCCTTTTATTTTGATTAATAAGTAAATATGCTTTTGTTTTCAAGAGCAAGGGTTCAAGGATAATGTAACAAAAAAGCCTAATGCAACTATGTGTAATTTTACTTTCAATGATAAGAAGATTAAATATGGTCCCCTAATGATTGATGCTAACTAATTTTTCCCCATTTTATCCTTAATGAATAAACATAAATACAAAAATGAAAATAGATACAGAGCAATCAATAAACAATCCTAAGACCTAAATGTTGAAAGTGAAAATTTTGGATTAGAAAAACCTTTCTTGCTATAGAGGCAGAAGCATTATAGTCCTATGAAAGTGCATATGGTCTTGTAGAAGCATTACGAACACTATTGCTTCTTGATGGCACTTTTATTCACCTATAAAATAGATAAAAAATGACATATTAGTAGCAAAGGGGTCTACTTAAGCCGGAGGAGATTATGTGGCACCCTTGACTAGCATTAGATCATTGTTTAGATATGAGATTAAAAAGTTGTAAATGATAAAAATAAGGATTGTGATTATGAATTATAGGTGAGTGATAGTGCTATGAATGATTTTGTCGATTGATAATACTTTTGATTTTTGTGACTATGACTAAAATAAAGAGCATTAGCACCATCAAAACTATAATTTTATAACACTTTTGCTTAAGTATGCAGTAGAATGATATTTAAATGCAAGATTTGTGATTTTTATAAGTGATGCAACAAGGGTCCATGACATGAGGGTACAGGGACTCTGATAGATGCAATGAGACAAAATGATTGCTTGTGAAATTGTAAACCAAATGATTCAAGATACAATATGGTGACTAGATGCAAGTATGATTGATCAAAGTAAAGTTAGCATGTAATGAACACAAATGAAAGAGTTGCAAAGTAAAGATAATGAAAAAATATGAGAAGGGGAAAGAGCACAACCCAAGCAAACTTATAGCTCTAAGATGCCAAGATGGAGATCCCCTTTGTATTGAGGAAGCTTGATGAGGTTGCTTGTTGCTTGAAGATGAGAGAGATTTTACATAATCATGATATAATTTTGACATAACCTTTCCATGTTTGAATATTGATTGCTATAAAATTTTGATATATTTTTGTTGCTTTTAAAAGACATCTATAATTAAGCTCCCCAAGTGTTGGCTTTATAGTAAGCCATGGCACCTTGGGGGAAGGTTACATTGAAGATGATGGGATGGACAAAGTCAAGATTTTGAATTAGGCTCAAGGTGTAATTAATGGATGGAGGATTGAAAATGGTAAATTTTGGGCTTTGAATTTTTGCTAGGGTTGTGGATCAAATTAATATGATCAGGTCCATTTTTGGTGGGCAACTTGGAAGGTACTAACTGTTAAACTTTGCCTTCTTGGTTTTTGATAGTCAATTAGATGACGATAGAGTTGGAAACACTTATGCTCCAATGCTTTGGCCAAGATGATTGTTGTCAGCCAAATTAGATAGAAAAAGGTCAAAAATTCAAATTGCACAAAAGCACTACTAGGGAGCAAAAGCGTTGGCAACGATGTTGCTTGTGTCTTGATGCTTTTACTTTTGAAGCAATAAATACTCAAGGTTAAATATGATTGATTCAGTTTGAATATTTGATTGTTTGATTGATTAAGATATTAGGAAGTTTTAGGATCTTGATGATGTGCTCAAATTTGGGTGTCTACACCCATTTCAATCCCATGTTAAAAAAAACTTATTTATAAACTGATATATATTACAACATAAAAAAAGCAACTTCACAAAATTCAAAAACCATCATAAATTATGTTCAAACACAAATCTATTTTTTTAATCTAATAACCATCCATTATTCTAAAATGAATTTTAAATATATTACTAAATTTTGGTTCAATAGATTTATTAACATATAATTAAATATATTTAAAAAAAATCTAATAACCATCCATTTTTCTAAAACTAATTTTAATTGCATACTAATTAGCATGTAGCATATATAATTAAATCTCTTGAATAACTAAACTTATTTGAAAAGCAAGTAGACAAATATTAGCTTCCTTCAAAGGAAGGACAATCACCCAAATGTTTCAAAGTCTATTCTCTTTCTCTTCCAACCACAAAACGAGGAGAATGGTTTCTTAATTGAGGTGAGAGAAGTTGAAGTTGAGGCTACAACCATTTCATTTATAAATATGATATTATCTCAAAAAAAAGTAGACTCATCTTGGCATCCCTTCGAAGGAGGTGACAATTGCCCAAATGTTTCAATATAAGGTTAATATTCTCTTTCTATTCCAACCACAAAAAAAGAGGAGAATGGTTCCCCAATTGAGAGGAGAGAAGTTGAGGCTACAATGTTTTCATTTATAAAGATGGCATATTTTCTCTCTTGTGTGTACATGAAACTTGTCTAATAATGATAGAAAGTTGATAAATTGTGTATAAAGTACATTCTTATTGTTTTTCTACAATGTTTAAAATATTGGAATCCTTAAACTTTTACCCAATTAAGTTTTTTAAGTAATACAAAATACAACTTAGGGCTACCTTTTTCATGGGGCCACCATTGTGGAGGTATAAATAGACTATCTTTCTCGTGATGCAAATTTTATTGTGGGTAAGAGCTGAGGTATAACTAGAGCAACCTTTCTTATGATTCAATTTTTATTGTAGATAAGAGTCCACCGATATATAATTGAATTATCTCGACATGATTTTTTTTAGATTTATACAAACACGAAAAACAAAAATAGAACCTCAAATACAATGAATTTGGCATGCCTTTATAGAAATATTTCCACTAGTGAACATTGGCATCTTGCTTGTACCAATATAACTCACAACAAATCAATGTGTTGGAGGAACCAAATTCTCAATGGGTGACTACCTTCACACTTGCATGAGAACTCAAAAAACTTAAAAATTATTTATATAAATAAATATAATATAACAGATTCATCGTGAATAAGGTTTGGTTCAATGGTTGAGACAAATAGGTGATGTAGCTCACATCAAGGTTCAAATTCCAACAACACCAAATAGACTATATAATAAATTTGACATAAAAGGTAAAGGAAAACCCTTTCAAAACCCTATTAAGAAAACATAACAAACTCATCAATACAATGTTTGAAAATAAACATTTTAATACCAATTAAACAATATATTAGATAATTTAAAACATTTTACCTTGAAGTTGGTCCATCAAGTCATCTATATGAGGGAGTGGATAGCAATTCTTCATAGTGATTTTATTTAAAGATTTGTAGTCAATATAGAGTCTCCACTTTCCATCTTACTTTAGAGCCAAGATAATTGGAATGCCACATGGTGAAGCATTTGGTTTGATATGATTCTTTTAAAACAATTATTGCATTTGCCTTTTAATTTTATCATTTTGAAGGTTTGTCTATGATAAATATGCATATTAGACAACGGATAAATGGGAACTAAATAAATAAAATACTTTACCTCACAATGAAATGGAACCCTATAATTTGGTTCATTTCCTTCTACTATGTAGGGCTTATAATTGATGTACGATATATCCACTATTTCTATTTTGTAAAAAAAGCTGTATTATTTTATAGACAAATTTTATAATATAAACTTAATTGTCTTTTTATTATATTTTTTAATTATGCTCTATTTTAACAAGCAACTAACACACATGAAATGAGTTTGCTCATGTACAATAATATCTTTGAGGTGAAAAAAGAGAATTCGGTGGAGGCACGTTTTTCGCAGGACTACCCAAAGTATCGAACTCGTTTTGGCCATATCTCACTCATCCGGACTTGGTTGAGCTGAAATTTTAAGGGTAGATGCCTGAAAAACCCTAGAATGCCTCCACCAATTTTCATATCATTTGGAGCAACACAGATCCTAGCGCATCCCTATGTGTGAACGGGATATTTGGCAAGCGGCTATGCGAGGGTTTCATCTGGGTTGAGTGCAAGCAGCTCCAGAGGTTGGTTTTTAGGGCCTTCGGGCCCTAGCGGCCAATATTTTTGTGGTTTATGCTCAATATTTTAGCAGGACATGTTGTAGGGGATCCAAGATGGGTTAGAAATTTATCTTTCAACAGATCATACTGTGAACTTGAGTGACAACGACTTCAAATTTGCTGCACAAAAGAAAAGTGAAAACTATACCTTTCCACGACGTCTAGGGCAAGGATTAAAGAGATCACGAAACAAGTTTCAAGCAGTTGATCAAAAAATGGCTCATATCTCAAGTGAATCTGGTGCTAAGGTGCACCCACAAAATAATTCTATTGTGAAAACCCCTATTAATGGTAAGAATTTCGAAGACTCAGCCCCAAAAATAAATTTTAGGGATGCCCTTCATGGTGGACAACCTCAACCCAATGCTAATATCAATCTTAGGGCTTCCCATAAACCTCTAAGAATGCCTAAGATTGATCTAAGGAAAACAAAGTCAGGATGCCTTAAAGCAGATGATGGAACTTCTATTGTTAAGATTGATATGGGTAACATTCAAAATGACATTGAAGATTTGGAAAAAAGAGGACTAATTTGTCGGTTCATGGGTTTTCATTCGAGTCTATC
This sequence comes from Wollemia nobilis, assembly GCA_028583015.1. Lineage (NCBI taxonomy): Eukaryota > Viridiplantae > Streptophyta > Pinopsida > Araucariales > Araucariaceae > Wollemia > Wollemia nobilis. The sequence goes on from JAQPPZ010017221.1 coordinate 4,598,406, forward strand.
TGCTTTCAAAGTCTGGGCTGCAAAAAGATGAAAAACTAAAGGTGAGTTACAAATCTCTATTTATCCAAATGGTTATTTTTTGTTTTATTTTATAATAATGAAGATACAGAGAAAACTTTTCAAGGGGATCCTTGGTTTTTTGGAAGGGCAGGGCTTTTCATGAAGCCATGACATACTAAATTTAAAGCCGAAGAAGAGATGCCTTCTATAGCTCCCGTGTGGGTTAGACTATTTGGCCTCCCTATTAAATTTTGGAATCCTACTATTTTTTCTTCAATTGGAAACTCTTTAGGAACTTTTATGATGATTGCTGATTGTACTCAAAATTTTGAACATATTATTTATGCTCGAATTTGTGTTTTAATGGATTTTGACAAACCCCTACCTAAAAATATCACATTACAATTTGAGGAAGACACTTGGGAGCAAGTAGTGGACTATGAGAACATTCATTTTCATTGTAGAATTTACCATGAATATGGTCATTTGGCTAGTGCTTGCCCAAATAAAATTCCTGATCAAAAGAAAGAATATATAAACTCAACAGGTTTCCAAATACCTAAGAATAAGAACACTAAAAAAAACCAGTTATGAAGGATCAATCAAAGTCATCTACTAATATTTTTGAAATCCTTTCCACAAATGATGTCCCAAGTGAGGAAGAGGAAATAATGGAAACTGAAATCTTAGAAACACAATTTAAATATGAAGGGAAGAACTCAAAGACAAACCAATAAATCAAAGGTTTTCAATAGGAAAAAAAGGGAGAAAATTTACACAAGAAAAACAATCTTTCAAATGTCAAAACTTCAAATAATGCAGGTCCCAATATAGACTCCGTTGAACCATCTAGTAAAATTTTGGTTGTGTACGAGCATTCTTCAATGTTAGAAGCCATCTCAGATTCAATTGGAATAAGTCAAGAAACAGGGAAAAAAAATTGAATATGGATTCTAATCAAAAAGCAAGTCGCAAGACCAATCAATATCATATGGTAAAAGAAGGTGAAAAGCTTGTAGAGGAAGGTAAGATTAATGCCCTTCCCAACTTTTTTAGCCCTGGTATTAATGAAGACCATCACTTGGAATATTAGAGGACTCAAAGGGAGTCTTTCAAAACAAAATGAAATTAGAATAATGATTCAGATAAATCATCCACATCTTGTTTTCCTTCAAGAAACAAAGATGTCAATGGAGGATATGGACTAAATTACCAATAAAATTTGGCCAGCTGGAAAAGTGGTTTCCCTCAGTTCCCAAGGGACTTCTGGTGGCATTGCTTGTCTTTGGGACCCAAAAGAGGTAGTTATTCACCATATGGTTGGCAGTTGGGGTTTGTTGGCTATAGATATTCAAAGTAGACATTCCAACCAAATTATGCTTTGCATTACTGTTTATGCTCCGACTTCTTTGGAGGAAAAAAGAAGACAGTGGAAGGATATTACTCATATTATCTCTCATTTTCCTAAAGCTTGGATCTTGATCGGAGGAGATTTCAATACCATCCTCTCTCTGGATGAGAAAAGGGGGGAAATAGAAATTTGGACAAAAGCACTGACCTCATGAGCGAATATATTGCAAACCTCCATCTTGTGGATATCCAACCAGATAATGGCCTTATGACTTTGTCTAACAGAAGGCAAGGCTTAGCTTGTATAATGGAGATATTGGATAGATTTTTGCTCTCTGAAAATTTCTTAATCCATGGTCACATTCCTAAAGTGAAGACTCTTAATAATGTTGGTTCGGATCATTGGCCAGTCATGGTGGAAATGTGGAAAACCAATGTGAGTTTCTCTCCTTTTCGTTTTCAATTAATGTGGCTTGGAGACATTTCCTTCAGACCTCGTGTGCAAAAATGGTGGAAGGCAGGTAAACCTAGGAATGGGACTAAGATGATTTGTTTTGCAAAAAGACTGCAATACATTAAATCCAAAATCAAGACTTGGAACTGGAAAGAGTTTGGGGATGTTCATAAAAAAAACATGAAGTTATTGCTCATCTTGAAAATTTGAATAAGAAAATCCGTTTAGATGGCCTCACAGAGAAGAGAAGTGCGAATGAAATTAAACTCACAACTCGGTTAGAGGAATGGGAAAAAAGAGAAGAAATCTTATGGAAGCAAAAATCTAGAATTCAATGGCTCAAAGAAGGAGATCGAAACACAAATTTCTTCCACAAATCTCTTCTAGCTCGAAGATCTCACAACTTTATTTCTTCCTTAAAATCAGATTTTGGAGATGTTGTTTATACTTGGGATGGCATGAACTCTATTGTTTTTGAGTACTTTTCCAATATTTTTGTTGCTACTCCTCTTGACTTAGCTTCACAACAAAATATTCTTCAAGCAATCCCTTCTCTTATCACTTCCAAGGAGAACTCTATTTTGACTGCTCCTGTTACTATCAATGAGCTTCAACAAGTAGTTTTTAAAATGCAAAAAGGGAAAACCCCAGGTCCTAATGGTTTTCCCATTGAGTTCTACCAAGAGTTCTAGGATATCCTTCATGTTGATTTATTAGAGGTGGTGGAAGAAGCCAAGAAAGCCAAAGAAATTTTGAAGGTTATCAATAAAACTTATATTACTCTTGTTCCAAAAGCTCAAGAGGTTGATCATATCTCAGCTTTTAGACCTATTGCTTTATGTAATGCTCTTCTCAAAATCATTACTAAAATCATGGAAGAAAGGTTGAAGCCTCTTTTGCATAAGATTATTTCCCCGAGCAAGGGGGTTATGTGGAAGGACGTCAAATAGTAGATGAGATAGTTCTTGCTCAGGAAGCCATCCATTCCATGGATATGCAAAAATCTCCTTCCATGTTCATTTGGTTAGACTTATCCAAAGCTTATGCCAGAGTGGATTGGCACTTCCTTATCAAAGTTTTGAGGCAATTTGGTTTCTCTAAGGACTCGATGGATTGGATTATGGGATGTATCTCTTCAGTTTCCTACTTAGTTCTTATCAATGGTAGGCCTTCTCAGTCATTCCCAACTTCCAGAGGTATTAGGCAAGGTGACCCGCTATCCCCTTATTTATTCATCATTATTGTTGAATGCTTGGGTAGGACTATAACCAAAAAGAGGGAAAACAAAACCCTTGAGGGAGTTACCATTGCTCATGGAGCTAGACCTATCTCTCATCTTCAATTTGTGGATGACTCTACTATTTTAGGTAAAGCTACAACTAAGGAAGCTTCTAATTTTAAGCAAATCATTAGCTATTTTTCTAAGGCTACTGGGCAGTTGATCAATGAAGATATATCTAAAGTTATTTTCTTTCACTGCTCTGCTAGACAGGAATCCATGGTCTTGGATAAATTAAGATATAAGAAGACCTCTCTTCCAATCACTTATTTAGGTGTTCCCATAAACATTCAAAGGCAAAAAATAAATATTGGAATTGGTTTTTGGACAAAGTCAAGAAGAAAATTGGAAAGTGGACCAACAGGTGGCTTTCTTCTGGGGGTAGAATCACCTTGGTAAAATCAGTCCTTCAAACTATTCCTATTTATGTTTCTTTTGTTTTGAATATCCCAAAGGCTGTTCTTCGAGAATTGGATCAAATCAGTCATCGTTTCCTTTGGAGTGGTGCTAAGGAGAAAAGAAAATGGGCCTTGGTGAAATGGGATACTTTATGTCTTCCTAAGAGTGAAGGGGGGTTAGGATTTCGGTCTTCTATTAATAACAACAAAGCTTTAGTTGCTAAATTATATTGGAGGATGTTGCATAACCCCAATGCTCTTTGGGCCAATAATCTTCGTGCTAAATATGCTGAGAACAAAATTCTTGAAGACCTTGTTCACTATCAAATTCCTAGCAAAGGTTCTCCTATTTTAGCAGTTCTTAAAACTGGTGAGGATTTGATAAAGAAAAAAATATTTTGGATCATTCATAATGGTCAACAAGCAAATTTTTGGACATATTCTTGGGATGGTCACAAGCCTTTGATAACTTAGTTTCCTGATTGGAGGCCTTGGATGGAGGAGCTTCACCGAGCTAATTGGATAAAGGTGGCTAATTACTATCGATACCATACTGGTAATTCAAAGGTTGGTAGATATTGGATCCCTATTGAGGACTGGCCTATTCAAATCCCAGAAAGGCAAAGACAAGATATCCAAGACATACTTCATATGAGATCCCTCTCTTGGTCCCATGAAAAAGATTGTTTTGGATGGAACAACACTACTAAGGGTGAGTATTCAGTTGCTCAAGGTTATTTGACCTTATGCCATAATAATCCCAACCATTTTTCTGACATATTTTCTCGATTGTGGGCTCAAAAGCTCTAGCCTAAGGTGAGGTTCTTTAATTGGCTTTTATTGCATCATAAGATGCTCACTACTAAGGGTGAGTATTCAGTTTCTCAAGGTTATTTGACCTTATGCCATAATAATCCCAACCATTCTTCTGACATATTTTCTCGATTGTGGGCTCAAAAGCTCTATCCTAAGGTGAGGTTCTTTAATTGGCTTTTATTGCATCATAGGGTGCTTACTAGTGAGCATCTTATGAAGCGTGGTTTTCATGGCCCTTTTAGATGTGAAATGTGTGAAGAGAATGTAGAAACTCTCAACCATCTTTTTATTGAGTGTACTTTAGCCTCTGAGCTATGGAGGAGAATGGCCACTTTACTTGGCTTACAAGTGGTCCAATTTTTTTACTTTTGAACAACTTTGGAGGGATTGGCCTAATCAAAAGGGTGTTGATCATTTTATTAGGCAGTTAGTTTGGATGGGTTCTACCATTCTTCTTTGGAATATTTGGAATGAGAGGAACAACCAAATTTTTAATCAAGATAGGAAGGATATTCACTATATTTGGCAAAAGACAATATCCAACTTAGTTGAATTAGTCCATCAACTCCTTAATCACCCCCAAAACTCCCACCAAAGATGGGATCAAGTGATGCAATGATTGAAGATTAAATATTCTAAGGGCAACCAACTTAAAGGGAATGTGAGTATTAGTAAGATGGATAGGACAAGAAATTGGCAACCTCCTCCTAAGGATTTTGGAAAATTCAATACTGATGGAGCCTCTAGAGGGAACCCTGGAAAAGCCATTATGGGAGGAATTGGTAGACTTTCAGATGGCTCCCTGGTTTTTACTTTTCTTGAGAATTTGGGTATTCTTTCCAATAACCTTGCTTGAGGGGTATGGTATCCTTAGAGGCCTTCAGGAGTCTACTAAGGTTCGATGGGAAAAGGTGTTAGTTGAGTCTGACTCTCAACTTATGATTAATCTCTTGAAGACTCCTTCTAAGAATCATAAGGTGGATTGGAGAATAAAAAGAATTATTGAGAAGATTCAATTAATCCGGATGGGATTTTTGAAAGTTGATTACAATCATGTGGTCAGAGATCAAAACAAGAGTGCTTGATGCTTTAGCTAATTGGGCTTTGGACAAAGGTGATTTTACTTGTTATGGCCACCCTCCTAGATGGTGGCCTTCTCAAATTAGGGAAGTTCTTCTTTCTATCGTTTCTTTGGATGGCTCCAGTTCTAAAGGTACCTAGTTTCTTCTTGCTTTTTTTTTTTTTTGCTTCTCTTTGGTTCATTCAATTTTTTTTAGTTCCCTAGCTCATTCTATTCTTTATTTTGTTTCCTTTGTTGATTCTTGCCTTAATAAACTTCTGGTCTAGATAGGTCATTGTTATGTTCTTTTTTTTTTGTTTTTTATTTTTTGTTTAGTTTTTTAAGGTGGGTGGGTTCTTTTGTTTTGTTTTGTTTTTGTGTTCTTTGTGTTGTTTTTTGTTGTTCTTGTGTTTTTTTTTATATGTTTTTTGTTATTGTTCTTGTGTTTTTTTTGTTCTTGTTCTTGGGTTTCTCTTTGTTTGTGTTAGTTCGTGTTTTTATGTGTGAGTGTTTTCTATGTTTTTTATTTTTGTTTATTGTCTGATGTTGGTTGTTTTTTATTTTTATTTTTTTATTTTTATTTTTTAATTTTGTAGGTTTTGGTTGTGTTTATTTTTCTTGTTTTTTTTGGGTTATGTCTTTGTAGTGTTCTGTTGTTTTTGTCTTGTTTGTGTTTTGTTATGTGGTTCTTGTGTTTTTCTATGTGGTTCATGTTGTGGTTTCTTTTATCTTATTGTGCGTGTTTGGTTGTGCTTTTATTTTTGACACACTCAAGGAGTATGTTTTTTATTTTATTTTATTATTTTTGTTGTTATTTACTTATTTTTAATTTGGTTTTGTGTGTTTGTTTGCTCCTTGAGTATGTCAAAGGTGGTAGGCCAGGTCCGAGTCATGGGCGTTTTTGGCGGAATGGATACCCCTGCCTCCTTGGGTCTTACCCGAAAGTGGCATCCCTTTTGGGATGTTTTCCACAAATAAAAAATAATAATAATTGATGTACTGACAGTCCTGCTTTGTAGCTTGATCGTTAATAGAACAAATTTTCTTGTGTTGGTTATCATTTTTGTGCATTGTTTAGCATTGATTAAGGAAATAGAGGTAGGAGGAGATACCTATAGTATCCTAAAGTACTGATCTCATACAATGATGACAACACTTTGAGGTTAAGACTCATATACATCATGCCTCTTCCACATTAATGGTTGGCTCAAAATCATGTCATAAACATCCAAGGGCACATCACAAAAAATATTATCTTTGAAGGGATTGATGACATAAGAGAGGAGATATTTTTAAGTGACATGAATGTATCTCCCTTATTGTAACCATCCAACATTGTATGGTTGTGGGTGTGGTGTGATAGATAGATTCATATCCTTCACCATATGAATAGAAATTTGAATCTTTTAACTCTCACTATCAATAATGAAATGTAATGGCTTACTCATGACCCACATTTGTGAGTGAATAGGCATTCCTCCTCTTATGAATTTTGTGATGTAGCATGTGTGGTTGCAATGATCATATTTATTTTGGCTTCCATGATTTGATTCCCTCCCTCTATCCTTAGCTTATGGATGTGGAGGCAATTGATTATGTAGTGGATGTAGAGGGTTGCAACTCAACAAATAATGACTGAATTACATGATATTCCTCCCTCAAATGTTAGTTTCCCTTGTGATAATCACACCATTTTTTACTCTTGGCCTTCAAGTGATTCTTTTCTTTGGAATATTTCCTTTGTTTTTAATTTTGATTTTTTATTAGGATAAAATATAGGTTTTTGAAAGGGCTCGAACCCTCTTACAATCCTAGATTGGTTTGTCTAGTCTTACCAACCAAAAAGCCTCATCTTTGAAGTTATAATACATTCAAAATATTGAACTACCTTGTCTCAAGACTACAAATTTACATTCATATTTTTGAAGAGTCTCTAGAAACCCTCGGTAGACAAGTCCATGGATATCTAGAAAATGGAATCCTTAGCATACAAATCCACAAATCTTCAAAAAATGAAACCCTAAACATACATATCCACAAATCTCTAAAAAATGGAACCCTCATAGGCAAATCTCACAAAAACCCAAACTGGTATATTTCTCACTTGGAACCTCACAATGCTTCCAAAATCACAAATCCACACATCTCCAGAAAATGAGACCCTCAGTAGATAGGTCCATAGATCTCTAGAAAACGGAACCCTCAACAAACAAGTCCATAAATCTCCAAAATATGGAACCCTCAGCAGATAAATCCATAGATCTCTGAAAAAGGAATTCTCAACAGATAAATCCATAGATCTAAAAAAATAGGATCCCTTAGCAAACAAATCCATAGATCTTCAAAAATGGAACCTAAGTAGACAAATCCCTCAACAACCCAAATCAATAGATTTGTCAACTTCTTATAGCTAAAAGTTGACAAATCTCATATATCTCTAAAAAAGGACCCCTCAACATACAAGTCCATAAATCTCCAAAAAATAATTTACTATGGATATTTTGAAAATTAAAACTTTCACCCATTGACTTGACTTTACATTTGGATGAATGCCAAGTACTATGAAATAATTTTTGCCATATTTGAGGGAGGAATTTGACATTATCTCATTGGTTGTAACGAGTTGCAACTAACGTGACTAAAGCTATGGAAGTTGAATCAAGAGTGAGATCTATTTTGGTCATGTAATAGTTTAGGGTGTGATTATTAGTTTAGGGAGAGTTTAATATTTGAGTGTGTATTTAATGTTTAGGTCTAGAGTATGTGTTAAAGTGTGAGAGTGTGTTTAGGTGTCAAGTGTGTAAGTGTGAGTTGTGTGAGATAGTGAAGAGTCATGTAAGGTGTCATATGTAATTATGAGATACTTTGTCATTATGAGATGAGAGAGAAGGTTAAGAGACATGCATGTGGAGAGTCACATGTAATTATATATTGGTGATAAAGCATTGTAAAAAATATTGAACTAGCATAACTTCATGATTTCTTTTTTTTCTTCTTTTTTCAATTGGCTATATGGGATTGAAACGAACCCGACCTATATTACATCATCACCACATAGTGGTATTACAATAAAACTTGGATATTATCCATGTATCGCTTGACAATATTTGAACCTTGGTCTCCTATTTAAATATTGAGGAATCTAACCAGTTGAGCTAATACTACTTGATTTTCAATTAGTTTAAACATGTTTTTATGAGGGATCTTGGTCCCCTCATACTGAGTGGGTTTGAACCTTGGACCTCTCAAAGAGAAGCCAAAGCTCTTACCACTACAGTAAGCTTGCAACTATAACTTCATGCATGTTATTGTTGATTTGATTAATAATATTTTTAGTATTTTGTATGCATTATTATTGTGAGTATTATTGTATGATCTTGGAGAAATTTACCTGTGAGATAATCTGGCATAATTACCAACAACTAATTGTTAAACTTTACCTTTTTGGTGTTTAATAGTCAAGATAACTAGATGACGATATCATTGGCAACACTAATGCTCCAAAACTTTTGCCAAGATGATCGTTGCCAATCGAATTAGGTGAAAAAGGTCAAAAAGTAAAGTTTTGCAAAAGTGTTGCTAAGGAGCAAAAGCATCCCCAATGCTTTTGCTTGTATTCTAACACTTTTGCTTTCGAAGCAATAAATGCTCCTAATTTGAAGTTAAAGATGACCGATTCAATTTGAATGCTTGATTGTTTGATTGATAAAGATATTAGTAAGTTTGAGGATCTTGATGATGTGCTCAAAATTTGATGACTAGACCCATTTCAATCCCATGTAACTAATTGAAAAAAAAGTTATTTATTAATTGATGTGTTACAACCTTTAAAAAAACTTAATAAAATCTAAAAACCATCATAAATTATGTTTAAACACAAATCCAAAATTTTAATCTAATAACCATCTATTATTATTTTTTTTTTTGAGCAATACTTTTTATACACATCCACCATGGGGATTGAACCGGGTCACATCACCGATAATGCAAGTGACGTCCTCGCCGGTAGACCATCTATTATTCTAAAACTTTTTTTTTTTTTTGAAAGAAACAACCAAAATATACAACTGGGGGCACATCAAGGACCACCCTCCTTGTCAATCAAACTTGTGTCTCTACAAAGAAAACCCAACACTTTTACTATTGTGATGTCTTAGTAAAATAATTTTAAATACATTAAAATAAATTCTAACTCAATAATTTTTTTTTGTTACATAGGAGAGTTGGTCACAACCACACTATTTTTAGTAATTGAAAAGCGCATGGTTCAAACCACAAGGATTGCTTCCACCAAACCTGTTCCACCTTGTTATTGTTGACCTGGTGTAAAGGGAACCACCGGTCGCTCGAGATTTATACCATCATCGTCAGTTTAGCACGCACTTAGAGGATTCAGATCAGACTACTACCTTTACAAATAGACTGCCCCCAGAATTTAAACCTGAATATCTTCTTGTAATTATCTAACCAAACAAACACTTACCAATCCACCTAACCCTTCAAAACCTAATTCAATAAATTTATTAACATATAATTAATTTTTTTTTTTTTTTAAAATCTAACAACCATCTATTCTTTTAAAACATATAAGTAAATATCTTGAAAAATTAAACTTATCTCAAAAGCAAGTAGACCAATATCAACTTCCCTTCAAAGCAGGTGACAATCACCCGAATGTTTCAATATCAAGTCAACATTATGAGATAAGTAGACCAATCTTAGCTTTCAAGGTGACAATCACCCAAATATAAAATCAAATGAAAGAAGTTCAGGCTACAACCAATATTCTCTCAAAAGCAAGTAGACCCATCTTGACTTCCCTTCAAAGGAGGTCTCGACTACCCAAACCTTTCAATATAAGGAGGTGTCGACTACCCAAACCTTTCAATATAAGGTCAATATTGTCTTTCTATTCCAACCACTACCCAAACCTTTCAATATAAGGTCAATATTGTCTTTCTATTCCAACCACAAAAATAAAGAGGAGGAGAATGGCTCCCAATTTGAGAGGAGAGAAGTTGAGGCTGCAACGATTTCATTTATAAAGGTAATATCTCTTCTCTCCTGTGTGCGCCATGCAAGCTGTCTTAATAATGATAGAGAGTGAATAAAAAATTATGAAGTACGTTTTTCTTACTGTTTTGTCTACAGGATTGGAATTTTTTTAGTTTTATAATTAAAAATCACATTTTAAAAAATATAATATTTTTTTTATAAATTATTTTTAAATAAAATCTAATAATATAATTAAAATATAAAAACATAATTTAAAAATAAAAATAAAAAATAAACAGAACCTCCAATACAAAGAATTTTGCATGCCTTTACAGAAAATTACCTCCAATACAAAGAATTTTGCATGCCTTTACAGAAAATTTTCCACTATTCAACATTGGCATACAACCCACAACAAATCAATGCGCTGGAGGAACCAGATTCTCAATCATACGTGCACGATAATTGGGGAAAAAATATATTTTTAAATAAATATAATATTATATATTTTTTGTTAATGAAGTTAAGATTTAATGTTTGAGACATATGAATGATCTCATTTATATTAAAGTTTAAATTCCAGCTTTATAAAATAAGTTATGTAAACTTTATGTAACTTGATGAGAGAAAATTGATATAAAATAGTTGTCAAGGACAACTGGGTGGTAAGAGTTTGGATTCTCAATAAGCATACCCAAGTTCAAGGCGGAAGGAGTTGGTAGCAAACTTGGCGCGATGTGCCCAGAAGGAGTTGGTAGCAAACTTGGTATCGAGTATTTGCTAGTAAAGGTGTTACCTGAATGCCAGTAAAGGTGTTACAGATTGGAAAGGTGTCCTGACTTGTATCAGGCAAAAATGTTATCGATTCTCGTATGTAACCTATATAATAAAAAAAAAAATGTCTTGATCTGTATCAAGAAAATCGATTCTCATATGTAACCTATATAACAAGAAAAAAAAAAAAAATTTAAAATATGTCTTGATCTGTATCAAGAAAATGGAAGGTGTCTTGACTCGTATTGGGCAAAGGTGTTATAAAAAAAATAATAATAATCCTTTATCAACTTGTATTAGGCGAAGGCGCTACCAATTCTCATATGTAGCATATATAAAAAGAAATGTCCTGACCCTTATCAAGCAAATGAAAGGTGTATTGACCCGTGTCAAGCAAAGGTGTTACCGATTCCCTATATACCAAAAAAAAAAAAATATAATAAAAAAATTACCAACTCCATTGTGTAACAAAAGGTGTTATGGACAAAGGTGTTGCCAATTGCCCAATGTAATTAAAAAAAATGATATAATGTAAAAACTCTTTAGAAATCTTCAAAACCTTATTAAGAAGAACATGAGAGTTTCATCACTACAATGTACATTGAAAATAATAGCACATACCTAAAAGGAATAGGTTGACGGATAGGCGAAGTGTTTGTTTTTTATATATAAAGGAGTTGGTTACATTCACACTATATTTTTAGTAAATGTCAAGTGCAGGGTTCAAACTATAGGGACTGCTCTCAACAAATCTATACACCACCTCGTTTTTGTTGATTTGGTGTGAGGAGGACCACTGGTTGCTTGGAATTTGTACCTTTGTTGCTCCCAATAAACCATATACACCACCTCGTTCTTGTTGACCCGATGTGAGGAGGATCACTGGTTGCTTGGGATTCGTACCGTATTTGTCGATCTAATGCACACTTAATAAATACTAAGTGTAGGGTTCAAACTGCAAAGACTGCTCCCAACAAGCCTATACAACACCTCGTTCTTGTTGACCCGATGTGAGGAGGACCACTGGTTGCTTGGAATTCATAACTTTGCTGCTCCCAACAAACCTATACACCACCTCGTTCTTGTTGAACCGACATGAAGAGGACCACTCGTCCCTTCAGATTCGTACAGTCCTTGTCGATCTAATGCTTCTGATCAAACTACTACCTTTACTTGGTAAAGGTCAAATGTTTGTTGGTTGCACGAGTTTAATGCCTTCAAGATCAAGGGTCTAAGATAAGGTCTATAAAGACAACATTTAATGTTGTTGCTGATTTTCTCTCTATTACTTAAAAATAATATATTAAGTTTTTTTTTACATAGTGGAATCGGTAGCCACCATGAATTTGGATAGGTTGCTCAGCTTTTATGGTCGTCGTAGTATTTTGCGCAGTTCACCCAAAAGCCACCACACAAATCTCTACCCAATCAATCTCTATAACCGCCATACATTTTAAACATATACTAAGGTTTAAACATATATTAAAGTTTAAGGTTTGTAGAGGCAACATTTAACCGTGTTACTCTTTTCCCTACTTATCAAACAAACATTTTAATAACTGTTAAAAAAAACATTATATAATTTACATTTTAATAACAGTTAAAAAATACAATAGACAATTTTATAATATAATTTGGTAGAGTCACCAAATACCATGTGCATTTTATTTTTTTATACAATTGAAAAAAACGCATTTGTCAATTAAAAAAAAGAGTACAATGTGCGAGACAGTGGACGAGACGGAGGCGTACGGACAGAGTAGAACAAAATAATGTGAACCAGATAAAATTGCACAACAAAAAAATATTAGAAAACATACGTAAAAGGAAGGCTACGAGCCAAAAGGAGGCTCGCTGAAGGGGGACCTCATCTTCTCCAAACATGTTGGAGAACACAGAAGCTCCAGACAAAAACCAGCGGTCTGGGGCTCGAGGCTCACTCCCATACCGGAAAACGACAACCAGGGGTTACTACTACTACCAGAGTTAAAAAGTAAAGGCAAACCACAACATAAAAGAAATGCTATCTGGCGGTCACGGTTAGCATAAGATGTGGATGCAGGTGACCGAAGCAATAACAGTGTTAAGAGGTTGAAAGGTCAAAGCAGAGAAGGAGAGAGAGATAGAAGAGAGTTTTTTTTGTTTGTTTGATTGAGTTAATGGTAACCACGCCAAATTATTGAATATCTTACGCCCGTATGTTTTTTTTTTCGGCTAAAGGAAGAGTTTGATTTAGCGTTTTTATGAGGATTTTGGTGATAATTCGAGAGTATTGGGAGGGGAAGGGGGGCGTTACGCTCCCTTGCCCTTCCAATGGTTACGAGCTATTAACAAAATCTACCTTCTCCTCGCTTCCGCCTCCATGCAAGTTGGAGCGGAATTTGCGAGGAACAACGGCTTTGTGTAATATGAGGCTACGCCCCTTCCTAACAGTTTACCAGGCGGGAAGGGGCAACTTAAGATAACCAGGCCTTCCCAGACAGTCAGCCCCCTGGTTTAAAGCGGTAGGTTAGGGCGGGGGGCTGACTATTGCTTTCCATGTGACCGACGGCTTAAGGGTATGGTACCTCTAGCCCTATACTTGTTTCTCTTGTCTCCTGGGGCTTTCTCTGGTATTATGAGCGCGGTGAGCTTTCGGTTTTGGTATTGTTAGGCGGTGCTTTATGTCGGGCTAGGGTTTCAAGTGCCTATGAGTGGGAGCAGTTATACATTCCAGGGTTTGTGAGGCTTATTTTATGTACTGTGGTGGTGGTGATAGCCAAAGATGCTTTGAGGGTTTCGGGGTTTCGGTGTTTCTGCCTGTGAAAGTAGGGTTTCGTTGTTTCTGCCGGTGGAAGTTTTGTCGGGTGTTGGAGGCAGAAGATTTTAGGGTTTGGTGCTAAGACTGCGCGGCTTCTTTTAAGGGTATGCTTTAAAGTTGAATTTGAAGAATGTTAGGTGCTAAGATCGCGGGGCTCTTTTTTAAGGTTGTGCTTTATGGTTGAATTCGAAGAGGTTGTTTGTATTGAGATCTTAGGGTTTCGTTGCTGAATTTGTGGGAGGTTTTGAGCGATTGTGATGTTTGTGGGTTAAACTTTTGAAGTTTTGTGTTGTTGTTTGAGTTTGAGTTTGAGTGAAGTGGGAGGATTTTGAAAGGGTTTGCCTGGATTTCTTGTGCTGCAGTGGTTTGCTGTTGATTTCGCTGGAGCTTTTAAAGGGTTCGTTCTGATGTTGGAAATTGGCGAAATCGGTAAGCGTTTTTTGAGATTTGTAAGGCGTTATAAGATTCTGTTGATTATTGTAGGATTTGCAAGAAGTTCTTGTAGCCTTTAAATTTGAGTTAAGGGTTTGGTCTGGTCTGTTGTTTTCAGGGAGTGTTGTTGATAGTTTGGAAGGGTTTGTTTCCTTCTGATATGTTTTTGGGGATTGTTATTGAGTTTCTTGAGGGTTTGTTTCAGAAGGTTATCTGAAGGATTTGTTCTGAATATATATATTTTTAATTTTTTTTGCAGGGTTTGGGAGAATGGAGAGGGGAGAAAAGGTGGATTTCGTGAGGAAGCCACGGACGTTTTCGTCAAGGAAGCCCAGATCCGGGGGCTCGCATACGTTTATCGATGCTTCGTCGCCCTCTGGTTCGCCGCCGAACGCGACGGCCGAGGCTACGACGGGTTTCGACAAGGGTTCGAATGATGAAGCTGGTAAGTATTCGAACCATCATTCATCGCTGGGGGACGATACCAGGAAAAAACTGGGAAATAATAGTAGTAATAATAATAAGGGTAGGTTTGAGATGGGGAAAGAGGATTTAAGTAGGAGCAAGACTTTTCATAGGAGGGCTGGAGGAGGGGGTGATGATGAGTGGAACCCTGATAAGGATGAATTGAAGAGGGTAAAGAGGGATGTTGCAGAATTCAGTGGGAGTAAGCATAGGAGTCCCGAGGAGGATAGGAGTTATGACAGGAAACATGACAAAGGAATAGGGGCATCTGGTTCCAAGTCTCAGGATCACGACAAGAACAGGAGGGTGGATAAGCCTTCCAGAGAGAAGAGTCACAGAGATGCGGGTCATTATGAGAAGGATTCTAAGGAGGATGCCATGGGGGGCAGGGAAAGAAGATTTAATGGGGAGACTTTTAAGCGGAAGTGGCGTGCTGAGGATTTGGATAGGTTGAAACGTGTACGAGATGGTGGAACGGAGAGAAAGGATACATATGATAGACATGGGAGTCAAGATAAGTCTGAACGTGACAGAGATAGGGATAGGAATCACGATGGTGCAATGCAAGGCCACAGATTGGGAGGGTCTACTGGCAGGAGCCATGATGGGCAGGGCAATGTGAAAGCTAGTGATGGTGGAAGCAAGGGCGTGTTTGTTGGATTGAGTGCAGCAGGGGGATCAACAGATTGGCGAAATTCCGACAGTCATAAAGCGGTGGATAGGAAATCGTCTGATGCCCCTTCTATGAGCCACACAAAGGGAGGATCAGACCCAAGAGCCTCTGATGCTCATGGTACTGGGAATACCAGATTGCCAGATGGCAGGAGGGCTGATGCTCGAAGCATCGATGGTCATCACATGGGACACACAAAGTCAGCAAACCCTGAAGGGAAAGCTGTGGAAGTCCAAAATCTAGGACAGGTCAAAACAGTTCCAGAAGGAAAAACCCTGGACATGAGAGAGTCTTTGGAAAAATCCACGCATAGACAAGATGATCAACCTTTTCAAGAGAACCGACTGCCTAAGGTGAAGGTGAAGTTAGCAGGTGTTACCCACACTCTTCATGCTAATTCGACAAGCAATGCTGGTGCAATTAAACAAGGATCATCAGCCTCTTTAAGGCCTCCACAAGCACCTGAGGGTTGCGGCAGGCGTCGACAAAGGCTTATTCTTCAGGTTCGTTTATATTGTTCAGCCAAATATATTAATGTAATTTGGTTATTGTTCACTGATATCAAGTGTTTTAATGTGCTCTTTTCAAAACTTTGCTAACTTGAAATTGAGGTGGATGATGGTGTTCTGTCCCATTTTTTATTGAAGGGAATTGTTTGCTTGCACATATTATTTCTTATTAGTTTTTTATAACTTGCCCAGATTCTTAACCATATCCCTTATCCTGCTTCATAAATTTGGTTACCAGTTTTATTACTGTATTTACCTTTTTTTTTTCTTGTTTTTGTGTAATTTTTAGGATAGATTTTCTTCTTTATTGCATTTCTATAGGGTTCATTTTCAGTTTGAAGGGTATGTAGTTAGTTTACTATTATGTGGCAATTTCTGCATCTGATCATCTTCTCAGTTATTTATTTTTTAGTTCCTTGTTTTTAAAAAAACTATACACAACAAATCGTTTTCTGCCTTTTAGTTACATGGTGCCTAGTTACCTGTATATATAACACATAAAAGATCCATGATACCCCTTCTTTGTAAATTATCACTTGTTAGAATTTTTTTGTATGAATGTTTTGTGAACACAAGCATTTCTCCTTGGACAGTGTTTGGCTTGCTACTTGGGAAATTTGTCTTGATTCAAGATGTTGTATGGTGAATATAGATGGGGTCCTGATTTATATCAACATTTTTGTCTGCATTTGTGGTTGATCAGTGATCGTATTTTAAATCCTGTGTTAGTACCTTTGCTTGACATGACTTAGATTAATATTGTTGTAGTTTTAAAACTTGATTTCAGGAAAATTCCGATGATGAAGATGACTTTCCTCCAAGGTTGGAATCACACAAGAAGGAAGCTTCAGTCAATAGCGGTGCCTCTGTTTTCAAGACGTACATGAATCAGTCAAGGGAAGAGAGGAGAAGCAAACATGCAAAAGAAGGTATCTCTGGAAAGCGGTTTGAAGTGAGCAACAATTTTGCAGGAAGTCAACCTGTACGCAAAAGTTCTAGGATACCTAAGAAACGTGTTCTGGATGGGGAATTTGATGATGATGAAGATATTGAAGGGGCAACCCAGCATAAAACCGCAAAGACTTCCAGGAAACGCATGCAGGATGATGAATATTATGATGATAGGGAAGATGATGAAGTGCACCAGCGAAAAAGCTCAAGGATACCTAAGAAGCGTATGTTTGAAGGTGAAGATGAAATGGAAGATGGAGCTCAACAGCATAAAAAGAAACAGAAAAAGTCAAGGTCTGGAAGGGAATCAGAAGATTTGTATGAGGATGATGAAGAGGAAGTTGATGTGGATAATATTGAAAATTCAGATATTGAACATGAAGCAAGGAAGAAGAGCAAAAGAATAGAAGGAGCTTTTATTTCAAGCACCGATGAGAAGAGAGAAGCTCCTCTTACTGCTCGCCAAAGAGCTATGCAGTCATCCAAAGATGCAGACACAGAAGTAGGAGCAAATCTGATTGAGTTTCCAGATGGATTGCCACAGTCTGGTCAGAGGAGTAAGTTTTTTACTTCTTCATTTGGTTTTAGCTTGGTTGCATGTACAATTTGTTTTTTTTTTTCAAAATAAGTGTGTACAGCAAATCACTTTATTGGGGGTGGTGATGCTTTTAATTTGTTTTTTTGCTAGATTATTATTATTAAATCTTAAGTTTATGTTTACTTTTATTTCCCTTACTCCATGTGCTGAAATTATATACACACGCACATCACAAGCTTTCTTGCACCCAACGAGAAATGGAAATATTCCTTTATATATTGCATGGCCAGCATGTTCTTACCCATCTCAATCTCTTTTGCATATAGAGTTAAAGTTGCTTGTATCTTGTTTGTTAACCTTTAAGCTGTATTTTTGTGAGTATGCCATTTTGTCTGAATTGAAGGATGTTCCTGGACTTATCTACCTGGAATTGTTTGACTTATTTGCTTGTATGTTTATCGTTGTTGGTAGGCTTTCCATTTACACAAATATTTGATAAATATTTTTACAATCCAAACATTCTGCTGCTTATTATTTGCCTTCGTCACATGGGGATTTGTGTTTTTATTTTAGATGCTTTACATGCTGTTATCTTGTCTATAAAGTTTATTACTTATGGTTATGCTCTGTCAAGCAATATATTATGATCAACTTTAAACGTTGAAAGTTCTGTTGTTTTCTAGTATCACATAATTATATGGGAAGGTTTTTAATCAGATCAAAGTGATATAGGTTGCATATTTCCGTTCTGTTGCAATTACTTTAATGATTATGTTCACACTGCACACACTCACCGGTTCACAATGTAGTTGTGATAATAAAGAATCTCATGCAGTTAGACTGACTTTCTTTTCTCATGCAACAGAGAAAAAAGAGAAGTTAACGGAGGTTGAAATACAGTTAAAGAAAGCAGAAGCTGCTCAAAGACGCAAGCAGCAAGTTGAAAAGGCTGCGAGTGCCATTCAGGTGGGCATAATGATATGCGAATTTGTTCCCAGTTTGAATGTTTTTCCAAAAAATTATAACATTTTAAAAGTATAACTGAACTCTTGCGGTTTTGGGTCCCAGGCTGAAGCAATCAAGAAAATCTTGGGTCAGGACTCTCAAAGGAAAAAACGAGAAGATAGGATACGTAAACAGAGAGATGAGAAAGAACAGGTGAGTTTCTTTCCTGTTATTTTTCTTTTTGGATGGGTAATTCTTGTGGCTGTTTCCTTTCTTGACATCCTTACTCTTCCACAGGAGAAGGCTGCTAGTGCTATGATGCTTGCGTCCAACAGTGTAAGATTGGTAATGGGTCAGAACGGTACAGTCGTATCGTTCCCTCAAGATGCAGGGCTTCCAAGCATATTTACTTCTGGCCCTTGCAGGTTTGAGTCTACCTACTTCTAGTAGTGCATTTTCTGGGTTTTAATATTATGTGTTCTTCTAATGTTCATGAGATACTAATGCATAGTTTTTGCTTGCCCATTTAGATGTAAAAAAATCGTGAGATTTAACTTGGTTTTCTGGGATGGCTTATAATCTCTTGTTCATTCATATGTCATTGTAGGTATCCTCCACCTCGCGAGAAATGTGCAGGGCCATCATGTAACAATACATACAAATATAGGGACTCCAAGTCTAATCTCCCTCTTTGCAGTCTTCAATGCTATCGGGCTATTCATGATGCAACTCATCCTGTATCCACTTGTTAGTATTGCAGAATTTGATTGCTGTGTTTAAGTTTGTACTCCCAAGAGTACGTACAAATGCAGGAGAATTGTAAATACCATTCTGTGATATTACAAGTGGATCTTTCAGAATGTCCTATTGAGATTGCACCACAACATCAACACTGTATATGTTCAGATGTTACTTTTTTTTTGCAAGATGGAATATATTTTGGTTCAATTGGAATTAGTTCTTTTTGATGTATATATGATATATCATACCGGAATCTGGGGGAAGGAGAGAGTTGTCTATCTCATTCTGTCTGCAAGCAAGTTTGCATATTATGCCATATTCAGCTATGTTTTAGCAGATGGAAACCAGAGTTGATGCTGAGAATCATTTTTTAATGTATAGTGACACATTTTTTTTGAGATGAAGATGGACGTGCTCATATCCTGATTATGTTCATTTGGGGTGATCTGCACCCAACACCAATGCAATTTTTGACTGCTCGAAAGTACTTTTTTGGGCAACTTCTTGAATCCACCTATCCTCTCTTTAACAATATAATTGGAATTTTTGTAATCACAAAATATTATGCTTTCTTTTGCCTGTAATTATTTCTATAGGAATGCTTTTTGCAGATTGTAGCGAGACACAGTTCTGGTTGTTTGCTGTCTGCTTTGTTGAGAAAGTAATTGTTTCTTTTTGCACTCCATGTCTACAAATGTTATAATTCTTTAGTGATTTTGGAGTCCGAGTAGAAGAAAAACTGAAATTTGAACTGTTGTAATTTGGAAGTCTACAAGTGTAATTCAAAATTTTGAATTTACTGATAAAATGCACCAAGTACCGAACGATCCAAGCAAGCGTGGCTTGCTTCATGTTTTATTTTAATCCCTTTTTGATATCTCGGTCACTTGTATAGTGAACCTGTTTTCTTTTACCAGTTTACAGTAGAGTTCAGTGATTTTTTCCTTCTTAGTTATCATGCGTTCTTTAGATCCTTTGGCAGATGGAAAAAGGAGCAGTCGTTCTTTCCTAGACATCAGAAGTGCAGGGATTAAATATAGTTTTTGGGTGCTTCGTCAAAGGCGGTTATGATATAAGGTTTGAGGCATTTCTATGATGTTTGTTTTCGTCCGGTGCTTCTGGAAAAAAAGTGCGATTCAATGCTCTAAATATGAGGAATGGTCAGCAATGGCCTCGTATTTTTTTTTATGCTCTGGCATTTCTATCAGAATATTATTATATGCATGAAGGGTTATACAAAGTACAATGGCATTTAAGCGAATGATAAAATGTCAGATTGTCTGTGCAACAGCACTACTGTAGATTATGCTGGTGCCTGGGCACTCCATATATTGAATAATGAAAGGCTGCATATTATGTTCGTTTTTGTTTTAATAATAATAATTATTAATGATATATTTTTATTATTAAATGGTACATATCATTCGAACAAAAGTCTTTTTAATCTTATATAACAAATTTAAAAATTAATAATTTTTTGTGTCTTCATACAACGTATTGTGTTTCACTCGTTAACAAAATGTGTTTCAGAGAAACAAATTAATTTGCATTCATTTTTAAATAACAGGAATAAGGAATAGTATCTAATTGGCCCCTTTTCTTTAATTACGTTCTTTGTGGCAGAAGGCACATTATTTTATTGCATATAAAGAGTTATCTATTTTTTTTTCACTTCATATAGCTAGGTATCTTGATATCATAAGGTGCAGAATTTAAATGTGACTCAAGCTGTACTCATCGTTGGTGGTTATTTGAAATCTTTCTCAAGGTGAAATGCTTAAAACTATTTTTATTGGATATATATATATATATATATATATTTTTATTGTATATATATATATATTAATATTAGAAGTAATTTATTTGTATTGTGCCGAGGCATCATTCATTTTGATTAATCTAGGTGAAAGGGAAAGCTAAGGGACCAAATTTTTTTAAAATCATTTATGTTGAAATGAGTAGCCCATTAAGTGAGTCACATATCAACAATCAATTGTTTATGATTGATTCTTATTCCTATCAAATTGCAGAATATGGAAAGTATTTCTTCTAGAACAAACAAAGGACACGATCAGCTTCTTATTCTATCAAATTGTGGAATATGGAAAGTATTTCTTCTAGAACAAAGGACAAATTCAACTAAGTCTGATTTTTATCAGCACTTTGATTGAATGAACATGTGATCATCACACATTATTAATCTAGGAACATATAAACTCATTGAATGAACATGTGATCATCACACATTATTAATCTAGGAACATATAAACTCAGCGTGGTCATCATACATTATGAATATGGAGTAACATGTGATCATCACACATTATCAATCTAAGAACATATAAACTCAGCGTGATCATCATACATTATGAATATGAAGATATGCAAACTTAACTAAAGCATGTGCAATATACACCCATCCACCTCAAAGAAATCTACATTTAGCCCAACTAGCCTCTTTAAAGAATTTGTTGTAAATATACATTATTGTTATCCTTCTCCTAATATAATAGGCTATGGATCTCTTCTTTGTAATAAATTTACATTAATGCCATTCTTCTCAGGCTATGGATTTCATCTCCTTATGCATACAAGGAGGTACTTCCTTGCCCTTAAACCATTATAATTAACAACACTAGAAAAGATAGAAGTGAAAATTCTATTCAATGAATCTTCAATTTTTTACAATGTAATATGCCTCCTCTTTTATAAGGAGACCTTATGAAACAAATCAGTAGTATGCAAATATAAAAGACTCCTTGCCCTAACACATAATTAACAACATATAAAAACATAATTTTTTTTTTTTTAAATTTTAAATTTTAAATTTTTGCTAGAGAAAAAGGGGTTGTACTTGGGTCCCTTGCCCTTGACAAATCACCACTCTCCCCTTTAGAGCTTTAGAGTTTACAACATATTCAATTCTCATCTTAATTGAGTTGCTATAACTAGATGCTTGCATCTTTTTTTTGTAAAAAAGTCTGAATTCTTGATTTTCATTTTTTGAATATTCTTTAATTTCTTTGTAAATACAAATAATTTCAGAATTCAACATCCTCGTCCTTGACATTTTCCTGCATATCAAAACACGACCTCTATTGCCTATGGACTGCATCTTAATAGAGTAATATGCACAAAATTTCACATTATCATAGTCCACTTTATTAGATCTGGATGATTAGTTTCCTTCCTAAGCATAAGAGCAACCACAAAAACTATAATAAATAGTTTAGCAATCTCAAAAAGTTGAAATTTTCAATCCATACTTTATTCCATAATCCAACCAAAAACCAACTCAAATAATCCATTCAACCATGAAATCTATTCGAAGTCATCTTCTTTTGCTTTAGCATACAAACTTCTGCTCGCTTCACAAAATCATAGTCCTCTTTACCAAGTCTGGACTATTAGTTTCCCTCAATGTATTGATCTATAAATGGTTCCCTTGACATATTTTATACTCTAAACTATTATTTTTTTCAATGAGTTTACATAGGTTTTTACGAGGGGTCCCAATCCCCTCATATTGAATGGGGTTTAAACCTTGGACCTCTCAAAGAGAGGCCAAAGCCCTTACTAATGTGGTAAGCTTGCAACTCTTCTAAAACATTATTTTGAATTTGCTCTTTTCAGATTTTCTTGTTAGCTTCAACTAACTTACTACTTCCTTTAACCATGGAGAAGAAAATTTAACTTCATGATCTTCTATTAAAACCCCTCTATTGGCTAGCCTATCTATACATTTGTTCCCTCCTTTAACATATATGTAAACTTGGTTTCTTCAAACTTTGTAGCAAGGTC
Source organism: Wollemia nobilis (assembly GCA_028583015.1). Taxonomy (NCBI): domain Eukaryota; kingdom Viridiplantae; phylum Streptophyta; class Pinopsida; order Araucariales; family Araucariaceae; genus Wollemia; species Wollemia nobilis. The sequence continues at coordinate 4,621,387 of JAQPPZ010017221.1, forward strand.
TTGTATTTCCACAATTATCTCTTGTATGTTCCATGAAGCCTTTACTTTTCTCAAAATTGCATTAGTGAATTGCCTTCGCCTTTGCTTTTCTTAAAATTGCATTTATTATTATTAGTGAATTGCCTTCCATCTAAACTTTATTCCATTTTATATTTTTAATCCTTCCAATCCTGCCCAAGCTTCAACTTCATTATTTGTCTTATATTTACTAGTGAAATGGTAATGTGATAAAATCTCACCCCTATCTTCTGCTGTTGGTCTTGGATTTCCTTTAGTTGCTTCATCAAAATTTAATTTGACCAACACAATCTCACCCATATTATTTTCGATTATTCCTTCTCATGTTGACTTTGGATTTCCTTTAGCTACTCCATCAAAATTCAATTTGACCAACTTTGCTTCCGATGGTTTCCACTTTATTTTCTTCGCCTTCCTTTTATTTCTTTTGTACCTATCATCATATTTGAATTTGATGACTTGACTCAATGTATCAAAGCTCTCTGCGTCAATATTAGGGATAGGGTGAGTTATTAGGGTTAACTTAGACCCCTTTATGGCTAAACAAATATTCCTTTTTACTACCTCTAAATTAATTTCCTGTTCTTTAAATATTCTTCTACTCCTTTCCAACCACATAGTCCAAACTATTATATCTTTCAATGTATCCCAGATTGTATGCAATACCTCATTTTTAAAACTGCTTTGCCATTATTTTAACCATTCTTCAATTATGCCATTAATCACCATATATTTACCAAACTTATTAAGAATCCATTGCTGAAGTTCCTAGACTATTGAATAATGTTCCAAGAGATGGTATATGCTCTCCTCCTTTTTACATAGAACACATTGTGATGGGCCATGAAAACCCCTTTTCATTAGGTTATCCCAAGATAAAATTTTCCTGTGACCTACTAGCCATACAAACATTTTAACTTTTGGAATGCTTGGGTTATCCCAAATATCTCTCCATATTCTTGCGGTATTCCTATTTTGTTGGTGCTTTACATTATATCCACTTCTTATTGTGTATTCTTTTGAGTTATTCAACTCCCAAATTAGCTTGTCCTTGACTCCCTTTGGCAAAACAATTTTTATCTTTTTTCTCAATTGCCTCTTAACAACAATATTTGGTATACTTGTAAACAAATATTCTTTCCATGTGTATCTTCCTCCCCAATCCTTCCACATAATGTTTGATACCCTATCACCGTATTTGTCTTGAAGTAGTCTCATCTATGGTTTCAAAATTGGGTCTAGATTAAGTGGTTTTTTATCACACCAATTATCAATCCAAATTGTTTTTTCTCCAATTTCCACCACCCATCTTAAACCTTTAATCACTAGATCAATTGATTTTTTAAAATCATTTTATAGTGTAGAATCATATGGTAGTGAGAATGCAATAAAGATTAATCTTGGGTCATTGGGCTCAACGTACTTAAAAGAATTTTTGCCAATTGTCTTTGACTCTCTTTATACAATCTCCAAATTACTTTTTCCCTTAGAGCTATGTTTGCATCTGTAAGAACTCTTAAACCAAGACCTTCTCTAGTTTTATCATCACACACCTTGCTTCATTTCACCAAAGGAAAATTTCCTTTTATCATGTAATCTCGATCATAAAAATGATTGCATCATATAGATTAAACCTTTTTGTACCAATTTTGGAATAATATACATGGACATAAGATGCTAGAATGGTTTGTAAGACTGATTTAATTAGCTGCACTCTTCTTGCTAACGATACTATCTACCTTTCCATGTTGGTAGTTTATCCCGAACTTTACTTATAATCAGATTCCACCATTCTATCCTTATTCTTCCCTCAAATAAGGACATCCCTAGATTTGTTGTTGACAAGTTTACCTTCTCCATTTGAAGTAACCTGTATATCCTTGCTCTGGTTCTAGTTGGAGTGTTTAGGAAGTAAATTTTATATTTTTTCCTATTAACTTTATGCCCTGATGCTCTTTCATATTCCTTTAATAAGTTATTCTAAGCTTTGGCCTTGTTATTTCTTGCCCTCACAAAAAGGGCTATATCATCTACAAACTATTGTCGGGTGATGTTATCAATTTTATTACTAGCCTTAATTCCACTTATCAACCCATATTTGTATGCCTTCTCCAGGTTCCTTCTTAATACCTCTGCCATAATAATGAATAAATATGATGATAAAGGATCTTATTTTTTAAGAACCCTCTTGGATTTAAATAATTCTGTTACTAACCCATTGACCAACATTGAATATAATACTATAGAGACACAATATTTAATCCATTTGACCCATCTCTTCCCAAATTCAAACTTTTCTAATACTACAAAAAAAATCCCATTTAATTCTATCATAGGTTTTATTCAATTTTTAAGGTCATTGCTCTTTCTTGTTAGAAGCAACTAAATGCATTACTTCATGAGCTACAATGATTTCGTCCAAAATCTATCTACCTTTCACAAATCCTCCTTGCTCTTCCGAAATAATTTTGTCTAATAGTGGTCTTAACTAATTTGCCATCGCTTTGGAGATTATCTTATATGCCATATTATATAGGCTTACATACCTCAATGAATCAAATAATTTTGCATCATTCTTTTTGGAATCAAAATAAGATATGTTGCAATTACTTTATAACGTATGTACTGTTTTACCCTAGACTATTCCACTCCCACCAATAAAATATACTTCACTGTTTCCTAGTCAAGCTGATAGAATACTGCAGAGAGTCCATCTAGACCTAGGTATTTATCCTTTTCAAAAGAAAAAGAGCTAAATGAATTTCCATAGTAATAGGCTTGATCAATTTGTTATTGTCTTCATTTGTTATAACTGAAGGTGCTTCTTGCAATAGTTTATCATTAAGAACTTCAATCTCCTTTGATCCTAGAATATTCTGGTAAAAAAACCTTGCCTCCTTTTCGATTTCACCTTGGTCTTCATTCCAAACCGTTTCTATTGATTTAATTCTACTTATTTTGGGTGATGATCTCTATACTATTGCCATCCTATGAAAAAATTATTTGTTTCTCCTTTTCACCAAGTTTGTCTCAATTTTAATCTCCAAAATTTCTCTTCCTTACTCAAAATATTATGATATTTAGTAAGCAACTTCCTTTTCTCTAAGCTTGAATTATTGTTCTCACCTTTTTGGAATTTTGAAAGTTTATCTTTTAGTTCTTTCTACTAAAAAATGTTTTCGAAAGTGTTTTTGTTCCATTCTTTTAATCATAGATTTAATTTGTCTTGAAAGTGTACACAACCCATTTTTACCTGAAGTATTCCATATTTGTGTTATCATATCAACAAATTGAGAATGGTCTTTTCCCCATATAGAAGTAAAAATTTTATTCAATCAAAATTTTAATGTAATATGCCTTCTCTTTTATAAAGAGACCATACAAAACAAATCAATAACATGCTAATATAGAATATCCTAATTTGATTTAATTTACAACAAATCCAACCAATTTAATTTAGGGAGAAAACGATAAGAATAAGTTGGTAAAATTTCTAACTAATTTGGATATTTACCAATACAAATGATCTCTAATCTGAATTAATTGACAACAAATCCAATAAATTTTACAATTTGGATAAATTAATATCAACAAATACAACTTTCATGTAACTAGTTTGGATCCAACCAAATTAGTTGGATATTGATTTCATAGATCTCATTTTTATTTTAACCAAATCAGTTGGAAACCAATCTCAACAAGTCCAACTTTCATTAACTATTTTGGATCCAACCAAATCAATTGGAAGTCAATACCAAGAAATATGATTTCTATCTCCAAATTTATTTGAGAGCTGATTGAGCTTAGATATCGTTGTAAAATATGTTATAGAGATGGAAAACTTTTCATAGATGAGGTATTTGTAGTGTTAGGCTTTTTCTACAACATCTTGGTATGTAGCTACAACATTTTTACAACATATGCTTCTACAACATGAATAAATAGTCACATAATGATATTTTTGACATGGAAAAGTATGTTTAGAATGGTCTAAAATGTGACATTTTCAAGACTCATCACTTATGACCTGCATGTGTAGATTTTAGAGTAGTCTATTTTGTAGAAGGATTGCAAGCTAAAACACTTTATATTCAATGTTTGTAAATTTTGTTTTTTCTTAGAGATAAAAGCCTATTATTATTATTTTGTTGTGCAATTTTTAATAATGACCATCTAATTTCTATGTGGTTAAAATGGTTAAATTCAAATAAAGTAACAGTAAATTGTATATTTACAATAATAAAATTTAAAGATATTGGCAGACATATTAAATCCTATTCAAACCATATATTTTTATTTATTTATTTGTAATAAATTGGAACGAAAGGTGACATTTTAATCGTAATATAAAATACTGTTATTAACATTTTATATGCCTAAATTAATTTATAAAAAATAATATTTCATGCTTTCTAATGTATTCATGTTGATATTTGTTTGTATATATATATATCTGGCATAAGGGGAACAAGGTACGTGGAGGACTCGACTCAGACCCACGTCCAAAGGCTTAATCAGCTTCAAACCCTAATCCTAGGGTATAGAAGAGGGGCAATGAAGAAGGGGAAGTGCCACTAAATAAACCAAAGGAAACATTGAAGGGTAGTCCAATTAGATTGAGAGATAAACTAAGCAAAACAAGAGGAAAAGAAAGAAAAAATATTGTATAAAATTATGGAAGGAGTTGGCCCAAATGGTTGCAGCTAAGGATCTGATGCTAGAGCAAGTTTTGTCATTGAAGGACAAGAATTTGGTAGGTAGATTTATGGGCCGCTCCATGAAACCGAAAACTTAGCAAGAATGGATCAAGGTTACCTAGTTGGAGGTTTTGGGCTATACTCCTACATATCATATGATGACAAAGGATTGAATGATTTTTGTATTCCAAAAGGCAAAATACATTATAATCATAAAAAATATGGAGCTGGAGGCTCAACATTTTAATTTTGAACTTATAGACTCCTATGTTCAATCCAAATTATGAGAGGATAGATACCCAACCTATCTGGGTCAAGCTACCCTCTTTACCCTTTGAATTATGGAATGAAAGAATGCTGCATGAGATTGGGAATTCCCTGAGTGTTTTCCTTAGAGTAGATGTGAAAAACTTAAATGGCATCCAAAAGATGATAGCTCATATCTTAGTAGAGCTTGATCTCAGTTTATGATTGTCGAAAAACATGGAATTCATGTAAGGATATTGGACATATTTACAAAATCTTGACTATATCGAGGTGTCGTTTCAATGTAGTAATTGCCATCATTATGGTTATCTCAAGAAGGATTATGAAATTGAAGAGAGCAGATGGAAAGGGGTTAAAAAAAACACATTGAAGGATCTTCTAGTCTAAAAAATTCAAAGGAGGCAGCGACAAATGAAGCACAAATATAGGAGGACCGAATCAAGACTCCTGAATTGCTTAAATAAAGGTTTCTTATCATCAATGTCTAGATGAAGGAGAAAGTTTGATTTAAGTGATTGTAGTAGGAAATTTTTGGATGAGGGAAAGGAGGCCATTCCTACAACCAATAAAGTGTATGGAAATATTTTATCAGGTATCCAAAGTCTGCTAATATCATGCTATATCATCTTATCCTAGGTTGATCCCCTATATGAAGGTCTTGATAGACCATAATTTTGATAGTAAATTACAAGAGGATGGCATTGTTTCTTTGTTTTGGGAAGGCAAGGAGGATACAATTTATGGTTAGGAGGAAGGGGACTCTACAACATCTTTCTATTAAGGACTTAGCAAGTAGAGGAAGAGGGTATACAACTTATTAAGTTCTTACCCTCTTTAGAGAGATACATTTTAGGTCAAGGAAGCAAGTAGGGCATAAAAAACCCTCATAGGTTCTCTTCCCCACCAAGTCCAAATTGTTCTAATACAAGCATATATTTTGGTAGATATTACCTAAGCACCCTAAAAAATTGTAAAGGAGATATTACGTATGGTTAGGTATTAGGGGGCTTGGGTCTTAAGACAAGTCAATATTAAGAGTTTATAGTAGGAAGGAAATCCTACTTACAAATTGCACAAAAAAAGTTGAGAAGGAAATTTTATTTGGTAAAAAAAAATCTATAGTTGGGGTTCTTAGAGCATGACAACCCTAAGGGAAAGGAAACCAATGATCATCTTGTCTTTAAATGTCTAAGGGCTTGAGGCCCCTCATAAAAAAATAGCGCTAAAGTGTTTGTTTAAAGTTCATAATCTAGATATAATTTGATCTAGGATATTATGTCGGATGCAAAAAAAACAATAGCTATCCTCACCTCTCTTATCAAATTGGAACTTTGAAGGGATATACTCAAATGGAATATCGGGGATAATGTAATAGGATGGCATTCCTCCTTCTAGCTGGTTGAAAATGTATATATTAAGGTAAGTGTGGTTACAGACTTTCATTCTATGAAGCTAGGAAAGATGATTTCTATAGTCAATTTGTATGGTCCTTATGGTGGTAGAACGGAGTTTTGGGTTAAAAAAAATGTAGTGGTGGGAGGGAACTTATATTTTGTAATTAAAAGAGAAGAAATGTGGGGAGAGGAGATCAAAATGGATCCCCTCGCTGAATTTTTCTTCAAAAAATCTAGAATGTAGGGTTGTGTGATGTAGAACCCATTAAATTAGTTTCCATTTGGAAGAATCAAATAACTAGAAGATAAGGTATTTCTAAAAGGTTGGACATATTTTTAGTGTCTAAAAACCTTATAATTGAAGTAGAAAGACTAAGGTCTTATTTAGATCAAAGTGGGTGATCAGATTATTCATCAATTATTTTTTCAATTAGAAAAATATCAAGAGAAACCAACAAGGCCTTTTAAGTTCAATGCTATTTGGTTGGAAGATGAAGAATTTAAATTTATAGTAAAATGTGAGTGGAGACATATTGACCCAACAATAGAAGAGACAACTATGTTTCAATTTTCTAAAAATCTAAGGAGAATCAAATCTGCTACAATTGCATGGGCCAAAGGTAAGTATTGTCAAGTAGAGGCAAAGATAGCTGACATAGAGTCTAATTTGAATCAATTGTATAGTCATGAAGGTAATGGGAATTTTTAGACAAAGGAGAATTTGTAGGTCAAGAAGTTGAAAAAAAGAGGAAATTACTATAATGGGAAGATGCAAATTGGAGGATGAAAAGTAGATCAATTTGACTAGAGCAGGGGGATGAGAATAAAAAATTCTTTTAAAAGTATGCAAAACAAATAAAGATGATAAGTACCATCTGGGAGATGAAAGGGGAGGATGAAAGAAATATGATATGGTTTCAAGAAATAGCTAGATTAAGAGTATCCTACTTTAAGAGAATGTATCAAGAATCCAATAGAGAATATATAGAAGAAATCATTAAGCTAACACTTTATCTACCTAAGATGGTTAGTTGTGAAGCCAAAGAGGCTTTGAAGATAAAATTTACTGAGGATCTATAAACGACAATAAAATATTTTCATATAGGGAAGAGTTTGGGACTGGATGGTTGGTCCATTGAATTTTATGTGGGTTTTTATGAGTTATTAGAAGACCTTTTAAATGTGGTTGAGGAATCAAGGAATTTTGGGAAGGTACTTGAGTCTATCAATACAACATTCCTAACATTGATTCCTAATAAGGATAACCCATAATTCTTTAGGGAGTATAGGCATATATCCTTTTGTAATACTCTCTAAAAAGTCATCTCCAAGATGATTGCTTGGAGGTTAAAAGGGGTTTTTTTAGACACCCTCTCAGAAGAATGGTTTGGTTTCTTGATTAAAAGACAAATCCATGAAGCTATTGGTGCTACTTAGGAAGCACTTCATTTAATCAAATTAAGGAAGCAACAAACAATGATAATTAAGCTTGATTTGGCATAAGCTTTTGATAGGGTAAGCTGGATCTACATTAGGCTTATATTAATTCATATTGGTTGTCATGTACCCTTTGTAAATTGGGTAATGGGATGCATTAATTCTACTTCCTTTACTATCTTAATTAATGGTTCAAATTCTAGCATCTTAAAACCTTCCAGAGGGTTGAGATAGGGATGCCTATCACTTGTATTATTCTTGCTAGTGGTTAAAAGGCTGATAAAAGTGATTAAGGAACAAAAAATACTTGGCATGATCAAAGGCATTAAAATAGAAAACTCTTTGCTTGGGACTCACTATTTGTCGATGATATACTCCTATTTAGACATGACACCTTAAGAGAAACACTAAACTATAAAAAGTTAGATCTTTATTGTGTTGTTATAGGAATGAAAATAAAACCCTAGAAGACTAATATAGATTTTAAAAAACTACAACAAGGACAAGAAGAAAAAACGATAAGGATTTTTGGTTTCAATATAATTTAGTTTGGAAAATAGCTAAATATTTGGGGTTTAAGTTGAAGCCAAATGATTATATATACTAGGATTGAATTTGGTTATACAATAAAATGGAGAAAGGGTAACTTTATGGTGTAATAAATGGTTATCATTGGGAGGCCGTTTAACACTAGTGAAATCAATTTTTGAGGTATTATAATATATTGACACTCTATGGCTTATATTCCTATTAAAATAGTAGAAAAAATAAGGAGGAAATTCTTCCATTTCAATTGGATAGAATTAAGGGAGAAGGATGCAATGGATTTTTTTAAATGGAGTAAATTTCCAAACCTAAATCAAGAGGAGGACGAGGGATTAAGAATATACATAAATTTGGGAAAGTACTAGATGACAAGAGTATTTGGTGATTGATAACTGGTAAAGGATTATGGCATGAGGTTATCAAGGAGAAATATTTGGGTTCCAAGTCCTTTGAAGAGTGGATTAGACTTCCTATCAAGTTAGTGACCAATGCTTCTATGATATGGAAAGCATTAGTGAAGGTTTTTCCATTAGTGGGTAATTTTTTAGTTTGGAGAATAGAAAATGGGAAGAAAGTAACACTAGGAAAAGACCCTTGGCTGGGGAGTGAAAGAGATTACTGACTGTCTAAAAATTTAATAGAAAATCTAAATAGATAGGGGCTCAAGGTATTGGAAGATGCAATCTTTATGGACATAACTATTTTGTGGAATCAAAAGTGGCTTTCAGTAGAAGAATTACTTTTGGAAGGAAATGAATTTGAGCAATAGAGTAGTTATACAAGGGGTCAAACAAGGGCTTTTATGAGATAAGAAGAAAAATCTTTATTATGTTCAAAGAACCCAACTAGTGGATAGTTTACAACTAAGGAAGGATACAAGGCAATGCTTGAAGATAATTTTGAGGAGGTTCTTTGGTGGTGGAGCAAGAATTGGAAGGTGAAAGCACCCTTTAAAATTATAAAATTTTCTTGGTTAGCATTAGCTAAGAAGGAATTGACATGAAATGTTCTGCAAAAAAGGTTCTAGCAAGGTCCAAGTTAATGCAACTTGTGCAAAACAAAAGAAGAAACAATGTATCACCTACTAGGTTATTGTGATTTCTCTAGAGAAGTGTGGAGGTCTATTATACCTATGAATAAGGAAAAGGGACAACCGAAAACAAGGAATCTATTGGAGAATATGTAATAATTGTTCAAATACAAAGACTTAAAGAAACACATGTGCATTCCATTAATAGTGGCATGGGGTTTGTGGTTGGAAAGAAATTCTATGTTGTTTAAGAGCAAAACAATTCCACCTATACAAGTTCAAGATCATATCAAATATACTTATGAAGGCATAAAATAAGCCCCAAAATTAAAGTTTGTAAGGTAGTTTGACAATTTAACAACGTATATTATGAAGACTTGGGATTTTTTTGGTGGAGCCTGTTAATATAGTCCAAGTAGATGTGGGGTAGGATGAGTTCTATATTAGGATGAAAATCACAAATTCATTTTTAAAGTGAGTATTGGTGAAGGCACCAATAATGTGGTAGAGTGGAAGGCTTTGATAATTTTGATAAGAATGACAATGGAACAGGGAATAACAAAAATTCAAGTTTTTGGTGACTCAAAACTGGTGGTGGATTAGGCTTCAAGATTAGTGAGTATACCAAATTTGATAATTAGGCCTTATTATGAGTAGGCGAAATTGCTAAAATAATCATTGATAGATATATTTTATAAACATATCTATAAAGAACTAAAAGAGTAAGCGATGGTCTATTAAAATTTGCCTTGGATATCCCTTTTGATACTTGTTTCCTTTCGATAGAAGTTGTGGTTTATGACACTTTTTATGTTATTTTTGATGTCTTTTGATAATTAAGGTCATATCTATAAGATGACTAATAACTACAAGGTTGAAGTACCAAGATGCCATTTTATAAGATGACTAAGGGCTTGCAACAGGCTATTCATAGTTTTTATTATATTAGGTCTAATAGATTTTTCAAGGAATCTTGAGTCATTGTTGAGAGATTTTATAATACCTTTAATGGGGTTTTTTAGTAAGGACTATACGAGGATATAAAATATCCATCTCATTGTAATTTTTTTTCAAAATCTGAAATGAAAGTTACATTTTTTCAAGGGAATATATAATGACCTCTAAGTTTTTTTCAAGAAATATTTTGTAATTTTTTTTTAAATTACATGTAAATTGATTGTTTTTATTATTATTTTAAGTTATAAATAACATTAGCTATAATATTATCAAATGGTATTAGCTCAAATGGTTAGATTCCTTAACATTTGAGAAGGAGACCAAGGTTCAAGTCTTGCGAAGCGATACATGGATAAAATCCAAACTTTGTTGTAATACGAGTGGGGCCCATTTCAATCACATATAACCAATTGAAAAAAACATTAGCTATAAGCTTTACCTTTTAATTATTTATATTGTTTAAAGAATGCTTTCATAATCATATTAATTTGTTTGAATAGTTTTGATATTCTTTTTTTTTAAATAAAGGGGTAAAAATTTATTGATAAAAATTTTGGATTACAAAGTACAGCTTAGCCCCCACCCAGGACTCAAATAAGCAACAAGACAGGCTAAATCACCAGACAAGGTCAACTCCCAAAGAAAACCAAAAAAAAAACAAACCACATTAAGTCTGAACATCCTTATGGATCAAATCTCGTAGGTGTTGAGAATCCCCAGATAGGAGACTCTCCCAGTTATCAATACTCTGACTTGAATAAAAACCACATCCGAAGAATGAACACGAATCAAATCACGAACAACTTTTTGTCTGGGGATGCTGTTCAACCCCCTTACATTCCATGAAAGTATAATAATTTTTGGGGGTTATAAAAATGGGAGTCCAATGTTCTCACCAAACCTGACTCTACCAAAGTCTCCCCCATTAACTTAATTTTATCCTGGTCTTTCTTCCGACCCACCTTCATATTCTTATTTGAAGCATTTTTTTAATTATTTTATGCTGCAATCCCAGCACCGTAGGAGTTTTACAGTCCATGGATGACTGCATCAGTGCCTGGGTAGGAGAGGGCACATCTAAATCTATGCCATTTTCTAAGAAAACTTCACTTCCAGGGCTAGGGCCAACCATATCACCTATACTCGGAACCAAAGCCCTTTGTTCTTCATTTAAACCCCCTGTATCTGGTTCCCTTGGTTCCACCTCATGAAGAGACAACTGATTTGGTCCTGTTATATCTATAACGGGTAGCGATGTTTCAGGTATCTCCACGCACTGATCAAGATTCTCTAGAATTTCAAAATGATTGAGCTGAGCATCTGGCTGGTTATCCTTAATGTCTCTTTTTTCCTTTCTTCCTTTGTTTCGAGGTTTTACCGTAACAAAGCCTTCCTTATCCTGATCCCCCTCCTTTATCGGGGCTTTTACTTTATCCATATTTTGTACAGCTTGAGAGGGCCCAGGATTTGAAGCCACGAGTAGGACAAACTTAGGGCATTTTATTTGTAAGTGGCCATATTCATGGCAAATCCAGTAACGAAATGGAAGAGCTTCATCGTCAAGTTTTTGAACCCATGTGGTTGATCCGAACTGTATTTCAATAGAATCTGGAATAGGATTGTTTAAATCAATTTCAACATAGATACGGGCAACAGAGATTACCTTTTTATCCAACGTTTGTCTTGACGGCCCAACCGGCTTCCCAAGTAGAAGGGCAATCATATGCAAGATGTCATTTCTCCAAAATTCCAAGGGGAGCCACGGAAGCCGAACCCACATCGGAACCCGTGACGGCCGCTCCTCTGATGGGTTGAAACCCACATGCCAGGGTTTAAGAAAGAGTCTCGCTTGGTTACAAAAATAGGGACCTCCTTCAAATGCTTTGTTACGATCCGCAAGACAAGAAAAAACCACCATAAAATAACTGTTTGCACTCAGAATCACCTCCACATCACCTTCAGGGTTCCAAGTCTTCCTAACCCAAGCCTCCACAAAGGGAAGATAAATTTGGATGCCCATAAATTTACCAATAAGCGCATGTTTGGTTAAATACTCCACATATTCTGCCATCGAGTCTGGTTGAACCACTAGAACCGGCCTGGCTTCACATCATTCCAAACATCCATTGTTCTTTAACAAGCGATTCCCGGCATGCAATGGGAAATCCTGTTCCTTCCAATCATTTTAAAAAGAAATACCAGCCCTAGCATGCACACTCTGTGACGGACCCGATGCCATCACTACATTCCTCCAGTTGTTCATACCTCCTCCAGAAACTGTTGCCATCCCTGCAGAGCCCACCAGATAGGTCTCAAAAAAATTCTAGCAAAGCAGCTTTCCTCATCAAACCCTAGCAGAGGAAATTTTTTTTTTCCTAATCTGTTTTGCAACCGTTTTCAATGAAACCATCTCCTCTCGAGTTCGTCATCTTCGTTTTGATATTCTTATTTTCATAGGGATTATATATATATTATTTTTATTTTTTTCAAGAACTATTTTGTAATTTTTTTAAAATTACATATAAATTGATTGTTTTCATAACATTAGCTATAATTTTTACCTATTAAGTATTTATATTGTTTAAAAGTTATTTTCATAGTTATATTAATTTGTTTAAATAGTTTATATTTTTATTTTCATAGGGATTTATTTGAATAGTTAATATATTTATTTGCATAGTGATTATACATATATATATATATATATATATATATATATATATATATATATATATATATATATATATATATAAAGGTAGGGTTTTGAAAGGGTTGCCCTTTCCCTTAGTACAATAGGTCACATCAACTAGTCACATCGAGCTATATAGCCCTTTTGGTGCTGCTGGGATTTGAACCTTGGTGTGGGCTACGTTATCCATGTCTCAACCATTGAACCAAGGCCTCATTAGCATTTTCATAGGGATTTTTAGCCTGAGATAGTACCTATCATTTTTTATGATGATAATAATTATAGTGAGTGATAATTATTGGGGGCCATTGCCATAATAGGTTGGTTAGTGTTGGAATAAGGATAATGATGCATCCTTCAACCTTGAGATGTAGGTCAACTCTTGAAGAACACAAGCTTATACCGAGAGGGGGGGTGAATAGTATAAGACCACATTTTACTTTTTATTCCAATTCAATATTATGTTGTGTATAGGTAGCAGTATCAATAGCAATAATCAAAGCAATGCACAAAATACCATACACAATAGAGACACCACAATTTACGTGGTTCACCCAATGTGGGCTACTCCACGAAGAAAATATTTTACTAAAACTTTCTCAATCAATCTCTTTGGGAATCACTCCCAATTATAATTTTTATGGATCTCTGTCAAAAGGAGATGTTGATACCCTAATATAAATTTTGTGGATATATTCCATAGGAGAAATCTTTCCCATTATGCTCTGGCTATGTGATCTTCTATAAGACTTTATCTCTCTGCTGCACTGACTGGTGGACCTCTCTCCACTTGAAGACTCCTCACTCATATCTGTCTTCAACTGTGCTGGCTGCTGGAACTCTATCCACTGAGATTCTGTCCTCTGTACTCTGTCACCTCTAGAGCTCTGTCAATAGGCTCACTAAGAAACTACTCAATAGGCTCACACAGAACCTGATTAACAAGCTCACATAGAACTTGTCAAATATGCTCAAGCAAGCTACTAAGAACTTACCCAAATATGCTCTAGCAAGCTCACCAAGAACTTGTCCAAATATGCTCTAGCAAGCTCACTAAGAACTTGCCCAAAATCTGTCCAAAAATCTCACCAAGAACTTGTCCCAAATATGTCCACAAATCTATCCATAAAGCTATCCACAAAATTGTCCCAAAATTGTCCACAAGGGCCTTCCCAAAGGCTCAATCAATCATACACAAACTGCCACAAATTTTTCCAAAAATCTATCCCAAAGATCTTCTCAAAGACTCAACCAATCATGCTCAAGTAGCACTCAAAACTCATCCACAACTCTATCAAGGCAAATATCAAAGATGAACTCAACAATGAATGGCAATGTACTCTTCAATGGATAACAACAATGATCCACAATGATCTCAACTCAACTCAACTCAAATCAACTCATAGAAGCATAAAGAGAATTGTTAGAGACTCAATATGTTCTAATATCAATCTCAACTCAAATCAGAATAATGGAATAGTTTGTTTCATAGGACTTGAACAATCACTTCACACATCACTTGACTAGGCTCAATCAACTCAACTCAACCAATCATCACAAGGGATAACTCTTTCTCACAAAAACCCTAGTCCAAGCATGTATCAACCAACTCAAATGTTTCCAACAATGCTCAACCACAAATCTCACATAACAATGATACTCATGTTATTTTCTAATTCTTTCACAACCAATGGGCTTCAACAACTATGCTTATAAAACAAGGTTTAATCACAACTCACAATTCAGAAAACCTTGAAGCATTCACTCAACCACTTTCGAAAAGGAAACCACAATCAATCCTTTTCACTCCAATGATATTTCAAAAATCAACCACCATAAACAATTAATAGTAAAATGTGTCCGTACTTTTTTGATGCCAAGAAGTTGTCCACAAAATCTGCCACACTAAACACAACTTTCCTTTGCCAATTTTCACAAGGGTTAGTAGATCACAAAACAATCAACATTACTCCACTTCTCAATAATAATCACCAAGGTTTTTAATTTCACAACTTCCTTATCTCTCCTAAAACCACTTGTACCATAAAATAAAATAAATCAAAATATTGGATAACCTTATCACTCCCAAAACCACTTATACCTTAAAATGAAATAAATCACAATATTGCATACCTTGTCACCTCATGGAAGAATTAGTCCTCTTGAAAAAGAAAAAGGCAAACATCACTTTTGAAACCTCTTTACAAAATTAGAAATATCTCTTTACACACACCTTATTTCTTCCTTTAGACAGGTTAATCAAATAGCCCTCGAAATAAGCTTTCCAACAATATATAATATGATATAATTATAAAAGGAAAATCACCAGAAATATTTCCTTTTCACAACATGCACCACAAACCTTATCTCTCCTAGGGCAACCTTAGAAAAATAAAATATTTGGAAAAATTAATAACTTGTCTTTAACCTTAGCGGGATTCGATCCCCTGTCGCTGCCCCTGCACCACTCAAACCATAGTGCCAACAACCACATGAGCCAACCACTCAGACCTCCTTCTTTCTTCCTTCGAACTTGCCCTAAAAAACCATGTGCGCAAAAGGTTCTCCCTATTTACCTTGCAAAAACCAGCACCGACGAGATTCGAACTTTGGATCTGCTGACGCTTAAACACCTTATGTGCCTTCCTCTTGCCGTCAGGATACAAGCGCATACAGTGATAGGTAAGGAACCTCCATTACCTTTGTTCCCTCTTCTCTTCACTAGTTTTCAAACGAATACGACACTTCTGCTCCCTTAGCGCTTCAAACGGATTATCTTCGTCGAGGACTTAGGGAAAATAAAAAGTTTAGTGGCATATTTATATATGCCCACCTTTTTCTTTTGACGTCGACTATGAATTAATATTATTTGCCTCCTCCTTTTTGACGTCGACAATATTAAAATATTAATTTTAATTTTAATTTTAAATGATTAAAATTTAAACTTAAATATTTAAAATTAATTATCTCCTTCATCGGGGCACCTTTTTCAATGAAACGAAAATCCAACCTGGGTTTTAAGAAAAACCCATTTCAACTCTGCCATCCATGGTTTTAAATAAAACCTTTTATTTTGCCTGCCTTGGTTTTCACAAAAACCCTGTAAATAGCCATGCTTTCCAAAATATCATAAATGCTTATTTATGAAATATTTTGGCCACCAAAACTCAATGTGATCCATGTGACATCAATGATCTATGTGACATCAATGACAACATAAAATGCCTCAAATTACCTCAAATTTCCAACAACTCTCATCGACCTTCTCAATCTAATCTAAACTAATATAAATATGGAAAGTAAATGCAAGAAAATGAATTGGAAAGGTAAGGGTGTGGGATATTAAATTAAAATGCATAAAAATAAAATAGGGTTGTCAAGAAGTGTGTATTATCAATCAACAATGTAAAGGTACCAAATATCATCACTTCAATCTATTATCAGAAATAATAGAAGAAAAGGAGTAACAAAATTAAAAGGGCAGTATCATAATTGAAGAGAAAAAGTCATGCATAGTCTTTTTATTATCCCAAAATTAGTTTGTGGGTACAAATATGGAGTGCAAAAAGTATAGCTCTAATTTAAATAGCTAAAATATAATACAATGGAGCCCCTAACTCTTATTTATAGAAAATTATTCACCTATGAGTTATCTAAGGTAATTAATTCCTACTCCTAATATTTTTTCTAATTTAGGACTATATTTAGCAAAATTATGCACCTCTAAATGTTACATTCCTTCAAAATTATTCCTAAACTATTTAGAATATTATAACTTGTGTTTGGCACTATAAATCTGATGGTTTACTTGCATTCCATGCTCTTTTCCCTTTGACTTTATCAATTTGGTATGGCCCACTCAAGAGGAAGTCATCCCATTTAATAACAAGGTCTTCTTCCTAAAATTATACATCAATTACCTTTTATAAAACCATCTCTTGACTACTAATTGATTCTAAATAAATATTTTGAAGGTTTTCTATCTTTCTTCTTCTAAGGATAATAAATCATTTAGACAATGCCTACATTAGAAAAATATTAGTATCTTTGAGCTTCAATTGCCAGGATGTTTTGAGAGAAGAGAGCTCTAAGTTTATTGGCAACATTGCTTCCTTATCAAAAACAAGTTTGTGGTGAGATGACCCAATGGAGATCTTGGTTGTCACTCTGTATTTCCATAACACCTTTTTTTACTTTGTATATCAATCCTTTTATGATTTGATAATTGTTATTTTTAAGATCCTAACATTATTCTTGTTGCTAAGTTGTTACCTTGAGGATAGTAAATTCATTCAAGTGCAAAGCACATCACTTTAACCCCTATAAAGGCTATATGGAATTTTCAAGTATTATTGCCATGGGGTTCCATACCTAGTGATAATATCTTTAAATAGTTAGATGACACCTTCATGGTGTGTTGAATTGACTAGGACTGCTTTTTTCCACCTAGTGAAGTAATTTGTAATGGTCAAAATCCATCCATGTCCTACACTTGACAAGGGGTTGATATTTTTGATTTAATATAGACCCAATTGTTGGACGAGATCATTGATGATTATAAGTATTAGGGGCATAAAAGCTTTTATTATTTTTACCATAAATATGCAACAAGATTTATAATATTTTACCCATTGAAAATAGTTAATCAAGATGGCCAATAGTTTTCTACCCTTAAGATATTATAAGTCATTGTTTGTGATGAATAATGACCACCCTTGTCATAATATTTTTTTGCCAAGGCTTTTGTTCTCTCTTATTCAATGCATCTTATGAGTACTCCATCATGTATTTTATAAAAAATAATGATATTAAGCCATGTATAGTTTTGTATGAATCTATTTTTTTATTTGGTCATCAAGCTCCTTCGCATTTTTCCAGTTAGCATAGACCTCATATTATTCATTCACCCTGTTTGTTCATCTTGATTGATTTCTTTTATTAAAGCCACTATTTCACCAGGGACATAACCATATTTTTACATAGGATCCATCCTATCACCATTTTTGTGGTTTGTTATATACGTTGAATTCCTATATCTTATTGATCCATGCGGATCTCTTCTTGTCTAGTTCTCCATATAGAACTACACACTTCACATGAGGATGGACTACAAAGATGATAGTCTTGATTTGAGATCGATAATATCTAAATTTTGTGAGTGCTTTTAGAATGGTAAACATATATTTCTCAATTAAAGTGTAACATTCTTCATAGTTGTGCAATGTCTAGCTCATAAAAGATATTGGGTGTTTTTCTTCTTTATCATATTTTGAGTTAGCATGATTACGACACTTTCATTAGTACTAAAAACATATGGCATGAAATATTTTTATAAATTTGGGTTAATTAGAATAGGTACCTTGGTTATTGCTTCTTTAATTCCTTAAAATAATTTCTTACCTTATTCTATCCATGTGAAGGTAACATTCTTCTTCAAAATCTTGGTAATAGGTCTAACTAGTTATGCAAAATTGGTGATAAACTTGAAGATAAACAAGTAGCCTAGAAAGAATTTTATACCTTTAATTAATGATGGTAGTAGCAATTCCTAAATTGCTTTGATGCAATTTGGATCAATTGCAAGGACATCCTTTGATACTACATGTCCCAATAGTTTCTCATCTTATATGAAAAAGATGGACTTTTTGGGGTTCAAAGATATTCCGTATTCCCTTCACCTTTTAAAGACTACTTCTAAATGATCAATATGTTTGGTCATGTCTTTGGAAAAAATAATCAAATAATCAAGACATAATTTCATCAATTAAGCCTACAAAGGTGATATCCATAGCTCTTTGGAAAGTGGCACCCACATGAATTAACATAAAAAAATTCTTTGCTAGATAAATGTTCCCCACTTAGTCATGGATGTATTTATGTTGACCATCATCCTTAACCTAGATTTAGTTATATCATAAAAAATCATCCATTAATAACATCTATGATCTTGCCACCTTTTATAAAATCTATTCTACAGATGGTAAAGTATAATGATTTTTTAGGGATGCATCATTTAGGTTTCTAAAATCAAAATAATTTAATATCTCCATTTTTCTATTGAGTTTTTTTAAGGCTAAATAATCTAGGGTTGCAACAATTTTAGAAGCTTTTTTTTGATTCTCTAGACTCCCAATCAATTATGTACTCCATGATTCTTCTGTGATAGGCCTTAAGATTTTTATAACTTTAAGCAATGACATCATTACAATTGCCATACACTTCTTTGAACAAATAACTTCTTTTGTGCATTCTTTTCCCATTAGCATATTCTTACCTTTACTTTGATGTTGACCTTTATGTAATAAATTCAATATATTCACATTGTATATCTTTGTTTTTACTAGCTCACGCCCTAGGTTTAGATAGTCAAACCATTGAGCATTAGGGTTAGGATTAATGATTGATTTAATCTATAAATATGAAGAGTTAGGTAGTAGTTAAGATCATATTTCATATTCAAATATTAGTTGCATCTACTGCGCATATGAGACTTTGTCCTCTCTAAGCAGATAAGGATTTGCACTGATTTGAATGTGGAATTTGATTATTGCATATTTGATTTCTAGTAATTGGATTTGATATATTATCATTTGGGTAATACTATTTTTGCATTATTGGATTTCTACTACTATTGCTATAATTATTGAATTTGTTTTTTAATAAGTGGTACTAGAGCTTCAATATTGATTCCCTATAGGGTGTGAATTTGTAGAAGAAGAGCTATAAACCATTCTAGAACCTCTACCAAACATTATGCTTCTTATTTATTTATTTATAATTTTTTAGTGCATCTTCTAGTGCAATTATCTTCTAGAATATTGTGAGTTCCTTTTTGTTACTTCCTTTTTCCAAACCTAAAATAGTAGGTATCGCTTGATCCTTGTGAGAGACCTATACCATTTCAATTGTCTCTTTGAGATAGTCAACACAAGTGTATCTCCAACAACACTTTTTCAAAAAGCAAGTGTCTTGGGATCCTTGTGGGAGATCTATATCTTTCATAATTGTTTCTTCAAGCTGATCAAAATAAGAGGTATTTTTGACAACACTTTTTTTAGTAACATTCCAAGTATTTTTTAGTTTTTTCAATTTCCTCCAGTGTATGAATAATCTTGCTGCCATTATTAATTGGGCATGAGTCAATGGTCAATTGCAACATACTATTCATTTAGAGTATGTATGTATGAGTAGAAAAAAACACCAATTCAAAAATATTGGTAATCATCACAACACTTCTCCATATATCAATAGTTTTGACCAATGTCTACTTTCTTTCTTATATGCCATGGATTTGCCTCCTCTTGATATCTTGGGTTTTTCATTTCCTTCTCCCAATAACCCTCATGATATCACTCCTCTCACTACATCTCCAATTGGTAATCCTCTTTCCAGTACTATTGACCTTAATTTATATGCTTATCTTTTGAATCAAGAACAAAAGATTACTTTCATTATCAAGTCCTTGAATAATCAAGACTAGAAAATTACTTCCATTGCCAAGTCCTTGAAAAACATCCAAAGAGTCCTACAAACATCCTCTACTATATCTCCTATTGTCCATAGGTCACAAAAAACCATGGAGAAACAACATCCAATCATTCATCAAGCACCAAATACTAGTGTTCTTCCACAACTACCACCTAGTCATCTAAATTAATATGGAAGTCACTCAACTCCTTATACCACCAAAGGTTATCCTCTAGTTAGGAGTGATTATGACCTAGGAATTTATTATGATCTGGATTCCATGACAAAAGGTGCTTCTAATTTCCTTAACTAGCCTCATAAAGTTCCTATTTATTGCATTAATATACCCACCTTTGAAGGTGGCAATCTACAAGGATGGCTAGCCAATATGGAAAGCATTATCCACCTAAACCATGTTCCTTAAGTAGGTCATGTCACATTAGCAACTTCTAAGTTGAGAATGCAAGCTCATTAATGGTTGTTGTGGAAAATTCACCAACATGGAGATTCTCTTTTGAGGCTTGAATTCAAAGAATGATTTCTTCAAATATTTGACAAATAATCTTCTACATCATATGTGTTTTAAATTATGCAAATAAAACAAACATAAATATTAGAGGAGTATTATTTTGAGCTTACCAATCTTCTCACCTACATCCACTAATTGAATCCAACAATGGTGGTCTCATCTTTTTGCTATGGTCTTAAGGATAAAATTTTGTGGGAATTCAACATGCCCAATCTCTATACTCTCAATGATGCTCAAAGTATAGCTTTGGTGGTAGAATAGAAGCTCTAATATTCTAATCTCTAATATAGATGTGAATTTAACTCTCATCATTCTTACCATAATAATGAGTGTTCCTTGGGATTCTTCTGTTTTAAATGTCATTCTCACCATCCTTGAGATTATGTCTATGAAGAATGTTGTAACTTTCAAGTTAAGGTGAGGATACAACAATACATGAAGATGAAAATTTATTATAGTAGGAGCAACCAACATAAGTAGATGAGGCAAAACATGAGAATTATACCATGGATCTCTCTGCTCATGCTCTTATGGGAATCCAAGCTCACCATACTATCAAGGTGCAAGGATTTATTAAATGAAAATGTGTCAATATTGTTGATATATATTATATTATTTGGTATATGCTAATGCACCCCCATGATACCTTCACGGTATATTTACAAATAGCATATTAGATTTCAAGTCCATCGTTTAGGATGTGATTTATATTTCCCCTTTTATGTAAGTACAAATGTATAGGAAATGCACAAGTGTCATGTAAGAGAGAATGTGCACAATAATATTGTATATAAGAATACAAATATGTAATGTAAGGATGCACACAAGTGTCCTTAAGAGTCATAGAGTCAAGTGTTCATCATGTATGCAAGTAGCAAGTTGATAAGCCAAGAGTCATGAGACTTGGCATGTGGAAAGAAATAGTAATGTATCTAAAGAGTAATATTACTATTGCTATATTATGGAGATAATGCTCCATAGGAAATAAATTTCAATGAAGAATCAATGAATGATTATTCAAAGTTGTAACATAAAGAGGAGCAATAAATCTTGTATACATTTTGAGCAATTTTAATTGTAAGTTGTTCTTCATGCATAGTACATGAATAATTCATGCTATTTACATTCATATTCTAGTATATAAGTGAATGTTATTGGATTTATTATAAACCTTGATATGCATATTAATTTGTTCATATAGTATTCTACTCATTATAATATTATCTTGATCTTTAATATTTTGGCTATTTTATATTTGATCCTATGAAATATTTTGCTATATTTTGTGGTAGATAGGCTTAAAAAGCCAACAAATATGTTGATTGATTCAGGTAGCAAACACAACTTTATAAATAGTAAGACAACAAAGCCCTTGGGATTATATATCAATACTTCAAATTAGGATAAATTTCAAGTCTTGATTTCAAATAATGTACCACTAAGTGTGTGAATTAAAAACTAAAGTTAACATCCAAATGAAGGATTATACTTGATGAGACAATATATTTACCATTAACCTAGGTAGTTTAGATGTTATATTGGGAGAACAATGGATATCTCAACTTGGTGATGCTACTATTAATCTACAAAAAATATATATCAAATAGATTGAGAAGGGAATATTCATTTGTCTCCAAGGAATATAAACCCCTCCTTTCAAGGCGGTTAGTGCACATAGCATGGAAAAGATATTGAAGAAAGATGGTTGTGGATTATTTACCCAAGTCAATTGTATGGATGTTTAATATTTGGAGCCATTTATTCTAGCTCTTTCTATAGATTAATAGAACACTGTGGATCACTATGAGGAGGTCTTTATTAAGTCCATGATTCTTCCTTCTAATTGCACACATGATCATACCATCCACCTTGTTCTAGGAATTCAACCTCCTAATGTGCATCCTTACTGCTATCCCCAACCCCAAAAGTTAAAAATTAAGAAGCTAGTTTAGTAATTGCTGGATCAAGGAATCATCCATCCAAGCATTAGTCCATACTCCTGTTCAATTGTGATTGTATGATGTAAGGATAATTCATGGTGCATGTGTCATAGTTTTCATTCCATCAACATGATGTAGGAAACACTCTTAATAGATGACACAAATTGGCACAAATGAAAACTTAGTATTGCATTAATCCAAAAATATATTTATAGGCATGTATACCTTTACAAGTCGATATTTAATACACACCATCAATGTGAGTATTAAATGCAATACAATACTAATCCCTATAATTCCTCCCCACTCAGAAGCATTGGTCCCCAATGCGTACAAGTGTGGAAGAGAAATATGGGTAGCTGAAGAGTGTTGGGTACAACCAAAAATGCACTCTTGTTACAAAAATGAAGACCAAAATGATGAATTTGAACATGTCTTCATAAAACCAAAATATGACACTAGATTTGAGTCGGGCACAAAAATTGCTCTCCAATGACTGTAAACATTGCTATGTCGACGGATAACTAAAATGGGTCCCTCAATTTGGCATAAGAAAACAACAACTAAAGTGTCAAAGAAGATACAACGGAATATGCCTCGAACCATGTACTCAAAAGGTTTCAGGTGGAAATTTGCATTAAATTGGTGATTTTGAATGCTGAACCACCGTCATTAATGAAAGGTGACAACAGTAATGAAGACATTCATTAAAAATATGTTCAATTTAGCAATGCCAATGCCAACGGTTATAATGATGTCATGTATAGTAGAAAGAAATGACTAACTCCATAATTATCATACAGGTAGAATGACTGACGATGATAAGTGTGCACTGAATTCTGTGACTAACGACTGACAAAAAAAAACACAAAAATTGATGTGCAAACACAACATATGGTGCACGTGTACACAAAATTCTATGATTGACTACTGATCGACAAACAAAAACTAACACATGAACATGATAGATGATGCATATGTGCACAATATTATGTGACTGACGACTGAACATTAACATGAATTGGTGATGCAAACCATGAAGAGGTGACAACGATACATGAGTCAATAAGCAGATAAGATTGACTCTTGTAGGTGCTGATTGGATCAGATAAATACCTAATTAACATGATGTGAGCAAAGGACAATGTGGAAACTATGAATATAGTATGATTGGATGATAGACTGATGATGTAGGAATTTGATGAGACCAATAAAATGAGATGCAAGGTAAGTGGCAGTAATATAACCTGACACGAGTGAAAGACACGTGAGGATGACATGACAGGTGGACAAGGTAGCAAGCGTGGAGCCACGATGTCTGAAGTGGATGGTGTAGCGAGCATGTGGAGGTAGAGTGGACATGTGGGTAGTGGAGAGGGGACACCACAAGGTTGTAAAGTGGATGAATGCAGTGGATAAAGGCCAGAAGAAGTCCTGGAGGTGACAGAAGGTAAGGGGTGACGGTTTTAGAGATAGCCATAGCCAACATAAGTTGGCTAGTACCATAAACGTATCATGCTCAATATAAATAACCAAAGGGCGAATGTACTATAAATGTGGGATAAAACCCAGGGATGTATTTTGGAAAAATATTGTGGATACAAAGACACGACACTTGAAAATAAAATGGTTGAATCAAATAATGCAGTGAGACAAAACAGATTGCACAAAAGAAATAAATATTCAATGGGGGGGGCAATAGACTCCTTTGTTACAATCAGTATCCAATGCGGATATTTGATACAATAATTTACAGTGAAACTAGGGTTCTTTGAAACCCTAGTTAGATATAACAAAAGTGTCTTCAGATCTGAGTGTGTCCTTGATCCCAACAGGTTGAGTGGGCTTTGAATATCCAATATGGGGCTACTCCAGCTTCAACAACCATCAATGAATGTGTGGAATTCATTGATCTGCATACACGAAACAAAACCAAAGAGTTAATAATACCTAGGAGGGCTCCACAGTGTGAGACCCTCAGACATTAATAAAACCCTAGTTTAATAGTGAATTTAGAAAGCATGTAAACCAACAAATTACCTAATAAAAATGTATCAAAATTAGATATACCTTGCTTATTGATCCGTGATTGCAAATGGCATGTCAGATCTGGTGATGCAACAGATTCAAAATGTAGTTTGCTGATGGCGACAGGCTTTGACACAAGCTTTGCAAGCTCTGGTTCACACCTGGGACTGTCATAGGCTTTGGAAGGCGCTAGGCATGCTCTGTAGCGAGCTTGGAAAGCTCTGGCGTGCACCTACAGACAGGGCAAGCTCTGGTGGGCACTTGGCAAGCTCTGCAGTGAGCTTCGCAAGCTCAGAACAATGCTTGTAGGGTAGGGTAAATCTATAGAAGTAGATCAAGAGGGCGTCGACGGAGGCGACGGATGGTGGATAGCTGTGGCAGTGAGGGAGGATGGATGGATGGCAATTGGAACAATAGAAGTGTTATTGGTGGGTTAGGGCTTCAGATATTCAAGATTTTATGCTAGGGCTTCACCAACAATCTCTTCAGAATGTAAAGTCTAATCTCCAAGTTCAGGTCCAAAATCATTCCAGGGTTTAGGCATTTGCACATGCCCTTATTTATAATTCAACCTAGGGTTCTTTTAGGGTTTCAACTTGACACTTTTAATCGTGTGGTTGAAATTAAATTAAATCCTGCGGTTGAGATTGCTTTTTGAATGCGACATGGATTAATGCAAATGGATGGTGGAGATTAAATCTGATCTGATGACTGAGGTTAATTGAGTTTATTTATATATATATATTATAACAAATATATTAAATATAATAAAATATTATATAAAATATAAAATATTATAAAATAATATTAAAATAACGCTAATTAGGCTAGGAAATGGCGGGAAGGTGGATTTGGGCCAAATAATTGGCGGGAAAGGTATAATTGGGCCAAATAATTGGTGGGAAGGGTGGAATTGGGCCAAATAATTGGCAGGAAGGTGGAATGTCAGACAAGTGGGTGGTGGAATGGTTAGGATGAAGGTTTAGTGGCTGTGATTTGGTATCTACATATGCCCCTTTTTGTACCATGTTGTGTGAGACACAATATGGTGCAAAAATACGAGACACCTGCTTGGGCTATGGGCATAGAAGCAACTTCTCTCTGTTGTTGGATTTGTGCACTGATGTTGAAGACAAAAGAATAAAGAGTTTTTCAAAGTTTTTGCGTAGCTTACCCCCTCAATTGGCGAATGAGTTACGAATGTATCTCACAAGCCAATTGAAAATGAATGATGTAGTGAATTTGTGCAATTTGATGAATGAATGATGCAAAATGCAAATGATTGTGGACGATATGAATGATGTAAAATGTGATACAGTTTTTGCCCCAATGGTTGGAGGGGGGTTGGTGTATGATACCATGCAAAATGTGATGTTGTGTTTGCCCCAATGGTTGAAAGGGGGTTGGTGTATAATACCATGCAAAATGTGATATTATTTTTTCCCCAACGGTTGAAAGGGGGGTTGGTGTATAATACCATGCAAAATGTGATACCATTTTTGCCCCAACGGTTGAAAGGGGGTTGGTGTATAATACCATGCAAAATGTGATGCTGTTTTTGCCCCAATGGTTGAAAGGGAGTTGGTGTATAATACCATGTGAATGTAGACGATATGAATGATGTAAGATGTGATACCATTTTTTCCCCAATGGTTGAGAGGGGTATTTGTCCAGTGTAGATGTTATGATCATGTGAGATGTATCCCGTCATGGGAAAATCATAATGTAATGTGGTTGCCCCAAATTTTGGGATGATTCAATGCTTGTTGAATAAGTTGCCACAATGGCGTCATTGAGTATGCAATGTATGAAATATGCATGATGACTAAGTCAATCATAGGGGTGGGGCAATGACTGTAGAAATTTCTTTGTCAATTCCATCATGGAACCAATCACCCTACCGACATGTCCTACACTGTGACTGTTGTCAAATGAATGAATGTTTGAGATTGTGATTTATCTATGTTTTCTTGCCCCATAGACAAGGACATCAATGATTGATTGCGAGCAAATTGTTCTTGGCAAGGTTGCATTTAAAATGTGAGGTGCCAAACGTAATTGTGATTTTTGATGACGAGATAATTGATTATGATCATGAGCAAGTGTCCTTATTTTACATTATTCATCTTACCGAATTGCATGGATTATCATTGCTGCAATCACCAAGTTTATAGAATAACATACTAGATACGAGGTTCGCTTGGATGGCTTGGACAAAATAAAAATGATGAATGATATATGCATAATTATGATGGAAGAATTTGATGACATAGATGATGAAGAATTATGGGATGTTGATTTTGTGAAAAAAAAGTGACCTTGATTGACATGTTTCTACAATGCAATATGTATTTGTGAAGAATTATACCTTTTCTCAAAAAATATGCATGCAAAACTATTTGTAATTTCACAAAATAAACTTTTATGATGTACATGATGTATGGATGAAATTTGGTTCAGATTTGATGATGGCAACTACCATTTTAGGAGTTTTTGTCTTTCTTCTCTTTTGCTACCAGGTGCGCGTCTGCGCCTAGCATGTTTTGCAGGCACCCATGTGTGCCTGCGTGCACCGACGTGCACGAGCATGCACCCACAATGTTCAGACATAGATCTACGCCTGAATGCGCTAGTTAAAGCTATAAAAATATTTCTTATATGCACTCTTTTGTACATGTGAGCCTTGGTGCTCCCTTTTGTAGCCTTCTTGGCACTCTATTGTATATTGGACGCTTATATATATGTATGGCCTTTTCATATATATGTGTTGTCTTTTTGTGTGGATGTTTTTATGTGTTATGCAATGCTTTATTTAATGTTTATGATGATGTATGCAAGCTAATGACTATGATGTATATGCCTAATGTTTATTTGATTTGATGTATGCAAGCTAATGATGAGTTATTATTGTAAGTAAATGCATGACGATTGTAAACTATATGCAATATTATGAGAATTTGATATGATTAATGCAAGTTAATGCTAAATGAATGTAGACTTACATGATAGGAATGCATGTTGTTCATATGATCTATTATAGTTCAGAAATACTATTGGCCATTTTTGTTGTCCATTGTTTGACAATCGGGAGTACCCAGTTTTGTTATGTTTTGCAACTCGACTTACCATGAAGACATGAATGTGGACATGTCAAAAAATATGGACGTTGATGTGGAAGAAAATATGGAATTTGACATGGAAGAAGATATGGATGTTGATATGGAATGAGTACTGACAAAATTTTCAAAGACTCAAACATACTAGTGTTATCAACCAAACTCACTTGGGTTGTCTAACTTTCTTTAGGACCAATGTGTGTGCAAGTGAGGTTCAATTACCAAATATTTGAGTGTGACAATGACCCTATCAATCAAGAACCAGTGTGTGTGAATGTGAAGTTCATTGACCCACTATGAGTAAATTGGGCATGACATGTTATGAAGATTACCTAAAGCTAGCTTGCCCTTATGTGCGGTCAGAGGTCTTCTTGTTTGCCAAGGAGACATGTCGCCCCGCATGAGCTTACTCCACTTCCAATCAGGCATCTATAGCCCCGATGAAGATTCACTCCATAGTCCAATGGGATTTGATCTTTTAGGCCTTGGGGATGACTACCCATCCTTGTCAGGGGCGTGTAGTACGAATCCTTACGACTTTAGGGATCAAGGGTATTTGGGAGTTTTTATTTGTTAATTTTGTATAGAGCTTTGGGGAATCGGATTCTCAACCGAAGTGTGATGAGAATTGTGACCCTATCCTTACTACTCTATGTTTTTATGCTTATATTTGAAGAGTAATTGAGGTAGTGGTGAAAACCACTATTTTTGCTTTGGACTATGTTGCATGATGGGACAAGCGAGGATTATCCCTTTTCGCTTCAAGGTACTACCCAAGTATGGCACTAACCCTCCTTGACTCATAATGTTTTTAAGATGTGATGGAATGTGATTGGTTCAAGATTGCGTTTGGAATCAATTGACATCGCTCAAGACTTTCTTAGTGTGTAAATTGTGCTTTTGGTCCTAAAGAAAATTGGACATCCACTTGGAGGTTGCTTTCGACACTAGTAATGGCTGAGTGACTAAAAATTTTAGGCTTTTGTGATTTTGACATGTGATGTTGTTGGCTTATGAAAGTTGCATGATTGTTTCAAACTAGGTACCCCCAATTTCTATAACTTTGACTTTTTGTTTGTGGCCATATCATCATTACTATGCCAGATCATTGAACATGGGATGGGATGAATGCAAATGTATATGCCTAATGCAATGGAGTGTTAATATGCAAATGGAAATTGTACAATGCAATGGAATATGTATGATTATGTATGAATAAAAATTAAAATGAAAATGCCTAGATGTAAATGAAAATACAATGTGGTAATGCCTATGTGAAAGCATGCAATTTGTTTTTGTTGTTTTTGATTTTTTTTTTAAAGCCATGTATATATACATATAAAGTGTCACTTTTAACAATGGAATGCCTACCCAAGTACCCCCAGAAAAGGAAGAGCTAATACCAGTATCCAAAATCAATACAAATGTGACACTCCATTAAGCTTGTGAATGGGTACTAGGCCCGAGACATCGAGATAGTCTAAGATGTCATCTAATTCTTCTTGCTTATCATTGCCTAACTCTGCCTGAAAAACCTCAGGACTACTAGATGAATATGGTGAGGGTGAAGGTGGGGGTGAAGGAGGAATGTAACAGGCTGAAGCCCTTAACAATTCCTTAGATAGGATGAACTCCGAGAGGGAGGGTGGGGAGGAAATCCGGTCCAAGTCAATGAGGCTATTGTCAATTGGAATTGGCTTAGCCAAATCGTATGGATTGTGAAGCGGGGTGAATAAGTCAATAGGATTCATATTGACTTAGGGGAACGAAAGATGGCTGGGATGGATGCACGGATGGAACAATTGAATTGGAATCGATGTCGAGGTGTGGTATCCCTGTAATAGTGAATGTGAAACATCAGAGCAACATTTTTCTGTTTTTGTTGTTTTGTTTTTTTTGTTGTTTTTTTGTATGTACATATGTTACAATTCTTGGCTTATGTGGGGCTCAAGGTGGATTTCTAGGTGGATCATCTTGCTCTTGTGGAAGAAGCAAGCGAAAAATGGGATGTTGGATGGGAAACATTCGGAGGTAAAACTCTTCCTATTGGGTGATGGGGACAATGGGGAGTGATTCCTCTTTAGAATCATCAGAAGCATTTGACATGACTTCAAATTATTCATAACTTTCATCATTGGAATCAAAGACCGGATAGGAGAAATTGATGGGATCATCCTCGTCTACTTCATCAATGCGAAGTTCTTGAAGGGCCTGTTCAAGAGAGGATGTTGATGGCAATGGATGCATGGAGGGCTCTTCATCATTGAGGCTAAGATTTTTGAAGGCTTGCTCAAGAGAAGCGATGGAGGACAATGGGGTATAACCTAATCTGGAATGATCATGAGCACCTCTATATGGGACATCTAGGATATCATGCATTCCTTGTTCATGGGAACCTAAACCTTGACCTTGCCAATGGAACATGTTGAAGTATCTGGCTAGAAACTCTTCCACGTGAGGTATATTGGTGCGCCTAGGCTCTTTTAGTTCTTTGGGTGGGTTTGCCCTAGTTGAGCAATCCAACCCTCCATAAACAAATTTAATGCTATTTGGAGTGGTACTCATGTCGTAGATAGAACCTATGGATAGAGAACGATCTTTGGGATGTCCAAAATCCTTGGTTGTTGGAATGGCTAAGGGGGTGATGGTGACGTCTTGGACCACATACTCACCTATACCAGGATTGGTGATGTGGACTTCGACTTGGGTTGATGAGGTGGATGGTGAAGGCTCGGATGGCTCTGGATTGGTTGTGGATGGCGAGGAATTAAATATGTCGCAATCAAAAAGTTTGACTTGTGACACATCGACTGATGGAGTTGGATTGGATGGTGGCGGGGCATGATGAGATGGTGGTGTGGAATGATGAGATGGCCTAGAAGAAGTGGTTGTAGTGGAAGAAGTTTTTGTGATGTACGATGTGCTAACGGAAGCTTGTCTGCAATTACATGTACAAGAAGAAATGGATGATTGAGAAGATGATGTGATGGGTAGCTCCTCTATGATGGGAGCCTTAGAAGAAGATGAAGGTGGATTAGAGGAAGAAGACGGATTGGAAGATGACATTGATGGATCTGATGATGGTGCCAAGAACAAATGTGTGGAAGGTAACATGGATTCATAGGGATTTGAAATGAAGTTACAATACTTAAAGGGTTCAACATCCACGGGGATGCAATGGACTTGTCCATCATGAACATATTTTAAGCATTGATGAAGAATTGATGGGACACATTTCATTTCCCTCATCCAAGGTCTACCAAGGAGTATATTATATGCCATGGCACCTTCTAAGATGTGAAACATGGTGTGCAACATTTTGGCCCCTACTTCTATAGGTAAAACGATAGTGCCAACTGTGGTACACAAAGCATCGTTAAATGCTTTGAGGGTGAGTGATGATTTGGTAATGTGGGATGGCGGTAAGTTGAGATGGATAAGGGCAGCGGTAGTAATGATGTTGATTGACGAGCCGATATCGATTAACACTCTTTTGAAGGGATTTCTGTCTATTAAGGCCATTATATGCAATGGAGGGTCCACCGATTCTGAACTCATTGGTTTTATCTCAAAGTCATAAAAGGTGATTGATGGGTCCATGCATGTTCTAACACTCCCTACAAAATTGTTGAAGGCATTGGAGTCTTGGGATTCTAACTCAATTGACTTGAGTATTTCCATTAAAGCTTCTCTATGCCTAGGGGATTGTTGAATAAGCTCATATACAAAAAGTTTGGTCGATGCCATTTTCAAACTAGTGGTTAACCGGATGGTTAAGGTTACCGCTGGCCTAATTGGATGAAGGATGGGTGGATGGGATGGGTTGGACAGATTGATGGGAGGAGATGGATTTGGCGATGTTTGGATGGGTGGTCTATTTGAAGGTTGTTGATCATGTTGTTGATTTTGCCTTTGCCCTCTAGTGACCACATTGACTCGCTTCGACAAAGTTTTGATATTGTTGGACATGATTTACTTGATTAGGAGGTTGTTGTTGATTGTTACCTCCTACATTGTGTTGAACCTCCCCATGGCTAGGTAGAGGTGTCTGATATATGCCCAAATTTTTATTTTGTGGAGCTAAGGGGTTATCCACATTAATGGCCCCTAAGTCTATGAGGTCTTGCACTATGTTTTTGAACACATTACATGAATTGATATCATGCCCATTTTGTCGATGGTATGGACAAAACAAGTGCTCTCTATAAGCCCTAGGCCTTTTGGTGGGATCATCGGGCCTAATGTCTGGCAAGGCTAATTTTTTGGTTTCATACAACCTTCTAAACAGGGATGAATACGACTCATTTAACGGAGTGTATTGTCTTTGGGGGTGATTGAATTGGTGGTGGATAGGTTGTTCCATAGTTGGCGCTGTGTTTTGAACCATTGGTGCTTGGGTAACTGATGGGACCACATGATATGAAATTTGTTGTTGCACCGATTTTTGAGCCACTACGGGCTAGCTCATCACCACTTGATTAACTTGGTTTGCTGTGTTAGCCGTTGAGGCTTGTGTGGATTTGTTTTGGCCAGATTGATTATTTTGGTATTGGCCCTTGTTTTGCCATTCTTTCTTTTTAGGCTTAATGACACCCTCTTGGATTTTGATCTCCTCAATGACACTAGCCTATGCTAAAGCTTCTTCAAATGTTCTATAAGTGTTTAGTTGTAGCATCCAAGAGATGGGTTTTAAGCAACTCTTGGTAAAAAGCTTTATAATCTCTTCCATTGGTAGGGAGAATGGCAATTTAGTTATGACTGCCCTCCAACGGTTTCCAAAGTCATAGATAGGTTCCTCATCCCATTGTTTCAAATAATAAATATCTGATAAGGATACCTTCTTTTTAATATTTAGGGTGAAGCGCTCTAAGAATAGATCTATCAATTGATCAAAAGTGTATATACTATGTGTGGTCAATTGATTGTACCATTCTATGGCATCCCCCCTAGCGTTTGAGGAAACGTTTAGAGCATGAGAGAGTTATCATCGCTAATCTAAAAACATACATGGACAAATGAGCTCACATGCTCTTTGGGATCCTCAGTTCCCCTGAACTTGTCAAATTTTGGTACCGTAAAATCTGTCGGATATGGCGGTGATGGTATCGATGGATGAATTGGTTGATGGATCAGTTGGCTTAATGTGAGATTTTGGCTCATTGTTCCTGATGAATTTTGCATCAACTGATCGATTTGATTTTGCATTGCTTGAAGTCTAAGGTCTTATGTTGGAATGTGAGGACCCTGGATTAGGTGGTGGTTGGTTGATGGGCTTGATGATGGATGTTGGGGTGTGACCAACATGGTGTTGTGGAATGGATTGGGTTGGGTGTGTGGAGAAGATGGATGATTGAAGGATGGGGATGATTGATGAGGATGATGGAGGAAAGGATTGGATTGTTGATTGGTGGTAATGTTGATTGGTATGGTGGATGTGTGGAGTGGTGGTGGGTTAGGGATGGTCACTATGGAGGATTGAGGGACCCATGAGGAATTTTGATTGATGAGTGGAGGTTGAGTTGGAACTCCTTGAGTCATAGGGTTTGTGTTAACTGGTTGCTTTCCTTTTGTTCATTGTGAAAGCAATCTATTGATGAGCCCTAATGTATTCGTGAGTTCCTGATTTGACCATGTGTCAAATGATGGGGTTGAGGTTGGATGAGATGATGGTTGGGCTGATGATGATGGAAGATTAGGCATGGTTATGTTGGCTAAGTGAGATGATGGAGGGATGGATGACATGGTCATGTTGGCTAAATGAGATGATGGAGGTGTGGATGACATGGTCATGTTGGCTAAATGTGATGATGGAGGTGTGGATGACATGGTCATGTTGGCTAAATGAGATGATGGAGGTGTGGATGACATGGTCATGTTGGCTAAATGTGATGATGG
This sequence comes from Wollemia nobilis, assembly GCA_028583015.1. Taxonomy (NCBI): domain Eukaryota; kingdom Viridiplantae; phylum Streptophyta; class Pinopsida; order Araucariales; family Araucariaceae; genus Wollemia; species Wollemia nobilis. The sequence goes on from JAQPPZ010017221.1 coordinate 4,655,397, forward strand.
AGGTGTGGATGATAGATGAGAGGTCATGGGTATGGTGCAAGTTGCATTTGATGTTACAACTTGAAGGTTGGGGACTTGCGAGGTGGCATTGACATGCTCCTCATACAAGGGGTTGGTGTAGGTGGATGTGAAGTAAGTGTTTTGAACACTTGGGCTTTGCGGTGGTTGGCTTACGATGGAAGGCATACCATATTCATATCTTGAATTAGGATATCCTTGGGTAAGGTAGGTGGTAGCCAATTCAGGTTCTTCAAAATCATCTTGGCTAAGGGGCTCCATGACATAGTTAGAGGCCTTGTAGATGGCCTGCACTCTATCCATGTCTATGTAGGTGGTGGCGGCTTCCACATTAAGTGGATGGGACTCCTCTTGAGAGCGGGATGGATGGGCTGATCCAAACAAAGTAGTCTGAATCATAGTGGATGGGGCTACCGAAGTAGCAGGCTCATGGGAATTATTTTCCATTAAATTATTTTGGTTCATTACCTTCTTTTGTTGACGTGTTAACACCATAAAGCAATTAAACCAAAAATTCAAGATTAATCTAGATCACACAAATTAACAATTTCCTTTCTAAAGAAATAAAGCAAAGAAAACAACCAATCCTAGGTTTCACCTTGTGTGGCTTACCTCAAGTTCATTAATTATTTTCTTCCTTTAATGTGAAGTTCCTTTTAAAATTGTTGGGTTTGTGTGTTTCAGTGTAGCCTAATCTTGTTTAATGAAAAACAAAGGTAAAAACTATGGTTGGCCAAGGCAACGAGATTCTTGTTGGTAATGACCTCCAACAAGTTTGCTCGGGGGTATTCCTATGGTGTCTAGGGGTAGAGATTTGATGGATGGAGATGAAAGCCACCGTCACCAAACCTCAAGCAATAGTTGGTGATGAAATCCAACTATTACTGTTAAAAAGTGCAGCGTGCAAGTGTGTGATTGATTAATTTTATGTTCCTTGTTCTTTATAGTGTGCAAACAATATTAAAAATTACCAACCTCACTAATCTAAATCAGAATCCAACATAAAGACGCAAATTTCATCGATAGAGCGCAGAGTACACCCTTAAAACCCCTGCCTACAAATGATAAAAATCACATGAGCACCGGAGGGTTCGTCCACCTCTCTGCCAAAGGGGCCAACCTAGGGCAGGATTACTTTATGCTTCTAAATGTTGTTCCTATTTAGATATGCAAGTTTGAAATAATTTTTAACCCTAAAATGCAACTCTAAGATGCTTTTCCGTTTTTATATGCACTCAAAAATGCAGAAAAATTACCTAGACTTGCAATTTCAGAACAAGAAGTATATTTTATATCATAAATCACACATAAACCCTAGATATGACTTGCTGCAAATTATTTCCCAGATTTCTTAATGTGAACACAAAAACAGTGAAAAATAGCAACAGGAAACAAAATACGTAAATTGCCAAATAGCAAACTAGGGTTACACAACTCACTTGGAAGCCTCAGCTCTGCTTCAAATTAATGCCAAGTGCGGATGTGTGCCTGCTCAAGCGCAGGAGAGCACCTATGAAGCACGGAAGGGCGCCTGCGTGATCCCTGGAACTACTACAGAATGCTTCAGAAACCCTAGCAACGAATGCGGTAATTTTTACACTTTCTAAAAAACCTGCAACAAAAAAAACAACAAAAAATTAGCAAGGTAGATCTATCAAATTATGAAACCCTTGTGGGGTCCCACCGTGATCGCCATTTGTGGATGCAAAGACACGACACTTGAAAATAAAATGGTAGAATCAAATAAAGCAATGAGACAAAATAGATTGCACAAAAGAAATATGTATTCAATGGGGGGGCAATAGACTCCTTTGTTACAATCAGTATCCAATGCGGATATTTGATACAATAATTTATAGGGGAACTAGGGTTCTCCAAAACCCTAGTTAGATATAACAGAAGTGTCTTCAGATCTGAGTGTGTCCTTGATCCCAACAGGTTGAGTGGGCTTTGAATATCCAATGTGGGGCCACTCCAGCTTCAACAACCATCAATGAATGTGTGGAATTCGTTGATCTGCATACACAAAACAAAACCAAAGAGTTAGTAATACCTAGGAGGGCTCCACAGTGTGAGACCCTCAGACATTAATAAAACCCTAGTTTAACAGTGAATTCAGAAAGCATGTAAACCAACAAATTACCCAATAAAAATGTATCAAAATCAGATATACCTTGCTTATTGATCCGTGATTGCAGATGGCATGTCATATTTGATGATGCAGTAGCTTCAGAATGTAGTTTGTTGATGGCGGTAGGCTCTAACGCGAGCTTCGCAAGCTCTGGTTCGCACTTGGGACTGTCGTAGGCTCTGGAAGGTGCTAGGTAGGCTCTACAGTGAGCTTGGCAAGCTTTGGTGTGCACTTGCAGATAGGGCAAGCTCTGGTGGGTGCTTGGCAAGCTCTACATCGAGCTTCGCAAGCTTGAAATAGTGCTCGTAGGGTAGGGTAAATCTGCAGAAGCAGATTAGAGGGGCGGTGATGGAGGCGACGGATGGTGGATGGTTGTGGCGGTGAGGGAGGATGGATGGATGGTAGCTAGAACAATAGAAGTATTATTGGTGGGCTAGGGCTTCAGATCTTCAGGATTCTATGCTAGGGCTTCACCAACAATCGCTTCAGAATGCAAAGTCTAATCTCCAAGTTCAGGTCCAAAATCATTCCAGGGTTTGGGCATTTGCACATGCCCTTATTTATAATTCAACCTAGGGTTCTTTTAGGGTTTCAACTTGACACTTTTAATCGTGTGGCTAAAATTAAATTAAATCCTGCGGTTGAGATTGCTTTTTGAATGTGACATGGATTAATGCAAATGGATGGTGGAGATTAAATCTGATCGGACGACTGAGGTTAATTGAGTTTATTTATATATATATTTTATAATAAATATATTAAATATAATAAAATATTATATAAAATATAAAATATTATAAAATAATATTAAAATAACCCCAATTAGGCTAGGAAATGGCGGGAAGGTGGATTTGGGCCAAATAATTGGTGGGAAAGGTGGAATTGGGCCAAATAATTGGTGGGAAGGGTGGAATTGGGCCAAATAATTTGCGGGAAGGTGGAATTGGGAAAAATAATTGGTGGGAAGGTGGAATGGCAGACAAGTGGATGGTGGAATGGTTAGGATAGAGGTTTAGTGGCTGTAATTTGGTGTCTAAAAATATAAACATATCCGCCTACCAAAAAATAACATGCGACACCAAAAAATGATGGAGGCCATCAGGAAAGGAAATAACCTTAGAAAAAAAATTAATTTTGTCGTGCGTGAGTTCATTTGGTCATCGAAAAATGAATAATGGACAATAGAAACAATGAATATATCTTAGATGATTACCTGAATGATAGAGCAGGATTGAAAATGGTAGAATGATCATAGAAAAGGTTTGAATCATCACCGATATGTGTAGATCGAAGCTATGGTGTAGTAGCAAAATGCAGCAATGATGGATCATAGCCAAAATATTTTTGTCGTGCACTGAAAATCATAGTCATAGTGAAAATTGATGGCAAAGGAGAAGCAGGTAAATCAAGCCAAAATAAGCATAGAAATGGCATGGGAGGCAACCAAAAGTAGAGAATACATCTAGAGCATCGTGATGGGTACTGAGAAAATCAAAATATCATCGATGGATTACACAGAGCATCACAAAAATAGATGCAGGCCACATTGCAAGGGATGATACCGAGGGGACGTCATAAAATGATCTAGGATCATCGAAAACTGAAAAATAACATCGAGAAGAAATTCAAAAATGCTAGAAAGAGAAACAATACCAAAGAGCAATGTGTAGATCGACATCGAAATATTAAGAGTGCGCTAGAGGAAGAATATGCTATCGTAAAATCAAAAGAGCTTTCTAGATCACAAATAAGTGTATAGATTAATGCATGAAAGTGATCTGCATAGGTTCACCAAAATGAATGTGTTAGGTGACATCGCGGTGGGTGCTAAAGATCATAGTAAATTGTGTGACCCGATGGTGGTGGTCATGGTCGAGGCTACGATGAAGTCATGAAGTTAAAAAAATATTGGAGTCACCGTCATGTAGAGTCAAATGTGTAGATCAAATATTGAATGAGCATATCGTGGTAGGTAGTGATGGAGGCCACTGTGAAGGTTGAATAGAAATTACAGTGAGATCGGGGCATGTACAAGCAGTGCGAGTTGGAGATGAGAGCACATAAAAAAGGTGCTCTTCGAAAGAAAATGTAGTGAGAAACAATGGTGAAATTTTTCTATTGATCAACAATGCATTACATAGTTTTATAGTTCTTGAAAGAACTAAAAATAGACATGGTGGTTGAGAGAAATCCTCTTAAACTTATTACAACAAACTAACTTAAACATAGCTCTTATCCTAACAACATGCTAATCTTGGACTATGGTCAAACATTAATTAACCAAGCCAAAACCTCAATGTATGCTAATCAAATTAACTAGAAATATGTAAATCAAAACATTAAACTAAAACTAAATACTAGGACTTAATACTTAGGACTAAGGAGCCAATGTTGAAAATATTCCAACATTCTCCCCCTTGATGCTAAAGACACTCATGCAAGAGTTCTTTAAACATCACAGAGTTGGAAGAAAATTTTTCTCTTACGTTTCCTCCAATCTTGAATCAAGAAATCAGAATTTACAAAATACTTATGGTGGCACTCCTTCCACTCTTTATGTGGGATTTCTTGCAAATGCTTGAGTGCCTTCTTTTGTTGATTAGCTCCCCCTTCAACAAAAGTATCTCCTCTTGTGGTTTTCAGCAACCACTCTCTTACATATTTATCATTATGGTCTTTAAACCATGCTCTCACATTTTGATATTCTTTTACATATTCAACACTAAATAATACTCCACATGAGTATTTACAATTAATCATCTCACATAGATGATTATACCATACAACTATTTCACATATTTTCACACAAAAAATCACAACAAATATGGCCATATAATGACCAACTACATATGCAACATAAAGTTGCTCCTCACACAAATATTCTCTCACAACAATGAATTTACAAGAATCCTTCTTCCAAGGAATTTTGAACACATCATTTTGATCCATGTGATCCAAGTTCTCCATCACTGTCTTCTCTCCAAGAAGACTCTTCATAAAAGTTGTCTCAATGAGACAGTCACCTTTCTTTTCATTCCTGCTCACAAAAAACAAATCATTAATCATAAAAACATTACCTTTAGTATGAGTAGATTTGGTGCTTCCCATAAAGCTATTTTGTAGCAGTTCTCCTTCATTGTATGGTGCTTCAAGATCAACCATCAACTCTTCACTAATAGTTCTCCTCCTTTGTTCAATCCATGTTGGTGTGTTGAAACACCATTCATTCAAGCAATCATACATAGTTGCCTTTTCAAGACAACTCTCTTTCTGCAATGTAGTCACTCCAAGTGAGTGATCTTCATCCATGAGTGATGTTTCCTTTACCATTACCTTTACCATTTTCTGTTTTTATCTCATTTTTCACATTCTTCTCCCCTTTTAGAGGAACTCTAACAATTTTATCTTCTCCTTGTAGGAGATCTTCATTTTCTCTGTCAAGAGAGCATACATCCATTCCAAGTGAATGGTCTTCAAGACAATGGTCTTCCATAAACATTGCTTCTCCATCAACATGCCAACAATTTTGGTTGATCCTATTATAATCTTTATTCTCTCCCATGAGAATTTTAGGTGCATTATCCATAATACACTCTTCATTTATCTCCTCCATGAGATATTTTTTATCACTTTTTCTTCTATCAACAACAAATCCTCTTCTTCCTCCTCGTCCTCTTGAGGAATACACACCTCTTCTTATATTTTCATCACAAAATTCAGCAACATATGCTTCCTCCATGAAGCATTCTTCATCTTGTTGGTTTTCTACATACAGGCCTTCCTCGCAAGAAATAATTCTCCATTACAAAGCATGACTTCATATGAGTCTTTACAAGACTCTTCAAAAACTCCTTCAAAAAGATCTAATTCAGAAACTGCTTCAAGGAAGCAAGGCTCCTCCTTACTTAAACAATCTTCATGATTGTCACTCATGGCTTTATGGGTATCCTCATCAAACCCATAAGCATCCTTTAACACTTGCCATGCCATTGTAGCTGATCTACAATTGGCTATGAGAGGAAAAAAATTCTTTTCCATTCCTCTCCTCAAATCCATAAGAGCTAAGCAATTTGCATATTGCTGCTCCTTATTCTCTTTTCTATCCTCACATTGTAGCTTATTCCAAGAGGGTTCCTCATAGCCTTCATCATTATGCTCCAAATAGCATAATTATCTCCATTGAATTTGGGTACTTCCAATTCTTTATACATGGTGGCCATTCTGCAATCCACCATTCATCAATCTTCCACCTAGCTCTCAGCCACTCCTTTTCTGTAGAATTTTGATATACTTATCTGAAAATCCACTAAATTTCAGATCCAAATTCACACAAATGAGAAATATGTGATCAATTTACTTTTGCCCTTTCTAGATCTTAGAGTGTTTTTGAGACAACCTCAATGTTCTTCACATAAATCAATCCATACAACCCCAAAATTTCTAAAAATTAAACTCTGTATTCTTGAGACAATAATATGAAAACCCTCTAAATTTCAGAAGAAAAATCACAAAGGTGAAAAATATGTGATCATTTACTTTTTCCCTTTTTATCACAATTCTGGATCTAGGATTGTTGAAGGAAAAATAAATATTCACATAAATCAATCAATACAAATCCCAATGATCTAAAATTTTGCTTGGATTATTATTTTATCGAAATAATATTTCTCCCAAAATTTGAGAAGAAAATACCCTGTATTCCTCCTTATACAACCATTTTATTGAAAAACTAAAAATGCTAATAAAATCATAAAATTAGCTCCAAATCACCTGAAATTTTTACTGCATCCTCTTGATACAATTACCTAACAACCCTCAAAATTTCATAATCAAATACCTTAGGATTCATGAGATATTAATGATTTACTCGAGCTCTTCCTTGCAAATCTGCTGAGTGCTGGCCACTTGAGTTTCTCTGACAAAGTGTGTGTTTCAGATCTCTTCACACCACTCTCCACAGGTTTTGATCCATCTGATCAAACCTGCTCTGATACCAAATGAGAAACAATGGTGAAATTGTTCTATTGATCAACAATGCATTACATAGTTTTATAGTTCTTGAAAGAACTAAAAATAGACATGGTGGTTGAGAGAAATCCTCTTAAACTTATTACAACAAACTAACTTAAACATAGCTCTTATCCTAACAACATGCTAATCTTGGACTATGGTCAAACATTAATTAACCAAGCCAAACCTCAATGTATGCTAATCAAATTAACTAGAAATATGTAAATCAAAACATTAAACTAAAACTAAATACTAGGACTTAATACTTAGGACTAAGGAGGCAATGTTGAAAATATTCCAACATGTAGGTGGTCAAAAATGGCTAAAATGGAAATGACGTTTGGCATGAGGGCATCTCCACCAGCGGACCGAGCATAAATATAACCACGAAAGCCATAATAGTGGTTGAGCAAGTGGTGAAACGTTGGATAGAAGCTCTAAATCCAAGAAGGATGATTATGAGGGTTGACAATCAAATGAAGAAGCCACCAAAATAATCTTAAAACCATCAAGAAATGGATGAAAGCCACGATCAATTCCAAAGAACAATAGATCAGTGTTGTAAAAAATGAGCTATAGTAGATCAAATTCTAAAAATAGGAGATCAAAACTTATAGGTTGCAAAGATGCAGGAATCACAAGAACCATGGTATATGACGAAACATATTCTGACTCAGCAACAAGAGATTCAAATGAACTCAGATCCGCAACAGGAGCCACATCGTCTAAGAAGTTGGGAATGTCACCCAAAGGCCCTGGTTCAAATCTAGGTGTGGCTAAAAATTATTATTTTTTGGATCAGGGGTAGAATCTTGATCTTCTTCACTGAGATCTACATCGATATGAATGAGATCTTCACCATCTGGTTCTTCATCAGCAATGACGATGATGTTGGTTTTGAGTTGTTGAATACTGGAGATGAAAGCAACTTGAATATTGATAAGGTGGGTAGAAATATCTATGAAACTTGACATCATGAATGATTATCACAAATAGAGAAGGTCAATAAATGATAAATCCAATATGAATGCTCAAATCAAGAGCTGAGGGTCGAGAGTCAAAGGGACCCAAGCTGAGAGTTTTCAAGATCAGGAGTGCATGAAGGTGTTCGCAGAAAAAGGAAAGAGTGTTCCTCCAAAGCCAAGATCTGCTAGTGGTTTTCTCGTTCCTCTTTTGAACTAGATTGACCTAGAGGAAGAGGATACTCACCTATTCAACGCTCGCTCTAATACCAATGATGTTGAAAACACTCTTAATAGACGACACGAATTGGCATAAATGAAAACTTAGTATTGCATTAATTCAAAAACACATTTATAGGTATGTATGGCTTTACAAGTTGGCATTTAATACGCATGATCTGTGTGAGTATTAAATGCAATACAATACTAATCCCTATCACAACAAGATCACTATCAAATATATGCTTCCTATCCTTGTTATAAATGATTTATTGGATGAATTGTATGGTGCTAAATAATTTACAAAACTAGAGTTGCATTTTGGATTTCATTAAATTATGATTAGAGAAGAGAATAACCCTAAGACTTTTTTTTGTACACATGAATACCTTTATGACTTCCTAGTCATACCTTTTGGTCTCACTTATGCCCCTTCCACTTTTCAAAGTCTCATAAACTCTATCCTTTATTATTTTCTTTGCAAGTTTGTTCTAGCTTTATTTTATGATAATTTAACTTATACAAAGTCTTGGGAGGATCATGTAGTTCATGTTGATAAATTTCTTTATCTATTACAAAGGGAAAAATTATTTTTCAAAAGATCCAAATGTTTCTTTGGGGTTCAGGAGGTAGAATATTTGGGACATATAGTACTACTTAGGAAAGAGTCAAGGTAGATCCTAGTAAGATCAAAGATATGTAAGATTGGCCATTGCCCAAAACCCTTAAATAGCTCCATAGGTTTTTAGAAATGAGGTTACTACAAAACAATTTTCTACATCTATGGCAAGATTACCACTCCTCTTACTGCTCTCACTAAATTGGATGCCCTCAAAGAAGCTATGTGTACCACTCTTATTTTGCCAACTTTTAAATTTAGAAAATATTTTTTTATTTAGTGTGATGCTTCCAACATAAGTATTGGAGCTAGTTTGATGAAAGGCAGACACCCATTAGCCTTTGAAAGTAATCAATGTTTAGGAAACAATTTGGGATGGTCCACTCATGAGAAGTAAATGTTACTTATTCTACATGCCATAGAGAAATGGAGGCCTTATTTCTTAGGGCATCATTTCATCATCAAGACCAACCATAACAACCTTAAAATTTTTATAAAGCAATGTCTCTTATACCCTCAACAAAATAAATGGATGACCAAGCTCTTGGATTATGATTTTATCATTACATACAATAAAGGAAAAAAGAATGTGGTGGATGCCTTATCTCACAAATATGAAGATGTTATCAATGCCATATCTAGTCCTATTCCATAATGGATTTCTCAACTTTGGGAATATTGGCTTTCTAATATAGAGATTGCATAGATCATTCAAGAAAGGGATACAAGCTCATCATTGCACTCTTGTTTCTCATATACTGATGGAGTGCTTTACAAAAATGATTGCATTTATATTATTAATCATTGGTTATTAATTAAAATGTTCTCCAATAATTGCATGCATCTCCTTTGGATGGACATTTAGGATTCTTGAAAATATACCAGCGAGTGAAGCAATATTTTCTTGAAAATGATTAAAAGTAAATGTTAAGATATTTCTGGATGAGTGTGAGGTGCGTCAATATAACAAAGAAAAAACAATTAAAATTTCTTGGATTGTTGTAACCCTTGCATATCCCTAAACACTAATGGAAGCACATACCCATGGATTTCATTGAGGACCTTTCCAAATATGAGGGCAAAATAATGATATTTATTGTAGTAGACCACCTTTCCAAGTATGCTCATTTTTGTGCATTACAACATCCCCAATTAGCAAGTAAGGTGGACGAGGTATTTCTTGATTATGTTCTTTAATCACATGGTATGCCTAAACCCATTGTGAGTGACTATGACCCTATCTTCACTAGTAGATTTGGAAAAAAATAGTTTTATCTTACTGGTACCATGTTGAGTATGCCTTCTTCTTATCACCCTCGACCAAATGGTCAAACAAAGATTGTTAAGAAATCTTTAGGTACTTTCCTTCATTGTCTTGCTCAAGACAAGTAGTATCATTGGGTTCATTGGTTCTCATTATTTGAATGGTGACATAATACTTCTTACCATTCATCCCTCAAGATGTCCCCATTTGAAGCATTATATAGTAAAAAAATTTAATTAGTGGTAAACTATGTTCTAGGATCCTCCAAGGTTGTCCAAGTAGATGATTTGTTATAGCAATGATGACTTGTATGGGCATTTGAGTAATCATTGTATAGTTGTATTTAATTTATTATAACATTGTATTATGTAAGCCCTATGGACCACGATTAATCTTGTTATGGATAAACCCACCTTATAACTTGTAATGAACATTAATCCCTCTTGTTATGTCAACTTAGGTTAAAATTACTTCTATAATTGGGATTTTGGTATTGGTATAAATACACCCACCACTCCATCAATTATATTAGTGTTATGATTCTTATCTATGGATAATGTAGTTATTATTTATGATTCTTATGGATGACCACTATATATTTTCTCTTTCATCCTTTTTTACACTTTTTATATAAGATTTGAGTGGATGGATTGCTTCTGTTCATTTTTAGAAATGTGTGTGAATTCCAACATGGTATCAGAGCAGGTATAGAGCTTTATCACTTGGTCATGTGGAAAGTTTATTCAGAGCCTTTGATATTTCTTCTGAATTCTAGGATAAATTATTTCTTAGAGCTTTATAAGTACCTTTGACAAAATAGAGAAAGGGAAGATCCAATTTTTTCTTTCTCTATTTATTCATTTTTTTTGATAAATTATGTATTCTCTAGGTTATTTTTTCCTTGCATAATTATTGAAAGGAATTAAAAAAATGATATTTTTCAAAAATGTCACTCTAGGGCTATTTTGGAGGGAAAAATTCCGAAGGCCATAAATTTTGCATATGAAAGTGTTTTGAGACCATTTTTTCCAAATTGCATTGAGCTCTTTACATTAGTGGTAATTTTTTCAAAGATATTAAAAGTGGAGGGATGTTTCATCATGTTATTGTCTTCAAATCTTATTTCTTTTAATTCAAAAGGGAATATTTATATGTTATGCAATCAAAATATATGGTCTACATTTATGAGAGATACAATTGGATTTATGATAGTTGTAGCCTTAGTTACCAAATTCGTCGAATATTTTAGATAAAATTTGAAATTCGTCGAATTTAAAACCCTAACGAATAAATTTGGTGAATAAATCCTAAATTTAGGAAGGAATTTTTTTCATTAATATCATAAGGGAAGTAATATATAGTGTTATTAATAACATAATTATTAATAAAATTATGTTATTAATAATTTTATTGGAGGGGTGGCACTCGAAAATAGGGTGGTATGTTCTCTGGTTCGACTTCAGAGAAGGCATGGTAAAGTCTCAAAATTAGAGGGGCTTTGGGGAAAAGTGAAAAAAATCATATCTGGGAACGAGGTTGAATTTGGAAGGAAGTTGGCTTTAGTTTAGGGTTGCGTGTGTTGCCTGTAAACAATGAAGGTGGTCAAGCATTAGTTTAGGGTTGCGTGTTGCCTGTCAAGACATTGCAAAGGTAAAGTTTGGGCTGTTTTAGCGAAAACAAAGTGACCTTCGATATATTCCTAATTATATGTTTAAGTTGTTATAGTATATTTATTTATTTAAATAAATAAAAAATAAATAAAGGAGTTAATATATGTAATTTTCTTTTTGAATATGTAGTGGTCTTTTTTCTTTATAGTTTTATTAAAATATTTTGGGTTATACAAAATTTGTGGCTTTAGCTACTTTTTATAGAATCATTTTAATGGTTTAGTTATATGAGATTGAAATTATTTTATGTTTGATATTATATCATGATTATGATTATTATATTTATCAATTATATAGTATTATTAACATAACAATACTCTGTGCGTATGTAACCATATAGTGTTATTAACACAATAACATATAGTGTTATTAATAACATAATTATTAATAACATAAAATTTAATGTAGAAGCTTAAAAATATATGATAAGGAAATTATTAATGTTTGTTTCAAGTCCTTGTTTGAGTTTTTTAGTTACTAATTTATTTATAATATTTTGAAAGGATATATGTACATTTATAATATATCGAATTTTATATGTCAAATTTTATTTCAAATTTTTAAACATGTCGAATTTCTTTCGAACTTCAAGAGTGTCAAACTCGAACATGAACTAGAACTTGGTAACTAAGGTTGTAGCATATTTTGAATCTTTTAGAGGTATACAAGAAACAAATTTAGAATATGCTTTAGTCAATCCCTCTTCCTCCTTTGGGCTATTGATTTAGCTTATTCATGAAGATCTAATCATTCATGATCTCTTATTTCTTCTATTTTTTGTCCAGGTACTCTTGGTATTTTATAATGGATATTTACATAAACAAGTACATGTAAAGGCTCTTTTGGTAATGGAAACTAGGTGGTCAAAGGGAATCCAAACAAGGTGATGTATGCTATAAAAGGAATCTATGTTTCCAAGTCTTACCGTATGTGACTATAGAATATTGAAACACATTTTCTTTAGAGGCAGTAATCTTGAATTCTCTTCCTCATATGGAGTCTTAGCAAAAGTCTTATTTGGATATGTGTAGAAGTCTCTAATAATGATAGTGATGACTATGAGATTTTTTTACAAAGGTATTTTTGCATCACAAAATTTCTAGATGACAAGGGGGATCCAAATGAGTCTTCCTCAAGTGTGGAGGCCTACTAGATCATCCACTATGAGAGGAAGATATTATTGTTTCTAATATCTTCTTTTCTTTAACCCTAGTTCAAATTATGAGAGAGTGTTGAAAGTGTAATCTTACTTATGACCAACACCAACATTGAATGATGTAATCTTATATAGGCCTATAGGCAAGCATTATATAATTATATTTAATTTATTATAATATTTTATTGTATAAATCATATGGATCATAGTTAAACTTGTTATGGTTAAACCCATATTATAACCTATAATTAACCTTAATCCCTCTTTTTATATTAGCCCAGGTTAAGTCTATTTATGTAATTGAGGTTTTGTTATTGGTTTAAATACTGTTCACCACTCCATCCATTGTATTAGATTATTGTGATTCTTATCTATAGGTATTATAGTGATTATTTATGGTGCCTATGGGTGCCCACTATATCATTTTATATTCCATCATTTTTTATGATTTTTGTATAATATTTAAGTGGATGGATTACTTTTGTTTATCTTTGGAAATGTGTGTGAAGTTTAGATTTTTTCTCTTTCATCCTAACAAGGCACATAGCCCCAATGGATTTCCTATAATTTTATTTAAAAAATATTGGGATTTGTTGAAGAGTTATATGTTGGATATGGTTGAAGAGGCCCCAAAAAAGAAGGCTACAATAAGTAAGATCAATGCCACCTTTATCATGTTGATTTCAAAGAAAGGAGAGATAAGGTATTTTGAAAAATTTACTCTAATAAGCCTTTGCAATATGATTTATAAGATTATTTAAAAAATTATGGAAAATAGATTGAAAAATATTCTAGATTATGTTATCTCAGAGGAACAAGATGGTTTTATACATGGTAAATAAATTCTTACTAATGTAATCATCTCATAGGAGGCCATAAATTCTCTTTATTCCATAAAAATACATGTATGCTTATGAAACTAGATATGAACAAAGCATATTATAAAATTTGTTGAATTTTTTATATAACAATCTTAGAAAGTTTAGTTTTTGCCGAAGTTGGGGTGAATGGATTAAATGTTGTTTTAGTAGTTCAAAATATTCTATTTTGATCAATGGATCAATTGTTGGATACTTTGAATCATGTTGTAGATTCTATTAGGGTGATCCACTATCCCCTTATCTTTTTATTATTATTGTGGTGGCATTAAGGAGATTATTCTCAAAGGCAAAATTGGAAGGAAAAATCATAGGTATTCAGGTTGCAAAAAATGGTCCGTTTGAAATTCATCTCTAATTTGTTGATGATATATTTCTTTTTGGGTCATCCCTCAATCAGTGAGGCCATGGAGTTAAATTATAATTAACATGCTAAGAGAATTTTGTTGGAAAATTGGTTAAATCTATAAAATCTAAGATCTTTTTCATTAACAATCCCTAGATTAAAAATGGATTATTATGAATATTTTAGGATTTGTTATGTTGGTTTATGAATTGTTTATCAAGTTGGAAAGGTAAGTTCTTAACCATAATTGGAAGGCTACAGCTCATAAAAACAACATTTTAATTCACAACTATTTATAAGATATTGCATTCAATATTGTCAATAGGTATAACATTTGAATCTAACACAAATTTAAAGAGATATTTTGGAAAGCATGTGAGAAAAAATTAGGTTTTATCTTTGTAAATGGGATAGGGTTTTCCAAGGAAAGAATATTGGAGGTTAGCCTTGTATAATTGTAGGCTTATGAGTTTGGACTTATGGAAAATACTTGGTTGGAGATTATTCAAATATCAAGGTAGGAGTTGGGAGAAAATGTTACTTAAAAATTATATCAGTTCTCTTGATGGACTAAAATTATTGAGGACACAAACCCTACCTAAAGGATCACCAACATGAAATTTTATATCAAATGTCTTTCAATTGATCAAGAAATATATTAGATGGTCAATCAATGAGGGGTACTGCACAAAGATTTAGCTTCACACTTGGTTGAAGCCTTATCCGATCATATTTAATTCAAAATGGTAACCATTACTTTGAGCATGTCTAGCTTATAAAGGTCCAAAGATCAAATATTCTATTAGTTTGGTCAACAACTCCATATCATGGATTTATATTAGTAACCTTGTTGAAAGAGAGGAATTCAAACAAATTGTAGATGATCTTTAAAAGATGCTTCAAGAATTTTATTTGCTTATTTTTACGTGAAAGGATGATTTGGTTAATATATCAAGAGATGGTGGGTAGTTAATCAAATTGGGATATGATAAATTAGAGTAATCAAACTTTCCTATTCCCAAATATTTATTTTAGAGGAATGTTTGGTCGCTAGAGGCCCTCTTTAAGGCCTCAAAATTCCTTAGGTTATCTCTTTAAAGCAATATTCTTATAGAAGATATTCTACAAAGAAAAGGGAATCATGGACCTTTTAGATGTGCCTTGTGTGTGAAGGGTCTATAACCATCAAACCATTTACTTCTTCATTATCCCTTTGCTTACACAATTTAGAGTTAATTTAAAAAAACATGAGGATATATTGGGTAGATCCATCAATATTGAAAGGGTTGATGAATAGAGGTCCATGGTTTAAATACCAAAGGGGGGAGGTTTGTACACCATGCTTTGATAACCAAAGTATGGTTGGGTATATCTACATATTGGATAAACAATATCCATCTCTTATGACTCATGGCTTTGTAGACATTAAAAACTACTTTACCCTTTATCCTTTGAAATGTTGGATTAATTATTTCAAACTTAAAGCATTATGTAATATATGGAGAATTGATCCTCTCATTATTTGTTGAAGTTTATGGATTGAAAGGAATAATAAATTTTTTAAAAGTAAATCTCAAAATCATGTTCAAGTTTAGAATCATATTATTGATTCTTTTATAAAATATTTATAAGCATGGTGTTCATGATGGAAAGTCTTAAGTGTAGAAAAATCAATGTTGAAATCTTGGTTAAAGAATTTGAATATACATAAAAGGGTCATCTGGCACAATGTAGTTAACACAAAGGATTTTGTTTGATTAATGGTAAAATAGAAATATCTAGAAATAAGATTTATCAAAAATAATTTTGATGGTGCTTCCAAAGAAAATCCAAGAATAAATGGCTGAGGTAGTGTTCTACAAACTAATTAAGGCACAATTATCCTCACTTAGAATAACATAGAACTTCAACTAACAACTATGCAAAGGCTAGAGAAATTATTATAGGGATCAAATTACAATTGAAAAAAGATGAAAATATATTTTAATTGATGGATATTCACAAATTATCATTAATGTTATCACTAAAAATAGTTATGGTATTGGATAAAAATAACATTTTTGTTGATATTCGTCAACTATTGATGGAAGCAATCTCTTGGAAAAGTGAGCATATCTATAGAGAAGGAATTTGGGTAGTAGATTATTTATTTAATTGTGGTGTTAATCTTCATCTTTGTGATATTCAATTTTTAGAAGGCAACTATCTAAGAGAGATTTTATCTCTTAATGAAAATGATGCCAAGGAATTTATTGTAAAAACATAGAAGTTTGAGGAAGATGAATAATATATTTTATAAAATAAATAAATGAAGAATATATTTGATATAAGAACAAGCTAGATATGGTTTAATTAATTTAACAACAAAATATAATATTTTGCTATTTTGATGAGAGTGGACCTAATAGAAGACATATAACTTGTTAAAAAAATATAATAGCGGTTTAGCCAATGTTGCTAGATATAATTACATAAAATCATAATAAGGTACATTGCATAATGAATGCCCATAGGATTACATAATTATTACATCATACACTATCATCCTTGACTAATAAGGTCATATTATATATTCCAAAACTCATCCTTAATATGAAATAAGGGGTCAAGGAGAAGCGATATTAGATATGATAATATGCCCCCCATAATGGATGTTCTAATGGGTTCTCTTGGATAACCAAATGGACCATATGAATGCCCCTCATCATATGGAAAATTGCTCTTTGACTTCTAATTCTACTTCAATATTTTATAGTTGTGATATGTAATTATTCATGGAATGTGCTTCTCTTTTATAATATTCAAATGATAGAATAAAATATTTGAATAGTTAGAATTTCCCTTAGGCTATTGAGCATCACCCTCTATTGGTTTAAAGTTCTTAGGATGAGCCTATATCTGAGGATGCCATGTCATCATCTATTATCAACAAAGGAGTTAGAAGTAGGAATCAAACACTAGTTGGCTTAGAGGGAAGAACCTTGGACTCATTGGGCTATCAAATCCCCTAAAGAGCCTATCAAATATAGGGTGTGCCCATATTTAGATGAAGATATATGACACAAATTGTATTTTCACAAGTATAATTTTTTTTTCTAATGATACACTTGAGTATCAAACACTATATATTCAATGATCTAAGTCTTGAACACTACTACTTAGCCAATAATATCATTTAAACTAATGGGTGATGAGCATGTATGCATTCTTGAAGTTTACATGATCCACAAACATGCTAAAAGGTTGCCACCTAGAACCAAGTCCATGCCAAATGAATGCATATACCTTTTTTATTAGTACAAACAAAGGAAATATGGTTCAAACACTTTACTTTCCTAAATAATACCTTACATGGCAACTTGCTGACCATCCTAGCTCTCACTATTGACAAGAAAAAAAGAAGAGACCTATCCTTGACAAAGCAAAATTCCTTGAGCACCTTGAGAAATCAAACACAACCCTGTCTAGGTTTCCAAAAATTACAATGCCAAGGATCAAACTTAAAATATTTATAGATGCATATCAATATTTTAACCAATGTAGAACATCTTGTATAAAATAAAATTCACCTTACTCCTTGGAGATCACACCAAATAAAAAAGGTCAACCCACTACATAAAACATACAAGATGAATTATAGGGGATGCAGATTGATCTCAAGATCCTTTATATAAATATTTGTTGGAGAATATTATATTATTTGGTACATGCTAATGTACCCCCATGGTACCTTTATGGTATAAATATAAATATATAATAGATTAGGATACAATTTTATAGTTTAGGAGTGTGATTTATATTTTCCCTTTATGTAAGTGTTCATGTGTAGGATATGCACAAGTGTCATGTAATTATGTGTGCAAATGTGAGGTGTGAATGTGCACAAGTGTCATGTAATAGAGTGTGCATGTGTATAGATGTAGGAGTGTGCAATGTGTCATAGAATAAAGTTTACAAATAGAGATCCAAGATTCATGTATACAGGTGGTAAGATGAGAAGCTAAAAGACGAGATAATTTATCTTATGCATGGAATAGGAAAATATATATCTCCCAAATATGTGAGGAGAGCAATAGTCAAGTATTGAAGAGTCATATTTGCAAGGTTATATTATGGATACGAGGCTCCATGTAATGTGTCGTCATTGAGGAATATATGTATGTCAAGCATCACAAAAAGAAGCATGTATACAATTTGAGCAATTATATTGTAGGTTTTCTTCATTTTTTTTTTAAAGTAGGATTTTGAAAGGGTTACTCTTTCCCTTTTACATTGAATTAGTCATATTGAGCTATTTAATGCCATCGAGATTTAAACATTGATGTGGGCTACATCAACTATTTGTTCCAATCTGTTAAACCAAGGACACATTGTCCAAATTTCTTCATGTTATTGCATGAATGATATTGACCATTTTATTCATATTATTGTTATTTTTATGAATGTTATGTTCATTATTTTGGCCATTTAATATAGTGATTGCTCTTATATTTGAGACTACTCAAGATCCTAGATATTGGGACTTATGACCGAATCTAGCTAAAAAGCCAACAATGGTATCAGAGCCACTATACTCTATCCTTTCTAGAAGAGTTATATTTAGAGCTACTTTGATTAGACTCTAAAGCTAGCATGAAAGGAAGTATTTAGTGTAAATTAAAAGAAAAGTGAGCCATGTGAAGGAAGCATATACCAAATTTTGGGTATTTTATTATATCCTAATATTATTTGACATTAGTAGTCAAATAGAACTACTGGAGAGAAGAGATAGAACCGTTGGGGTTGGAGGATCTCTAACTTTATCATCTATAATGTAGAAGGGACTGCAATACTTGAAGATATTTTCGAAGAGAGAGTGTTTCTCAAGAGTTTTTTGAAATTACAAAGATAAGAGCCTGAGAAAATGGTTATTTACTTCATTATTGTGAGCATAAGAACCATATACAAGAGCCCCAGATAAGGGAAATTTGCTTCATTACCTTGAGCAGAAGCACCAAAGAAGAAGAGTCCAAGCATAGGGGTATTTACTTCTCTGCTTCAAGTGAAATCACTAGAGAAGAAGAGCCCAAACATAACGATGTTTGCTTCATAATCATGAGTAGAATAATCAAAGAAGAAGAACCAAAATAAAAAGGGATGATTTGATGAGAGTAGAAGCACTAAGGGAACATAGCTTATGCAAAACGAGATCATGAAATAGTAGCACCTATGTAGATCGAGACCTCAAAGAAATAGACCTTGTAGCAAGCCAAGAGGGAAAGTAAAATCATGTAGTAATAGTAGCAGAGCAACACCTATGGAGAGTTGAGGAAAAGGATAAGCATACAACAATACAAAGCTTGTAGCAATCTAGATGAAAGAGCAAAGTGCATTTGAAACAATGGCTAAGGCCTGAGGAATTATTGATCACAATAACATTCCCTAGCATTGCATAGTGTGATATCCATTTGAGACGTGTCATTTTCCTGAAGGTAATCTTGCCATAACACCCTAACAAGCACAAAAGAGCATGCATTAATGTCCATGCGTGAGCCAAGGTAAGGGTTACAAAAATTTTGAATTCGGGAAGAATAATTTTAGTGCCTTTTCAAATGTTAGAGTTACAAGGTTAAACTTTAATTTTTGTGCTTGATTTAATTTTTGGATTGAAATTTTATAAAAAATTTAGAAAGAGAAATTAAATTTGTTAAAATTTTAAAGTATGATTGGAGTGAAAAGGTTTTTGACTTCAGAAATAGTTATTTAAAATTTTTGAAAAAGTAGAAAATTGTTTATTGATAATTAGGGAGTCAAAAGGCTTTCAACTTCAAATATATTTTTGAAAAATTTAGAAATTTTAATACTTGATTTTGCAATAAAAAATTGAAAGATTGATTGATTAGAAAAATTGCAAATTTAATAAATAATTAGGGAGACATAAGGTCTTCTAATTCAAAAGAATTTGAAAATTTGATTATTGAACTTGCAAAATTATTTGAATTTTTTATTAATTTTGAGAGATAAGGATTTCTATTCCAAGAGAAATTAAAATTTGAAAATTTACAAAACTTGATTTTGCAACTTGATTAGTTGATTGATTGAAAATTTGCAAATTTAGAAATTGGGAGCCAAAAGGACTTCTACTTAAAAGAATTTGATTATTTAATTTGCAAATAAACTTTGATATTTGAAGAAATGGATAGATGGCAAAGAAATAGGAGAAATTTTTAAAATTCATATAAAGGACCAAATCCCATGAGAGGAAGATTTCAAAATCAAAAGTTTTATAAAAAACAATCCAAGGGATCAAATAATAGAAGAGATTTTCAAAACTTCTATCAAATATATGAAATAAAATCATTTGGATACCATCAAAACATGAGGAAAGGAAATGACACATGGTATATAGATTCAAGAGTCAATTATCATATGACTAGAAATTTGCATTGGTTTGAATCATTGAAATTCAGATAAAATGATCCACTAAGATTTGTAAATGGTAAGATTTATTATGTTCAAGGATCTAGAAAAATTATACCTAGCATACCATTTTTGAATTTTGTGCTAGATAATGTTTTATATGTGCCAAGGTTATCCATTAATATTATCTCATTTGTTTGATTAGTTGAAAAAGAAAGAATAGTGAAATTCAATTTCATAAATGGAAATAAGTAATGTGTCATAAGAAAACAAAATAAGATTAAAGCCATGGGTTCCTTCAAAGATAGAATATCTGCTCTAGATATAATAGATTTATTGGAAGGAATATTAGATCATATTTGTCACCAAAATAGATTAACAATGATTTGTTTGATTTCTCCAAAAGATAGAAAACAAGAAAATGGATAAAAAATAGTTGAAGATTGTCTAGAAAAGACAACAAACAAAGAAATTAAATGAATAATAGAAGTTCAAGTTGAAGAGTGCCAAAACTAGAGTAGAAGGACAAAAGCAAGAAATAGAGATTGACGACTAAAGTCTTCAATAACAAAATAATGTAATACAAGGGTGTGTGGAAGAATATTACATTATTTGGTATATGCTGATGTACACCCATGGTACATTTATGGTACAAATGTAAATATGTAATAGTTTAGGGTACAAATCTATAGTTTAGGAATGTGATTTATATTTCCACTTTATGTAAGTGTTCATGTGTAGGATGTGCACAAGTGTCATATAATTATGTGTGCGAGTGTGAGGAGTGAGAATGTCCACAAGTGTCATGTAATAGAGTGTACATGTGTATAGATGTAGAAGTGTGTAATGTGTCATATAGTAAAGTGTGCAAGTGTCATAGAATAAAGTGTGCAAATAGAGAGCCAAGAGTCATGTATACAAGTGGAAATATGAGAAGCCAAAATACATGAGAGGATTTGTCGTATGCATGGAATAGGAAAAGATGCATCTCCTAAATATGAAAGGAGAGAAATAGTTAAGTGTTGAAAATTCATATTTGTAAGGCTATATTATGGAGATAAATATCCATGTAATGTATCATTATTGAGGAATATATGTATTTCAAGCATCATACAAAGAAGCTTGTATACAATTTGAGCAATTATATTGTAATTTTTCTTTATGTTATTGCATGAATGATATTGGCCATTTTATTCATATTATTATTATTGTTATGAATGTTATGTTCATTATTTTGACCATTTAATATAGTGATTGCTCTTATATTTGAGACTACTCAAGATCTTGGATATTGGGACCTGTGACAATCTAGCTAAAAAACAACAATACCAATGCAACCATATTGCTATCAATTTAGCCAAATGCATTATTAAGTAAGAGATGTTCTGAGACAAGGATGTACCTAGTGAATATAATTCTACTACAAAAGAAAATATGTGGGTGGATTTAAAATGATAAATTTCCACATACCAAATATCTTGCATTCATGCACTAGCTAAAACATCAAATGACTTAAATGAGAATCAAGGACTAGCACTCTTTAAAGATATGTCATCTATCCAAAAATATAGAACACATCAAGGTGGAAAGAAGGGGATTTGTCCTAATTACCTATTCTAATTTAATATCTTATTGGACCCAATATAGCAAATTTAACAAAGTACAAGCATGTGGGGAGATCCTAAGATATCGTAGAATTTTTGGTGGATTCCCACATGCCTCTTTTAAGTGGCCTAAATGAATAGTGAGAATTGATGCTCAAATTTTGATATCCAATTTTTTAAAAATAAAAAAAAAACCCTCCAAATTTGAAAAACAAGACTTATTTCTTTTGCTTCTTATGCAACCCAAAGAATACTTTATGAAGAAGAAAGAAAAAATATTTCTTTGATTAGAAAAAGAGATGGATCCTATAAATATGATAGGGTGATGTCACTCCATACCCATTTAGATACCATGTTAGATTCTATAACATTTTCTAGAAATGAACAAAAGCAATGCATTCAACCAAACCATAGGCTGAAGAATAAAATAACGTAAAATAGAAAGATAAACAGATGAAAGAGATGAAGGGTGCCCATCGACACCCATAGAAAATATCACACTAGATCACATAAATAGAATGGATTGGGTGGTTGAGGGGTATTTATACTAATATTTACATAGCCCAAGTTGACATAACATAGGGCTTTGGGCTAATTACAAGTTACTAAACCCTTACCTATTACATAATTATGCATTAAAAAGGTTTAGTCAAGGTTAATTATAATAATGGTTCATATAATATCCCATAGATAATTACATCAAATCATAGCAAAGTCTATTACATAACAAATGCCCATAAGCTTATATAATGATTACATCATACACTATCAACCTTAGATAATTCAAGCTATATATATTACAACAATGAGAATACAATTGCTCAAAGTTAGAAAAATATTTTGCCACTCCAAAATTTAGCATTCTAATATAATATTTTACCATTAGTGTGAAGCATAAGAATGATGGAATAGACTTGGAAAGGCTATATTTTAGGCTTTCATGGGAAGAATAAAACAAGAATTCTTGTGTAGATGATTTAGAAAAGGGAAAAAATTAGATTTCTTAAAAAGGGAGTTCTAATAACTAAGGGTAACCTTAAAGAAATGACAAAATCCAAATGCTTTGAGATCATAGTCATTTTTTTCTTTTTAAAAATAAGCTATATGTGGCTTGTACTTAGAGGCCATGCCCATAAAAATAATAAAATAATATATTTTTGTTGTTAGGTCTATTTGGTTATATCCAACTTGCCTTTTTATCAAAGATATTTTTTATTTGCCTTTATATCAAGTATATTATTTGTTTTTCTGAATTTGCTATGTTTTCATAATAAACTCCTTGGTATCATTTTCATTAAGAGAAAAATAGCCAAGTATCTTATAAAATTTGAATTTCTCTAGGATGAATATTAACACCATGATCGACTAAATGTTTTACTATAACGCTTCCTTATCTATATGAAATTAAATGAAATAATTTTAATTATGTCTATAAGGCTAAAATAGTCTATGGGACCAAGAGTTTAATTACAAGATGTTCCATTTTGGATTCAAACCTTGGACCTCCTATTTAGAGTTCCAAATTCTTAACAACATCCCAAATAAAAATGTTTGACAAAGTCAAAAAATAGTATAATCATTTATAATTTTTATAGTAAAAAAAGTTCAACAAAGTCAAAAATATTAACATCCTCTTATAATATTTGGAGAGTGTTTCTTATGTTGTTGAGTTTTATGAACAATTCCCCTATTTTTTCTATTCTCAATTCTTCAAAAAGTTTCATCAATGAAGTAACTTTTAAAGTGTCCTCATGTGCATTATTGATTGATGGTTTTTGAAGCCTTAATACTAATGTAAACTCACAAGATAAATTTCATAGGATCAAATATAAGATAACCACAATATAGTTAGATCAAGATAATGATGTAAGCAAAATAATATGAGCAAACTAATATGTATATCAAGGCTTATAATATATCAACTAACATTCATTAATGAGTAGAAATTATGAATGTAAATAGCCTGAATCATATATGTACAAAGCATGTAGCACAACTTACAATATTAGTTTCTCAAATGTATGAAAACTTTATTACTCCTCTTTCTCTTACAAATATAGCAGTTATCTTTATACTTGATGATAGATAATTGATATTGATCTTGATTCACATTCTTTGCTTCACTATGGAGTACTATATAGCCATAGTAGAATGACTCTTTGTATACCTAACTATTCCTTTCCATATGCCAAGTCTCATGACTATTGCCTTCTCTACTTGACACTTGCATACACATAGGTCTATCTTGTATGCACACCTAGACATGACTATTCACTTAGCATATTCTAATCTAAGGATATTTGTGCATACTTACATATAAGACACTTGTGCACATAGACTCACATAAAACTTGTGCATTTCATGCATATTATTACATTACATAAAATATTACTCACACTCTAATCTAAGAAGCAATCCTAATCTAATATTTACAAGATGTGTCATGAAGGGACCATGGGGATAAATTAGCATATACCAAATAATGTAATATTGTAACATCCCCTCCAATTGATTATTTGATTACTTGCTATTTTTTCAATGATTTAATATTTTTTGGGAGAAGACACTGTTGTTAATTTTTTTTGGATGCAGGAACAGGTGCAACAATAAGTTCTGATCCATGAAAGCGATGGTTTGGTGGTTCCTAGTATCCTCCTTTAGGCAAAAGGATAGGATAGGTCCACAGAGGTAAGGAGGGATATGATGGATAAACGTGGCCCCATGAGTACACGAAAGCTCACAGTTAGAGGGATCATGTAGTTGCATCCATTCTTAAAAAAAAACTACTGCATCATGAAATAATGTTTTATTACATGTTTTAAATAAAATAATGATAAAGAATATATATATATATATATATATATATATATATATATATATATATATATATATATATATATATATAACAATAATAATAATTGTAAATATAGCACAAAATATATAAAATATATGTAAATGAAATAATAGTGTAACAAGGGTTGCAGTATGATAAAAGAAATGAATTAATAAAAAACCATATTTTAATTTGAGAACTCCAACTGGCGTTCATTAAGCCAACGTATCACAGGTAACCAGATAGTTGTTGATGGTACAGACATCCACCATCTCTATAAAAGAAATAAGAAACAAAAGTTAATGATATGAAGCTTGGGAGGGTGATTTACATGGTTCTTATCTTGTGAATTCTCACCGATAATCTGCTGTGAACAAGTTATGGTAGAGAATATCAGGTCAGTGAAAGTTTTCTTTCTTAGGAAGGTTTGTAAAAACTGGTTGGAAATATTGGTTATATAAATAATTATACGATATTGTATTTTAAATTTATCTAATAAATATTGGTTTAAATTTATAACGTTCGAATGAAGAAACCATGGTTGTTGACGTGCTGAGCATATGAAAATGTCCTATCAAATTTGCTGCTCAGATTGAGAAAATGATTGGCTATGAAATACTTTTGTTTGAAGCCTGTAAATTATAAAAGGATGTGTGAAATAACGATCTCATTATACTGCATATTTACATTAGGCGTATAGGATTAGATTGCATTGCATGAGAGGGGCCACTGCTAACCCTAAATTACCATCTAAACTATCCTTCTCTCCTCCGGGAGAAATGCGAAAGCAATACTATAAAATATGGAATAGCTCGAGCGAACGTTGGTTTGATGTTTGTGTTGTAGCAGACTAGTTTCAGAATAAGAGAATGATTTTATTTTTATTACTATAGTAGCAGCCACAATGTATTCTAATTATAAAAGAAAATTATCTCGAGAATGCTTAGTTGTGCATTTTTATGTTTTCAATTCTATACCATTGTTTTATTTTATTGATAAAGACTTCATTTAGATACATTCATGGGGAGAAATGGTAGAAGACGACACTGTACATATAGAAATATTTTGACCAGAGTTTTATTTAACTTTTTTTTTATTTGGATGAATATCAAGTACTCTGCTTTCTGTTTCTATAGCTTGTCGAAAATATATTCTTATAATGTTTTTATTTATTAAGCATTAGTTTGTGGAAGGAAAATTTTGTTTGATTATTATCAATTGTTGTCTAGCCGTATTAAGCTAAAGTCGACAACCTACCAATATGGAAATAGGTTTAGAGGGAACAATTTGCTATCTGAAATCATATGGTTTATCGAAGCCTTTGAAAACTCAAATTAGCACAAAACAAGACGTCAAGATTATAGCATGGTAAATACCAAATTTAGCCTTGAAGGTGTATTTATTTGAATGCGTCAGTAGAATCATGATTGGAAACACTATAGAGTAAAATACATTCACTTAGTCCAAAGAAAAAAATAAGAATATACCTGTAGGCGTTCATGATAAAAAAAGAGGTTTTAGGAAGATGTGCGACTTACTTTGGTGTAGGAAGCATTTGTAAGAAAATAACTAACAAAGTGTTTTAGAATATCTTCTTGGTCATTAGATTGTTTACACTTTTGGTTAAAGGAATTGTTTAAAAACCATGTGTTGTTTGCGTTTGTGCATCTGGTGAAGTGCTCTAGCAGTGCCCATATAGTGGAAACCGGTCATAGACGAATATTTTTTGAGATATATTGCTATGGGTGATTGCACCAATATTTCTAAAAGATGTACTTTTTCGTAAAATATCGGCATAGAGTTGGTCATTAATTTTTTAAAACCCAAGATATGGATGTTTGTATGACCGATAAGACCTTCCTTAAAATATTCACTATCTATAATTTTAAAAGATTAGAATGAATTGTGTTCAACTTGAAGTTTATTAGATATTTTATTATATGGATGTCTCTTATTTGTACCTCTTGAAGATATTAGTGAACAAAATATATTCTAGAATGCTGCTCCACATCCTTTATCAACAAGTTCTTAAGTTTATGAACAAATAACCAAAAAAATAATATATAAAATATTTATAAAGTTGCCCCATCCCTCCTGTCTTTTTCTGGTGAGCTTCTTTCCCTGTCGGTCCCACTTCCATCTGGAAATTTCTGCCCTGGGTGATCTGTGAACCCACCATGTCAACTCCCAAGTCCATTTACATCGAGCCCTCGACCCTCTCCCTGTCCGGGTCTGCTAGGGTCTTTACTGATGCCAAGGAGTATACCCCCTTTTTGAGCAAATTTGTTGGGCCTGATGATGATATCACCCAGGGTTTCCTAGACACTTGGGATAAGGGTGAGGTCCAGGTGAAAGGGCTGCATTTTAGAGTCACCAGAGAGTTCATGTTCGAAGTAATCGGTCTGCACCACGAGGAAAAGGGAAAGTTCATTTGTCAAGACAAATACAATTGGGAGGAGGAGCTCTCTCGCTTCCCGAAATAGAATTGGGACAGGACTGCTCTGTTTAGAACTGACCTCCCAAAACCATTCGATGAAGCCTTGGTACTCGTGATGAAATTTATTACTTGTGATGAACCAAACCAGAAGCTGTTAAGTTTCCATATGAGCTTCGTTAACCACCTTCGGGATGCCATCTTGCTAAGCAGTCCCCGTTTTCTGCTTTACTTCCTTGGCCTTGCCATTGACAGGGCTCGAAAAAACCCCACCTACCCTTCCCACCAAGGACTTATGGCCATCCTCTACCGCCATGCTCTAGCCCATCAGACCCCACTCTAGAGTATTCCCCCTGGCCTTTGTCCTCCCCACTGAGACTGCCGCCTCCCCTATCGCCTCCCTTGCTGCTTCTAAGTCCAAAGAGAACATTCCCAATGACCCTGAAGATTACCCTCCCCCTAAAGAGCGCAGACCTACCCAAAAATGCAAGGCGTCATCTTAGGTCCCTGGCGATGTTTTGATCTCCAATGCAAGCTCTACAAGAGGGGCGACCCCTGGCGGGAGTAGGTTCTCAGCCGGACTCAAGAGGCCCAAAGTTGATACCCTAGAAATCATCGAGATCAGCTCGAATATCGAGAACAAGTTTTGGATCTTCCTGACTAGGATCCTCCTCGACATGGCGATAAACTCGCTCACCTCGGTTGCCAATGCGACTATAGAAACTATCAATGCCTTTAAGGAGCTCTGGTGTAGGCTGGGGGATGGCCTTGATGGTGACGAGAATTAGTTCCCTGGTGCGGGGCCCCCGCTCGGAGTTGCCCTGGGAGTTCACCTTGTGCAACAGGGTGGACAGGGATGGTGCTTGGTCTGCTCGGGCCCAAGGCCTCTGAGCTCCTATGGGTGGAGGTTCATTTCTATTTTTTGGTTTCTGTTTGAATCAGCAAGCGTATTTTGCAGGTTTGGTCCCAGGGACCTTGGTACCACTGGTTTTGTCTTTTTTCTTAGCAGGATGGGTTAATTTTGTTAGGGTTGATGGCTTGGAGCTGGGTTGCAAAGCCCAGGGTTTTGATCTAGGGGCACACACCGATCTATTTTGTTTTTCTAGTTGATCCAAATCTAAGTTACGGCTTCTATTGTAAATAAGGTTTTGGGATTCTTCAAAAACCCGCTGTATATAAAATTTGCTACCTATAAAAAAAAAGACGGAATAGCCTTTGTTTTTCTTAAAACACTAGAAAAAAATCGTTATAAATGTCCACTATTATTTTATTAAAGGAATCGTCAATATATATATTTTAAAATTATGTAATGTTCATAAATGAAAATATAAGTTCTTCAAACAAATGATAAAAAGATAAAGATAGCGTTTACCACTGTTTAGATGTCCGTAGAACTAGTACAAGTGTATTAAATTAATTATTTTGATAGTAATTGATAACACATGGCCGATTTTTTGGCCGAAAACAAATTGGTTTAATTAATATTTTCACCTTTAATGAAGAGAAAAACCTGAATGTTTGCATGCCTATAAAAAGCTTTTCAATATGTCATATTGATGTCCCCAGCCGCCAAACTCAAGCATGTAATTTCCTAGGGCCAAAAACTTCTCCTCATGGGCATAAGCGGTTTAGTATTCGGATATGAATAGTTAATAAACTAAATATTGGTTTCCTTGTTTTGATGTCCGAAAGAAATGCTGGGTAAACCCGCTTGTTGTCAATTGGTTTAGCTCGTTTGATATGAAAAAGTGACTATCAATCATGATTTTATGAGATAGACCTAACATGGTATATATATAAGATTATAGTTTCCCTAAAATAAATTATATAAATCAAGTGAATAGATTGACTCTAGTGCTAATTACCTTTCGTGCACGTGTTTATAGTTAACAAATGTTTTATCCACGTAGAGTTCTATAATTAAAGATATTTAAAAGAGCTTTACATGTATTGAAAAAGATATTCTTATTAAACAAATTATCATTTAAACGATTAGTCTTTAGTTTTTCTTTAATGAAAGAAATGTAGAAGACTATATGAAAATTGTGAATTCAACGAGGTAAATTTTAGAGTGGCGTTTAGTTAATAAAAGTAATTTTATAAAATAAAATTTGAAAGGTCCCTCTTCTTATAGAATAGGGTAGTTTTGGGTTATTAAATGTTTATTTAGGCAGTAGATTTGATTATAAATGTAATCTACACAATTTAAATACAGTAGAATCAGCCCCAAATCAACATTTATTAGAAAAATTTATTTGTGTTTGATAAATATTATGTGAATAATTATTAAAGTATTATTATTTAGATTTTAGTAGAATTTAGCTTTACTTTTGTGTAAAATGTTAGGTGTTTCTAGTTACTTAGTCTATAATAAAGAGTTGTTATTTTGTTGAAATTAGAAAGCATAGATTTGTTAGCCTGTTGTGCGTCGTAGAGTTCGAGGTTAAAGAAAAGTATGTTAGGGTAATATAAAGTTCATAAATAAGCTTTGATGTTTAAGGCACTAACATATAGTAAAACCTTTTGTTAGATTTTAATATTATTTCTTATTTCCTAAAGTGAGAATAGAACATTCCTTAAATGAGCTCTATGTAAATTCTTCTTCTTGGACGACAGAAGATAATTCTAAAAAATGTATGCATATGCTAAAGTTAATGGGGATTGTCAAAAGAAAGTTAGTTGTATTATTAGTATTTTAGGGTTTTGAAAACTTTTTCAAGCATGCACCCATGAAAGACCAAGATCGAATAAAATTCAATGGAAAATAATGCATCGAGAAAGATGTCGATTATATGAAGAAACAAATCATCAAGAAGGATGATAACTATCTAAAGAAAAGAGAGGTTATTAAAAAAATAAGGCTTACCATAATTTTGATGACATTGAGAAGAATGTCATCCATCCAACTCCAGTAGATCATAGTTGATGACTATTGTGAATTGGGGACAACCGTTCTCTAGCATATTACTAGATGGATCAGTGGATCCCATGCTATCAAGAGTAACAAACTATGGAATGGGACATCATTCCAGGTTATTGTACAAAGTACTACGTGAGGGTTTTCCTTAACCATAAACTAGTTGCGAAATTGCCAACAAAATTCAAGACTAAAGAGCTGGTCCTTGGGGTTTGATAATCTTTTTAGCATATGTCATAATGATACTTGTATATATGAATTTAGTTTTGAACTTATATGTATATTTTGTTATTATTTGTGGATGAAAATACACGGACTGTGTTTAATCATGGTGGGGAAGAATGTAACATCCCCTCTAGTTGACTATTTGATTACTTGTTATTTTTCAATGATTTGCTATTTTTTTAGGAGAAGATACTATTGTTTATTTTTTTGGATGCAGGAACAGATGCAAGAGTAGGTTATGATCCATGAAAGTGGCACTTCGGCCACTCCTGTACCCTCCTTTAGTCGGAAGGATATGATAGGTCCACAGAGATAAGGAGAGATATGATCGATAAACGTAGCCCCATGAGTACACGAAAGCTCATAGTTATAGATGATCATGTAGTTGCATCCATTGTTTTTAGAAAAAAAACTACTGCATCATGAAACAGTGTTTTATTACATAATTTAAATAAAATAATGATAA
This sequence comes from Wollemia nobilis, assembly GCA_028583015.1. NCBI lineage: Eukaryota > Viridiplantae > Streptophyta > Pinopsida > Araucariales > Araucariaceae > Wollemia > Wollemia nobilis. The sequence goes on from JAQPPZ010017221.1 coordinate 4,686,548, forward strand.
GGAAAATATCTATATATCTATATATATATATATAATAACAATAATAATTGTAAATATAACACAAAACATATAAAATATATGTAAATGAAATAATAGTGTAACAAGGGTTGCAGTATAAGATAAAAGAAATGAATTAATAAAAAAACATATTTAATTTGAGAACTACAATTGGCGTTCATTAAGCCGACGTATCACACGTAACCGGAAAGTTGTTGATGGTACAAATATCCACCATCTCTATAAAAGAAATAAGAAATGGAAGTTAAATATATGGAGATTGGGAGGGTGATTTACATGGTTCTTATGTTGTGAATTCTCACAGACAATTTGCTGTAAACAAGTTCTGGTAGAGAATATCAAGTCAGTGAACGTTTTCTTTCTTAGGAAGTTTCGTAAAAACTGGTTGGAAATTTTGGTTATATAAATAATTATATGATATTGTATTTTAAATTTGTCTAAGAAATATTGGTTTAAATTTATAATGTCCTAATGAAGAAACCATGGATATTGACGTGTTGAGCGTATGAAAACGTCTTGTCAAATTTGTTGTTCAAATTGAGAAAATTATTGGCTATGAAATACTTTTGTTTAAAGCCTATAAATTATAAAAGGATGTGTAAAATAAAGATCTCATTATGCTGCATATTTGCATTAGGCATATAGGATTAGATTGCCTTGCATGAGAGGGGCCACTGCTGACCCTAAATTACCGCCTAAACTATCCTTCTCTCCTCCAGGAGAAATGCGAAAGCAATACTATAAAGGATGGAAGAGCTCGGACGGGCATTGGTTTGACGTTTGTGCTATAGCAGAGTAGTTTCAAAATAAGAGAATGATTGTATTTTTATTACTATAGTAGAAACCAAATTGTATTCTAATTATAATTTTTTTTTTCTCGAGAAAGCTTAGTTGTGCGTTTTTATGTTTTCAAAAATATACCATTGTTTTAATTTATTGATAAAGACTTCATTTAGATACATTCATTGGGAGAAATGGTAGAAGACGACACTGTACATATAGAAATATTTCGACCAAAGCTTGTAAAATTTTTATTTATCTTTTTTTATTTGGATGAATATCAAGTACTCAGCTTTCCGTTTCTGTAGCTCGTCAAAAATATATTATTATATTGTTTTTATTTAATAATCATTAGTTTGTGGAAGGAAAATTTTATTTTATTATTATCAATTGTTGTCTAGTCTTATTAAGCTAAAGTTGGCAGCTTACCAATCTGGAAATAGGTTTAGGGGGAACAGTTTGCTATCCGAAATCATATGGTTTATCAAAGCCTTCGAAAACTCAAATTAGCGCAAAATAAGACGTCAATATTATAGCATGGTGAAAACAAAATTTAGGCTTGAAGGTGTATTTCTTTGATTGCGTCAGCATAATCATGATTGGCAACACTATAGAGTAAAATACCTTCACTCAGTCCAAAGACAAAAATAAGAATATACTTGTAGGCATTGATGATAAAAAAGGGGTTTTTAGGAAGATGTGCGACTTACTTTGGTGTAGGAAGCATTTGTAAAAAATAACTAAACAGAGTATTTTAGAATGTCTTCTTGGTTCTTCGATGGTTTACAATGTTGGTTAAAGAAATTGTTTAAAAACCATGTGTTGTTTGTGCTTATGCATTTGGTGAAGTGCTCCGGCAGTGCCCATATAGTGTGAACCATTGTCATAGACGATATTTTTTTGAGATATATTGCTATGGGTGATAGCACCAATATTTCTAAAAGATGTACTTTTCCATAAAATGTCGGCATGGTGTTGGTCACTAATTTTTTAAAACCCAATATATGGTTGTTTGTATGACCGATAAGACCTTCCTTAAAAGATTCACTATCTACAATTTTGGTAGATGAGAATGAATTGTGTTTAATCAACTTGAAGTTTATTAAATATTTTATTATATGGATGTCTCTTATTTGTACCTCACGAAGATATTAGTGAACAAAATATATTCTAGAATGTTGTTGCACATCCTTTATCAACAAGTTCTTATGTTTATGAACAAATAAAAAATATAATAATAAATAAAATATTTACAGAGTTGTCTTTAAGCACATGGTTAAAAGATGGAATAGCCTTTATTTTTTTTTAAACACTCGAAAACAATTGTTATAAATGTCCACTATTATTTTACTAAAGGAATCATCAATATATAGTTTAAAATTATGTAATGTCCATAAATGAAAATATAAGTTCTTCAAACAAATGATAAAAAGACAAAGATAGTGTTTACCAAGTGTTTATATGTCCGTACAACTAGTACACATGTATTAAATTAATTATTTTGATAGTAATTGATGACACATGGCCGATTTTTTTGACCGATAACAAATTGATTTAATTACTATTTTTACCTTTAATGAAGAGAAAAACCTGAATGTTTGCATGTCTATCAAAAGCTTTTCAATATTTCATACTGATGTACCCAGTCGCCAAACTTAAGCATGTAAGTTCCTAGACGCAAAAACTTCTCATGCGCATAAGTGGTTTAGTATTTGGATATGAATAATTAATAAACTAAATATTGGTTTCCTTGTTTTGATGCCCAGAAGAATTGCTGGGTAAACCCACTTGTTGTCAATTGGTTTAGCTCGCTTGAGATGAAAAAATGACTATCAATCTATAGCGGGAAGTTGACCAATCCCGAGCACTTGAGATTTTATCTCTAGCGGTATAAGATTTCGAAGTATGTACACCTATGCCTAAGTACTAATACAAAGTTGGGTGTGATTGCATCAATGTATGATATTTGTGTTTGGATAAATTGAAATTTTGAAATTGTGTTTTTGACAACTAGGTGAGTAGACCTAGGTTGTTACAAATATACTCCAACACCCACTGTATTACATTATTTGGTTATTAGTCTTCAATCAAGGTCTTCATTCTTAAATCTACAAGTGGCCTTGAAATACATGTGATCTAATTGTCTTGTAAGGCAAAGTTGGACCATGTTTTATCCATTTTATTTTTCTTTACTAAAAATTCAAATTTATCTAATTACTAAAAAACTTTATGACTTCAACTTTATAAGAATTCATATTATAAACTTACTTATTACTCCATATCAAAAAAATATTAAGTTAAACCTTATCACTCCTTCATTAAATTTTAACTTAATAAAATATAAAATTATTTACTCCTACCTTATCACTCCTTTATTAACTTATAAAAAACTAAAATAAAAAAATTACCTTCAAAGATATCATATAGCGTGCCTTATATCCTTTGAATGTTACGAATGCTTTGAACTACATTTCCTCACTTGTGTGGATGAAATTTATTCAACTCCCTTGAATGCAATGTGCCTGCGGATGTACGTTTCACTTTAGGTAGGCAAAAAGATGAAACATTTGGAGATATTAACGATCCATTGCATTGAGAACGTTGTCTCCAGGTGGTTATGCATGGAGTATTTCTACCTCCCTGAATAGTTTGTGAGTGTTCCACTTCCTCTTGCCAATGATACGTCCTACCAACACTTTGTTTATTCTCCTTTTGGCATTGTGTAGAAGGTGTTTGCTCGTCCCTTGGTGCTTATTTTTCCTGTGTTGGATCTTGACTTTTCCTTATTCTTACATTGACTCGATTGCATATTTTTATCTTCCAATGATGGATTTTGGTGTTGGTACTTCCTATGAATTTTTCTCTTCTTGTGTTGGCTTAGCTGCAACATTTCCTCTTCTAACAATGGCTCTGCTCAAGGATACTGCATCATTATTGCATTCTTACTGTATTTCTTCTTATCATATGCGGTTGATACACTATTTATTGTTACTTATGCTTATGCTGCTCCTTTTTATAGGTTAGATGATGCTAATGGTCACGTTAGCTCTTCATTTGGTAGTGGATGCTCTACATTCTTCTTAAGAATGCATTAACTAATGGATTTTGAAGGATGCATTCTTCATTTGGTGTTGGCTCTACATTTTATTCACTCTTTCATGTTGATGTAGGTAGAATAATGCTACCCTGAAACTCTATCCTTGGGTATTAAAAATTTTTATCCTTTACACCTTAAGCATATTTTGCAATCTAGTATCTTAAGCTTCTATTATTTCTTTGTTTACTAATTGTTGATGTACTTACTACAATCTAGAGCCTCTTCATGATCAAACTTCTACTTTTTTTTATAGTTGTTTAGGCCTTCTTTCTCCAATAGAACTTCTATTTTATGGATGATCTTATCAAGCCATAATGTCAAGGTCTATAACTTAAAACTTGCTTAATATTATCCTATGTCAAAGTCTATCTTCAAGACTTGAATCTTCTCATAAAACACCTCTATTTCGAATAGAATTTTAGAATAGGTAACCTCGATCTATTGTTGTTCTTCTATCTTTATCAAGGTCTCACTTAAAGACTTGAATATTTTTGCAACTTCCAATTAACCTCTGCTAGATGAAAGCTGACTATAATATAGATATATCAGTCTTTGATATATCCTTCTTCTTTTCTACTTTCTCTTGAACTTGAAGATGAAAGTCATCTCTATCAGTTGTAGGAATATTCTTACACTTTTGATGATCAATCTCTATTGTAATGTCATAGGTCACACCTAAGAACCCAAATAATGTCAAGGTGACTCATATTTCCCTGATGCCTCAATAAAAATTAGAATGACTTGATTGTACCAAATCCTTCAACTTCCTCTTGAGTTGATAGAAATCAGTGTCAAGGATTATCTATGTCCCTAAAATTTTTTGATGTCAAGGGTTGGCTATTTCCTTGTAATGATCAACTATATTAAATTTGATTTACCCCAATAGTTAAGTCATTGTCTTCATTAGTTATAACCATGAAAAGACCCTATAAATAGGTCTTAGTTTTCACTAGTTATTCTACAACCGTGGAAAGGCTCTATAGTTGAGTCATAGTCTTCACTAGATGTTCTTGTAACTATGGGAAGAATCTACCCTTTTTGCTTACTTTTATCTTAAAATATAATACATGTCTATCTCCCTTTAAAGTAGATAGAAATTAAACCAATTTTATCAAACTGGATAAAATTGATTTTATATGCAACTAAATAATTCCACCTGTGTAGTAAACTACTTATTGTAGCTCTAATACCACTGATGGCTTTTGAAGCCTTAACATTAATGTGAATCATAGGATAATTTTCATAGGATCAAATATAAAATAGCCATAAGATCAAGATGATGTAAGAAAAATAATATGTATATCAAGGCTTATAACATAACAACTAACATTCATTAATGAACAAAAATTATGAATGTAAATAGCCTGAATCATACATGCACAAAACATGTAGCACAACTTATATTAGTTGCTCGAATATATGTAAACTTTATTACTCCTCTTTCTCGTAGAAATATAGCACTTATCTCTCCACTTGATGATAGATAATTGATATTGATAGTGATTCACATTCTTTGCTTCACTATGGAGTACTATATAGCCATAGTAGAATGACTCTTTGTATACCTAACTATTTCTTTCCATATGCTAAGTCTCATGACTCTTGGCTTCTCTACTTGACACTTGCATACACATGACTCTATCTTGTATGCACACCTAGACATGAATATTCACTTAGCATATTCTAATCTAAGGACACTTGTGCACACTTACATATAAGACACTTGTGCACACTTATATATAAGACACTTGTGCACATAGACTCACATAACACTTGTGCATTTCCTACACATTATTACATTACATAGAATATTACTCACACTATAATCTGCGACTCAATCCTAATCTAATATCTACAATATGTGCAATGAAGGTACCATGGGGATACATTCGCATGTAACAAAAAATGTAATAAAATCCAACATTGATGTCCTTGTAGGCTTCAAATTCCATGACAAAATGTTTTCTGGTCTCCACTCCTATTTTGCAAAAGATACATATCTGTTTTGACCATACCTCTTGAGGTATTGCCCATATCCTAGTTTTGCATTTGAGATGGTGTGAATTGTATCTTAGTTGGGCTATAAGCATTTTTTTCTTTTGATATTTGCATCTATGTACTTATTTTGGTTGTGTTTATAGTTTGGGTTGAATTCAATGATGTATAAGTATATTTTCCTTCCTAAATTTTTTGTTCATATGATAAGTTTGATTTTTTTCTTAAATGTCGTTTAATTTCTTTGTTGGAGTTTGGGACCTCATGAAATTTAATGCTTTATTTTTTATCCGTTTGTTATTTTATTTCATTTATGTATCTTTTATTCTATTTAGTGTTTCTTTGATCACCAATTTTGGCAACCTACTATCTTCCATTCTTTTTATTTTCTTCAAGTACTTAGTGTTTCTTTGATCATATCTTATTGATGCTTTAATTATGAAATTATTTATAATAAATAAATTGTGAATTATTTCTAGTTGTATCCATTTAAAATTTAATGTATTGCTAGCCCATAAATCACACCCATATAGCACAACTAAAATATCTAACAACCAAAAATGACCTTGATGGTTTTACATTCCCATACCTTTGCTTTTCTCCCCCTATGTTGCAATGAGTAGAATGCCCTCCATCGTGCTTGTAATCATTTCATCCAACATATTTTCCAATTGAGATTGCTTTGGAAATCTAACCCAAGGTATTTGTATTCTATTACTACCTCTAAAGGTTTTCTTTCAAATAAAATACATAGTTTTTTTTTACTCTCTCCAACTAGTGAATACCATAATTTTAGTCTTGCTAGTGTTTAGTTGAATCCAAACTGCTTTACAAAAATGCTCTAAAGATTTTAGTTATTTTTTAAAATTTTAAGTGTCTTACTAATTAATATGAGATCATCAACATAGAGGAGAAGTTCCATTGCATATTTAGCCAACTGTATTCCCTCTCCTCCCATTATTTCCATCCATTTCTTCATTTTTTCAATATAAAAGCCAAATAAAGTTGGTGACAATGGAAAAGCTTATTTCACCCCAATATCACTCCCAAAACACTATGTCAATGCTTCTAGGGTTCTAATTTTTTCTACCACTTACTCATAAATTTTGTATGCAACTACTTTGTAGTTGGTTGGTATGTTAAGTCCTTCCATTATTTTTCATAGTTTACCTCTAGGTAATAGGTCAAAAAGCTTTATAAAGTCTACAAAACAATAAATATCTTCTACTTTTTTATTCTATATGCTCTTTAATAGGTGACTTAAAGTAAATGAAGTGATATTTTTTTGAGTACTTTGGTCTAGAACTTGCTTGCGCTATTGCCCTATTTCCTTTATTTTCTATCCACTAGCTGATTTTATTTTCTTCTATGCTACCAAACAATTTTGCAAAAAGAGGATTAATCATGATGGTGTAGTAATTTGAAGGATTGTTGGTGTTTCCATTTTTATGCAATGTTATGACTAGGTTGGTTATTCTTTTCAATGGAAAGCCTTCTGATGACATTTTCTAGATACTACCTCTAAATAGTATTAATGGACATAAAAAATAATATTATGTTTTATCTAATTTCTACATCTATTTTTATTGAGAGAATTAATAGTAAGTTTTATTTTTTAATTTGGATATATGTATTGAAATGAGACCCACCCGTATTACATCATGACCATATAATGTTACTACAACAACATGGATATTATGCATTTATTGCTTGGCAAGATTCAAACTTGGTCCTCCTCCTTACAAGTCGAGGAACTCAACTGGTTAAGCTAATGCCATTTGATAGAATTAATAATAATTTTTGAATCCTCTTCAATTGAAAGATTTTCATTCAATGGAAATCGTGATTCCTCTAAAAAAAATCATAGCATACCCATAGTTTTTATTTGAATTTACATATGATTATAAGAAAATGAAATGAAATTTACCTTCATTATTTAATAAAGAAAAAGAAAAAAATAATCTTGCTAGCATTTTCTAGATTTGTTTTGGAACCACCATCAAAATTAATTTTGTTGAACTCAACATTTAGACATTTCCATTTTACCATATATTAATGTAGATTATTTGTATCTACTTGATTATCATAGATGAACTTGCATGTATATCCTAAAACCAATATGGTAGCATCTATTTTCTTCCACTTAGCCTTACCATGATGAGCATCATGAATATAAACATTCTACAAGAGAGACAACAATTTCATTCCAAATGTTGGGCATCATTCTAAAATCTATTTTTGCAAACTCTACTATTTTTTCCAAGCCATAAATTCTAACAAATAATGATGGGACCAATACTCCATAGAATGAAAATACTTTACCTTTGAAATAATTAATCCAATGTTTCATCAACTCTTTCAATGTTGATGGATCTGCTTGTTGATATATAAAATTTTCTCAACTTATGTGCCCAAAAGATCATGGTTTCAACATTGTAAGAAAGGGGGTTTTATCCTTTCAACTTATGGACTTGCATTGGGTCCCCAGTGCTATAGCTAATCTAAACTAATCTAAGCAATTAAGAAATATCAAAGAGAAAAGGATGCAAGAGAGTAAAATAAATGTAATAAAACAAATATGATTGGGTGACTGTAGTGAGATTAATGTTGATCTAGTTGAATATCTAATAGTTACCAAATAACTACAGTGCATCAAATCTCCAAGTAACTTGTATTAAAATTATTTAGAGGACTTAATGGGGACAGAAGGTTGGAGCTACTAATACGACATATTCATGAATGAGGAGGTCAATGGACATAGTTGATTCACAAAAGCCATGTACAATCTTCCATTAACTAAAATATGAGAAGATGAGTTATAATAAAAATAATAAAAGGATCATTACAAATAAGCATCTTAGCTCTATTTATAGCAAAAAATTCAACCTAACTTTTAACTTTAAGGTAAAATAATTTTACATTTAGTAATTTCTAATTTGGTAGTGTCTTTTAACAAAGTTGATTCTTAGCTAACTCAAATTACCTCTAAATCCATTATAAATGGATTTCGTAGCTTCAATTCCTCCACTAGCACCATTTGTGTAACAACCCCAATAGTTACCTCCTCTGATTCACATAATTATATATATATAAACATTCTTCTATTGTAAGGCAAGAGATATAATCATGATCTAATATAGACTCATTCCATTTGGATTATAACTTATCAAGGCAAATATTATCAAGATTTATTAAGACTTGATCACAACCACTCTTGAGTACAAGTGATCAACTTCTACGAAACCATTAGATCCCACTGATATGAGAATGTTGGCCAAGCATTAGGTTTCATCCCATAAAAAAGGGAAAATCACCATATGGTCCACCAAGACCAAAATATAGGTGAATGCCTTGAAGATGGATATCCATCATAATGAACTAACCTTATCAATGGTTATTCATAGACCTTAGATCCAATCCACATCTTCTCTATGGGATATCCATCTTAAGCATGATTATATAACTTTAAACCTCTTAAGGCTTATTTATCCATTCTTTCATTTAGGCATCCCTTTTTGTTTTATACATGAATCAATTAAGTTTATTACATAAGGACATTACTTGTCCAACATGGGAGTACCCCTTCTCATGTTCACCCAATTATTTAGTTTAGAATGTAGGGGCTGTCTACATTTCAAGACCAATTTGCTTTCTTGTGGATTTCATCCCACTCTGAATTCCAATGTATTCTAATTTTAGACCATCATGAGTGTGTATGAGGTAAATATTAAGCCTTTTATGATAAAATCCATTACATCATAACCTTAGGTTTGAAACAACACATGAGAGATCTACTTAAGCAAGAATTACATTCGTTTATGATCAGCTCATAAATCCACACAACCATTGATTACAAGAGTAAAACTAACTAGTTGCATCATTCATGATTATCCAATATAATCCAAAAAGTAAATGACATAATGTCATTAAATCACCAACCTATTGGAGATCAAGTATACATTATTTTCATCGTAAATGAACTGCTGATTAAATAACATTCATTGCAGTAATATAGAAACATGCACAACTGTTCCATCCAAACATTTAACCATCTCATCCATGTATGTCATCTTCATTTTGAAAGTAAAATAAGTATAAACAAGAAATAATACATCAAACTATAAATAGGGTGACCCAATGATTTATCCTGGGAACCCTCATGGGGAATAAACCCAACCTTCAAAATATGATCTCTCCTCATATTCATAAACTCAAGATGTCAAACGTTACAAGTGTATGAGGACCGCTACAGATCCATTTTATTCAAATATAAAAATCTAGAAATACTATTGTTCCTGTTCAAGTACATGATGCAATTAAGTATTTAACTAATTCCTTTCTCTAAGACATCATGATAATATTTAGATATTTTCCATACCAAGGAGGAATCCATTTGTTCCTTTATAATTTAATATGCAATTAAGGATTCTATTGATTCCTTTCTCTAAGCCATCTTAGAATCTATAACATCTTGTGTAAGTTTATGATAATCATTGGGTCCATATTTTGGAGATGACTCTTTGATATTAGAGAAAATTTCATAAATTCCCTCAAAATGACTTCCAAATTCATTTGTTCAAGTTAATAAATGATCAACCTTCACTTCGTAAATTAAAGTCCCATACCCTTAATTTTATGAAGTTACTAAATTAATGATTTTTCTTTATCAAGATTGGATCTATAATTTCCAATCTATTTGGAGTGTACTATTCCCAAGTGGTTTCAAAACATTTTGTTTAAAACCAAAGTCTTTTATTTTAAACCATAACTTAAAGAATATTCATGAACCATAATTTCGTTAATAGAATGGCTACTATAGTCTTCTTTTCTTAGATCAACTAGCATAATGATTCCTTATATATATATATATTACTAACTTAAAATATCTACAGGAATATTTAATTTCCAAGTTCCAACTTATAAAGTGGAGCGATTGTGACCACGACTAATTAAATTACCTTAGTGAAAACATTCTTATTTTCAACCCTGGTCATAAACATGCTTTGACCAAATACCCATTACACTATTGGCAACCCAAAAAATGGTCCACGATACTTCTCGTAATCGTTCCATCAGTCATCGCCTTAATCAGACCATCGGTTACTACCTCAGTCACATGTAGGGGTCACTATCAGTCAAGCAGATGGTCACCAATGGACATGAAAAGGTCTGCAAGCTTGGCTCTACTATTTATTTTCTCCTATTCGGGTAAAGGAGGATTTAATCAAGCTAAGTTATTTTTACCCAATTGGATCGAATTGGAGGTTAACATATCTATAGCTTACTACATTGAACTCAAGCATTCGTGAGGATCAACCCACACATTAACCATGGTGTTGTTGCGTAGAATAGATTGTATGTTAGGAGAGATCGATAGTAGGTGTGGGTTCCACGATGACTCCCTTATCATAGGATGCCACTTGTCCTTTCATTTATTCTACCACTATAAGCCGACGATCAATGAGTGACGCATAGGTAGATAAATTTTTTCAAAGTAAAGTGGTGAGGTAAGGGTTGGGGTGGGTATTGTCTATTCAGAGCCCATCCAAATATAATTGTAAGATATTTAGAGTGAGCTCTTGTGCACGAATTGGGAGGCCCTAATTTACCGCCACGATACCTTTATTCTCCACATGTCTTATCATGATACACCGAATTAATACCTTCTCCTCATAATGTTATTCCTACGAGCTGCTCACACAACGATTGAATTTGCTATCAACATACTATCCATAATTTCAGGATTAATAAGTCTTTGCAGATGACTCAAAACCATGGGGGTTTAGTTCAATATTAACAGGTATTAACACATTGTGTTTATCAGATCACCCATACAGAGGTTGCTTGATTATCCTTATACACGGTGGTTTTTCTGTGGCTGACTTACCTAACAGTGGTGGTCAGTTGGAACTCCTAAGTCTTATTGGTAAGTATAAGGTAAAACAAAATATTGAAATTAAGACCCCATACTCGCGATCTAATCGGAGTGTATAGTTTTCTGATGGTATCCATATGCACTCAAGTGTTAAGATACATCAATCGCTATTACACGCAGGTAACTGCTTCACCCCCATATTTTGCATGGTAGGGTATGTAGGGTAAATATCATTTTTTTCCACCTCATGCGCGAAGTCTCTTCCATGGTGAATTTCAATCACCTCAAGGCGCATGCAGCAGGTTTATTCTAGCACAGGAGCATAACTTATTATTCTTAATATTACGAAGGCATTTAGAATTTAGTGGATAAAATGATTTCTAAGTAACGAACATTGGAAAATGACCCAGATCTTAAATTATGTGATGAAATGATTTTGAGTTGTAATAAAAGTATCTATTGGTACCAATTCAAAATGTCTCAACATGGATCATATAATAACCTCGATGAAAGCATATAATATAGAAAAATATTAAGCCGAAATTCAATTCAGCAAAACCATACTTTACAATATTTAATGAAACCATGATTAAGCAAAGGCAATGAAATATCCAACCTATAATTTATTGAATCTTCTCTTTCCTTTGGGGTTTGCCTTCACAGATCTCCACTTAATCTTCCTCCTTTGCTTGCTCCTTCTACTCCTCTAAGCTTGCTCCTTACTATAACTAGAAAACCTTTTAGGCCTTCTAGTTTTTGATCCACCCAAGGTGGAGAGCATACTCCCTAGACCATCAAGATTTCTTAGATGCCCCTTTCTTCACAAGGTGTCCTCTATTTATAGGGAAATTTCTCCACTCATGGACAAATAGTGGCCTTATTATTTTATTATTAAAAAGATGCCTTGGACCCATTAAGACTTATCATGTCATGTGGAGTATAAACCAAAAGTAGAAAAAGGGTCCACTAGAGATAAGGTGAGTGACCTTATTTTTGTTTTGTGTCCTTTTTCATGGGGGACAAATATAAAACTAATACTATTAAGGCATAGAATGGATACAAAGCTAGAACTATTATTGATAGGATAAGAGATCTCCATTTTAATTTCCACCAATATAGGAAAGCCATATGGGTATTTCCAAATCCTATAGTCCTTTTAGGTCCCATATTAATTGGGTCCACTAGGTTGTTTACACATTGTTATAATTTTACAAAAGATAATTCCTCAAATTTATCTTTCACAAGGCCTCATAATTAGTTTCTAATTAATTATCTTCTCTAAAATATAATTAATATTTTCCTATCCTTCATAAAATTCTTTTATTAGAATTTTTGTAGGATCCTTTAGAGTCTATGCCCCTTTTATCAGGCAGTAATTGATCCCCAAAATCAATCAATATCATTTATATAGGGTACGAGGGTGACGGGTCATGACAATTTGAAGATAAAAAAAATTACTTTCTAGATTGTGACCTCAAAGTTCATACATGAAAATGCCATTTTTCTAACATATTACTTTGGGAAGTGATTCTCTCTTTAGAATGACAACAATTTGATATCCTGATGTGATAATGTTTACTTTTTTGATGTCACAATGATTCACTCCCTTCCATTGAACCAATTTGCACTCGAGAATGAATCATAATTTCTATAATAAATTGCACTCATCATGCCTTAGTTAACATTTGAGATTGTCTTATTTTTCCTTTTTATCAAGGAAGTCTTCAGTATTTGTTTAGGATGTCTTCTAGTCTTTGTTTTCTAGTGGTCTCATTTCAAAAAAATTCTTTGTCTTTGTTTTTATGGTTGTTATTGTTGTTGAAGTGGAGTGGTAGTAGTTGAGCTACTACAGAACCTACAAAGGAGGTAACACTAGAAACTATGTTTTTTTTAAAGGTTACAAGTAATGTGTTCCTATACAATATGTTTTTATGAATTAGACATTCTTGAAAGACAACATAAATCATCCAGTAGGTAATTTTTTTCTTTTATTAACAATTCATACCATTTTATATCAAGAAAACATTATTACAACCTATGGTAGTAATTTTTAGCTTTGATGTTGTGTTGAAAATTTAAGTGATTTTATGTTGTCATTGATATCACATGGATCACATTGAGTTTTGGTGGCCAAAGCATTTCATAAATGAGCATTTATGATATTTTGGAGAGCATGGATATATACAGGGTTTTTGTGAAAACCAAGGTAGACAAAATAAAAGGTTTTATTTAAAAACATGGATGACATATTTGAAATGGATTTTTCTTAAAACCCAGGTTGGATTTTTATTTCGTCAAAAAAGGTGCCCCGGTGATGGAGATATTTAATTTTGAATATTTAAGTTTAAATTTTAAATTATTTAAAATTAAAATTAAAATTTAATTTATAGCGCCGACGTCAAAGGAAAGGAGGAGGACACACACACACACACACACACACACACACATATATATATATATGCCCAAAGTTTCGATTTATTTCCCTAAGCGCTCAATTTGATATTTGGATTTGAATGGTAAAAGAGCCTGCACATCGTGTGTCGAAGTGTGTGTGAAAAAGGTTTTAAAAGGCTTACGATTTTCATGTTCGTTGAAGAGACTATTGTGGAGTAAAGCCAAACGTATAGGCCTCCTTGGCCTAGTGGTTCGTGCACTGTGTGTGAAGCAAGAGGTTCTGCGTTTGATTCTTGTTAGAGGTGTTTTGTTGTGTTGAAACATGTAAAGCACGTTTTGTTTTCGAAGGGCGCATATATTCGTGGCATAAGGTTTTGTTATGTGCCCCTTTTGAGCATGTGAGGGCATGTGGCCCAACGATAGGTTGGATGTGGTTAAGGTATTGAGCAAGGAAGGTCACGAGATTGAATCTCAATATTATATATATATATATATATATATATATATATATATATGCCCAAAGTTTCAATTTATTTCCCTAAGCGCTCGATTTGATATTTGGATTTGAATGGTAAAATCTCCTGCACATCGTGTGTCGAAGTGTGTGTGAAAAGGGTTTTAAAAGGCTTACGATTTTTGTGTTCATTGAAGAGACTATTGTGGAGTAAAGCCAAATGTATAGGCCTCATTGGCCTAGTGGTTCGTGCGCTATGTGTGAAGTAGGAGGTTCTGCCTTTGATTCTTTTCAGAGGTGTTTTGCTGTGTTGAAACGCGTAAAGCATGTTTTGTTTTCGAAGGGCGCAAATATTTGTGGCATAAGGTTTTTTTGTGTGCTCCTTTTGAGCACGTGAGGGCGTGTGGCCCAATGATAGGTTGGCTATGGTTAAGGAACTAAGCAAGGAAGATCACGAGATTGAATCTCATCAGGGATAGAGGCAAGTTAATAATTTTTAGATATATTTTATTTTTCTAAAGTTGCCCTAGGGGGAATAAGGGTTATGATGCATGTTTAAAAAAGGAGAGATTTCTGGTGATTTATTTTTTTATAAGTATATCATATTATATATTTTTGGAAAGCTTATTCCGAGGGCTATTTGATTAACTTGATTAGAGGGAGAAATAAGGTGTGTGTAAAGATATATTTTTGATTTTTTAAAGAGGTTCAAAAGTGAAGGTTGCTTTGTTCTTTTTCAAAAAATATTAATTCATTTATGAAGTGACATGGTGTATGTTATTGAGTAGGAGTAATAAGGTGTTATTTGGATGTTATTGTTGTGTTATTAATCAAGATATCTAACCCTTGTTGAAAGTTGAAAAAGAAAGTGTGTTGAGTGAGACATATTTTGTGGACAACCAAAAGGCTTCTTCATCTTCATAAAAGGTATGGGCACATTCTCCTATTGATTGTTTATGGTGGTTTATTTTTGAAATATCATTGGAGAGAAAAGGATTAATTGTGGTTTCCTTTTTGAAAGTAGTTGATTGAATGTCTCAAGTTTTTTTGGGTTGAGAGTTGCTATTAAACCTTGTTTTATTAGCATTGTTGTTGAAGCCCATTGGTTATGCAAAGAAATTGAACTTGAAAAGAACATGAGTATAATTGTTATGTGAGATTTGTGGTTGAGAATTTTTGGAAATATTTGAGTTGGTTGATACATGCTTGGACTAGTGTTTGTAAGAAAGAGTTGTTCCTTGTGGTAGTTGGTTGAGAAGAGTTGTTTGAGCCTAGTCAAGTGATTGTGTGAAGTGGTTGTTCAAGTTCCATGAAACAAACTATTCTATATTATGGATTTGAGTTGAGATTGATATTTGAGGATAAAACATATTAAGTCTCTAACAATTCTCTTTATGCTTATATGAGAATGAATTATTGAGCAAGTTCTTGGTGAGCTTGCTAGAGCAGATTTGAGCAAGTTCTTGGTGAGCTTGCTAGTGCAGATTTGGACAAGTTCTTGGTGAGCTTGCTAGTGCAGAATTATTGGGCAAGTTCTTGGTGATCTTGCTAGTGCAAATTTGGGCAAGTTCTATGTGAGCTTGTTGAGAAGATTTGGACAAGTTCTGTGTGAGATTGTTGAGAAGATTTGGACAAGTTCTGTGTGAGCTTGTTGAGAAGATTTGGACAAATTATGTATGAGCTTGTTGAGCGAATTTGGACAAGTTCTGTGTGAGCTTATTGAGAAGGTTCTAAGTGAGCCTATTGAGCAGGTTTTGAGTGAGCCTATTGATAGATATTTGGAGGTGACAAAGTACATAGGATAGAGTCTCAATGGATAGAGATCCATCAGCCAGCACAGTTGAAGACAAATCTGAGTGAGGAGTCTTCAAGTGGAGAGAGATCCACCAGTCAGTGCAGTAGAGAGACAAAGTCTTCTAGAATATCACTAGCCAGAGTAGAATGGGAAAGAGTTCTCTTGTGGAAGATATCCACATACTTGATATTAGGGGATCAACATCTGCTTTGGATAGATATCCATAAATATTGTAATTGGGAAGGATTACCAAAGAGATTGATTGAGAAATTTTTAGTAAAATATTTTCTCCGTGTAGCCCACATTGGGTGAACCACGTAAAATGTGGTGTCTCTATTGTGTATGGTATTTTATGTATTGCTTTGATTACTACTATTGATACTGCTATCTATACACTGCATAATATTGAATTGAAAAGACAAGTAAAAAGTGGTCTTATACTATTCACCCCCCTCTCAATATAAGCTTGTGTTCTTCAATTGGTATCAAAGCAAGTTCCTTCAAAAAGACTAACAATATTGAAGGTAGATTCTACTGGGTTATAGGGTGGATAGATGGTATATTGATAGTGGGTGCTCTAGTCATATGATTGGGTATAAAAAAAAGTTCATTTCTCTAAAAAGGAACAACATCAAATCTGTGATATTTGGTGATAATGCTTCAACTAAAATCAAAGGGAGAGAAAATTTAAGTTTGGATGATGGAAAAACTACTACACAGGGCGTAATCTATGTTGAGGGTCTAAAACACAATCTACTGAGTGTAAGTCAGCTTTGTGATCGAGGGTACACAGTTACTTTTTCCTCTACAGGATTTAAAATCAGGGAAATAAAAACAGGGAAGCTTGTTGCAAATGCAGGAAGAACCAATAACAATCTCTACATGTTTAATGAAATAAAAAGGAAAAAATGTCTTCTATATCAAGAAGAAGAAATTTGGTTATTGCATAAAAGGTTGTGTCATTTGAACTTCAAAAATATAGTAAGGATAAGAAATAAATAAATTTTTAGAGATCTACCAAAGATAAAAGACCTTCAAATACAATTTGTGCATAGTGTCAGTATGGAAAGCAGATAAGATCAAGTTTCAAGGCAAAAGAATATTCCTCTTCCAAGGTTTTAAAATTGATTCATATTGATTTATGTGGTCCTATGAGAACCAAAAGACTGCAGGGTGAAAGCTACTTTATGTTGTTCATAGATTATTATTCTAGAATGACTTGGGTTGTTTTTCTAAAAGAAAAAATTAGAGGCATTTGAGCATTTCAAAGTATTAAAAGAAATGGTAGAAAATGAAACAAGAAATAAGATCAAGTGTTTATGATCAGATAGAGGAGGGGAATTAATCTCTATAGAATTCATTGAGTTTTGTGCAGAACATGGAATCAAAAAAGAATACTCAGCAGCTAGGACTCCTCAGTAAAATGGAGTAGTAGAAAGAAAGAATATAACTCTTGAGAATATGGCCAGAGCAATGCTAAATGAATCAAGAATCTCAGATGGGTTTTGGAAGGAAGCAATCAATACAGTAGTCTATGTTATGAATAGAGCTCAAGTTAGAACAAATCAACATAATACTCCATATGAGTTTTGGAAAGGAAGACCTTCCACGATAAACTACTTCAAAATTTTTGGAAGTAAGTGTTATATCAAAAGAGAGGATAAGGACTTGGGAAAGTTTGATCCTAGATGTGATGAAGGTATTTTTCTTGGATACTCTACAAAGAGTAAGGCCTACAGATGCTACAATAAAAGAACACATACCATGGTGGAAAGGATAAATATCAGAGATGATGAAAGAACAAGAATAAATGAGCCACCTCAGGAAGATATTCTTGAAGAAGAAGAAAGATTTCAGGAAGAAATGGGTGAAGATTTAGATGAAGAAGATGCACAGAATATACCTTCTAAAAATTCATCAAGATATATTCAGAAAAAACATCGAGAGGAATTGATTATTGGTAACCTTGATGTAAGATGGACAAGAAGAGGAATCATAGGCTCAATAGAACAAGCAAATGTTTCACTACTATCGATGATAGAACCAAAGGATTTCAGAGAGGTAGAAAGTGATGAATGTTGGATTAAAGCAATGAAGGAAGAACTATATCAGATTGAAAAAATTAAGACTTAGGAATTAGTTCCAAGACAAAAAGAAAAAAATATAATTGGTACTAAATGGGTCTACAGGAACAAACTAAATGAAGATGCTCAAGTCATCAGAGACAAGGCAATATTGGTGTGTAAAGGTGTTGGCAATTTTGGGTACTTTGGGTACATTGCCTTTGCTCAAGTGTATAAGTTGTCATTGATGTCAAGAAGCTCTTGAAGGAATTTGATTTGATGTCAAATAACTTGTTTTGATGAAGGTTACGACATGACAGTTTCAAAGGTCTTTTGTAAACCCCAAGTTGGCGGGTTTAAAGATTACAGGTGGATGCATTAGTTTAATGCATTTGGGTCCAGGAGGAAGTATTTATTTAAATAATTAAAAACCTTGTTAAGGTTCCTTTTAATTATTTTTAAATAAATATTAATTTATTTGTTTGCATTGGGTTCTCCTAACCCATGGCGCAAATGTCTTAACTTTGATGGCGCTATGTTCTAAGATTGTGGGCGCTAGCCAAGACCTCCGTCGACGTGTTAAACTCCTCGCCGACGTCAAGAGTTTATGGGAAATATGCATATAAATCTCCCACGATGAAGATCAAAGATTATCCCATCCGCATTTTCGAAAAGTGTTGCTCGTTGTGATTTCACGATCTGATGTTCGATTTCTTCCTCGTTGAGATTTTGTGATCCACTGTTCGGATATCCGTCGTAAGGTTTCGTCGTCGTCGTTCGCGTCAGAAGACAGGGAGGCCTGTTGTTTATTTTAGCCCTGGCATAGAAGGTACAAGGGAAACAGAGTGAGGTTCAAACCTCACCGGACGCCTTTGGCGCACCGGTAGCGGCTAGGCTGTTGGCGTGCTACCCGAATGGGAGGTTTCGCGTTCGAATAACGCGAAAGGGTTTTTCTTCGTTGAAGTGGACGCAGTGGGTGGTGTTAGAGTTCATGCGCAATTTCTCCATAGCACGATTTTTGGTGTTGGCCAAGGTATTTTCGAAATTAATTTTTGCTAGTGTATTTTGCGGATGGAGGAAGTTTATTAGAGAGAAAAAGAGCTTAGGAGTTATAAGGAGTTTGAAGCTTGCTTTATTTTGATAAAATATTCTTTTTAAGGTGTTGTTTGCATTATCTTATTGCATTCTTATGAGAGATAAAGTTTATTGTTGATAAGACTATAAGGGAGAAATAAGGTGTATAAGGGATAAATATTTCTTGTAATGTTGAGAGTGCTTTTGGTTGATTATGGAAATGAAAGCATGATGTTTTAAGGTTAGAATTGCTTCTTGTGTGAAGTTGTGAAACCTTAAGTGGGCAGCTTTGAGATTGACATTAGCTTTCATTAAATTGGTTATAATCAAGCTATTCTTTACTTGGTTAAAGTGTTGGGCTTACTTCTTTGTTGATGATTTGAAAAGTTGTTTTGTGCTATTGTGATTTGAGTTGGTGGATGCTTTTTGTTCAAACAATGTTGGAGAGAAAAGGAGTTCTACTTGTTTCCTTTTCTAATGTTGATTGTGAAATGCTTCAAGGTTGTGTTTTGAGTTAAATGGTGTTGATTGAACCTTGGTTGATGAGCATTGTTGTTGAAGCCCTAATTGATGGTGAAAAGAACATGAGTATCATTGTTATGTGATTCTTTGCATAGTTGGCAATTGTTGGGGTTTCATGTTCTTGAAAGAAAGCATTCTATCCTATCCATTTCAGATATTGAGTTGAGTTTTCAGATTTGAGATTGAGATTGAGCTGAGTTGATTTGAGTTGAGTTTTGAGATTGGGAGTTGAGTATAGAACATATTGAGTCTCTAACAATTCTCTTTATGCTTCTATGAGTTTGAAAAATCACATTGGGTCTCTAACAATTCACTTTGTGATTTCCTACTAAGAAAGTTTTTCTTGGTGAGCTTGCTGAGTTTTGGATTTGGACAGGTTTCGGTGGGGACTTGTGAGTTTTGGACAGGTTCCGGTGGGGACTTGTGAGCAGTTTTGGACAGGTTTCGGTGGGGACTTGTGAGCAGTTTTGGACAGGTTCTGGTGGGGACTTGTGAGCAGTTTTGGACAGGTTTCGGTGGGGACTTGTGAGCAGATTTGGACAGGTCCTAGCAGAGGACTTGTGAGCTGAGTTTGATAGTTCTATCAGAGAACTTGAGGACAGAGGTGCACTGGTTCTATGAGAAGAACCTGAGGACAGATTTGGCAAGTCTTTGAGAAGGCTTGTATGTAGAGGATTGATTTGTTCAAGAGTTGGATAGATCTGACAGACAGAGGAAGACTTGTACTAGACCGACTGACTGTGTTTGGTATAGGTTGCTGAGCTGCTGTGGACGTGATCATAGAAGGCAGAGGTCTCTTAGGCTAAGCATTGAGGACAGGAGGTCTTCGGTGGAAAGGAGTTCCACGTGCTGGCAAGAGGTAGAGGCAGTTGATCTTCTGAGGGATCATTTCTAGAGCAGAGGGGAAGGTATCTCCTTTGAGCAGAGGCTCATAAATTCTGATTGGGGGAAGGTATCTCCTTTGGGCCGAGGCTCATAAACATTGTAATTGGGAAGGATTCCCAAAGAACTTTGAGATAACTTTTAGAGAAAAGTTTTGTGGACGTAGCCCAACCATTCTGGGTGAACCACGTTAAAATTGGTGTCACTTTGTGGATGATATTGTGCATTGCTTTGATATTGCTTTGGGTATATTGCTTTACTATTTTGAAGTATAATGGAAAAAGTAAAAAGAGGTCTTATACTATTCACCCCCCCCTCTCAGTATAAGCTTGTGTTCTTCAATTGGTATCAGAGTCGGTGCCTTCGAAAAGTTTAACAACTTGAAGGAAAAGCTAGTAAAGAACACAATGGATCATTCAAGTGGCAATGCAACACCTATTCTTGATGGGTCAGATTTTGGTCTTTGGAGTGCAAGGATGAAGGTTCATCTAATGGCACTTGGGAATGAGGTTTGGGAAGTGATTGAAGATGAGTACACTATTCCTGAACATGGTCCTAATACTAAAGAAGAAAGGCTCCTACATCACAAGCAATTCAAAAGCAATGAATGCAATCCTGAAAGGCTTACAGAAGCAGATCTCACCAAAGTGATTCACCTCAAGACAACTAGTGAAATGTGGAATCAGATGAAGGTGGTTCATACAGGTGATACAAATGTCAGAAAGGCCAAGTTGAGACACTTCAAAGGTATGTTTGAACAACTCAAGATGAATGATGATGAAAATATTAGTGACTACATGCTTCGTATGGATGAGGTTGTTAACTCCATGAAAGACTTAGGTCTTGAGCTTGCTGAAAATGATGTTTGTGATAAGATTTTAAGATCTCTTCCTAATAGATTTAGTGAAAATATTTCTGCTATTGAGGAAGCTAAAGATTTGGATAAGTTGAAAAAGGATGAGCTCCATAGTATACTTGCAGCATTTGAGTTGAGAACTCAAGTGAAGGTTGATGTCAAGAAAGAGGCGACTTTCAAGGCTACCAAGAAATCCAAGGGTAAACAACTTCAAGATAGTGATGAGTCTTCTAGTGATGAAGAGGCATATTACAGCAAGAAAGGCAAGTTCTCTAGAAAGCACAAAAGTATGAAAAATATAAGATGTTTCAATTGTGGAAAGTTTGGTCATTATGCTACTAACTCTTACTTGTTCCCAAGAATGAAAGTGATGAAGATAAACAGGATTCTAAGAGCAAGGATTCTGAAAAGCACAAGCATCACGGGAAGAACAAAGATGAGCACAACAATCAAGGAAAGAGGTATTCTCACAAGCACAAGAAGAGTTTCTACCTAGACAAAGCAAGTAAGTGTTCTAGTAGTGATAGTGAAAGTTCTTCAAGTGATAATGAAAATGAGATGTTGTTCATATCAGAAAAAGAGGAAGAACCGAAACATAGATTCATTATCATGAAATGTCTTAGATGTGGAAACTTTGGTCACCTTGAGGATGATTGCACAAATAATGATTTGGTTTCTAGTATGTATGAGGATGCTTCAGAAAACTATAAGGAAGATGCATGTATGGTTTTTGAAAAGGGTAGCACCTCTAGTGATAAGAAATCTGAAAAAGGCTTTGATGATTCAAAAAGCAAACAAATAGAGGAAGATATAGAGGAAGGTGAAGTAGATCTTAAAGGTGAACTTATTAGTGCTCTTAGTGCTTTGAAAAAGGAAAGAAAGAAGAATGCTAGACTCAAGGATAAGTTAGATGAATGTTGTATGGAGAGAGATGATCTTATAGAAAGTCTTGACTTCTCTATAGCTAAGACACAAGAACTCAAGGATGAGTTAGAGTCTAAGGTTCTTGAGTATAGTGAGTTAGAACAGAAAATGGCTTCTTTGAAAGAGGAAACTAAAGAGTACAAGGATAAGCTTTACGAGGTTCCAAGATAGCTCCAAAAAGGTTAAGTCACTCATCAAAGGTCAAAGAAAGACAACGAGATAAAACAGGCCTTGGTTTTGTTAAGCCACACAAGGAACAAGTTGGAGAGTCTAGTAAGAGACTCCAAAAGGAAGAGAGTTCGAATGAGGAAAGTATTTCAGAAAAGGAGTCCTTGAATGATAGATGCACAGAAATAGAAAACAGAATTCAGAATGAGAAGAAGAAGTTTTCAGAACCTAAGAGGTCAAATAAAGGAAAGTTTCAAGGCGGATGTTTTGCTTGTCACGAGGTTTGGTCACATGGCTTCACATTGCATGGCTCAAGTGAAGGAGGTAAATGACAGTTTCAGAAGTGCTAGTTACTTTCAAGGGTATTGCTACTCTTGTCAATAGTTTGGGCACAAGGCAGTTTATTGCAAGGCAAATAACAGGAATAGGTTTGGTCAGAACAGGTTTGGCTAGAACAAGTTTGGTCAGAACAGGTTTGGTTAGAACAGGTTTGGTCAGAACAGGTTTGGTTAGAATAGGTGGATTCAAAGATCAGGTTTACCTCAGAGAAACAACATCGTCAAGTGTTTCAAGTGCAACAATGAAGGTCACATAATCGAGACAGTGTAGAGCTAAAATTCTAAAATACAAGAAGAGGAACAGTGGCATGATCAGGTCCAAGGATCAAGGCATGGACAAGAACAGGGATGAGAACAAGAACAAGAACAGTGACAAGAATAGGAATATGGGCAAAGAGTTCAAGAGAAGGCCCGACAAGGAAGTTATAGATGCTGATGATGATCAGTGCCTAATGGGAGTTTTACTCCCACCCTAGAATTAATCACCTCATCAGGAGGTGGGGGAGGGACTAAGCTAAGAGGCTCATTCTTAGTCCCGAGCCCCAAAGGTGACCCTTTGCCATTGATGACAAAGGGGGAGAGATATGAGTAAGGGGGAGAGCTTCAAAGTGAAGAGGAGAGCTTCAAGTCGGGGGGAGCAAAACTTCAAAGGAAGATTCTCAGTTGTGGGCACAGTTGGTCAGTTGTTAGCACAGTTGGTTTCAGTTTTGGCTCTTGAGAAGTGTTTTCAGTAAAGGTTTGCCATCAATGACAAAGGGGGAGATTGTTGGCAATTTTGGGTACTTTGGGTACATTGCCTTTGCTCAAGTGTATAAGTTGTCATTGATGTCAAGAAGCTCTTGAAGGAATTTGATTTGATGTCAAATAACTTGTTTTGATGAAGGTTACGACATGACGGTTTCAAAGGTCTTTTGTAAACCCCAAGTTGGCAAGTTTAAAGATTACAGGTGGATGCATTAGTTTAATGCATTTGGGTCCAGGAGGAAGTATTTATTTAAATAATTAAAAACCTTGTTAAGGTTCCTTTTAATTATTTTTAAATAAATATTAATTTATTGTTTGCATTGGGTTCTCCTAACCCATGGCGCAAATGTCTTAACTTTGATGGCGCTATGTTCTAAGATTGTGGGCGCTAGCCAAGACCTCCGCCGACGTGTTAAACTCCTCTCCGACGTCAAGAGTTTATGGGAAATATGCATATAAATCTCCCACGATGAAGATCAAAGATTATCCCATCCGCATTTTTGAAAAGTGTTGCTCGCTGTGAATTCGTGATCTGATGTTCGATTTCTTCCTCGCTGAGATTTCGTGATCCGTTGTTCGGATATCCGCCGTTCATTTTTTGTATCCGCCGTAAGGTTTCGTCATCGTCATTCGCGTCAGAAGACAGGGAGGCCTGTTGTTTATTTTAGCCCTGGCGTAGAAGGTACAAGGGAAACAGAGTGAGGTTCAAACCTCACCGGACGCCTTTGGCGCACCGGTAGCGGCTAGGCTGTTGGCGCGCTACCCGAACGGGAGGTTCCGCGTTCGAATAACGTGAAAGGGTTTTTCTTCGTTGAAGTGGATGCAGCGGGTGGTGTTAGAGTTCATGCGCAATTTCTCCATAGCACGATTTTTGGTGTTGGCCAAGGTATTTTCGAAATTAATTTTTGCTAGTGTATTTTGCGGATGGAGGAAGTTTATTAGAGAGAAAAATAGCTTAGGAGTTATAAGGAGTTTGAAGCTTGCTTTATTTTGATAAAAGATTCTTTTTAAGGTGTTGTTTGCATTATCTTATTGCATTCTTATGAGAGATAAAGTTTATTGTTGATAAGACTATAAGGGAGAAATAAGGTGTATAAGGGATAAATATTTCTTGTAATGTTGAGAGTGCTTTTGGTTGATTATGGAAATGAAAGCATGATGTTTTAAGGTTAGAATTGCTTCTTGTGTGAAGTTGTGAAACCTTAAGTGGGCAGCTTTGAGATTGACATTAGCTTTCATTAAATTGGTTATAATCAAGCTATTCTTTACTTGGTTAAAGTGTTGGGCTTACTTCTTTGTTGATGATTTGAAAAGTTGTTTTGTGCTTGGTGATTTGAGTTGGTGGATGCTTTTTGTTCAAACAATGTTGGAGAGAAAAGGAGTTCTACTTGTTTCCTTTTCTAATGTTGATTGTGAAATGCTTCAAGGTTGTGTTTTGAGTTAAATGGTGTTGATTGAACCTTGGTTGATGAGCATTGTTGTTGAAGCCCTAATTGATGGTGAAAAGAACATGAGTATCATTGTTATGTGATTCTTTGCATAGTTGGCAATTGTTGGGGTTTCATGTTCTTGAAAGAAAGCATTCTATCCTATCCATTTCAGATATTGAGTTGAGTTTTCAGATTTGAGATTGAGATTGAGCTGAGTTGATTTGAGTTGAGTTTTGAGATTGGGAGTTGAGTATAGAACATATTGAGTCTCTAACAATTCTCTTTATGCTTCTATGAGTTTGACAAATCACATTGGGTCTCTAACAATTCACTTTGTGATTTCCTACTAAGAAAGTTTTTCTTGGTGAGCTTGTTGAGTTTTTGGACAGGTTCTGGTGGGGACTTGTGAGCAGTTTTGGACAAGTTCCGTGGGGACTTGTGAATTTGGACAGTTATGGGGACTTGTGAGCAGTTTTGGAAGTTGTTTAAGGTTCGTGGGGACTTGTGAGCAGTTTTGGACAGGTTTCGGTGGGGACTTGTGAGCAGATTTGGATAGGTCCTAGCAGAGGACTTGTGAGCTGAGTTTGATAGTTCTATCAGAGAACTTGAGGACAGAGGTGCACTGGTTCTATGAGAAGAACCTGAGGACAGATTTGGCAAGTCTTTGAGAAGGCTTGTATGTAGAGGATTGATTTGTTCAAGAGTTGGACAGATCTGATAGACAGAGGAAGACTTGTACTAGACCGACTGACTATGTTTGGTACAGGTTGCTGAGCTGCTGTGGACGTGATCATAGAAGGCGAAGGTCTCTTAGGCTAAGCATTGAGGACAGGAGGTCTTCGGTGGAAAGGAGTTCCACGTGCTGGCAAGAGGTAGAGGCAGTTGATCTTCTGAGGGATCATTTCCAGAGCAGAGGGGAAGGTATCTCCTTTGAGTAGAGGCTCATAAATTCTGATTGGGGGAAGGTATCTCCTTTGGGCCGAGGCTCATAAACATTGTAATTGGGAAGGATTCCCAAAGAACTTTGAGATAACTTTTAGAGAAAAGTTTTGTGGACGTAGCCCAACCATTCTGGGTGAACCACGTTAAAATTGGTGTCACTTTGTGGATGATATTGTGCATTGCTTTGATATTGCTTTGGGTATATTGCTTTACTATTTTGAAGTATAATGGAAAAAGTAAAAAGAGGTCTTATACTGTTCACCCCCCCCTCTCAGTATAAGCTTGTGTTCTTCAATTGGTATCAGAGCAGGTGCCTTCGAAAAGTTTAACAACTTGAAGGAAAAGCTAGTAAAGAACACAATGGATCATTCAAGTGGCAATGCAACACCTATTCTTGATGGGTCAGATTTTGGTCTTTGGAGTGCAAGGATGAAGGTTCATCTAATGGCACTTGGGAATGAGGTTTGGGAAGTGATTGAAGATGAGTACACTATTCCTGAACATGGTCCTAATACTAAAGAAGAAAGGCTCCTACATCACAGCAATTCAAAAGCAATGAATGCAATCCTGAAAGGCTTACGAAAGCAGATCTCACCAAAGTGATTCACCTCAAGACAACTAGTGAAATGTGGAATCAGTTGAAGGTGGTTCATACGGGTGATACAAATGTCAGAAAGGCCAAGTTGAGACACTTCAAAGGTATGTTTGAACAACTCAAGATGAATGATGATGAAAATATTAGTGACTACATGCTTCGTATGGATGAGGTTGTTAACTCCATGAAAGACTTAGGTCTTGAGCTTGCTGAAAATGATGTTTGTGATAAGATTTTAAGATCTCTTCCTAATAGATTTAGTGAAAATATTTTTGCTATTGAGGAAGCTAAAGATTTGGATAAGTTGAAAAAGGATGAGCTCCATAGTATACTTGCAGCATTTGAGTTGAGAACTCAAGTGAAGGTTGATGTCAAGAAAGAGGCGGCTTTCAAGGCTACCAAGAAATCCAAGGGTAAACAACTTCAAGATAGTGATGAGTCTTCTAGTGATGAAGAGGCATATTACAGCAAGAAAGGCAAGTTCTCTAGAAAGCACAAAAGTATGAAAAATGTAAGATGTTTCAATTGTGGAAAGTTTGGTCATTATGCTACTAACTGTACTATTCCCAAGAATGAAAGTGATGAAGATAAACAGGATTCTAAGAGCAAGGATTATGAAAAGCACAAGCATCACGGGAAGAACAAAGATGAGCACAACAATCAAGGAAAGAGGTATTCTCACAAGCACAAGAAGAGTTTCTACCTAGACAAAGCAAGTAAGTGTTCTAGTAGTGATAGTGAAAGTTCTTCAAGTGATAATGAAAATGAGATGTTGTTCATATCAGAAAAAGAGGAAGAACCGAAACATAGATTCATTATCATGAAATGTCTTAGATGTGGAAACTTTGGTCACCTTGAGGATGATTGCACAAATAATGATTTGGTTTCTAGTATGTATGAGGATGCTTCAGAAAACTATAAGGAAGATGCATGTATGGTTTTTGAAAAGGGTAGCACCTCTAGTGATAAGAAATCTGAAAAAGGCTTTGATGATTCAAAAAGCAAACAAATAGAGGAAGATATAGAGGAAGGTGAAGTAGATCTTAAAGGTGAACTTATTAGTGCTCTTAGTGCTTTGAAAAAGGAAAGAAAGAAGAATGCTAGACTCAAGGATAAGTTAGATGAATGTTGTATGGAGAGAGATGATCTTATAGAAAGTCTTGACTTCTCTATAGCTAAGACACAAGAACTCAAGGATGAGTTAGAGTCTAAGGTTCTTGAGTATAGTGAGTTAGAACAGAAAATGGCTTCTTTGAAAGAGGAAACTAAAGAGTACAAGGATAAGCTTTACGAGGTTTCAAGATAGCTCCAAAAAGGTTAAGTCACTCATCAAAGGTCAAAGAAAGACAACAGATAAAATAGGCCTTGGTTTTGTTAAGCCACACAAGGAACAAGTTGGAGAGTCTAGTAAGAGACTCCAAAAGGAAGAGAGTTCGAATGAGGAAAGTATTTCAGAAAAGGAGTCCTTGAATGATAGATGCACAGAAATAGAAAATAGAATTCAGAATGAGAAGAAGAAGTTTTCAGAACCTAAGAGGTCAAATAAAGGAAAGTTTCAAGGCAGATGTTTTGCTTGTCACAGGTTTGGTCACATGGCTTCACATTGCATGGCTCAAGTGAAGGAGGTAAATGACAGTTTCAGAAGTGCTAGTTACTTTCAAGGGTATTGCTACTCTTGTCAATAGTTTGGGCACAAGGCAGTTTATTGCAAGGCAAATAACAGGAACAGGTTTGGTCAGAACAGGTTTGGTCAGAACAAGTTTGGTCAGAACAGGTTTGGTTAGAACAGGTTTGGTCAGAACAGGTTTGGTTAGAATAGGTGGATTCAAAGATCAGGTTTACCTCAGAGAAACAACATCGTCAAGTGTTTCAAGTGCAACAATGAAGGTCACATAATCAGACAGTGTAGAGCTAAAATTCTAGAATACAAGAACAGGAACAGTGGCATGATCAGGTCCAAGGATCAAGGCATGGACAAGAACAGGGATGAGAACAAGAACAAGAACAGTGACAAGAACAGGAATATGGGCAAAGAGTTCAAGAGAAGGCCCGACAAGGAAGTTATAGATGCTGATGATGATCAGTGCCTAATGGGAGTTTTACTCCCACCCCAGAATTAATCACCTCATCAGGAGGTGGGGGAGGGACTAAGCTAAGAGGCTCATTCTTAGTCCCGAGCCCCAAAGGTGACCCTTTGCCATTGATGACAAAGGGGGAGAGATATGAGTAAGGGGGAGAGCTTCAAAGTGAAGAGGAGAGCTTCAAGTCGGGGGGAGCAAAACTTCAAAGGAAGATTCTCAGTTGTGGGCACAGTTGGTGAGTTGTTAGCACAGTTGGTTTCAGTTTTGGCTCTTGAGAAGTGTTTTCAGTAAAGGTTTGCCATCAATGACAAAGGGGGAGATTGTTGGCAATTTTGGGTACTTTGGGTACATTGCCTTTGCTCAAGTGTATAAGTTGTCATTGATGTCAAGAAGCTCTTGAAGGAATTTGATTTGATGTCAAATAACTTGTTTTGATGAAGGTTACGACATGACAGTTTCAAAGGTCTTTTGTAAACCCCAAGTTGGCAGGTTTAAAGATTACAGGTGGATGCATTAGTTTAATGCATTTGGGTCCAGGAGGAAGTATTTATTTAAATAATTAAAAACCTTGTTAAGGTTCCTTTTAATTATTTTTAAATAAATATTAATTTATTTGTTTGCATTGGGTTCTCCTAACCCATGGCGCAAATGTCTTAACTTTGATGGCGCTATGTTCTAAGATTGTGGGCGCTAGCCAAGACCTCCGTCGACGTGTTAAACTCCTCGCCGACGTCAAGAGTTTATGGGAAATATGCATATAAATCTCCCACGATGAAGATCAAAGATTATCCCATCCGCATTTTTGAAAAGTGTTGCTCGCTGTGAATTCGCGATCTGATGTTCGATTTCTTCCTCGTTGAGATTTCGTGATCCGTTGTTCGGATATCCGTCGTTCATTTTTTGTATCCGTCGTAAGGTTTCGTCATCGTCATTCGCGTCAGAAGACAGGGAGGCCTATTGTTTATTTTAGCCCTAGTGCAGAAGGTACAAGGGAAACAGAGTGAGGTTCAAACCTCACCGGACGCCTTTGGCGCACCGGTAGCGGCTAGGCTGTTGGCGCGCTACCCGAACGGGAGGTTCCGCGTTCGAATAACGCGAAAGGGTTTTTCTTCATTGAAGTGGACGCAGCGGGTGGTGTTAGAGTTCATGCGCAATTTCTCCATAGCACGATTTTTGGTGTTGGCCAAGGTATTTTCGAAATTAATTTTTGCTAGTGTATTTTACGGATGGAGGAAGTTTATTAGAGAGAAAAATAGCTTAGGAGTTATAAGGAGTTTGAAGCTTGCTTTATTTTGATAAAAGATTCTTTTGAAGGTGTTGTTTGCATTATCTTATTGCATTCTTATGAGAGATAAAGTTTATTGTTGATAAGACTATAAGGGAGAAATAAGGTGTATAAGGGATAAATATTTCTTGTAATGTTGAGAGTGCTTTTGGTTGATTATGGAAATGAAAGCATGATGTTTTAAGGTTAGAATTGCTTCTTGTGTGAAGTTGTGAAACCTTAAGTGGGCAGCTTTGAGATTGACATTAGCTTTCATTAAATTGGTTATAATCAAGCTATTCTTTACTTGGTTAAAGTGTTGGGCTTACTTCTTTGTTGATGATTTGAAAAGTTGTTTTGTGCTATTGTGATTTGAGTTGGTGGATGCTTTTTGTTCAAATAATGTTGGAGAGAAAAGGAGTTCTACTTGTTTCCTTTTCTAATGTTGATTGTGAAATGCTTCAAGGTTGTGTTTTGAGTTAAATGGTGTTGATTGAACCTTGGTTGATGAGCATTGTTGTTGAAGCCCTAATTGATGGTGAAAAGAACATGAGTATCATTGTTATGTGATTCTTTGCATAGTTGGCAATTGTTGGGGTTTCATGTTCTTGAAAGAAAGCATTCTATCCTATCCATTTCAGATATTGAGTTGAGTTTTCAGATTTGAGATTGAGATTGAGCTGAGTTGATTTGAGTTGAGTTTTGAGATTGGGAGTTGAGTATAGAACATATTGAGTCTCTAACAATTCTCTTTATGCTTCTATGAGTTTGACAAATCACATTGGGTCTCTAACAATTCACTTTGTGATTTCCTACTAAGAAAGTTTTTCTTGGTGAGCTTGCTTGAGTTTTTGGACAGGTTTCGGTGGGGACTTGTGAGCGGTTTTGGACAGTTTCGTTGGGGACTTGTGGGGGACTTGGGAGGAAGCTTTGAGAAGTTGTGAGGAATGACATGACTTGTGAATTTTGGACAGGTTTCGATGGGGACTTGTGAGCAGATTTGGATAGGTCCTAGCAGAGGACTTGTGAGCTGAGTTTGATAGTTCTATCAGAGAACTTGAGGACAGAGGTGCACTGGTTCTATGAGAAGAACCTGAGGATAGATTTGGCAAGTCTTTGAGAAGGCTTGTATGTAGAGGATTGATTTGTTCAAGAGTTGGACAGATCTGACAGACAGAGGAAGACTTGTACTAGACCGATTGACTATGTTTGGTACAGGTTGCTGAGCTACTGTGGACGTGATCATAGAAGGCAGAGGTCTCTTAGGCTAAGCATTGAGGACAGGAGGTCTTCGATGGAAAGGAGTTCCACATGTCGGCAAGAGGTAGAGGCAGTTGATCTTCTGAGGGATCATTTCCAGAGCAGAGGGGAAGGTATCTCCTTTGAGCAGAGGCTCATAAATTTTGATTGGGGGAAGGTATCTCCTTTGGGCCGAGGCTCATAAACATTGTAATTGGGAAGGATTCCCAAAGAACTTTGAGATAACTTTTAGAGAAAAGTTTTGTGGACGTAGCCCAGCCATTCGGGTGAACCACGTTAAAATTGGTGTCACTTTGTGGATGATATTGTGCATTGCTTTGATATTGCTTTGGGTATATTGCTTTACTATTTTGAAGTATAATGGAAAAAGTAAAAAGAGGTCTTATATTGTTCACCCCCCCCTCTCAGTATAAGCTTGTGTTCTTCAATTGGTATCAGAGCAGGTGCCTTCGAAAAGTTTAACAACTTGAAGGAAAAGCTAGTAAAGAACACAATGGATCATTCAAGTGGCAATGCAGCACCTATTCTTGATGGGTCAGATTTTGGTCTTTGGAGTGCAAGGATGAAGGTTCATCTAATGGCACTTGGGAATGAGGTTTGGGAAGTGATTGAAGATGAGTACACTATTCCTGAACATGGTCCTAATACTAAAGAAGAAAGGCTCCTACATCACAGCAATTCAAAAGCAATGAATGCAATCCTGAAAGGCTTACGGAAGGTAGATCTCACCAAAGTGATTCACTGCAAGACAGCTAGTGAAATGTGGAATCAGTTGAAGGTGGTTCATACGGGTGATACAAATGTCAGAAAGGCCAAGTTGAGACACTTCAAAGGTATGTTTGAACAACTCAAGATGAATGATGATGAAAATATTAGTGACTACATGCTTCGTATGGATGAGGTTGTTAACTCCATGAAAGACTTAGGTCTTGAGCTTGCTGAAAATGATGTTTGTGATAAGATTTTAAGATCTCTTCCTAATAGATTTAGTGAAAATATTTCTGCTATTGAGGAAGCTAAAGATTTGGATAAGTTGAAAAAGGATGAGCTCCATAGTATACTTGCGGCATTTGAGTTGAGAACTCAAGTGAAGGTTGATGTCAAGAAAGAGGCAACTTTCAAGGCTACCAAGAAATCCAAGGGTAAACAACTTCAAGATAGTGATGAGTCTTCTAGTGATGAAGAGGCATATTACAGCAAGAAAGGCAAGTTCTCTAGAAAGCACAAAAGTATGAAAAATATAAGATGTTTCAATTGTGGAAAGTTTGGTCATTATGCTACTAACTGTATTGTTCCCAAGAATGAAAGTGATGAAGATAAACAGGATTCTAAGAGCAAGGATTCTGAAAAGCACAAGCATCACAGGAAGAACAAAGATGAGCACAACAATCAAGGAAAGAGGTATTCTCACAAGCACAAGAAGAGTTTCTACCTAGACAAAGCAAGTAAGTGTTCTAGTAGTGATAGTGAAAGTTCTTCAAGTGATAATGAAAATGAGATGTTGTTCATATCAGAAAAAGAGGAAGAACCGAAACATAGATTCATTATCATGAAATGTCTTAGATGTGGAAACTTTGGTCACCTTGAGGATGATTGCACAAATAATGATTTGGTTTCTAGTATGTATGAGGATGCTTCAGAAAACTATAAGGAAGATGCATGTATGGTTTTTGAAAAGGGTAGCACCTCTAGTGATAAGAAATCTGAAAAAGGCTTTGATGATTCAAAAAGCAAACAAATAGAGGAAGATATAGAGGAAGGTGAAGTAGATCTTAAAGGTGAACTTATTAGTGCTCTTAGTGCTTTGAAAAAGGAAAGAAAGAAGAATGCTAGACTCAAGGATAAGTTAGATGAATGTTGTATGGAGAGAGATGATCTTATAGAAAGTCTTGACTTCTCTATAGCTAAGACACAGGAACTCAAGGATGAGTTAGAGTCTAAGGTTCTTGAGTATAGTGAGTTAGAACAGAAAATGGCTTCTTTGAAAGAGGAAACTAAAGAGTACAAGGATAAGCTTTACAGGTTTCAAGATAGCTCCAAAAAGGTTAAGTCACTCATCAAAGGTCAAAGAAAGACAACGAGATAAAACAGGCCTTGGTTTTGTTAAGCCACACAAGGAACAAGTTGGAGAGTCTAGTAAGAGACTCCAAAAGGAAGAGAGTTCTGATGAGGAAAGTATTTCAGAAAAGGAGTCCTTGAATGATAGATGCACAGAAATAAAAAATAGAATTCAGAATGAGAAGAAGAAGTTTTTAGAACCTAAGAGGTTAAATAAAGGAAAGTTTCAAGGCGAGATGTTTTGCTTGTCACGAGGTTTGGTCACATGGCTTCACATTGCATGGCTCAAGTGAAGGAGGTAAATGACAGTTTCAGAAGTGCTAGTTACTTTCAAGGGTATTGCTACTCTTGTCAATAGTTTGGGCACAAGGCAGTTTATTGCAAGGCAAATAACAGGAACAGGTTTGGTCAGAATAGGTTTGGTCAGAACAGGTTTGGTCAGAACAGGTTTGGTCAGAACAGGTTTGGTCAGAACAGGTTTGGTCAGAATAGGTGGATTCAAAGATCAGGTTTACCTCAGAGAAACAACATCGTCAAGTGTTTCAAGTGCAACAATGAAGGTCACATAATCAGACAGTGTAGAGCTAAAATTCCAGAATACAGGAACAAGAACAGTGGCATGATCGGGTCCAAGGATCAAGGCATGGACAAGAACAGGGGATGAGAACAAGAACAAGAACAGTGACAAGAACAGGAATATGGGCAAAGAGTTCAAGAGAAGGCCCGACAAGGAAGTTATAGATGCTGATGATGATCAGTGCCTAATGGGAGTTTTACTCCCACCCTAGAATTAATCACCTCATCGGGAGGTGGGGGAGGGACTAAGCTAAGAGGCTCATTCTTAGTCCCGAGCCCCAAAGGTGACCCTTTGCCATTGATGACAAAGGGGAGAGAAGGAAGAGAGAGAAGGGGAGAGCTTCAAAGTGAAGAGGAGAGCTTCAAGTCGGGGGGAGCAAAACTTCAAAGGAAGATTCTCGGTTGTGGGCACAGTTGGTCGGTTGTTAGCACAGTTGGTTTCAGTTTTGGCTCTTGAGAAGTGTTTTCAATAAAGGTTTGCCATCAATGACAAAGGGGGAGATTGTTGGCAATTTTGGGTACTTTGGGTACATTGCCTTTGCTCAAGTGTATAAGTTGTCATTGATGTCAAGAAGCTCTTGAAGGAATTTGATTTGATGTCAAATAACTTGTTTTGATGAAGGTTACGACATGACAGTTTCAAAGGTCTTTTGTAAACCCCAAGTTGGGAGGTTTAAAGATTACAGGTGGATGCATTAGTTTAATGCATTTGGGTCCAGGAGGAAGTATTTATTTAAATAATTAAAAACCTTGTTAAGGTTCCTTTTAATTATTTTTAAATAAATATTAATTTATTTGTTTGCATTGGGTTCTCCTAACCCATGGCGCAAATGTCTTAACTTTGATGGCGCTATGTTCTAAGATTGTGGGCGCTAGCCAAGACCTCCGTCGACGTGTTAAACTCCTCGCCGACGTCAAGAGTTTATGGGAAATATGCATATAAATCTCCCACGATGAAGATCAAAGATTATCCCATCCACATTTTTGAAAAGTGTTGCTCGCTGTGATTTCGCGATTTGATGTTCGATTTCTTCCTCGCTGAGATTTCGTGATCCGCTGTTCGGATATCCACCGTTCATTTTTTGTATCCGTCGTAAGGTTTCGTCATCGTCATTCGCGTCAGAAGACAGGGAGGCCTGTTGTTTATTTTAGCCCTGGTGCAGAAGGTACAAGGGAAACAGAGTGAGGTTTAAACCTCACCGGATGCCTTTGGCACACCGGTAGCGGCTAGGTTGTTGGCGCGCTACCCGAACGGGAGGTTCCGCGTTCGAATAACGCGAAAGGTTTTTCTTCGTTGAAGTGGACGCAGCGGGTGGTGTTAGAGTTCATGCGCAATTTCTCCATAGCACGATTTTTGGTGTTGGCCAAGGTATTTTCGAAATTAATTTTTGCTAGTGTATTTTGCGGATGGAGGAAGTTTATTAGAGAGAAAAATAGCTTAGGAGTTATAAGGAGTTTGAAGCTTGCTTTATTTTGATAAAAGATTCTTTTGAAGGTGTTGTTTGCATTATCTTATTGCATTCTTATGAGAGATAAAGTTTATTGTTGATAAGACTATAAGGGAGAAATAAGGTGTATAAGGGATAAATATTTCTTGTAATGTTGAGAGTGCTTTTGGTTGATTATGGAAATGAAAGCATGATGTTTTAAGGTTAGAATTGCTTCTTGTGTGAAGTTGTGAAACCTTAAGTGGGCAGCTTTGAGATTGACATTAGCTTTCATTAAATTGGTTATAATCAAGCTATTCTTTACTTGGTTAAAGTGTTGGGCTTACTTCTTTGTTGATGATTTGAAAAGTTGTTTTGTGCTATTGTGATTTGAGTTGGTGGATGCTTTTTGT
This sequence comes from Wollemia nobilis, assembly GCA_028583015.1. NCBI lineage: Eukaryota > Viridiplantae > Streptophyta > Pinopsida > Araucariales > Araucariaceae > Wollemia > Wollemia nobilis. The sequence continues at coordinate 4,722,573 of JAQPPZ010017221.1, forward strand.
TCAAACAATGTTGGAGAGAAAAGGAGTTCTACTTGTTTCCTTTTCTAATGTTGATTGTGAAATGCTTCAAGGTTGTGTTTTGAGTTAAATGGTGTTGATTGAACCTTGGTTGATGAGCATTGTTGTTGAAGCCCTAATTGATGGTGAAAAGAACATGAGTATCATTGTTATGTGATTCTTTGCATAGTTGGCAATTGTTGGGGTTTCATGTTCTTGAAAGAAAGCATTCTATCCTATCCATTTCAGATATTGAGTTGAGTTTTCAGATTTGAGATTGAGATTGAGCTGAGTTGATTTGAGTTGAGTTTTGAGATTGGGAGTTGAGTATAGAACATATTGAGTCTCTAACAATTCTCTTTATGCTTCTATGAGTTTGAAAAATCACATTGGGTCTCTAACAATTCACTTTGTGATTTCCTACTAAGAAAGTTTTTCTTGGTGAGCTTGCTTGAGTTTTTGGACAGGTTCCGGTGGGGACTTGTGAGCAGTTTTGGACAAGTTTCGATGGGGACTTGTGAGCAGTTTTGGAAGGTCGGGGGGACGGAGCAGTTTTGGATAGGTTTCGGTGGGGACTTGTGAGCAGTTTTGGACAGGTTTGTGGGGACTGTGAGCAGTTTTGGACAGGTTCGGTGGGGACTTGTGAGCAGTTTTGGACGGGTTCGGTGGGGACTTGTGAGCAATTTTGGACAGGTTTCGGTGGGGACTTGTGAGCAGATTTGGACAGGTCCTAGTAGAGGACTTGTGAGCTGAGTTTGATAGTTCTATCAGAGAACTTGAGGACAGAGGTGCACTGGTTCTATGAGAACACCGAGGACAGATTTGGCAAGTCTTTGAGAAGGCTTGTATGCAGAGGATTGATTTGTTCAAGAGTTGGACAGATCTGACAGACAGAGGAAGACTTGTACTAGACCGACTGACTGTGTTTGGTACAGGTTCTTGAGCTACTGTGGACGTGATCATAGAAGGCAGAGGTCTCTTAGGCTAAGCATTGAGGACAGGAGGTCTTCGATGGAAAGGAGTTCCACGTGCTGGCAAGAGGTAGAGGAAGTTGATCTTCCGAGGGATCATTTCCAGAGCAGAGGGGAAGGTATCTCCTTTGAGCAGAGGCTCATAAATTTTGATTGGGGGAAGGTATCTCCTTTGGGCTGAGGCTCATAAACATTGTAATTGGGAAGGATTCCCAAAGAACTTTGAGATAACTTTTAGAGAAAAGTTTTGTGGACGTAGCTCGACCATTCTGGGTGAACCACGTTAAAATTGGTGTCACTTTGTGGATGATATTGTGCATTGCTTTGATATTGCTTTGGGTATATTGCTTTACTATTTTGAAGTATAATGGAAAAAGTAAAAATAGGTCTTATACTGTTCACCCCCCCTCTCAGTATAAGTTTGTGTTCTTCAAAAGGGTATGCACAAGTAGAAGGAATTGATTTTGATGAGACCTTTGCATCAGTTGCAATATCTGAAGCTATACGGATGTTTCTAACACTTTCAAGCTATAGGAATTTTAAAGTATATCAGATTGATATCAAATCAACATTTATGAGTGGTCACTTAGAAGAAGAAGTTTACATAGAAGAACTAGATGGGTTTAATAAAGCAGATAAGCCATATTATGTATGCAGATTGAAAAAGTCTCTTTATGGCTTAAAGCGAGATCCCAGAGCATGGTATTCAAGACTAGATAAATATCTTTGAGAGCAAGGTTTCAAAAAGGGAACAATTGATAGCAATATGTATATTAAAAATAAGGGAAATGATTTGATGATTGTGGAAGTTTATGTGGATGATATTATTTTTGAGGATAGCAATGACAGAATGTGCCAAGAATTTGCAAGAAACATGACTAATGAATTTGAAATGTCTATGCTTGGTGAATTAACCTTTTTCCTCGGACTACAGATTTCACAATTAGAAAAAGAGATATTTCTTTCACAAAGTATATAAAAGAGATGTTGAAGAAATTCAAAATGGAAGATAATAAGACAGTTAGCACTCCAATGGTTACAAGGTGGAAATTAAGCAAAGATGATGAATCTCCTGATGCAAATCAAACTCTATACATATCTATGATTGGTAGCCTATTATATGTTACAACCATAAGACCATATATAATATAGGAAGTTGGTTTAGTGGAAATATTTCAAGCAGCTCCAAAAGAATCACATGTGACAACAGTGAAAAGAATACTCAGATATCTCAAAGGAACAATGGAGTATGGTCTATGGTATCCTAGAAGCAGCAAGTTCACTCTCACAGCTTACACATATGTAGATTGGGCAAGAAATATTGATGATAGAAAAAGCACAAGAAGAGGAGCATTATTTCTTGGTGATTGCCTAGTTTCTTGGCTAAGCAAGAAACAACCATCAATGTCACTTTCCACAATAGAGGCAAAATATATTGCAACGGAAGCATGTTGTTCATAGGTATTATGGATGAAATAGACTCTTAAATATTTTGGTATAGAACATGATCATCCCATTTCTATTATGTGTGATAATACTAGTGTTATAAGTATCTCGAAGAATCCAATAATGCATGCAAGAACAAAGCACATTCCAATCAAGTATCATTTTTTAAGAGAGCAGGTTACAAAGCAATAAGTAAAATTGAAATATGTTCCTATAAAAGATCAGATTGCAGACATATTTACAAAACCATTACCAAGAGAAATGTTTGAGCATTTGAGAGAACAACTAGGATTAAAAGTACTCCCACCCCAAAATTAATCACCTCAAGAGAGAAGGTGGTGATGGGGCTAAGCTTAAGAATCATATCTTTTAGCCCCATAGGTGTCCCTTTTGCCATTGATGTCAAAGGGGGAGATATTTGATTAAGGGAGAGAGCATTGAGTTAGGGGGAGCAGCCTCCAAAGAGAGCATTGAGTTAGGGGGAGCAGCCTCCATAGAGAGTATTGAGTCAAGGGGAGCAACTTTGATTCTCAAAGATGGTTTTTACAGTGATTATGGTGATTTACAATAGAGGTGTTGCCATCAATGACAAAGGGGGAAATTATTGGAAATTTGAGTGATTTTATGTTGTCATCGATTTCACATGGATCATTGATGTCACATGGATTACATTGAGTTTTGGTGGCCAAAGCATTTTATAAATGAGAATTTATGATATTTTGGAGAGCATGGATATATACAGGGTTTTTGTGAAAACCAAGGCAGGCAAAATAAAAGGTTTTATTTAAAACTATGGATGGCAGATTTGAAATGGGTTTTTATAAAACCCAGGTTGGCTTTTTGTTTCATCAAAAAATATGCCCCGGTGATGGAGATATTTAATTTTAAATATTTAAGTTTAAATTTTAAATTATTTAAAATATAAATTTAAAATTAAAATTAAAATTTAATTTATAGTGCCAACGTCAAAAAGGAGGAGGACATATATATATATATATATATATATATGCCCAAAGTTTTGATTTATTTCCCTAAGAGCTCAATTTGATATTTGGATTTGAATGGTAAAAGAGCCTGCGCATCGTGTGTCAAAGTGTGTGTGAAAAGGGTTTTAAAAGGCTTACAATTTTTGCATTCGTTGAAGAGACTATTGTGGAGTAAAGCCAAAATTATAGGCCTCCTTGGCCTAGTGGTTCATGTACTATGTGTGAAGTAGGAGGTCCTACGTTTGATTCTTGCCGAAGGTGTTTTGCTGTGTTGAAACGCGTGAAGCACATTTTGTTTTCAAAGGGCAAAGATATTCACGACATAAGGTTTTGTTGTGTGCTCCTTTTGAGAACGTGAGGTTGTGTGGCCCAACGACAGATTGGCTGTGGTTAAGCTGCTAAGCAAGGAAGGTCACAAGATCAAATCCTGTCAGGGATAGAGGCAAGTTAATAATTTTTAGATATATTTTATTTTTCTAAACTTGCCCTAGGAGGAATAGGGGTTATGATGCATGTTTAAAAAAGGAGAGATTTTTGGTGATTTATTTTTTTAGAAGTATATCATATTATATATCGTTGGAAACCTTTTTTGAGGGCTATTTGATTAATTTGCTTAGAGGGAGAAATAAGGTGTGTGTAAAGAGATATTTTTGATTTTGTAAAGAGGTTCAAAAGTGAAGGTTGCTTTGTTATTTTTCAAAAGATATTAATTCATTTATGAAGTGACATGGTGTATGTTATTGAGTAGGAGTAATAAGGTGTTATTTGGATGTTATTGTTGTGTTATTAATCAAGATCTCTAACCCTTGTTGAAATTTGAAAAAGAAAGTGTGTTGAGTGAGAGATTTTGTGGACAACCAAAAGGCTTCTTCATCTTAATAAAAGGTATGGGCACATTCTCCTATTGATTTTGTATGGTGGTTGATTTATGAAATATCCTTGGAGAGAAAAGGATTAATTGTGGTTTCCTTTTTTAAAGTAGTTGGTTGAATGTCTCAAGGTTTTCTGGGTTGAGAGTTGCTATTAAACCTTGTTTTATTAGCATTGTTGTTGAAGCCCATTGGTTATGCAAAGAACTTTAACTTGAAAAGAACATGAGTATCATTATTATGTGAGATTTGTGGTTGAGCATTATTGGAAACATTTTAGTTGGTTGATACATGCTTGTACTAGGGTTTGTAAGAAAGAGTTATTCCTTGTGGTAGTTGGTTGAGAAGAGTTGTTTGAGCCTAGCCAAGTCATTATGTGAAGTGGTTGTTCAAGTTCCATGAAACAAACTATTCTATATTCTGGATTTGAGTTGAGATTGAGATTGAGATTTGAGGATAAAATATATTGAGTCTCAAACAATTCTCTTTATGCTTCTATGAGATTGAATTATTGAGCAAGTTCTTGGTGAGCTTGCTAGAGCAGATTTGAGCAAGTTCTTGGTGAGCTTGCTAGTGCAAATTTGGGCAAGTTCTTGGTAAGCTTGTTAGTGCAGAATTATTGGGCAAGTTATTGGTGAGCTTGCTAGTGTAGATTTGGGCAAGTTATTGGTGAGCTTGCTAGTGCATATTTGGGCAAGTTATTGGTGATCTTGCTAGTGCAAATTTGGGCAAGTTATTGGTGAGCTTGTTGAGCAAATTTGGACAAGTTATGTGTGAGCTTGTTGAGCATATTTGGACAAGTTCTATGTGAGCTTGTTGAGAATATTTGGACAAGTTATGTATGAGCTTGTTGAGAAAATTTGGACAAGTTCTATGTGAGCTTGTTGAGCAGGTTCTAAGTGAGCCTATTGAGAAGGTTTTGAGTGAGCCTATTGATAGAGCTTTGGAGGTGACAAAGTACAAAGGATAGAGTCTCAATGGATAGAGATCTAGCAACCAACACAGTTGAATACATATCTGAGTGAGGAGTCTTCAAGTGGAGAGAGATCCACCAGTCAGTGCAACAAAGAGATAGAGTCTTCTAGAAGATCACTAGCCAAAGAAGAAGGGGAAAGAGTTCTCCTATGGAAGAGATCTACGAACTTGAGATTAGGGGATCAACATCTCCTTTGGACAGAGATCCATAAATATTATAATTGGGAAGGATTCCCAAAGAGATTTTATTAAGAAAGTTTTAATAAAATATTTTCTATGTGGAGTAGCCCACATTGGGTGAACCACGTAAACTGTGGTGTCTCTATTGTGTATGGTGTTTTGTGCATTGCTTTGATTACTACTATTGATACTGCTATCTACACACTGCATAATATTGAATTGAAAAGAAAAGTAAAAAGTGGTCTTATACTGTTCACCCCTCCCCCTCTCAGTATAAGCTTGTGTTCTTCATGTTATCCCAAAATTCCCTAGAATACCAACTAAAGATATCTTACATAAGAGCTTAAAATTAAAATTGAAAAATAACTGATTTTGTTGAACTTTATTATAGATTAACTTTTCTAGTTTTCTTGTATGTTTCAAAAGCATATTAAATGGGTTGCAATGGGATGTTCCCTTTCTCCATTGATTTCTAACATTTCCATGAAGGTATTTAAGGTAATTGTAAACTGAGATCTTTTGGATTTATTCATATCTCATAGAAGAGGTAAGTTGATGATACCAAGGTATTAATAACATTGTCAAGAAAAACTTACAGAGTTTTTAGTTCATATTAACTGCATATGTGGAAAAATATACAATATGTAAGTGGAATATAAGGATTGGTTGCATTTCTAGATTTTATTATAATGAGAAAGATAATTTTATTATAAGGAAGGTTTATAAAAAGAACACTCATATGAAATATACATTTATATAGGTTTAATTCATCATTACTATTACAAATAAGGTGTCTAGTTCACTTTTGCAATAATATTAATTTGAATAGAAAATGACAATCACATAGAAAATAATGTGAAGCATTTAAGGAAAATATTCACACTATATGAATTTTTTCTTTGCTAGAGAACAAGGGGTTGTACTCAGGTCCCCCACCCTGGATAAATCACAACTCTCTTCTTTAGATAATGAGCTTTACAATTAAAATCAATTTGCATCTCAATTGAGTTGCTATATCTAGAAATCTACATCATTTTACATAAAATGTCTGAATTCTTGATTTTTATTTTTTAGAACTTTTTTAATTTTCTATGTGAATTCAAATATTCCAGAGTTCAACATCCTTCTTGATATTTTTCTACAACAACCTTCACAATACCAAAAATTCACCTTACTATCTATGCATTGCATATTACTAGAATATTATTTCCAAACATCTCACTATCACCCACTTTACCAGATCTGGATTACTAGTTTCATTCCTAAAGCACAAGTACAACCACATAAATTGTAATAAATAGTATATATGATAGCACATTAATATTATAAAATAAAGCAAATATTACCAATGGAAAACATTAAAGTAAATCTTAATCATTATTTGATTTAAGCAATCAATATTTTCTTTTCAGCTTTAGCTAAACTTAGAACTTCTTCTAGCCAAGGAAAAAAGAATTTGACTTCATGATCCTCAATTAAAACCCCTCTATTGGCTAGCCTATCTACACATTTGTTTCTTTCCCTTAATGTATGTGTAAACCTAATTTCTTCAAACTCTATAACAAGGTCTTGAATTTCCACAATTATCTCTTGTATGTAACATGGGACCTTTGATTTTCTCAAAATTACATGCATAACTATGAGTGAATCACCTTCCATCCACAATTTGTTCCATTTAATTTGTTTGTATATTTTTAATCCTTCAAAAGTTGCCCAAGCTTCAACTTCATTATTTATCTTAAATCCACTATTGAAAGTGTAATGAGACAAAATATCTCCTCTATTATTTCTAATTATTCTTTCTCCTCTTGTTGGTCCTAGATTTCCTTTATATGCTCCATCCAAATTCAATTTGACCAAATTCACATCTAGTGGTTTCCAATTTATATTCTTTGCATTCCTTTTGCTTATACTATCCCCAACATAATTCTATTTGATGAATTGACTCCATATATCAAGGTTATTTGCTTAGATTAGGGATTAAGTGAGTTAATAGTGTTGGTTTAGACTTCTCTATGGCTAAACAAGTATTCCTTTTCATTAAATCTAAATTTCTTTCCTTTCCTTTAAATATTCTTCTATTCCTTTGTAGCCAAATAGTCCAAAGAATTGTATATTTTGATATATCATAGATTGCATCATTTTTAAAAGTGCTTTGCCATTGCTTTAACCATTCTTCAATTTTACCTTTCATCACCATGCATTTAACAAATATATTAAGAATACATTACCATAGTTTCTAGACTATTGAAAATGTCCCAAGAGATGGTCTATACTCTCCTCCTCTATATTAAAAAGAACACATTTTGAGAGGCCATGAAAATCCTGTTTCATAAAGTTATCCCAGAATAAAATTCTTCTATGACCTACTACACAAATAAATATTTTGACTTTAGTAATGCTTGGGCTATCCCAAAGATCTTTTCATATTTTTGTGATATTCCTATTTTTATGGTGCTTTATATTATATCCACTTCTAGTTATGTATTCTCCTAAGCTATTCAACTCTCGTATAAACTTTGTTGAGCAAGGTGCAGTAGGAGTATTGTCATTATTATCAACACAGTCAATTAGATCTAATAATGCAGTGGAAAGGCAGTTCAAAAGCCATTCAGATGCAAAGGATAGGAGTTCTAAGGTTATTCAGAGTATGGATAGTGAGTTTCCAAGAAGACCATAGTGGCCCATTTGCAAAAGATCAAATAAAAAGACAAGTAAGAAAAGTGTCGCGATATCGTGACATATACAGCAAGCAAGAAAAACTGTTGCGATTTCGCAACATATTGGAAGAGAGAGAAGCAGCAGGTAAAAGTGTCGTGATTTCGTGACATATTGGAGGAGCGAGAAACAGTAGTGAAAATTGTCGCGATTTCGTGACATGTTGGAAGAAAAGAAAGCAAGCGGAAAAACTGTCGTGATTTCGTGACATGTTCGAAGCAGAGGCACACGCAGGGAAAACTATCGTGATTTCACGACAGGTTGCAAGCAAAAAATGCAAGTTGAAAAACTGTCACGATTTCGTGACATGTTGAAAGAAAAAGTGCAAGGAAGGAAAATTGTCGCGATTTCGTGACATGTTCGAAGAGAAAGCACAAGCAGGAATAACTGTCACGATTTCATGACAAGTCAGAAGAGAAAGTGAAAGCAAGATAAAGTGTCACGATTTCGTGACGTGCTATAGAAGAGAGAGTCCGAAGTGTGAATTGTTGTGATTTCGCAACAAGTTTGAGGAGAGAGAAAGTAAGATGAGAACTGTCATGATTTCGTGACATGCTGTAGAAGTCGAAGAGAGAACTATCACGATTTCGAGACATGCTACAGAGTTCGAAGTGAGAACTATCACGATTTCATGACATGCTACAGAACTCAAAGTGAGAACTATCATGATTTCACGACATGCTGTAGAAGAAAGAGTTCGAAGTAAGAACTATCGCGATTTCATGACAGGTTGAAGAGAAAGTGTACGGATGCAAAAAGTGTCACAATTTCATGACAGGTTGATGAGAAAGCGTACGGATACAGAAAGTGTCATGATTTCATGACAGGAAGAAAAGAAAGCATACGAATGCAGAAAATGTCACGGTTTTGTGACAGATTGAGATGGCAATGTACGATTGGAGAAAGTGTCATGATTTCATGACAGAAATAGAAAGCAGGTCTTCAACAGGAGAAGTGTCACGATTTTGTGACAAAAGCTAAGTTGAAGTCCTCAGAGGCAGAAGTGTCGTGATATCATGACAGAAGTGAAGATGAAGTCTGCAGAGGAAGAAGTGTCATGATTTCATGACAAAAGCAGAGAGCAAGTCTTCGAAAGCAGAACTGTCATGATTTTGTGATAGGATCAGAAAGCAAGTCTTCAACGATAGAAGTGTCACAATTTTGTGACAAAAGCAGAAAGGAGGTCGACGAAGGGAGAAGTGTCGCGATATCGTGAAAAAAGCAAAATTGATGCTAATGAAGGCAAAAGTGTCGTGATATCGCGATAAGACCTTAGTTGAAGTCGACAAAGGCAGAAGTGTCGCGATATCATGGCAAAAGCCAAAGGAAAGTGTACGGAGGCAAAAGTGTCACGATATAGCGACATGTTGTATTTTCATGGCAAAAGCTACAGAAGAGTTACAAAGGCGGTTGAAGCTGACGAAGACCAATGTTAGCCAATGAAGATTAGGGTTTGCAGCCAATGATGATTAGGGTTTACAACCGACCAATATTAGGGTTATAGCCAAATAAGATTAAGTTTTTGATCTTGAAAATGTGGTTATAAAAGGAAGGCTATTTTTGAAGAGTTGAGTAATGTGAGTAGTGCGATGTTCGAAGATAGTGCATAGAGTGCGAAGTTCGATCATAGTGCACAAAGTGCGAAGTTTGATCATAGTTTGCAGAGTGCAATTCGTCAAAACATTCTAAGTACAAAATATCACAAAGGAAGTAGAGTGTGCAAAGGGGAGAAGACGAACGTTCGACAGTTAAGCAGTAGATTGTGTGAAGTGATAGCGCAGGGAGAGCAGAGTGCGCTCAGGACAAAAAAGTGAAGTAGATCAGTCAGGGTCTTGTTAAAGGCAAAGGTATCTTACTATCATTCTTCTAAGTTTCAAATTTGAAGTCCAAGTTGGTGCTTGGCATAAGGGGTTGGTGCTCCTTCTAGTTGGTGCTGGTAAATCAGGGGTTGGTGCTCCTTTTTGTTGGGTCAGATAAATCAGGGGTTGGTGCTCCTTCCAGTGGGTGCTAGTAAACTATTTGTAAAAGTTGTTGCTTTGCAAAGGCTAGATTTGGATGGTAGTCCAAGCAGTCATTTTTGAGGAGTAGCCACATTGGTGAACCTCGTTAAAATCCTGTGTTGTGTGATGTTCTATTGCTGTTCTTGCTATATCTGTTTATAAGTTTCAACTACTACTATTTTTAGAGTTGTTGTTTCATGATTAAAGAGCTACATTGATTCATGATTAAAGAGCTACACTGATTCACCCCCCCTCTCAATGCCATTGTAAGTATAATAATTGGTATCAGAGCTAAGTCCATGTACAAGCTTAACCAGCTAGGGTGATCTTGGAAATATCACAATGGCAGGTGGTGAAGGTTTCTCATCAAAAAAAGCACCATTGTTTGACGGATCTAATTATGCATTCTGGAGAGTCAGGATGCAAACATATCTCTATGCTTTGGGATATGACATCTGGGATTCAGTAGTGAGTGGATACTCAATTCCCATCATTCCTCCAAAAGAAGTAGAGGAAAAGAAACTATTTGAAAATAATTCGAAAGCAAAGAATGCCATCTTGTGTGGATTAGCAGACAGTGAACTAGTAAAGGTCATGAACTATAAGTCAAAAAAAGAAATATGGGACAAATTCAAGAGTGTTCATGAAGGAGATGATAAGATCAAAGAAGCCAAGTTACAGACACATCGAGCTCAGTTCAAAGCTTTGAAGATGAATGACGATGAAAACATTGAGGCATTCATGTTGAGAGTTAATGGAATCATCAATGCAATTAGAGGACTCGACGAGAATATCGATGACTCTACTATCATAAAAAAGGTATTAAGATCTCTTCCTCAAAGATTTGATTCCAAAGTCTCAGCAATAGAAGAAGCTAAAGATCTAAATTACTTCAATATAGATGAAATGTATGGTTCTTTAACTGCATATGAGATGAGGATAGGAATATCTAAACCCACTGATAGAGAAGCAGCTTTCAAGGCCCTTAAAAATAAAAACACAAAACACGAGTTCGAGGAAGAAGAAACATCAGATGAAATGGAAGAATTTTTTTTTAGAAAATTGAAAAATGGGAAAGGAAAATACAAAGGGAAGCTTCCATTCAAATGCTTCAACTATGGAGGCATTGGGCATTTTGCGACTAAATGTCCACTGAAAGAGAAGAACAAAAATGATGAAGGATCCCACCAAGAAAGAAGTGACTGGAATATGAAAGCAAATTTCAGAAAAGGCAACTTCAAGAAGAAAAGTTTCATCTCCAAGAATGTTAGCTCATCAGAAAATAGCTCTAGTGAAGAATCTGAAGAAGAAAGAGATGAAGCTCTTTTCATGGCATTTGAAGAAGTTAAATCAGAAAAGGAAGAAGGAGTGACCTCTAAAGTTTGTGGTGAAAACCTCGAGGCTGAAGTAGACTTAGAAGGTGAGTTGATATCTGCACTTGAAGAGTGGGAGATAGAAAAAAAAAGAATAAGAAACTATCAAGAAACCTTGAGGATGCAAATGGAATCATAACCAGCTTAAAAGTTTAGATAGAAGAATCTAAGAAAATCATCGAAGATCTCGAAGTTCAAATAACCATGAGAATAGACTATTGCAGCAAGCTAGAAGAAGAGACTATTGGTCTAAGAATGCAGCTAGAAGAGATGAACAAGAAAATTAGTTGTTATCACAAACGTGAAGAAAGTTCTATGAAGCTGGATAAGATCATAAATGACCAAAGACCTACAGGCATCAGGTTTGGTCTGGGTTTTATCGAAGGAGAATCATCAAGTGGATCAAAGGCCAAAAATGTAGAATCCACAAAGAATGAAGATAAGAAATAGGTCATTCAAGGGAAATTGCCTCATGCAAAAGAGAGCAATAATGCCAGGCAGGAAAGGAGAACTGACAATAATGGATTCACCAATGTCACACATCAAAGAAGAAGAAGACCTATGGCTCCTATGACAACATGGCAAAGACCATCTCCCAGGTTCAATTATCCCTTCTTTGGTTTCTATTTTAAATGCAATGGCTATGGACATAAAATCTTAGACTGCAAGTACAATGTTAGACCAAGAAATTTCACCAATAGAAATGCTTTTTCTCCTTTGATGAATTACACAGTAGAATGTTATAACTGTCACAATTTTGGGCACATTGCAAGAAACTGTAGAAGCACATTTTCATAAAATCAGTTTCAAGGAAGAAAATTTCAACCAAACAAGATAAGTCAAAATAGGAAACTTCCTGTAAAACATGCACAAGATGCTGATAGGGGAAAAAAAAAACAAGAGCCCAAAACTTCTATCAAAACTATGTGGAAAGGGAAAGAATAACTGAAGGAAGAAAAGGAATCCTTAATCATTCAAACTGCTTTCAAAGCACAGAATAAATATGTGCCATGGATACTAGTTAGTGGATGCTCTAGTCATATGACAGGTGACAAACAAAAATTTGATAAGTTACAAAAATATGAAGGAGGATTAGTAAAATTTGGAAATAATGATGGAGCCAAGATAGTCGGCAAAGGCTCAGTCAAAATTAGTGATGGAAGGATTAAATCAGAAGAAGTCTTATTTGTGGATGGGTTGAAACATAATTTATTGAGTGTAAGTCAGATTTGTGACAAATTTCATGAAGTGGTCTTTATGAAGCAGGGTTGTGAAGTCAGAAAAACCAACAGTGGAAAATTGATAGCAACAGGGTCAAGAACATATGGTAACCTGTATACGCTTTCAGAGACTTCAAAAGGAGCTTGCTTTATTGGATAGGAAGAAGAAAATTGGCTGTGGAATAAGAGACTTGGCCATATCAGTATTGATAATCTAGTGAAAATCACCTCAAAAGGGGCTATAAGAGATATTCCCACCATCAGCAAACCTACAAACAACATCTGTGCTTCATTCCAAAAGGGGAAACAAACTAGAGTCACATTCAAAACTAAAGAATACTACACCAGCAAACCACTGGAACTAATACACACTGACTTATGTGGACCCATGAGCACACAAAGCATAAATGGTGACAAGTATTTTATGTTGTGCATTGATGACTATTCCAGAATGACATGGATATTCTTCTTGAAGCAGAAATCAAAAGATTTTGATATGTTCAAGATCTTCAAAAACCAAGTTGAGAATGAAATAGGAAAGAGGATCAAATGCTTAAGATCAGACAGAGGTGGAGAATTCATTTCAGAGGAGTTTGCAGAATACTGTGAAAAGTATGGTATTAGGAGATAGTTCTCAGCAGCAAGGACACCTCAGCAAAATGGGGTGGTAGAAAGAAAGAACAGAACTGTGTAGGAAATGGCATGAACTATGTTGGCTGAAAGCAAAGTAGCAGACAGATTTTGGAAAGAAGCAGTCCATACTGCGGTGTATATCCAAAATAGATACATGCTGAGAACACATGAAAGCAAAACTCCTTATGAATTGTGGTTCGGAAAAAGGGCAACAACAAAATACCTTAGAGTGTTTGGCAGCAAGTGCTATATCAAAATAACTGAGGACAATCTTGGAAAGTTTGAATATAGAGCAGATAAAGGTATTTTTGTTGGTTACTCACCAAGAAGCAAAGCTTACAAATGCTACAACAAGAGGCTAAAGAAAATTGTGGATAGTGCTGATGTTAAGTTTGATGAAGGTAAAGAATGTGTGATTAGCCATGAAACAAACTACCCAATTTATGAAGAGGTTATTGAAGGAGATGAGGAAAATGAAATTGAGAAGATACAAAAAGTTGACTCAGATAATATAAGTTGTGATTCAGAAGCAGAAGAGAATAATAAATTCAAAACAGGCAGCTGGTAGAAAAATCATCCTAGAGATCAAATAATTGGAGACCCTAAAGTTGGTGTTCAAACAAGAAGAAGAGTAGCAAGTAACTACTCTTTATTATCCAGCATTGAGCCCAAGAATGTTGTTGAAGCAAGCAAAGATGAGGTTGGATGAAAGCTATAAATGAATAATTAGACCAGATTGAGAAAAACAAGACCTGGGAATTAGTACTTGGACCTGCGAACAAAAACATAATCGGGACTAAATGGATCTTTCGTAACAAATTGAATGAAGATAGACAGGTAGTCAGAAATAAAGCAAGATTGGTATGCAAGGGGTATGCACAAGTTGAAGGCATTGACTTTGAGGAAATGTTTGCACTAGTAGCTAGACTAGAGGCAATCAGAATGTTTTTGGCTTTAGCTAGTCTACAAGAACTTCAAAGTTTATCACATGGATGTGAAATCAGCCTTTCTGAATGGGAAACTTGAAGAAGAGGTTTATATTGAGCAACCAGATGGTTTCCAACTTGGTGATAATCCAAAATTTGTTTGTAGGTTGAAGAAAGCTTTATATGGCTTAAAACAGGCACCCCGAGCATGGTATGCAAGACTAGACAACTATCTCACTCAACAAAAGTTTAAGAAAGGTTTGGTGGATAGTAACTTGTATGTCAAAACAGAAAATGGGCATCTTATTGTTCTGGTTGTATATGTAGATGATATCATATTTGGCAGTGACAAAGATGAGTCATGTCAAGATTTAGCGAATAAGATGCAAAAAGAATTTGAAATGTCAATGATTGGTGAATTGTCATATTTCCTTGGCTTGCAAGTTAATCAAAGTGTAGATTAAAAATACACGCCAAACAAAAATAAATAAAATCACAATGACAGAGTACAAAATAGTTGCACAAAACAAACGATTTCTATTAATCGATGGAGTTTAAAAACTCCTTTTTGAATACAATTGGGCTTGTAACCCTTTATTTGTGATACACAGTTACAAGTTATGCTAGGGTTCTCCGAAACCCTAGCTGGCACAAATGGTGGCGCTTTCGAAGAATGTATCTTCAATCCCAACAGAGTGAGTGGGCTTTGTTGTATCCCTTTCTTGGACCACTCCAGCTTAATCAGCTGCCATCAATAAACCGGATCTACTATCAAAAACCTGCACACATTAGCACTATCAAGAAGTTAGAAATTAATAAGAGGGCTCCACTGTGTGAGCCCTCGAAAATAATCTAAAACCCTAGAAAAAATGAAATGCAAGAATTCAATAACAGATCAATAAAAGAAAAGAAGTTAATTGCTTTAAACTAATTTATACCTATTCTCTATTAACGCAGCTAGACCAGGCGACACCTGGAAGTAATGTTGTCAGAATAGGCTGCGGAAGGCACCCTGGTGCACTCACCGAACACCCGCGTGCTTCTGGATCTGGATTACAGACGTCGGTCTGAGTCTGTGGCTATGGGTAAACGCCCGTGGGCACTTGGTAAACGCCTATGGGCACTTGATAAATGCCCGTGAGCACTTGGTGAAGGGGTAAATGCCCGTGGGAACTTGAAACAGGAATGGGAGATTCTGTAGAGTGCTGCAGAAGGAATGGCGACGAAAGCGACGACGAAAACGATGATAGATGCGACGAAAAAGGTAGCAGAAGAGAGGAGATAGCAGTAGAAGAATTAGAATAAAAAATAGAAGTAGCAAAAGACATAGGGTTTGAGCCATCAAAGTGACTCAATTTATAATCCACTCTTAGGGCACACTTTAGGGTTTTAACGACACTTTGAACGTGTGGCTAAGATTAAAGCGGATCCAAGGGTAGAGAATAAATCTTGGTTGTGGAATGGATTAAGATGGATCGACGGATGAGATTAAATGAAGGATGAATGGTTCAGATTAAATCACTTAAACTATTATTTAAATATATATATTAAAATATTAAAAAATATATAAATATTAATTTAAATAAATTTGGGGATGAAAAATGGCGGGAAAGGTGAAATTGGGCCAAATAATGGCGAGAAAGTACGGATTTGGTCCAAATAATGGCGGGAAGGTGGATGACCGAAACGTGGCTGACAGGAAGGTATAGATGACTTGCAAGTGGCTGGATTTTGGTGTCTACATATGTCCCTTTTTGAGCTGCTTTGTGTGAAGACACAATGCAGCACAAAAACTTAGGACACCTGAAAAGCTGGATCAGACGCAACTTTCTCTCAAGACTAAAGCACAACTTTGAAGACCAAAGAATAAAATTAAAATTTATCAGCTTACCCCCTCAATTGGCGAGCGAGAATGGTTCTCACAAGCCAATTGGAAGAAATTTGGAAGAAAATGAACCGTTTTTGCCCCAACGGTGAAAAAGGGGTTGGTGTATGAACCATCTGTTTATGTCCCAACGGAAAAGGGGTTGGTGTACAAACTAGAAAATAATATGATTGAAGACGATATGAGTGATGTGAAAGATGAACCGTTTTCTGCCCCAACGGTTAGAAAGGGATTTTTGCCAAATTGTAAATTCCATGATCATGTAAGATGAATTCTACTATTAGGAAAGTTAAAAATTGATAACGAATGCCCCAACTCCCGTGGGTGAATCCATATCGTTGATGAAATTGCCTTGTTGGCGCCATTGATATGCAGAGATGCAATATGAAAGAAAGAGTCCAGAACTCAGAGATGCTCCTAGTGACTGTATGGATAATTCCTTGGGTCGGAACCAATCAACCTAGGTAGCCTTAATCTCTAGCAAGACTCAAAATAATGATGATATTGAAGATTGTCCATGTTTAAGGCCCCATGAACTAGGCCATCAATGACAACTGTTGAGCAAATTAATCTTGGTATGAGATCACTTGAAAAGTAGGATACCCAAAATTGATTTCCAATTTTCAAACAGTGAAATAATTGATGATGATAAATGGTAAGTGTCCTTATGGTGGTTTAATCCTCTTACCGAATTGCATGGATGCAAATCGCTGCAATTGCCAAGGTGATAGAATATACCACTAGATACGAGGTTTACTTTAATTTAATTTGGCAAAAATATGCATGATGAAAGAAGAATGAATGAAATTGATGATAGATCAGAAGAATTGATGAATGTTGTTAATTTTGTGAAGGTTTTGAATGTTTTTAACCCAATTTGTAAATCAATGATGAATGATGCGCTTTTTGAGCAAAATGACAAAATTTGTTTCTAAAACTATTGTAACCTTCACAAAATGTTTTATTATGATAAGAAGAATGGATGGATGCAATTTGATGAAATTTGGAGGAGGTAAGCTTCAATTTTGTAAGTTTTGTTCTTTTATTCAATACTGACACCAAACGCCGGTATGCATTTGGAGGTGGCAGAAATGCCCGCCGGTGTTTGAATGCATCATGAAACGCCCTACTGCACCTGAATGCGCCATGAAACTCCCCATTGCATTTCAGGGTGCCAAAACCAGCTATTTAAACAATTTCAACGAGAATTTCGCTCATTTGTGCGTTCGAGCTTGAGAGAAGTGCGTCTGAGGGAGTGGAATGAAGTGAAGTGAAGTGAAAGGTTGTGTGGGAGAGTGAAGCACACGGGAGCTATGGCGGAGATGGGAGCGGATGCGCCAGTGCAGCAAGCTGAGGTATTTGTTTATTTAAGCAAGTACTTTTATTTGTTTTTTTTTGGAAAAAAAATTTGTAACCAATTTTTGTTTTGTTGTTTTGCAGCTTAGGGTGTTAGAGGCACGACACCGATTCTCCCCTATCATTCCGGGGATGAGGAGGTCATTGTCCCAGGAAGACTGGGAGACATTGGAAGTAGTGGGGCTGGCGGAGGTAGCCCGATTGGAGGTAGTTCGGGCAGATGAGGGGTACCTCTCGGCTTTGGCCGAGAGGTGGGATCCAGATCAGGGGACGTTCCAGCTCCCGACTGGAGAGATGACGGTGACGCTTGAGGATGTATACCGCATCCTTAAGGTGCCCGTGGAGGGGGTGCGGGTGGAGGTTGGATGAGATAGGGCTACAGAGATGGCCAAGTTGTTTGGGGATGACTGGAGGGAGATCCGAACGGAGAGCGGGGGGATTCCTTACTTGGCCATGTATACGGCCAAGGAGTTGGTAGCGGTGGAGGCTCTGATGATGTTCATATTGGCCAACATTGTGGCCCCGAACAACACCGGGTGCAGGTTTCCATGGAACCTGATGGGTGTAGTGAGCGAGATGCTCACTAATAAGGTAGTGTATTCTTGGGCACCCGTTTTATTGGTGCAGGTGTACCGAGAGTTGTATGAGGTTCGAAGGCGGGGCCGGAAGGGCCTAGGATGCAGTTTGGTTCTCCAGTGCTGGGGTTGGGAGCACTTCAGAGTGGCTCGACCGAAGGGGTTGCCATGTGCTTACTGGGACATGAGCCAGGCTTATGGTAGGAGATGGCTAGTGGCAAAGGAGAGACAGCCGAGCCGCCCCGTGAGATCGGGGTAATGGTATAGGACTTTATGGGCAGACTTGACAGATGCCCAAGTCATTTGGAGGCCCTGGCGGGAGGCGAGGTGGATCGGTGATGGAGAACATATGAGATAGGTCTGACAAGCTAGATGGGTAGTGGGTCGAGGCCATAGCGAGGCGGAGTACATACAGATGTCTCGAGTGCTCCGCCAGGTTAGATTGAGATAGGATGTCCCCGGTGAGCCAGTGCACTATCGGAGGCATAGATCAGAGGGGGATTTGTCGTGTGTCGAGTCATGGAGGGAGGTGACAGAGGACGATGAGGACATGGAGATCCTCGACATGGATGACGTCGGGGTAACAGCTGAGTATGCAGCATGGATGGCCGCAGAGCCGAGGTGGGAGCCACCATTGGTGGTTGTTGGAGCTGGAGAGGACGAGGGAACCGTAGAGGTTCCCAAGCGCAGGGAGGGTCCCCACCTTCGATCTGACAGTCGAAGGCAAAAGGGGAAGATGGTACGATAGGCACCGGGGAGCGGAGATGACGAGGAGGATGATGGCGAGGGCCTAGGAGAGGCCGTGGGAGAGACTAGGGAGGTACCCCCTAGCGGGCACGAGGATGATCTGGCACAGCTGCAGCAGATAGCAGAGCGCGATGCTATGCTAGCTGTCCAGGATGAGAGGATAGCTCGGCTAGAGCAACAGGTTGTAGAGTGGGATGCCCTGATAGCTGTTCAGGAGGAGAGGATGGCCCAGATGTAGCCGAACTTGGATGGAGCGACTAGGGTGCCCTAGGATGACAGGGTGACGAGACTCCAGGCAGAGCTAGCGAAGCGAGAGCGACGACACGGGATAGACATATCTAGACTTAGGTCTAGGACTCGTTATATTGAGGCTCTGGAGGACACATTGTATAGGCATCATATTGTGTTGCCTGATCCTCCATCCTCCTCTGTCTCTAGGCATAGTGAGTCTAGGCACACCACTAGGTCTAGGGCTCCTACTAGGTCACATGGATCCTCTTTTGATGGTTAGCTTAGTGCTTAGATGCACTCTTTATGAGCCTTGGTGCTCTATTGTATTTTGTAGCCTTTTGGCATTCATTGTACATTTTGATCTTTATACATATATATACATGGCTTTTATTTATTTGGTGTTTTACTTTCTTTTGTGTGAATGCCTATGTTTTTGTGATGCATGTTTTTATATGTTTTAATGTTTTTGATGCATATGTGATGGAATGGAATGCAAACTTATAGATGATTAATGCGAGACTAAGTAAATGAAATATGCACTAAGAAGCACTCATACTTTTAGATAGTTAGATTTAGCCAACTCGTTATCATAATTGTTTAATCGGGGGCACCGAACTTGGTAGCTTGTGAATGAATGACGTATGGAATGACATGAATATGGAAGAAGATATGGAGGTTGATATGGAAGAAAATATGGAGGAAGACTGTTTTACAAAGACTCAAACATGCTAGTGGTATCAAACAAACTTACTAATACTGCCTAATTCAACTAGGACCAAATGTGTGTGCATGTGAGTTCATTAACCAAATCAGAAGCATGGTAGTGACTCTAGGCAATCAAAAACCTGTGTGTGTGCAAGTGTGTTCATTACCCTCATCTTGCACAAATTAGGTAACCTTGTTATGGAGAAGACCCCAAAGCTAGTTTGTCCGTATGAGAATTCAGAGGTCTCTATTTGAGGAGAGACATGTCGCCACGCAATGAGTATACTCCACTGCCAGTCAAGCGTCTATAGCCCCGGTGAAGGTTAACTCCATAGTCCATGTTGTTTTTGACCTTTGTAAGCCTTGGGGGTGACTACCTATCCGTCTGACTGGACAAGTAGTACGATCCTTACAACTTATTTGGGATCAGTGGTGTGTGAAAAATGTTCATTTCCTTAGAGCTTTGGGGAATCGGATTCTCAACCGAAGTATGATGAGAATTTTACCCTATCCTTACTACTATGTTTATATTTATATTTTGTGATTGCTTGTGATAGTGGTAAGAACCACTATTTTATGGACTATGTTTGCATGATAGGACAAACGAGGATTACCCTTTTCACTTCGAGGCACAACCCAAGGATGGTGTTATCTCTCTTTGACACAAGATGTTTTTTAAGATGTGAAAATGTGATAGGTTCAAGACCACTTTTGAAATCATTTCCCAATACTCAAGATTTTATTTAGTGTAATTTGTGATATAGCCCTAGAGAAATTTAACATGCATTTCGAAGTTTGCTTAAAACACTAGAAATGGCTATGACTGAAAACATTTTGGCAATGTAAATATGTGCAAATGGAAAATGGATGTACGAATGACAATTCGGTTTGATGGATTTTGTGAAGGTGTCCCTGATTAAGTCAACATGACTTTTGCTTGACCAAATTTTATATCCAAAAGATAGAATGGTCTCTAACATGATATGCAACTATGGCTGAAAATGAAATGTTATGGTTTTCAATGAGATGTATGCACATGAAATGCAATGTTTTTGAATGAAATGTATGCAACTAATAATGAAATGCAAATTCTTTTTATTTTATTTATTTATTTTTTTTTGTTGTACAAGCCATGTATATATGTACATATAAAATTCAAACTATGCATAGAATGCCCTCAAGTGTATAACATTAAGTGGTTCGGGTTCTTCCTCTCCCTCTAAACTGGCAAGTCTATAAGTTCCATTACCCACTCTTTCAAGTGACCATATATGGACCTAACCAATTAGCCGTGAATTTATCTCGAAGATGCGGCAATGCATTGGTGTTTTGTTGATTCTCTTTAAGGACAAGATCCCCTACTTGAAATTCTCTTAGATGAACTTTGGCATTGTAAGCACGTTTCAATTGGTCTTGATAAACTCACAAATGCTCTAAAGCATTGATTCGTTTTTCATCTATGAGTGTGAGTTGATCAAGACGTGCTTGTCTAGCAGTATCATCATCGATAAATTCCTACAAAGAAATTCACAAGGAAGGGATCTCGAGCTCAAGAGGTATGATTGCTTCAGCTCCATAGACCAAAGAAAATGGCGTTGCCCCAATGGGAGTTCTGATGCTTGTTCTGTAAGCCCATAATGCCAAGGGGATTTGTGTATGCCAATCTTTATGATTTTCTTTAACAAGTTTCTTAAGAATAGCAATTATGGTCTTATTGGAAGCTTCAGCTTGTCCATTGGCTTGTGGGTAGTAAGGAGATGAGAAACTATGTTGGATATTATACTTTTCGCAAAGAGCTCGAACATCCTTATTCTTAAAAGACTTGCCGTTATCAGAAATGATTTTAGAGGGAATACCAAAACGACAAATGATATGGTGAAGTATAAACTCCACAATTCTAGGACCTATCAGATCTTGGTTAGAGGAATAGCTTCAACCCACTTTGTGAAGTATTCAGTGGCGGTAATGATGAAAGTATGCTATCCTGAAGAGGCAGGTGAAATCTTGCCAATTAAATCGAGACCCCATTGTGAGAAGGGCCAAAGGCTTTGGATGGGCTGTAAATCTTGTGATGGTATATGGATTAAATTAGCGTGTTCTTGACACTTTTTACATTGTTTAACATATTTGCAACAATATTGTTCCATAGTGGGCCAATAATACCCCATACGTAAAATACGCTTCGCAATGGCCATTCCACTAAAATGACCACCACAAGTACCATCATGGGCTTCAGCAATAGCTCTATGTGTTTCACTCGCTTCTAGACAGTGGAGGAGTACTCCATCATATCCACGTTTATACAACACATCCCCCAAAAGAACAAAACGAGCTGCCTTTTGCTTAAAAAAATGGCGAGCAGTTCGAGACAAATTAGATGGGAGTGTTCCAAAGTTGAGGAAGGCTACTATCTCACTAGACCAAGGCTCATATGGATCCGAATGGATAAAGCAAACATCTTTTTCATCCTTAGACTCAAGCACGGACAATTGCAGACTTAGAGATTATGGAAATGATTAGGGGTTGTACCTCTCCAAGGGAGTCCTTTGGAATCAATGATCCAAGAGAGGCCATGGCATCCACAAATCTATTAGTTGAACGAGGCAAACTAGTGATCTCATACCAATCAAACTTAGAGAGCAACTTCATTGCTACATCATGATAAAGCTTAATGGTAGGTTCTTTGGCTTGGTATTCTCCTCGTAATTTGTTTAACCACGAGTTGAGAATCCCCAAATATCCGAATACACTTAATGCTCATAGCTATGGCTGATTGAAGACCTAAAATTAAGGCTTCATACTCTGCTGTATTATTGGTGCATTGGAAGTCTAGTTTGAATGATAAAGGGATGGGAATCCCTTGAGGTGTATGAAATACAACTCCAGCACCCTGACCTTTCGCGCATTTAGAGCCATCAAAGAATAACGTGATGTCAACATCTTCCTCCAGAATGATGTCCTCTTCTTTTTCAATGATAGCAAATACCGAATCATCTGGGAGCTCAATAATCAAAGGATGATCACTAGGTAGCGGAGCTTTCGCAAGTTGATCGGCTATAACTTGACCTTTAATGGATTTTTGGCTAATGAATTCAAGATCGAATTCGGTAAGCAACATTATCCATTTAGCGGTACGAGTGTTAATATAAGTGCGAGACATCATATAACGTAGAGGGTTTTCTCTAGCTATGACATATGTTGTATGGCTAAGCATATAATGACAAAGTTTCTTAGTGGCAAAAACCACTGCTAAGCACAACTTTTCCACATAAGCATATCGGGTTTCATAGCTTACCAATGTTTGACTAATATAATAGATAGCTTGCTCGCGATTTTGTTCATTCTTTTGTGCAAGCATTGTCCCTAAGGCAAAGTCTATTGTTGAGATATAAAGGTTGAAAGGGACCCCTGGACGAGGCGGAGCTAAGACTGGCGGAGATGCTAAGTACTGCTTGATGTCATCAAAGGCTTTCTGACATTCATCTGTCCATGAAAATTGTACCCCATTTTGTAGTAGATGGCAAAATGGCCTACATTTATCATAAAGTTGCGCAATAAAGTGACGGATTGAATTAATCTTTCCTTGTAAACTACGCAACTCCTTCAAATTAGTTGGGGGACACATTTCCATAATGGCTTTGACCTTGTTTGGGTCCACCTCAATACCTCGTTTAGAGATAATAAAACCTAGGAGTTTGCCTGAGGTAACACCAAAGACACATTTCTTAGGGTTCAACCTTACTTTATGCTCTAGAAGTCTATCAAAAACTTTTTCCAATACATCAAAATGCTCTTGTCGAGTTTTAGATTTTGCCAATAAATCATCCACATAATCTTCGATAATCTTATGCATATAATCATGGAAAATATAAGTCATGGCTCGTTGATAGGTTGCACCTGCGTTCTTAAGGCCAAAGGGCATCACCCTCGTAACAAAAAGTTCCCCAAGGTGTGGTAAATGTTGTTTTGTGTTGATCCTCGGGGTTTATTCGAATCTGGTTGTATCCCGAAAATCCATCCATGAACGAAAGCATTTCATGACCAGCACAGTTATCGACAAGAGTATCAATGTTTGGAAGAGGAAAGTCATCCTTAGGACACACTTTATTTAGATCTCGAAAATCGGTGCAAACACATATCCCCCCGTTAGGCTTGCGAACGGGTACCATGTTAGAAAGCCACTCAGGATAATCAATCGGGATGACAAATTTAACATCCAGAAGTTTCTAAATCTCCGATTTAACTAGGAGGGCCACAGTAGGATGCATTTTCCTAAGTTTCTGTTTGACATGTTTAGCATCTTTTTGTAAGGTGAGGTTATGGACAACCAAATTAGGGTCTAGGCCTGGCATGTCTTTGTAAGACCATGCAAATATCTCCTTCTTCCGCTTGAGTAGAGCAATAATTTGCTCTTGTTCCTCTGATGATAGAATTTTAGCCAGTTTCACAATTTGGGTGCCATCTTGGTCTGCACTAAGGTCTACATCGATAGTTTCTTCAATAGACATGTGGGAACATTCCTCAAGCTGATGGGGAGTAGGGATCAGATTTATGTCATCTAAAATGTCATCAAGTTCCTGTGCTTTGCTCTCATCTATGTCTGCCTGGAAGACCTCTGGCTTAGAAGATGAAGGTGAAGGTGGAGGTGAAGGAGGAATGTAGTTTGCGAAAGCCCTTAACAATTCCTCGAAAAGGATGAACTCTGAAATAGATGGAGGGGATGAAATCCGATCCATGTCAATCAGGCTTGGGTTGATCAGGATTGGCTTATCCGAATCATATGGATTATGGAGCGGGGTGAATAAGTCTTCAAAATTAATTATCGACTTATGGAAGAAAGGATGGGTGGAATGGAAAGGAACACCGGTGAAGACCTCGAAAGACCTGAAGTGCAAAACAAAATAGTGTTTCAATTTTTTTTTTTTTTTTGGTTTGAGTTTTTTTTTTTTGTAGTGGTGAAAACCACTATTACACACATACATACAACAATAAAGTATTTTTTTTTTTTTGGAATTTTCTAATTTTTTTTGTTTTTGGTAGTGGTGAAAACCACTATTTTAGTATATACATATAATACAGGTTTGGATTATGGCTTATGGATGTGGCAGAGGGTGTGGTTCACCTCGTTCTTGTGGAAGAAGCAAGCGAAATATGGCCTCTTGGAGAGGGAACAATTGGAGATAAGACTCGTCTTGTTTAGAGAGGGGAACAATGGGCGCCGACTCTTCTTCAGATTCATCACCATTTGACATGACGTCAAATTCTTCATAGACTTCATCTTCGGATTCGTCGAGGTGGAGGATTTCTTCTTCTGAATTAAGATTAATGCTTTGAAAAGCTTGCTCAAAAGAAGAAAGGGATGGAAGTGGTTGGTAGCCTAGACCAAAACGCTCAGTGGGTCTCTGGTATGGCATATCGATGCGTTCAGTTACCCCTTGCTCGTAGCAACCTAGGCCAAATTGCTGCCAATTATGTCTGTGGAAATAGCGAGAGGGAAAACCCTCCATCCTTTCGATATTGGCAGGGACTGGATGCTTGGGTTCTGGTATGATGGTAGGACTAGAAGATGACTCTATTCCCCCATATACAAAATTAATGGAATTTGGCATAGAACCCATGTTATAAACCGATCCAATGGATAAATGTTGGTCATGTGGACGACCAAAATCTTTAACTGTTTGCACATTGAACGGTGTGATGTGGACATCTTGGATGGCATACTCACCAATACCTGCGTCAGTGAGATGGACCTTGACTTGGGAGGGAGATGGTCTAGATGATGGAATAGAAGAATGTGGGATAGAAGAATTGGAAGGATTTGGTTGGGTTGATGCTTCACTGACTTGTGAAACATCAGCTGGTGATGGTTGGGAAGATGGAGGAATAATAGGTGATGTTGAAGAAGGTGTAGAAGAAGGGGGTAATGACGTGGAAAGAGATGATTGGTCATGGCCACATGTGCATGTGGTCACTAATGAAGAAGAAGGAAGATTAGTTGATGAAGAAAGTGGTGAATGAGATGGAATAGCAGAAGAGGAAAATGGTTGCGATATGATGGGTGGCTCCTCAGGAATGGGAGCTTTAGAAGAAGATGGTATAGAAGAAATAGATGGGGTCAAGAAAATATGAGTGGATGGCAACACAATCTCATAAGGATTTGAGACATAGTTGCAATGTTTGAAGGGTTCAATGTCAGCAGGTACACAATGAACTCGTCCCTCATATACATACTTCAGACATTGATGCAGTATAGAAGGGACACATCTCATCTCCCTAAGCCAAGGCCATCCAAGCAATACATTGTATGCCATGGACCCTTCCAAGATGTGAAACAAGGTATGCAAAGTTTGGGCCCCTACCTCAATGGGCAAGATAACCATGCCAACCATGGAAGATAAAGCATCATTGAATGCTTTAAGAGTAAAAGTCGACTTTGTGATAAGGGATGGCGACAACTTTAGATGACTCAACGCCGATGTTGTAATGATATTGATTGAGGAATCGGTGTCAATTAAGACTCTCTTGAATGGCTTGTTATCGATCTTGGCCATGATATGCAGTGGAGGATCTATACTTTCTGTTGACATAGGTTTGATTTCAAAATCATAGAAAGTGATGGAGGGCTCCATGCATGTTTGAATACTCCCCACAAAGTTGTTGAAGGCATTAGTATCTTGAGTTTGAATCTCGATTGACTTCAAAATTTCCATTAATGCCTCTCTATGCGGAGGAGATTGTTGAATGAGGTCATAGATCGATAACTTGGCAGAAGCCATTTTTAAACTGGTAGTTAACCGGCTACTCAATGACATGATGGGTCGTTGGCATTGAGTAGAATGATTTAGTGGTTGTTGAGAAGTACTAGCACGTCGTTGGGTCACTGTTACTCGAGGTGGACTGGGGTTTGTACAGGTGGTCGTGGTTCAGCCTGATTTGGTTGGTTCGCCCTTTGACCCCGGGTTACTACGTTAATAGTACCCACAAAACCTTGGTATTGTTGTACATGGTTGACTTGATTAGGAGGAGTTACCTGAGTTACTCCCCCTGAAGTTGTTGGAGCTTCCTCCCGATGTGGAAGGGGTGTTTGAAATACACCAAGATTTTGATTTTGTTGGGCTAAGGGGCTATCCAATTTAATGGCTCCAATCTCAAGAAGATCTTGGATCACATGTTTGAAAGCTGTACAATTATTGATATCGTGTCCATTTTACCTATGATAAGGACAAAATAAGTACTCCTTGTAATACTTCCCCCTTCTAGATGGGTCTAAAGGTTTAAACTCAGGTAAAGTTAACTGATTTGTGCTATATAACTTGTTGAATATGACCGCATATGGTTCATCTAAAGGTGTGAATTGTTGCTTGGGACGATTGTTTTGCCAAGGTCGAGTTTCCATGGTTGGCCCAGTATTGGGAGCTGGTTGAGTGAGGGGCGGGTACCGCATGATAAGCAATTGGTTGCGGTTGACTTTGCATTACTTGTTGTTGTTGAGCCATTACGGGCTGGCTCGCCACCACTTGATTAACTTGGTTAACATTTGAGGCTGTATTAGCCTGTGCTTGTTTGTTTTGGCCATAATTATTATTTCGTTGTTGGCCCTTTTGTTGCCATTCTTTTCTACGGGGTTTTAAAACACCCTCTTGGACTTTAATGTCTTCTATGATACTTGCTTGGGCCAAAGCCTCTTCAAAAGTCCTGTATTGTTGTAATTGGAGTAACCAAGAGATAGGTTTTAAACAACTCTGGGTGAACATTTTGGTTAACTCCTCCATTGGTAGGGAGAATGGCAGTTTATTAATGATAGCCCTCCAACGGTTTCCAAAGTCATAAATAGTCTCATCGTCATGTTGCTTGAGCTTGTATAAGTCGAACAATGAAACTCTCTTTTGTACATTCAGGGAGAATCGTTCTAAAAACAGATTAATCAATTGTTCGTAAGCATAAATGCTATGGTGAGCTAAATGATTGTACCATTGTACAACATCTCCTCCTAATGTCTGAGGAAAAGTTCTAAGCATAAGAGCGTCATTATTTTGGATTCTAAAGCAAGCATGCATGAATGAGCTCACATGTTCATGAGGATCCTCAGTTCCTCAAAATTTGTCAAACTTCGGTAATGTGAAATCAGTCGGATATGGTGGTGAAGGTACCGAAGGATGAATTGGTTGATTTATCAATGACCTTAGCGTAGGTTTCTGACTAGATGAGCCAGGCATGTTGAGCATAAGGTTGTCAATCTATTGTTGTATAGCATGGAGTCGAGAATCTTCATGAAAATTCTGACTCGTTTGATGATTATGATGATGTAATGGAAGAGTGGAAAATTGATGGATCGGATGAAATTGCCTGAATTATGCGGTGTGGAATGGATAGGTTGTTGGTATGGATGATACCAAAAAGAAGGTGATTGGGGTAGATGATGAACTAGACTAGGTTGGGAGAAAGGTGGGGTAGGAATGGACACCACCGAAGATTGGGGTACCCAGGTGGGGCCTCGAGCTAATAAAAGTCGGTCGGGTAGAAATTGGTTGGGGTGTAGGATTTACTAGGACAGGTGGTTGAGCATTTTGTTGTTGTTGTTGCAAAATCAATTTGTCGAGAAACTCCTTAACCTTATTAATCTCTAACCCAAGGGAGGTGGGATGATTGGATGAAGGTGGAGGGCAGGCTGCCATGGTAGTCACAGAAGACTGCATAGCAGGGGCGATGAAGTTGGGAGGGCAGGCTGCCATGGTAGTCACAGGGATCGCACAAGCGAGGAGCAATGAAGGTGGCTGAAGTAGGCGATACCTGGGAAGGAACAGTAGACTGTGTCCCAGGTAGGGTGAAACCATAAATGGTTTGGGAAGAAGAGGGTTGAAATTGGTTATGGCTAGAAGAGTTTCCACCAACTTAATAAAGAGAATTGGTGTACACCCGGGTACATGGAGGAGAAGGTGGTCGGGAAGACACTACATTTGTCTCCAAAGGAGGACAATTGAGCATCTGGGAAGATGTTGGAGATGAAACCGGCTGAACAGATACAACATTAGCCTAAAAAAAAGGGTTAGTGTAGACCTGAGTGAAACCAACGGGTATGGTTGATGCAATATCCTGCTGAAAAACAAAATCTTGCATAAGGGAATCTTGGATTGGCTCAAGGATATAGCCAGTGCCATATCTTAAGTGAGTTTGCACTTGGGCCATATCAATGTGGGTAATATGACAGGAATTGTCTTCCTCCATGGGCATGGCCATGTGATAGACGATAGAAGGACATGAAAGACCTACAGGCGAACCTACCTGAAATTCACTAGGATAAGTGGCCATGTTGGTGGTGGGGATGTTCTGTCAATTTACCATTTGATTATTTAGATTTAACATTTTAGATTGATTCCTTGTTAAGACCATAGAGCAATAAATCTAAACAAATTCAGAAAAGAAGAATGCAAAACTAGAATGATAAATTTACACTACAAAAATTATCAGAAAACAGTCACAACCTAGGTTTCCACCAATGTGTCTTACCTTGCGGTTAATTAATTATTTTCTGATCTTAATCTGTAGTAAATTTTAAGTGTCCGGTTTATGAGTTTTACATGTGATCTAATCTTGAATTATTCACAAAAAAAAAGGTAAAAACTTGGCTAGGAAAGGACAACGAGATTCTTATCGGTGATGAAATCCAGCAAGTTTTCTCGGGGGTGAACTATGGTGTCTAAGGTAGAATTTTAATGGATGGAGATGAATTCCACCGTCAATAAACTTCAAGCAATACCTGGTGATGAAATCCATATATTACTGTTTTAAATGCAATATGAAAATGCAATGATTTTTTTTTTTAAATGTTTTAGTTATCTAATGTGTACATACAAGGCTATAAATCAAAAGTTCTAATGATCTAAGCAAGAGGCTACCGAAAACATGCCATTTCCTCTGAAGAAGTGAAGTACACCGTTTAAAACCCCCTGCCTACCAATGATATCAGATATCAAAGGAGCAACCGGAAGGTTCGTCCACTTCTCTCGCCTGGAATCACCCAATGGCAGGAGTACTATTGACATCCAATCAATAGTCCTACTTAGATAATTAAAACAAATAATTCGTAGCTATTCTAATATGCAGCTAGGTATGCAAATTTTTTTTTTTTTTTTAATGCAAGCAACAATCAATAATGCAATGCAAAGAAAAATGTAATTAAAAACAACTGTTCTTTTCCAGATTACTTAGTTTTTGTTCATTTTAAAGTAATGATCTGAAAAAGAAACAAAATATGGCAGAAAAACCAAAAACGTAAAAAGTACAGCACTTACTTGGAAGCCTACGCTTTTTTGTAAAACTGACTTCAAACGCCCATGGGAGTCTGCACAGGTTGAAACGCACCTCTGCGTTTCGTATTGGACTTCCAAACGCCCATCTCATGCGCTCACGTTTTCTGCAAGCTCAGAAACCCTAGTTCACTGGAACAACGAATTTCGTGATTTCTGGAACCTGCAAAATGAAATAGAAAACAAGAACAGATTAGTAAAGCAAGTATTTAAAAATATGAAACCCTAGGGTGTCCCACCATGATCGCCATTTGTAGATTAAAAATACATGCCAAACAAAAATAAATAAAATCACAATGACAGAGTACAGAATAGTTGCACAAAACAAACGATTTCTATTAATCGATGGAGTTTAAAAACTCCTTTTTGAATACAACCGGGCTTGTAACCCTTTATTTGTGATACACGATTACAAGTTATGCTAGGGTTCTCCGAAACCCTAGCTGGCACAAATGGTGGCGCTTTCGAAGAATGTATCTTCAATCCCAACAGAGTGAGTGGGCTTTGTTGTATCCCTTGCTTGGACCACTCCAGCTTAATCAGCTGCCATCAATAAACCGGATCTGCCGTCAAAAACCTGCACACATTAGCACTATCAAGAAGTTAGAAATTAATAAGAGGGCTCCACTGTGTGAGCCCTCGAAAACAATCTAAAACCCTAGAAAAACAAAATGCAGGAATTCAATAACAGATCAATAAAAGAAAAGAAGTTACTTACTTTAAACTAATTTATACCTGTTCTCTGTTAACGCAGCTAGACCAGGCGACACCTGGAAGTAATTTTGTTGTCAGAATAGGCTGCGAAAGGCACCCTGGTGCACTCGCCGAACGCCCGCGTGCTTCTGGATCTGGATTACAGACGCCGGTCTGAGTCTGTGGCTGTGGGTAAACGCCCGTGGGCACTTGGTAAATGCCCGTGGGCACTTGATAAACGCCCGTGGGCACTTGGTGAAGGGGTAAATGCCCATGGGCACTTGCGACAGGAATGGGAGATTCTGCAGAGTGCTGCAGAAGGAATGGCGGCGAAAGCGACGACGGAAACGGCGATAGATGCGGCGAAAAGGGTAGCAGAAGAGAGGAGATAGCAGTAGAAGAATTAGAATCAAAAATAGAAGTAGCAAAAGACATAGGGTTTGAGCCATCAAAGTGACTCAATTTATAATCCACTCTTAGGGCACACTTTAGGGTTTTAACGACACTTTGAACGTGTGGCTAAGATTAAAGCGGATCCAAGGGTAGAGAATAAATCTTGGTTGTGGAATGGATTAAGATGGATGGACGGATGAGATTAAATGAAGGATGAATGGCTCAGATTAAATCACTTAAACTATTATTTAAATATATATATTAAAATATTAAAATATTAAAATATATATATAAATATTAATTTAAATAAATTTGGGGATGAAAAATGGCGGGAAAGGTGAAATTTTGCCAAATAATGGCGGGAAAGTGAGGATTTGGGCCAAATAATGGTGGGAAGGTGGATGACCGACACGTGGCTGACAGGAAGGTATAGATGACTTGCAAGTGGCTGGATTTTTGTGTCTACAAAAAGTAAGAAGGGCATATTTATTTCTCAAGTTAAATATGTAAAAGAGATGTTAAAGAAATTTACAATGGAGGATTGTAATCCAGTTAGCACTCCCATGATGATAGGCTACAAGTTGAGCAAAGATGACAAATCTCCACCTGTTGATCAAACCATGTACAGATCTATGATTGGAAGCTGTTAGGAAACGAACCAAGTTTATTATTCAGCAGGGTGTTTAAATAATACAGAGTTTACAACTGCATTCCTGGATTAGCCCGGGTTGGGCGCATCTCAACAGGATGCAGGTATAACAATTTACCAGCCGAACTAATTAGACAAAACAGTCTAATTAAAATAGAAATTATAGTACGCTAACATCCCCCCTTATTACATTATTTGGGTAATGTAATAACTAATAGCTATACTAACATCCCCCTGATTACATCACTTTGCAATACAAAGAGAGCTGCGAAACAATTCAAATTTGACACGTGCAAGTGCCTTAGTGAAAATGTCTGCAACTTGAGCATCGGTGGGAATGTGTTGAAGCTGAATTCGGTGCTTTGGAACTTCATCTCGAATGAAATGACATTGTGTGTCAATGTGCTTTGTTCTTTCATGATGGACTCGGATTCTTGACGAGGTTCGTAACACCCCGATTGTCGCAAAACAAGTGTATTGGAGATTTTGATGGATGGCCCATACTTGTCAGAATGCGACGCAACCATATCACTTCGCACACAGCTTCACGTGCGGCGCGATACTCTGCCTCTGTTGATGAAATAGCAACCACCTGTTGCTTCTTGCTGTGCCAAGAGACAGGACCGGATCCCAGATGAAAAATGTATCCAGAAGTTGACTTGCGATCATCAAATGATCCGGCATAGTCGAAGTCCGTGTATCCTTGCAAGAAGAATTTGTTGTTCCTCTTGTATTCTAGGCCATATTCCATAGTACCACGGACATAGTGAAGAACACGTTTTGCTGCTTTCCAATGAGTGGTCTTAGGCTCCTCGCATGAACCTCGAAAGATAGTTGACAACAAATACGAGATCCGGCCTAGTATTGGTCGATATATGAGACTCCCAATCAACTGTCGATAGAGAGTACCATCTACCTGAGGTGAATCATCATATCACGATAACTGAAGTCCAGTCTCCATCGGAGTTGCCATTGGCTTGCAATCAATCATGCGATATTTTTCTAGCAATGTCTTGGCATATTTTTTCTGAGACACTTTGATGGAGTGCTCCTTCTGGCTGAATTCCAGACCAAGACAATAATGGAGAAGTCCGAGATCTCGTCATCTCAAAATATTTACACAAGTTTCTTTTGACAAGAGAGATCATAGTTTCTGAACTCCCTGTAATGAGCAGATCATCAACATAGAGTACAAGCAACACTATCTCGTAACCCTGTTTCTTGAAATAGAGGTTTGCATCTGACGGACATCTCTTAAATCCATGCTGCATAAGGTGATTGTCCATTTTTATATACCAAGCTCGAGGAGCTTGTTTCAGACCATATAAGGATTTGACCAATTTGCAAACCTTCTGCTCTTGGCCTTCCACTTCAAATCCTTCTGGCTGAGTCATGTAGACTTCTTCTTGGAGATCACCATTTAGAAAGGCACTTTTGACATCCATCTGGTGAACTTTCCACCCATATTGTGCTGCCATAGCACACATAACTCGAATTGTGGTCATCCGAGAAGTAGGTGCAAAAGTTTCCTCGTAGTCAATGCCTTCCTTTTGAGCATAGCCCTTTGCAACAAGACGGGCCTTATGCTTATCAATTGTTCCATCTCCCTTGTACTTGACTTTATATACCCATTTGCAGCCAATGGGTTTCTTTCCATGCGGCAGATCAACAAGCTTCCAAGTTTTATTTTTCATCAAAGACTCATACTCTGTATCCATAGCGGCCTTCCACTGAGGCTCACTAAGAGCATCTTGCACTGATGCAGGTTCAAGATCGTCTATGGTAGACATGAACGCCCTGTCATCATCAATATCCATATCCTCTACTTTTGTACGTGGAGTTACAAAAAGTTCCTCAAAAGATTGACAAAGATCATCAACCTCACCAGTTTCTTTGGCTTCTTTTTCCTTTTGAGCCATACCGCGTGTACGAGGTCTATCCAAGTTCAAATTGGGAGGAGTGGATAAATTTGCGTCTCTCGATTGTATTTGTACACCATTTTGGATTCTTCTTCAGTGGTGTTGAAGAAGATGTAGAAGGACCTCCTGTCTTTCAACATGTAGAAGGACCTCCTGTCTGTGTTGACGAAGGAATCTTCTCTTCCTTAGATTCCACAAGATCTAGGTGTACTTTAGATGTGCTCTGTGATGTGAAAGCTTCATCAAAGACAACATCTCTCGCTGACATGAATTTTCTTGGTCAAAGGATCTATCAAACGATATCCTTTAGAGTGCTCATCATAACCAAGAAAAATACATCTCAGTTGTTTCTCATCTAGCTTCTTCCTTTTCTCTTTTGGTATGTGCATGAAAGCGTGACATCCAAAAATACGTAGATGAGATATGGAGGGTTTTCGACCACTCCATGCTTCCTGTGGAGTCATTCCTTTTAGGGCCTTTGTGGGTGCCCTATTCAATAGATATACTGCAATGGTGACAGCTTCTGCCCAATATTGTTGCCCAAGAGTAGCTCCTGTGAGCATACAACGAACCATTTCCATGATAGAACGGTTCCTTCTCTCAGCAACTCCATTTTGCTGAGGAGTATAGGCAGTTGTTAACTGTCTCTTGATTCCATGCTTATCTAAGAATGCAAAAAATTCTTTAGAGGTAAACTCCCCCCTCGATCCGAGCGGAGGGTTTTAATAGAAGCTCCTGACTCCTTCTCAACGGATTTCTTGAACTGCCGGAAGAATGCGAAAGCTTCGGATTTCAGTTGGAGAAAGAAAACCCACATCTTTCGTGAGTAGTCATCTACGAATAACCGAAAGTACCTCTTCCCTCCACAACTCTTGGGTGTGAAAGGACCGCACGGATCGGTGTGAATTAACTCCGAGGTTTTTGTGCTCTTGTTGAGCTCTTCTCAAATGGTACTCTATGCCGCTTTCCCGCTGCAAGCAGTCGAGCACACCGGCAATGTGGCGTAAAGGGAAGGAAGACCCTTTACCATCTCATACTTACTGAGCTCAAGTAAGTAGCCGAAACTAAGATGCCCATATCTCTTGTGCCATAGGGAAGTTGCCTCCTTGGTAGAGACAATCATGGCAACATGTGGAGTAGAGATAGCATCTAGGGCAAATAAGCCGTGCTTATATGAAGCTGTTGCAATCTGCTTACCCTTCCTGGTAATAGTACAACACTTCTTGCCATTCTCAACACGAAAGTTGACAACCATATTTCTATCCAGGATTTGTGTGACTGACAACAAATTGTTAGCCAATCCCGAAACATAGAGGACTTTGTCAATCTGACACTTGCCATCAGGAAGAGTGACTGAAACTGTACCCTCTCCCTGAACCCCGTAGGTTTTATCATCAAGCAATGGTGACAGGTTTGCCCTCTTTGGCCACGAATGATTCAAACCACGATCTGTCGCCAATCATATGTTTGCTAGCTCCATAATCGACATACCAAACAGGATCCCTCTCTGTGGAATCTGTGGTAGTCATGAGCACCTTGTGTGCCCATTCGTAATCCGAGTCGATTCTTCAACAACAACATTCACCCGGGGTTGCTTGTTTTTATTTTGTGGTTTGTTTTGGCCTCTCTCGCTTGTTCTTATGCCAACACCGTTGGTGTCATGGTTGTCTTTCTCACGGATCTTGCACCACCTCTTCTTCGTTGAGGTTGTTTTCCTTTTCCTTTCATATCCTCGTTGAGAATTTCCTCCTTTCTGAAAGTTGCCTCCTTTTTGCCCATTACCTTTCTTCCTAGAACCCTCGCTCGTTGGTGTATAGGGCCGTATTGGAAGAATCATCCTTGTGAAGTTGGCGTGCCTCCTGTTGTTGAAGCAGATTGACCAACTCGATGTAGGTAATTTGTCGTTGAGACACCTGGATGGAGGTGATCAACATATCAAATGAAGAAGGTAAAGCTCTCATCACAATTGAAATGAGAAGCTTTTCATCCACAGAATCTCCCAAAGAATTCAATTTCTCTTTCAATTCAGACACTCTGCACAAAAAGAGTTCAACTGTTTCACCCTGTCTCAAACTCAGATTATGAAGTTGTTGTTGAAGATGAAGAATGGTGGAATCATTCTTTCCCTCATAGATGGTTTTAAGGGAATCCCATGCCTCTTTACCACTTGCTTTGTCAGCTATATGAGGTTGCACTTCATCTAAAACAACAAACAAAATGAGCACCTTTGCTCGACTGTCTTTCTTGTCAAAAGCTATCTGATCAGCAGTAGGAGCTGTGGATCCTGATGCTGGTGAAGGCCTAGGTGTTACTCCAATAACAATATCCCATAAATCTTCCATTTGGAGAATTGCCTTCATCTTATGTTTCCATGGTGTATAATTTGGACCTTTCAATAACTGATGAGGATCAGCCATCAACTTTGCAACAACGGCCATAGTGAAGGTTCCTTATAACACCAATTGGTCCCCCTTTCGATATACCTTTTGCTAGGCCGTTATACCGTACAAAATACCCGCCCTTACGTGAGGGAAACTATAGGTATTTAGAAAGATCAACAAAAATCACCCGCCCTTACGTGAGGGAAACTATAGGTGAGTTTTAGAGATCATACGATACGTGGAACATAAGCAGTACTGAAAGGGAATCGCCTTGTTGATGGCACCTACCATAGAAGATTCTTCTCATGCGTGGGGCGTAACTTCCCCTAAACACTATGAAGAATACTTCGTCAGGATTTACGCCTAAACACAAGAGCGATTAAGGGTAGTGGATGGAGTAAAAAAATGCAAAAATGGCAAACTTATCTCTCCCCGACGATTTATAGAGAACAAGCTCATACGTCGTTGTAGCAGCTATATTAGGCGGCGGATACAGTAGCGCAATCACGACAGCTTTACCTGTAAGTGCTGGCCATAGGTATCACAAATACCGAACGTCGCAGTGCAATAAATTGCACGGATGGGTTTTAATTATTCCGGGGACTTAGGGAGTGTATTTGATTTTTTTTTTAACTTTTAATGAAGTAGTGCAAAAATGAAATATGCAACATACAACATAAAAAGTGCCCACAAGAATTAACCCTCCAGTGTGTCGGACACAGCCGAAAATGCACCTTTACAATAATGCCAAAAATTTGCTTTTTTCAAAAAATTACTCACATTCCCCCTTTGATTTTTTGAAAAAAATATCCCCCCTAAAAAAAATTCTCTTTAACAAAGCATTTTAATAATTATTATGTATTTAAAGTTAAAATAAATAATTTTAATTTATATAGTTTTAAAAACTTATGAAAAAATAAATTAAAATTAAATTTTAATTTATAAAGCTTTAAAACTATAGAAAATAAATTAAAATTAAAAATTTTAACTAAAAAATAATAATTAAAAAAAACTTTGAGAAGAAAATTTTACCTTTGAACCCTCGACCTACAGGCTCCCAGAGCCTTACCGCACGGCTCACGACCACGTGAGCCAGCGGGCTGATCCGAAAGGATCAAGGGGCCCCCTCGTATTTGAGGAGGGTCCTCAGTCTGCTGCCCGAGCGCGGCCTCTGCAAGTTGACCGCAGCGTCCTCCTCTCGTGCTCTCCCGTCCTCCTCTCGTGCTCTCCTCCTCTCATGTTCTCGCTGTTGTGGCCGCAGCTCGTCCGGTGACCACGTCCTCAGCTGAGGGGGGAGGGAGCACACGCGGCCATGTCCACGATCGCGGATGGCTACGCTGCGCGTGCAGCGGGGGGGGACGCGCGTGCGTGGCACGTCCGCGTGTAGCGTTGCACTACGTCTAGCAGGAGGCAGGGGGGGCCGCGCATGCGGCACGTCCGCGTGCTGCACTGCGCTGCGTCCAGCGGGGGGGGTGCGCAAGCGCGACACGTCCGCGTGCTGCGCTGTGCTGCGTCCGCGGATGGGGGGCCTCCCATCCCTTAGTTGCGCGTCTGCGTGCGACAAATTTTTTTTTTTTTTTAATTCAAGAGAGGGTGGGCGGGGGCGCGGTGCCTTCCGCGATTTTTTTTTTTTTTTAAAAGTAATCACGCGACGGCGTGAAAAAAAACATCACGTTCCACCTGGCAATCCCAAAAAAAAAATTCTCCGCCTGGCAATCCTGCGCTTCTCTGCTTTCGCTTCCAGCTTTCTCTCACTCTCACCCTTCACTGCAAAAAAAAATTGCCGTAGCAATCTGGCTCTGATGCCATGTTAGAAAATCGAACCAAGTTTATTATTCAGCAGGGTGTTTAAATAATACAGAGTTTACAACTGCATTCCTGGATTAGCCCGGGTTGGGCGCATCTCAACAGGATGCAGGTATAACAATTTACCAGCCGAACTAATTAGACAAAACAGTCTAATTAAAATAGAAATTATATAGCTAACGAAGCTTACTGTACCTGACAGCTACCAGACCA
Organism: Wollemia nobilis; assembly: GCA_028583015.1. Lineage (NCBI taxonomy): Eukaryota > Viridiplantae > Streptophyta > Pinopsida > Araucariales > Araucariaceae > Wollemia > Wollemia nobilis. Next base: position 4,760,727 of record JAQPPZ010017221.1, read on the forward strand.
GATATTTTGCAGGCAGTATGCATGGTAGCACGCTTTCAGGCCAATCCCAAAGAGACTCATGTGACAGTAGTAAAGAGGATTCTTCGATATCTCAAGGGTACTATGGAGTATGGGTTGTGGTATCCAAGAGGTAAAGAATTCATCCTTATATCATATTCAGATGTAGATTGGGTTGGATGTGTAGATGATAGAAAGAGTACCAGTGGAGGTGCATTCTATCTAGGAGACAGATTGGTTGCATGGCACAGTAAGAAGCAAGAGTCAGTTTCTTTATCAACAGCAGAAGTAGAATATATTGCAGCGACAACATGTTGTACGTAGGTTTTGTGGATGAAACAAACCCTTAAAGATCTTGGTATCTGCTTCAGTGAACCAATATCAGTTAAGTGTGATAACACCAGTGCAATTAACATCTCCAAGAATCTGGTAATGCATTCATAGACAAAACACATTGCTATCAGATATCATTTTTTGAAAGAGAAAGTTGCTGAAGGAGAGGTTAAACTGGATTTTGTTCCAACTACAGAACAAGTAGCAGATATTTTCACAAAGCCATTGCCCAAGGAAGTGTTTGAGTACCTTCAAAACAAATTGGGAGTGGTCACACTTCCCAAGAATTGACTAGCTATAGGGATCACTTTCTCAGGGGGAGCATTTGAGTATTTGATTAGTCTTTTGCTCATGATCATAATTTGTGCTAAGTGCAACAAATTGTGCCTGAGAATGTTGTGCATGGACTCAGGGGGAGTCTGTAGTAGCCCTTTGGTATTATTGACAAAGGGGGAGAAGAGTTACAGAAAATTACACATGTGTTGCCAACAATTCCAAAGGGGGAGATTGTTGAACAAGGTACAACAGGAGTATTGTCATTGTTGTCAACACAGTCAGTTAGATCTAATGATGCAGTGGAAAGGTAGTTCAAAAGCCATTCAGATGTAGAGGACAGGAGTTCTAAGGTTATTCAGAGTATGGACAGTGAGTTTCCAAGAAGATCATAATGGCCCATTTGCAAAAGATCAAAGAAAAAGACAAGTAAGAAAAGTATCATGATATCGCGACATATACAGCAGGCAAGAAAAATTGTCATGATTTTGAGACATATTGGAAGAGAGAGAAGCAGCAGGTAAAAGTGTTGTGATTTTGCGACATATTGGAGGAGAGAGAAATAGCAAGGAAAACTGTCATGATTTCGTGACATGTTGGAAGAAAAGAAAGCAAGTGGAAAAACTATCGCAATTTCGTGACATGTTTGAAGTAGAGGCACAAGCAGGGAAAACTGTCACGATTTCACGATAGGTTGCAAGAGAAAAATGCAAGTTGAAAAACTGTCACGATTTCGCGACATGTTGAAAGAAAAAGTGCAAGGAAGGAAAACTGTCACGATTTCACGACATGTTCGAAGAGAAAGCACAAGCAGGAATAACTGTCGCGATTTCATGACAAGTCAGAAGAGAAAGTGAAAGCAAGATAAAGTGTTATGATTTTGCGACGTGCTGTAGGAGAGAGTCCAAAGTGTGAATTGTCACGATTTCACGACAAGTTTAAGGAGAGAGAAAGTAAAATGAGAACTGTCATGATTTCACGACATGCTGTAGAAGTCGAAGTGAGAACTGTCATGATTTCACGACATGCTACAGAGTTTGAAGTGAGAACTGTCACGATTTTGTGACATGCTGCAGAACTCAAAGTGAGAACTGTCACGATTTCGTGACATGCTGTAGAAGAAAGAGTTTGAAGTAAGAACTATCATGATTTTACAACAGGTTGAATAGAAAGTGTACGGATGCAAAAAGTGTCATGATTTCGTGATAGTTTGATGAGAAAGCGTATGGATACAGAAAGTGTCATGATTTCATGATAAGCAGAAAAGAAAGCATACGGATGCAAAAAGTGTCACAGTTTCATGACAAATTGAGATGGTAGCGTACGATTGGAGAAAGTGTCATGATTTCATGACAGAAATAGAAAGCAGGTCTTCAACGAGAGAAGTGTCATGATTTCGTGACAGAAGCTAAGTTGAAGTCCTTAGAGGCAGAAGTGTCACGATATTGTGATAGAAGTGAAAACAAAGTCTGTAGAGGAAGAAGTGTCACGATTTCATGACAAAAGTAGAGAGCAAGTCTTTGAAAGCAGAACTATCATGATTTTGTGACAGGATCAGAAAGCAAGTCTTCAACGGTAGAAGTGTCATGATTTCATGACAAAAGCAGAAAGGAGGTCGACGAAGGGAGAAGTGTCGCGATATCGCGACAAAAGAAAAATTGATGCTGACAAAGGCAGAAGTGTCACGATATCACGAGAAGAGATTAGTTGAAGTTGACAAATGTAGAAGTGTCGTGATATCATGAAAAAAGCCAAAAGAAAGTGTACGAAGGCAAAAGTGTCACGATATCGCGACATGTATTTTTGCGACAAAAGCTATAGAAGAGTTACAGAGGTGGTTGAAGCCGACGAAGACCAATGTTAGCCGACAAATATTAGGGTTTGCAGCTGATGATGATTAGGGTTTGCAGTCGACCAAGATTAGGGTTACAACCGACTAAGATTAAGTTTTTGATCTTGAAAATGTGGTTATAAAAGGAAGGCTATTTTTGAAGAGTTGAGTAATGTGAGTAGTGCGATGTTCGAAGATAGTGTGTAGAGTGCGAAGTTCGATCATAGTGCACAGAGTGTGAAGTTCGATCGTAGTACAGAGTGCAATTCGTTGAAACATTCTAAGTGCAAAAGATCATAAAGGAAGCAGAGTGCGCGAAGGGGAGAAGACGAACGTTCGATAGTTAAGTAGCAGATTGTGCAAAGTGATAGCGCAAGGAGAGCAGAGTGCGCTCAGGATGAAAAAGTGAAGCAGATCAGTCAGGGTCTTGTTAAAGGCAAAGGTATATTACTATCATTCTTCTAAGTTTCAGATTTGAAGTCCAAGTTGGTGCTTGGCATAAGGGGTTGGTGCTCCTTCTAGTTGGTGCTAGTAAATCAGGGGTTGGTGCTCCTTTCTATTAGGTCAGATAAATCAGGGGTTGGTGCTCCTTCCAGTGGGTGCTGGTAAACTATTTGTAAAAGTTGTTGCTTTGCAAATGCGAGATTTGTATGGTAGTCTAAGCAGTCATTTTTGAGGAGTAGCCACATTGGTGAACCTCGTTAAAATCCTGTGTTGTGTGATGTTCTCTTGTTGTTCTTGCTATATCTATTTATAAGTTTCAACTGCTGCTATTTTTAGAGCTATTGTTTCATGATTAAAGAGCTACACTGATTCACCCCCCCTCTCAATGCCATTGTAAGTATAACAAACTTATCCATAGATCCCCTTAGAATAATCATTGTTGTTATCTTTCAACTCAACTACCTCCTAGCATCAATGTATTTAATACTTGTAAAACATTTTTCTTTCCATTTGTATCTTCCTTCCTAATGCTTGTACAAAATGTTTGAAACCCTATCACCTTATTTATATTGAAGTAATCTCTTCCATGGTTTACAAATTATATATATTGATTGGTATTTTATCATGCCAAGTATCCATCCATGTACCCAGGTGTTATAGGTGAGTTGGAGAGGAGAAGGCAATCCTCCAAGGGAGGTCCCAGGTTCAAATCTTCACCCTACCAAAAATCTAAATTGGGTATCCAAAATCCAATTGATAATGTTGGTGCGGGCAGGGTCGGGTGTGACCCCCGGGTGAATTTGACGGTGTAGAACCCCTTGTTCGTGGTCTCTCAAACCAAGGCGGCTCCGCAAGGGTTTTTTCTCTTTAAAAAAAAAAAAGTATCCATCCATGTAGAAAATTTTTCTCTAGTTCCCACACAGTTTCCTCCACCCATATTAAACCTTTAATCACTAGATAAAATGATGTTTTTGAATTTTTCCATAGTGTAGAACCATTTGGTAGAGATAATGTAGTAAATATTAAGCTTGGGCAATTAGGATCAACATACTTAGAAAAATTCTTGCCTATTTTCTTTGACTCTCTTTGTACAATATCCAAATTAATTTTCCCCTAAGAGCTAAGTTTGCATCTGTAATAAATATTAAATAGAGACCTCCCTAGTTTTATCATCACACACCTTACTCCATTTCACCAAAGAAAATTTCCTTTTATCATTTAATCCTGACCACAAAAATGACCATATAGTATAAATTAAACTTTTTTCTATCGATTTTAGGATAGTATACAAAGACATATAATATGTTAGAATGACTTGTAAGATTGATTTAATTAGTTGAACTCTTCTTGCTAATGATAACCATCTACATTTCCATGTTGGTAGTTTATTATAAACTTTACTTATAACTAGATTCCACAATTCTATCCTCATTCTCCCCTCAAATAAGGATATCCCTAGATATATTGCTAGCAAATTTACCTCTTCCATTTGAAGTAACTTGCATAACCCTACTTTGATTTTAGTTGGGGTGTTTAGGAAGTAAATTTTGTATTTCGACCTATTAACTTTCTACCCTGATGCACTTTCGTATTCCTTTAATAACTTATTCAAAAATTTGACCTCATTTATCCTTACTCTACCAAAAAGGGTTGTATCATCTACAAACTATTGATGAGTGATGTTGTTGATGTTATTACTAGCCTTAAGTCCACTTATAAGCACATATTTATAATCCTTCTTCAAGTTCCTACCCTAAAAATCTACCATAATAATGAGCAAATATGGTGATAGAGGATACCCTAGTTGTCTAAGGCCTCTCTTGGATTTAAATGATTTTGTTACTAACCCATTGAATAGAATTGCAAATGAAACTGTAGACACAAGATTTAATCCATATAACCCATTTCTTCCCAAATCCAAACTTTTCTAATAATGCAAAAAGAAAATTCTATTTAACCCTATTGTAGGCCTTACTCATGTCAAGTTTTTATATCATTTTTTTTTTGAAGTTGTTGAATTTATAACTTCATGAGATAATATGATCCCATCCAAAATATATTTTTCTTTCATAAATCCTCCTTGCTCTTTTGAAATAATTTTTTCTAACAATGGTCTTAATCGATTCTCCATCACTTGTAAATAATCTTATATGCCATATTACATAGGCTTATGGGTCAAAATGAATCAAATAATTTTGCATCCTTATTTTTTGGAATGAAGATAATATTTGTTGCATTTATTTTATAAGGTATGTATTGTTTTACCCTAGACTGTTCCATTGTCACTAATACATAATCCTTCACTATATCCCAATTGTGTTGATAGAATGTTGCAGAGAGCCCATCTAGACCTAGGGATCTATTATTATTAAAAGAGAAAATATCTAGATGATCTTCTTCTAGAGTAATAGGCTCCACCAATGTTCTATTTTCTTTATTTTTTATAACTGAAGAAACTTCTTGTAGAATTTTATCATTAGGAACTTCAAACTCCTCTAATCCTAAAATATTTTGATAGAAATACCTTTACGTTCTTTTTCAGTTCACTCTAATGTTCAATCCAAACCCCTTATACTAATTTTGGATGTTGATATCTGTACTATTACCATCCTATGAAAAACTTTGTGTTTTTATCTCCTTTTAACCAAGTCTATCTTGATTTTAATGTCCAAAATTTCTTTTCCTTACTCAAAATATTATGATATTCACTAAGGAACTCCCTTTCATTTGAGCTTGGATTATTATGATCACCTTTTTGGAATTTTGAAAGTTTATATTTTAGTTCTTTCTTCTAAAAAATATTTCCAAAAGTGTTATTGTTCCATTATTTTAATCTAGATGGCATTGATTTCATTTGTTTTGAAAGTGTATACAACCCACTATTTCTTGAAGAATTCAATGTTTGTGCTATAATATCAACAAATTGAGGATGGTTTTACCACATCTTCTCATATTTAAAATATGATATTTTTTAATCTACTTACCACCATTTTAACTTTTATTGGCCAATGATCTAAACCAATCCTTGCCAAGGTATTAATTTTAGCACAAGTCCCTTCATCTAGCTGATGATCTGAGATAGTGCATCTATCTATTTTTTTGCTATTAGGTTCTAGCCTCTACTATTATTGATCCATGTATAGTTTTATTCTTCGAGCTCAACCTCCCATAGATAATTTTTTTAGAAAAAAACCCCTTACGGGGCTGCCTTGGTCTGAGAAACCACGACCAGGGGGTTCTGCACCATCAAAATCACTCGAGAGTTTGTGCATGATCCTAATCACACCAAAATAATCAACTAGGATTTTGGGTACCCAATGTGCATTTGGTAGGATGGAGATTCGAACCAAAGACCTCCCTTGGAGGATTACCCTACCCTTTCCAACTCACCTACAACATGTGGGTTCCTCCCATAGATTATTGTTTTGAATAAAAGCTCAGAAATTTCTCATAGTTTAGGTTAGCTTCCTAATTCCTCCAAAATTTTCAACCAACTTGGTTATGGCATTAAAATCTCCTATGATCATGACTTGGGTTTCTTGGTCTTTACTTCTCATAAAAGCTTCAGTCACACTCTAAAATTTAAATCTTCTCAACTGAGTTGTATGTCCATAGAAATTTATAATAATGAAATGAATATCTGTAAAGAAGTATGTGACTAAAGATGCTATCCAATCCTAGTTTTATGAATGGTTACACAAGAGATTATAATAGGATTCCAATAAGTTAGAATTACCCTTGCAACTCCTTTAGAATCTATAGCATTCCATTCACATCTCTCCCATAATGTTTTCATAGTTTTGAAAACTTCTTCTTTTGTCATTTTAGTTTCCTGGATACAAAGGATATCAAGCTTATTACTTAAATAGATGTACCTGATACACCTCTACTTTAAGGGGCATTATAACCCCTTATATTTCATGATATGGTAATCATATCTCATTAGGGATTATTTGCTCCGCATACGAATTACCAATATCATCCTTTTTTTTGGTAAATAGAAGTTTAACCAACTTAGTTTGTGTTCCTTTTGTTATGTTTGCTCTTGCTTCTCTAGATATTGCTTAATAATTTAAGGGTTTTTCTCTTTTTGCCTTGCCTGTATTAGGAGTAGGTTTTATTATTCTATTCCTAAATATTCTTTCACACTTTATTTTTCCTCAAATTTATCCTCTCCTAGCTCTCCTATGGAAGCTTTTTTTTGTCCTGATCATTTTTTGGCATTTCCTTATTAATGGTAGATGTATTGACATCTAACACTACATTTCCTTACCATTTTTTTTCTCTTGAATGGTACATGGTACTTCAAGATAGTCTTCAAAATCTAATTTGACATATTTCTTAGGTTCATTGAGAATGTTCATCCCTAAATCAAGATCATGATGATTAGATGGTTCCATGTTAATATGTTGAACCTGTTGTACTATGTCCTCTAAGATTTGATATAATTTTTCTTCATAGGCTAAAAACTCAAAAGAGTTGGTATTTCTTCCAATATCCTTCCTTACTAGTATCCACTATTTATTTGCTTTCATTTGTCTATTTTTATTTTTTGGAAGTTGAAAACCATTCTCATCCATATCCATTTGTAAGTTTCTCTTGCGGTTTTCTACATATGATTATGTTGGACTCTTCTTAGGGCATGATCTCTCAATATACCCCACCTCATGACATGTTATACATCTAAAAGAAATATTTTCATAATCTATGGTCTGGGTCCACATCTTATCTCCATACTTAAGAATTATTAATTCTAGTAAAGGTTTACTTATATCAATCATGATCAATATTCGAGCATAAATAGCCAAGAATCCATCTTGTGTAGTTTTTGAAATATCAAGGAATTCTCCCAAAGTGTTTCCTATTGTCTTAAAGGTATTCATTTTCCATAATTCAATGGGTAACCCATACATCATAACCTAGATTGATACTAGGGATAGATTTATATTTTTAGGTGAAAAGCCTTCATATTAGCAGGTAAGGAAGAGTCTTGCTCTTCCCCTAAACCAAGGACCCCCTTTTAGAATTCTATCTCTTTCTTCCCTAGAATAAAAAATATCTAGGAAAAACTTTGGGAATAAAGGAAGAATCACCCATGAAGACTTCCAACTCTTATCAATCCATTTTCTTAAGGTTGAAGCCCCTAACCAATACCCATTAAATTTACCAAAAACTACCCTATCTTTGAGCAGCAAGGATCGATCCTCTATGGTTTTATCATTAACCTCTACTACTAGATATGATTCTAAGAATTTATCTATAAATAAGTCCATGGGAAGGAAACTAAAACTCAAAATCTACTAAAATTTAATAGAATATTCTATAGCAAATATAATATTTGACAAAAAAATTATAATAATTTGCAAGCAAAAATTTTGAGATAAATAAGGGAAAAAGAAACTTAGTTGAAAAATTCTATGCCTAGAGAGAATGACTTACCTCACTGAAGCCCTATCCCTCCATTACTTCTCCCATAATCCAAACCCTAGCTGACAGATATTTGTAATTTCATTTTTCATGACTTAAAAAATTGTCATTGCCCTTGTTCTGAATACACAGGGCGGTATCTACCTCAATATTGCTTAGATTTCTTTATAGGACAACCCATTTTAAATTTCTTTAAATTCCACACAAATTGGTCCAAGAATAAACTAAATTAGACAATCCTTAATGAAGATATGACTCCTAAAATGTGATACATTTTTTAGAAAAAATAAAATTGCCCTAATGCTTCACAAAGTAACTACTTTCTTACACTAAGGTTTGAGATTTTTGTCGGTTGGTAAAGTGTCTCATTTGGTGTGCATAAACTTGGTTCAAATCTTAGGGTCTTGTAGAACTAGTGGGCATGTCACACCAACACCATTGGCTACGTTAAAAATTTTATCCAACACAACTAGAGGTTATAGTAGCAACAAGAAGCAAGATTCAAATCCATGAAGAGGCAATGAATATTGTAACAAATTACTAATTCCTCTAATATACGTAAAAAAAATCTACTTCCTTACACTATATGGATATAATAGAGAACAAATATATAGTATATGACAAAGAAAAAATAATGTAAAGAGGGTTGAAAGCGAAGTGTACTATGAATTTCTTTATTTGGAATTCAGGTCTTCAACCAAAAGAAAAGCTTTAATATTTTAATTTTTTTTTTTTGGTAGTTTGAGTAGTATTTACATTGTAGGTTTTGAAAGGAACCTAAAGAATTCTTACATTTAGGCTTGTAAAGCCATACACAGGGACAAAATTCTCACAAAGATACTAACGACCATCACAAAACCCTCTAATACCCAGAGGGAAAACCACTTGAAATAGGAAACCAGCTAAAACAAAAAAATAGAAAACCAAGTTCCCATCAGACCAATCCATAACCTAAAAACCAGTTGTATGAGCTTCAATATTCCCTCTCGACCACTAACGCACCCAAAATGAGCTGTTAATCTAGATTCACCAGCAAAGAAACAAGGCCAGATTACACTTCACCAGCCTTGAGGGAGGATCCCATGCCTGTCAATTTTTGTATCATCCTTCTTCCTTATAGTATAAGGAGATAGAATACTAGAGGCCTCCTCTAGGTACTTAATAGATGTGCCTATGGTGGAAGCCACTAGCTCCAACAACATCTAGGAGCACCATTCCTTCTTGTCACTCGTAGAATCAGATGATGTGAGTAGAGGAATAGGAAGGCTCCACTTTTGGCCTTTTGAGCATGGTCAAGGATCTGGCCACTAGGGAGTATTTGACGTAGCCACATTCTTCTTCTGCTTTCTTTGCCTAGCACTCCTAAGAGGGGAAGGCTTGGATCAGCCCTCGACTAGACCAGGGATGATAGGGGATTCAAAAAGATGACTAGGTGAAGGGGGGACCTCATCGGGGGGACTTGCAGACATAGGCTTGACATTGTGGATAGGGGGCCTGTTGGCTAGGGCATGCTTGAAGATGATAGGTAAGAGCCCTTGGTGAAGCAACTTTCCATTTGAATTTTAATATTTTTTGAGGGTTAGGGAAAGGGAGTACAAGAGGTAATCAAGGATGCAAACTATCTTTACATCCCGAAGGTGGTTGATGAAGGCTAGATGGAATCTTCGCAGATGCTTCTCCGAGTCATCGCAGGTCACACACTACATTATGGGAACAATGGAAATATTCCAAGGATATGGGAGGGAAGAAACATGAAGGGTGGATTTATCCCAACCCAAAATATTACCTTTGTTTGGGAACTGATCCATATCCTCTCCCTAGTTGTGCTTATCATGGTGGATAAAGTGACCTGTCAATGAGAAGCCAATGATTTCTACTAGTATTTCAATCATCACCTTGAAGTGAACTCCCTGGATGGTGACCTCACCCTAGTTCCAAGAGGTGATAAAATCCTTGGTGATTTGGTCCTCGACTCTAGAGAATTTTAGTAAGAAAGGAGTGAATCCTTTGGCATCCATGAAGATCTGGGCAGCTGGGTCGAGGTTCAAATGAGATGGTTTGATGAAAACCATGCTCTTAGTAGGAGAAAAGGGGCATAAGTAGGGATATGAGAGGAGAAATCTAAAGCAAAGGTTCTATAGAGCTGAGTGGAGCATAAGCAGAAGGGTTGGAGTCTTTACTGGTTAAATAAGAACTAGGTTGAGTGGAGAGAGTTGAAAGATATGAAGTCAGGTTGGATGATACTATGGTGGAGAAGGCATGGATTGACCCTTGGGATTGATTGGAAAGGAGCAAATAATCATTCCAAAATTTGGAAAGATCGACCTCAACCTCATTAATATTTGGAAGATCAAAACACACGCATGAAACCTGGGAAACTTCTAGAAAAAACTTTGTGAGGGAAAACAAGGGGTGTTGGGAAAAGCAACAGACAACTTGGGATGGAAGAAAAAACCAGAGTAACTCGCCATGATTAGCGGGGCAGGGATAAATGCCTTCCCAAATTCTTACGATTAGCCACAAAGCAGAAAAGATGTTGGGCTATGATAACTTGGAACACGACAACTTTGATGGCTTGTGTGTCATTGGTCTTGAGGTCTGGGAAACACCATAAATCAACCTAGTGGGGAGTGTGAATATTTTTCCATGTTTTGCCACCCACAAGCTTGAATCTGATGGCATAATTGATCCACATGTGGCAATTACCCGTATTCTGGGAATAAGTTCTAAGAAATATAGCAATGGTGAGGAAAGCTCCTATGATAAGCATTCTTTTGAAATTCAATTTATTAGGACTTACCATTTTGAGAATTATCCTTTTCACGACTTGTTGTATTGGTGATGTCTTAGGGAAATTTATCTCTCCAAACTCTGAGGTTGTTGGATGATGCTGCTAGGTTGGCCATGAGATTAGCTAGCTTATTAGTACCCCTGTAGTTATGGTGGATAGTCATATGCAGATGACCTTGAAATATCTTCCTGGATTCTTGGATGGTGTTGAAGACTTTCCAAGAATGAGTCTTCTCATTCATCATGTAGTTGATTATATTTAAGGAATCGCCCTCTATGATTACCTTTCTAGGGTCATATTGGAGCAAGATAAACCCCCTCCATAGAGTTATGGCTTCTACAATATTATTATATTGAGGTCCAAGGAACTCTGCAAAAACAAGGATCAGGTTGCCATTATGGTCTCTGATGACCCCTCCTACCCCAACATTGCTAGGATTTCCTTTAGAAGCTCCATCAAAATTCAGCTTAATCCACCCTTATGGAGGTGACATCCACTTGAGATTGGATTTGGGATTGGATCTTGGTTGAGCTCCCAGATCCTCTTCAGGTATACCAAGATATTTATAAAAACAAATATTCGAGAGCCTAGGAAGGGGTCATGGAGTAGGGGATGAGTCAGATGTTTTCAATAGCATAGGCAATGGATTTGTAAGTCACAGACAAGGGGTCCTTGGAGGAGGATGAAAAGGCCATGTTGTTGCATTCTAGATATATTTACCAAATGAAGTGATGAAGACATAAGGACTAGAGGGATCGAATCCTAGGATTGTTGAACAGGTTTGGTCACTCGGAGAAGAGGTCAATGATTGAATTGGGTTGGACCCACTGGATGTGGAAAAAATTGAGCAAGTGGCTAAGGGTTGCGGAGGTAAAAGCATAGTTGGTGAAGATGTGATTCATAGATTCCCAACTTGAAAGGCACAAGTAGCAATGGTTGGGGATCATGAATCCTCTTTTGGCTAGATTTTTGAGCATGGGGATGTTATTTTGGATAGCAGTCCAAGAAAAAAACTAATTTTGGGGATGAGTTTCTTCTTCCAGATGAGGTTGTAAGGGATGAGAGTAACCTAGGCCTTCTCATGGAAGGTGTAGGCGAATTTTATAGAAAATGACCCTTCATTATTTCCCCTTCGGATGGGCCTATCTTTTGCCTCTCCTATTGGAATGGTGACTGCATTGAGCAAGCTAGATAGGGTAATAGCTTGATGAGGGAAGTTGGCCATGTAAATGGTTCTCTAATTAGGGGCTCCATTGTAATTGGTGATAAATTTTGCAATCTTACTCCCCAGGGTGGCATTAGTGAATAGTTTAAGGACCAACAACTCCTTGTTTTCACTCAAAGGTTCCTCTTGAAGCCACTTGTCATGCCAAAATTTGATGGTATTTTTGTTTCCTAGAATTCATCTACTACCTTTCTAAATGAGACTTCTGGTCTAGGCGATGGACTTCCAAAATGTTGAACTATTTTAAGGCCCTTGATCACTTAAGAACTGGTGGTTCTACATATATTTATTCTTGACTATCTTGACCCAATATGCATCGTTGTTGGTGTAAATATTCCATGCATGCTTGACTAGGAGAGCAAGATTTATTTGAATGAATTTCCTAAGCCCAATGTCTCCTTTTCTTTTTTTGTAACAAACCAAGTCCCAAGCCACTAGGAGGATTCTCTTCTTATCCTCACTCTCAGACCAAAGGAACCTCTTTTGGATTTTTTCAATATTGGAACTCACAGAGGCTAGGATTCTGCAGATGGATAGGAAGTACACCGGGATGCTCTTAAGATAGGATAAAGTAAGGGTGGCTTTGCTTTCTTGGGAAAGGAGGTGACCTTTCAAAGAGGCCAAATTTTTATGAATTATTTCAATGTAATTATTTCACATGGGAGCAGTGGGGTTGCCAAAGAACAGGGGGAGCCTGAGGTAGAAAGTGGGGAGAGCCTCTAGGGAGCATCCAAGGATCCACACAATTTTTATTTTCCAGGTATGTGGAGTGTTGATGATTTTTTTTGCTTTTGAGGAGGTTGATCTTATGACTTGTATAATTCTCATAAAGGCGAAGTATGTGTTTTATGGCCTTGGCTTGAGCAGCTAAAGCTGAAGTGGATAAAATGGTATCATTGACAAAATGTTGGTGGGTAATAGGGTTAAGACTAGAAGCAGTTTTGATCCTAGAAATAAGGCCTCTCCTTTTGAAACTTGCAATGGACCTCCTTAAATCCTTAGCTAGGATGATTAACAAGATTGGGCATAGAGGATCTCCTTGTATCAAACCTCTAGAGCTATGGAAGAACCCAATAGGGGATCCATTGACTAATATAGAGAACCACAAAGAGGATATGCATATTTTGATGAGATCAATCCATGTTGGATGGAAGCCAAATTTGAGGAAGACATCAATAAGAAAATTCTAGCTGACCCTATCAAAGGCCTTGTTCATGTCTAGTTTTATCGAGAAAGCTAATTTCTCGACCAAAGTGGCAGAGTGTAGGGCCTCATGGATGGTTATCACTCCATATGTTATGATCCTTCCTTTGATAGAGATGCCCTAGTAGAGATCAATGATAAGGTAAAGGATCTCCTTGATCCTGTTTGCTAAGGATTTCGTTAGGATATTATAGAGAACATTGTAGAGGTTGATGGAGAAAAAGTTAGATAGAGATTTGCAAGTCGACACTTTGGAAACCAAGGCAATGAAGTTTGAGTTTATCCCTCAGGGAATGGCCTTGGAGGATTGGATATCTTTGACTACTGCACACACTTCGGGCCCAATTAGGTCCCAAAATACTTGGAAGAAGCATGGAGGGAACCCATATGGTCTAGAGGCCTTGGCAAGCTGCATAGAGAACATATCTCCTTTGATCTCTTTAATGGAGAGAGGGCTAATGAGCATTTCATTAGTGGAGGAGGATATGGAGTGGGTAATATTACCTAGGAGAGCTTTTGCATCCTAAGGGGAGCTAGGAGAGGATGTGCCTATAAGGGTTTGGATGAAATTGACAGAATCATTTTTGATCTCAGAGACTTTTCTTGTGACCCTTCCATCGTTGCAGGTAAGCTCTAAAATTTTGTTGGAGCTTCAATTTCCCAAGGTAGACGCATGAATTAATTTAGTATTCGATTCACCATCCTTGAGCCAAAGGGCTCTCGATTCCTACCTACAATACGTTTATTATTTGGCTAGGATGTTATGGAACTCAGCTAGGAGCTTGTTATCTTCAGCTCTGATGTCGTTATCTTGGTTTCCTTCCTAAATTTATTGTTCTATGATCTCTAGTTTCTCTTTGATTATCCTCCTTCTTTTGAAGATGTTACCAAAGGTTCCTCTATTCCAATTCCTAAGATTTTCCTTGATGAATCTAAGCTTTTGGTTTAGTTACCCCGAAGGGGACCCCTTGAAGGGTTGTCTTCGCCACTGAGAGACTTGGTTCCTAAAATCTGGATGGTTGAACCACATCACCTCAAAGTGGAAGGGGATCTTGAAGGATGGATGTTTGGTGTCTTCAAACAAAAGGGGACTATGATTAGAGCCAATTTTAGGGAGGTATTTGAGGGTGACATCCCCAAAAACAAGGATGGCCTATCTTGAAAGTAGGACCCTATCAATTTGACCTGTATGATATTGTTTCCAACCCTTATGTTGCTCTAGGTGAACTTTGCTCCCTTCAACTGGACATCCATGAGTTCGTTCACATCTATGAATTAACCAAGCTCCTCCATGCTTATGGTAAATAAGGTGTTACCACATTTCTTATCATATGGGAACAAGGGGATATTGAAATCTCCTACAAGGATCCAGGGGGATGATATTGAACGAGTTTCACATATGGCTAATTGAGTTCCACAGTGAGGCTCTTTCAAGAGGGTTATTGGGAGCATAGACATTGGAAATGATCCATGTGTTATTATTGGTTTTGTAGTGAAAATAATGTTGATGATCCTACTTGAGGAGGAAATCAATCTTCCTTCAACTTTAGTCAGATCCCACATGCATAATAGCCCTCTGGATGTTCCTTAGGCGAGAGTGAAGATGAAATCACTTTTATTATATATTGTTTTGGAAAATTTGGGGGAAGATATCTCATCTACTTTAGTTTCTTGCAAGATGAGTATTGTGGGCCTATAATATTTCCTTAGATTTACAACTAGCCATTTCTTGGGGGCACCATTGAGCCCTCTCACATTCCAAGTGAGAATATTCATTTAAAAATTTGAGGTAATTGTTGCCTCCCTTCACCTATTGAGGAGGGAGGAGGTTTGGGTTTCTTGGGTTCGTCTCTTATCATGTTGAGAGATTCATACAACAAGGTGGCTTGAAAGTCATTTGCTATATCCTCTTCGACCTCTTTTCTTCTCTGCTTAGCAAGGGATGACCTTCCTTTTTTATGTCACTTACATAGTCAATGAGGGATGTTTTACTCCAAGTCTACTTAGGGCTGAAGTTCTATGGGAGGGACTGGGATGGGACATGACTTCCCTCATATTCATCATTAGAATGAATGGATGCTAGTTCAAAAATTTCCAGCAGGAGGTGGGATGGATCAGATTTGGATGGGGACTTAGAAGGAACTATTTTTGCTGAAAAAACCTGGGGAGGGTTAGAGTGAAGAAGGGGAGGGGGATTAGTCGTAAGGGGTCCATATTTCCCTCAAATAAAATAGGGTTAGATTCAAAAGAGAGATATACTTGATCAGTCTCCAAGGTCATAGGAGGATCAATAATTTTTTTCCTTTGTCTTCTGAGGAACCGTCTCTCTTTTTATTTAAGGTCAGGTTTGATTGCGTAGAAGAGCTATTTTTTCTAGGGAAGGGTGGAACATGCTTGGGATAATTATTCCTTGATGGAGGAGGATGGAACTTATTTTAGGATTTTGGGGGAGCCCTCGAAAAGAAAGAGTTGCCATCCTCAGTTTCTTTTGAAGGTTTAGCTCTGAGAAGAGGGTACTGGTTTCTAATGTGGTCTTGCATGTGACATTGGATGTATAAAGTTGGCTTGTTTTCATATTCTAGAGGTTGATGCCATCTGAAGGATCCTAAAATTAGGTTTATGAATGTGAGCAGTTCGATCTCAAGATTGGTGTTCACAAATATGCAGATGTAGACCATTCTAGAGCATACTTCGGTTGCAAAATTAATATCCACCATTTCACCAATAGTTATCACAATAGCTTTCAGGATGTCCTCGTACCATAGATGGAAACGCAGATCTGGGATGCAAACCCAGATGGGTGAAAATTTGATACTTTGGGTATTGGGATTGAAATACGTCACCCACCACTTGAGAAATAAGCTTCTCCTGCCTAGGAACCAGGGCCCCCCTGTTCGGATTCAACTTGCATCATCATGGTTGCATAGTTTTATGGTAAAAAAAATCCTTTGGAGAGGGTTACAATCTCCATGTTTCCTAAGGTTTTACATTTGGAAAAGGCCTAGTGCCTTATTTTTTCCATGTTTGGTCATCCCCCAACAAACTTATCTATTAGGGAATAAGATGCCTTTGAAACATAGCTGAAGAAGACTTCTTCTAGGATGATAATATCCGATATGATAGGAGCTAGGTGGGCATCTAAGGTTTTTGGAGTGATCACCCCATCAGATATGACCTGTGCATATGAAAGCTTAGCCCACCAGGGCTCCCAAGAACAAGCTCCTTGTTAGGAATGGGGCCCTTGGTAGGTCTTTTATCGAGAGGATCCTTGTCCCGAGGTCCCTTGGGGGCTTCCCATGGAAACCCGCTTCACCATCAACAACACCAATATTACCTGGTCTAGGTCTTCCATCCACCATTCCAGAAGGACGGATCCCGCCATCGCCATCGCTGCCCTCTACCTCTGCCATCTTCTCATAAATAATTCTCCTTGTTCCTATATGTTAATTATTTTTCATCCCCTACAAGAAATTTGATTATTTAAAAAAAATAAAGCTAAAGGTAAAACCTATATAGCAAACTGGGGTTTGTCTCACATTTAGCTAGATAAAGTTCTATTAAAAATAAAAATAATTTGATCTTATCAAGAATAAATATATTTTGGAGATATTATAAAAAATAAGGCAGTCATGCTAATCTTGGTAGGGCATAGGACATAGGGGAATAAGACTTAAGAATATAGATTACTTTTTATAGAGCACTCTAGCACTTTTGGTCACCATATTATTATAGGATGTTAAGGTGATTTGTAATGAAAAATATCTAAAGACAAGGAACTTTCAAAACGTTATAGATATGGGGTACACCCTAATTATTCACACATTAAAATCATTGGCTATGTTAAAACGTTTACCCAATGCAATTGGAGGTTATAGTGGCAGTAAGGAATAAAATTTGAACCCACAAAGAGGTGATGAAAAATGTAACAAGTTACTGATTCCTCTAGTATACATACAAAATACTGCATCCTTACACTATATGGATAGAAAAGAGAACAAATATCTAGTATATGGTAAGCAATAAAATAATGTAAATAGGGATGAAAGAGAAGTGTACTACCAATTCCCTTATTTGGCATCCAAGTTTTCAACCAAAAAGTGATTATTTTGAGAATATTTAATATTTTAATTATTTTTCATCCCCTACAAGAAAGTTGATTAATTTTTTTAAAAGAAATTTAAAGGTAAAACCTATACAACAAAGTGTGGTTTGTCTCCCATTGTTATGGGCCAAACAAGGTGAATGGTTTCCTACATTTGTCACATGCCCGTGCATTTAATTATCAACCCAGGGAGCTTCGTAAACTTGCGAAGAGTCGGAATCAGGTTACTACAATACCACTGGAGGGTGAATCTGCTAATCCTACATTTGGGGGGTGTTTTTGAGATGGTTGTCAATCATTCCCGCACTCCTCAATAAATTACGTAAGAAGAACAAAAATAAATCTACGAAAATAAATCAAATTGCACATTCCTGGAAATAAACCTACTGCAAATACTGGAACTAGTAAATTAATGAACGTTTCTATGAAAGCAATAAACTGATAAATAAACAAAAAAGAAATGGGGAAGAAATACTGGCTTGGAGTGGGCCCAGGCTCCAGCAGATTCCTCCCGATCGAACACGCACTTAGAACTTCTGGAACTAGAATTTATTTATCAACGTATTACAATCTGTAATTCGAAATGGATCTTGATTAATTATTTCTATATCTCTCTATATATTTTTAGAATGATCTGCATGTGTTTATATAACACACCCGCAGAACTTCTGTTACAACAGTGATTACAACAGTCGATTCTTCTAGACTAAAATTAGAACAGTCTGGCGAATGCGATCGACGTCTGGCATTCTGTTTTGAAGGTGGCGTGTTCATTTTGGTTTGTGCCTTGCCTGGCATCGGTAAGACATTTGGATATGTTGGTGCTATCTCCAAATTAGCTCTGTATGATGCAGAGCTAGAACTGCACCAGCCACTACCGTCCACGTCGTTCAACTCTGGTCAACGGGCAAAGAATCAATGGTGCCTTCCAGTTGTAGGGAGGCATCAGCATTCTATTAGCGCCTTTCAGTTGTAGGGAGGCACTTACCCTCTATTAGTGCCTTTCGGTCATGGAGAGGTGCTTGCCTTTGGTTGGCACCTTTCGGTTGCAGGGAGGCACTTGTATGCAATCGATGCCTTTCGACTGTAGGGAGGCGCTTGTATGCAATCGATGCCTTCCGACCGCAGGGAGGCGCTTGTATGCAATCAACGCCTTTCGACTGCAAGGAGGTGCTTGTATGCAATCGATGCCTTCTGACTGCAAGGAGGCGTTTGTGTTCACTTGGCACATTTCGACTGTAGGGAGGCGCTTGTATTCAATCAGCGCCTTCCAACTGCAGGGAGGCGCTTTTACTCAATTGATGCCTTTCGGCTGTAGGGAGGCACTTGTTCCCTTGGCGCATTTCGGTTGCAGGAAGGCACCTATGTTATCTTCATTGACTCTCGATGAAATAAAGTGCCAGGTCCATCGAAAGGACCTCGACTGTTCCAAATATAACCAAATCAACTGCAATTCCACAAAACATACTAGAAAGCACACAAATTAGATAACACGCAAAATTATATCAAATATCTATATAATCATTTATAAAAGTATGCAATCCTTATTATACAGTCGTATATTGATCCAAGAAGTATGTACAAAATATGAGCATTTTTGGTGCTCATCATCCCCCCACGCCAAACATATGCCACGCCCTCATGGCATCCAAACTATAGGTAGCCCTAGGACATTTCATCATCGCCATATCTTGGAGGATTCAGCTGCCCCTGCGGCCCGAGTCTATATTTTTGTGTTGACATGTGAAGGTGTGGTTCTCCTATGCCTATGGGAAACTACGACTATTAATTGTCCCCTTCTTGTTCTGGCCACTACTAGTGGTGGTATAGCCAGCGTTGTTCCTGCTGATTGAAATGCAGCTTCGACAGCTTGCCAGAGGTCGACGTCTGGAGGTCGACGTCTGCAGGTAGCCCTTGGACATTTCATCATCGCCATCTCTTGGAGGATTCAGCTGACCCTGCGACCCGAGTCTATATTTTTGTGTTGACATGTGAAGGTGTGGTTCTCCTCTGCCTATGGGAAACTACGGCTATTAATTGTCCCCTTCTTGTTCTGGCCGCTACTAGTGGTGGTATAGCCAGCATTATTCCTGCTGATTGAAATGCAGCTTCGACAGCTTGCCAGAGGTCGGCGTCTGGAGGTTTGGTCTCTGCCAGAGGGATATCTGATTTATCCCCTTTGGAAGGTACTACTTAGGCCTTGTATAATCCGTCCACTTTAGGGGTAAGCCCTGCATTCTCCTTTGCAATTGTAGCAGTCTCCAATTGTGGGCCATATACACCCCACTGTTCCAAGTACCTCCTCATCATGGAAGGTCGCCCTCGGGATGAACCATAGATGTCCCAAAATTGGCTATTTTCTATCGGATTGACGCAGATGCCAGAATCTCCTTTTATCCTCGAGGATGCCTTCCTGGCCACCTTGGCTACTTTCATTTCTTTGCGTAGCTACTCAAAATATTTTTGCCTTTCGACGAACGACTGCATATCCTATTCGTCCTCCTTTGACTCGACGAAGGTCACCTTCGCCTTTTGTCTAGCCGTCCTGGGCCTCTTTGCCTTAGCCTCTATAGAAAATGTGGCAGCTAGGATAGGGATCTCTTCTTTCTCCTTTTGGGAATTCTCTTCACTTCGAAGGATTGGTTGTGCCGCTATCTCCGGGGGTGATCCTTCATCCTCCTGTCTTCCTGGTGTCGACCTCTCAGGCTCTTCTCCCTCTTTAGGCCTGGGGAGGTCCTCCGTATCCTCTGGTCTTATCTGCTGCTAGAGGCCTTCATCCTGCTCTGTGTCACTCAGGACAATGACAGGGGGCATCGTAGGACTTCTTTTATTGTCACCCTTAAAAACAAAGGAATCCTCCCCTGTCTCCAGGCTACTCTGTTGAGTGTCCGATCAAATCTCCCCTGAAGAGAATACTCATTCGATGGATGTGGGAGAGTTTGTCAGCACTACTTTTGGACAATCCGTCTGCATGGATGCCTCCTATATTGCTGTTCTTCTACCCTGAAGTATTTGATTTTCCTCCTGCATTTGCCAGACCAGCTACTTGAGCTGAGCGATTCTTCTATCCTTTTCCTCCAATTCCTTTTGATGCTGGTTCTGGCAATCCTCTAGAATCTGTTGTGCCATCCAACAATCAGTTTGCCAGTTGAGCACCTCCTCTAAGGCCACATTGATCTGATCATTGCTCCTAGAAGTTACCTCATTCTATGGGCTCTATTTTGTTAATTATTGGAGGGTTTGGGCGGCAACGTCTATCTCTATGTCGCTATGTTCTTCCTCTAGCGAGAGGAATCACCGTAGATGGTTCCTCCTAGGAACTGGTTCGTCCTCACCACCAGCGAGTGGCACTCCTTCCTCCTCATACTCGGGCACTATGGAATGCTCTCTATCCTTTATGTCTCCAGGTATCGATGACTGCTCTGCTCCTCCTGCTAATGTTGCTAGATCTACATGGATGATCTACAATCAAGCAGTCAAGACCTTCGAGGATATGAACATACAAATCAAACAACTTTTTAATAATGAATATGGTGGCCAAGAAGATCATGTGGAAATCATTGAAGATTTATGCCCTTCTCTGCTTTGCTTAGCTCTTTTATTGTTAGTTTGTTTAAGTTTATCTCTTGTTTTTTACTGCCCCTAGTGGCAGGGGCCACCCTTGTGGGACTGTCATTTTGGATTTTTTGCCTGTTAATAGTTATAGTGTTGTATCTACTGCATTTTGGGTTTATGATTGTAAATATGTATCCTCTATAATAATGTTTTGGGGACCTTTCAAAACCTACTTTTAATCTACCTATCTACCAAAAAAAAAGGTTGTCATTCTTCCTTTAAAAAAAGTTATATTAGATCAAAATATTTTTCACTCTAAAAATGTGGTGAAAAATTCTTTAGCTAATCAAATAATAAAGGCTGTCATTTCTTGTTTAGAAAGCTATAAGGAACTAGGAGGGATACACTTGAACAAATAAATGTGAGAAGTTGAATTTGTTGGGTTTTTTTTTTTGGTTTAAAATCACAAAGTAAGTATTGAGAAAATTTTGAAAATGGAAGGTGGAAGAGACAAAATGTAATTTAAGAAAATCATCCAAGCCATATTTAAATAATAATTGAAGGAACTAGGAGAGATGTAATTGATGAACACATGCAATGTAAGAGGTCGAATTTTACCCTTTTAAAACTTTTCAAAGGGAAAGGTGAAGAAAGTGACTACAAATAAAAAAAAACATCTTTATCATATTTAAACAATAAAAACATCTCTTTGTAATAAAAAGTCAAAAGGAAAGTGGTTTGTGTGTTTATTAAGCTTTAGATTCTACATTAGAAGGAACTAGGAAGGATGCACTTGATGAACAAATGTGATGCGAGAGGTTGATGGGTTGAAAGTTGAAAAGGAAGTAATCAAGAAAAATTTTAAATAGAAAGGTAGAAGAAGGTGATTATGAGTCATGTAAATTATCTTTGTGGTATTTATGCAATAAAAAATTATCACCTCCTAACAAAAATTCAAAAGGAAAGTGGTTTGTATTTTAAGTTTTAGATTTTATAAGATCCTTTTCCAGGGAATACAGGACAGAAAAGCCCAACATGTCTTTCGGGAAGCTAACAAAATTGTTGATAAGATGGCCAATTTGGGTGTCGATGGTGATGGACTTTTCAAATGGGAACACGGTGTCCCAAGCGAAGTAGAGGAGCTTATTAAACAAGAATTCCAAGAATGATAGTCAAATTTACCAACAGGGAAGGCACTGTAAGTTCGAAGGCTAGGAGTATTCCCGCCTCTTTTTTAAAATGGACTCACAATAAAAATTATTTGGGCTGTCAGTCTTCGTGGATGCTGCTTGGAAATACCACAAATACTAATGGGTACAGTCACATGTCAGATAACATGGCTCCTAGTCATCTTAGTAATTTGAGGTTGGTTGATAATCACAGGACAAGAAAGAAACGACAATATAAGACTTCGAACCAGAGCCACATGGACCACCAGATAGCCATCACCATAAATCTAGCCAACAGGTTCACTTCTCCAAGGCTGATTGGCCAAGACGGGATGTGGTCCCAAAGCATGTCATATACGAAAGAAAGCAATTACCAAATAATTATTAAGAGTAACTATCAATACAGAGCTTGTGGGAGTTTTTTTCAGTACTTTGTTGTGTCTACAACTTTTTGTTTCTCCACTATTTCAAAGAAGGGATCCGTGTCTGTTTCTTTTTTTGTAATTATGATGTAGGTGTGTTTTCTCGGGGTATACCCAAAATGTTGTATGGGAATTTTCGTTTTGATAACAGACTATGTGCCTTACCGGATGTAATGGCTTTGGCAGCATGTAGATTTTACATATATAGGATCCTTAGTAAGGACATGTTCATCAACAACCCTGGGTTGATTTTTGTAAAAGGTTTTGGGTCAACCTGTAAAACCCGATATTAAAGCTATAGTATCTTATCTACCAATTTTTTTTTTAGATTTTATAGGTCAACAAAACAAAAAATTAAAAATAGAAGAAATTGAGGACAATAACATTGATGGGATTGATGTGAAAATGGAAGATCCCAAAGCAATAATATAAAGGAAGAGGAAACTCAAAGAAAGTTGATTTGGAGATCCAAAATCAAATATCAAACATGTTAGTTAAAATTGAAATTAAAAACATAAAAATGAATAAACACTAAGGATGAAGATGATATCTTGAAATATCTAGGGTATGAATATTATCCTTCAATAAAATAGTTATTAAGAAATTAATAGGTCATATTTTTCTTTATTTTTTAAATATATAAGAGATAAAAATAGATTGTGAAAAAATTAGGAGATATTGAAAAGGATCATGAAGTTATTGATGATTGGAGTATCTTGGAAACATTAACACATGCACAAGAAATAAAATAAGTGATAGAAAAATTAACTAATAATAGTATCAATCTTAACAAAATTCAACTACTAGAAGGTAATTGAATTACAAATATTCTAGCAATCAAAATGATATCAAAATATTAATAGAATAAAAATAGTGTCTTGAGAAGTAGGAAGGAAAGGTAGCTAAAGAAAATTGGCAAAAAAAAAAAAAAATCATAAAAATTATGTTTTTATATGGTCTAATTGGCCTATAATAAATGTAATGTTTGGGTTTTCATGGGAAATATCCCTTGTAGAAGCCACATTATATATATATATATATATATATATATATATATATATATATATATATATATATATATATATATATATAAGACATTGCAAAGCAACAATAAATTGAATTTAATCATATGAAAGCAAATAGAGTTTAACTCCTTACATTGTGATAAATATTTTTATTATTATGTAACATATAATAATACTAAATGCTATAATATCAAATGGCATTAATTCCACTGGTTAAATTCCTCAACTTGCAGGGATAAGACCTTGATTTGAATCTTATCAGGCGATACATGAATATTTGTCAAGTTGTTCTAATACCACTATGTCGTCATGATGTAATATGGGTGGAACCCATTTCAAACCCATATAACAAATTAAATTTAAAAAAAAAAAATGCTATAATACTAAACATATTTCAATAGTATTGGTAGATAATCATTTCAACCCCATATAATTAATTATAATACATTAATGTATTTTTTTTTAAAGCGAAAAACCCCTTGCGGAGCCGCCTTGGTCTGAGAGACCATGAACAGGGGGTTCTACACCATCAAAGTCACCCGGAGTCGCACCCGACCTTGCCCGCACCAACATTATCAATTGGATTTTGGATACCCAATTCAGCTTTTTGGTAGGGTGGAGATTTGAACCTAGGACCTCCCTTGGAGGATTGCCCTCTCCTCTCCAACTCACCTACAACACCTGGGTTCTACATTAATGTATTTGAAATGTTAAAAAATTGATTTATTTTTTAAGATATTGTTGGACATTTTGAGTCCCTAAGTCAAAGTTGTCATTGATGTCACCATTGATGCCACCAGATGAAGTCATCATTAATACCAAAGGTTTCAGCAGGAAATAAAGGGGACAAAGATGGTTATTTGATATTCAAGAAGAAGGCCAAAGTTCAAGTGAAACAATGCAAAAGACAGAAGTTAAAAAGGAATTATAATATTTATTTTATAAATTATTTAAATTCGGTAGAATTTAAATTTTATAAATAAATATTAAAAGGTACTTTATCGAAGGTTAAAAATATTATAATGGTTATTATAATATTAAAAGGAATTACAATTTATCAAAGTGGTAAAAGTCCTAATTAAATATTATAATTTTTAATTATAATATAATTAGATTTGAGAAGAAAATTTTAAATTATTTAAAACCCTAAGGTTGGGTTTTAGAACAATCGAGAGCAATTTTAATAATGTGAAAAACCCAAGGTATGGGTTTATTAAAGGCTATCGAAGCCTTAAGTAGCATCGACGTATATTAATGCAAGTAAGCGCCGATGTTTCCAAGCGAAGGGAAAGGCATATAAATATGCCACTAAGGTTTTAAAATCATTATCCTTGCTCATTGATTATCTTGCATGGTGTATGTGAAGGCAAAGAGCTCATGTGTTTATTTTGTGCGAAGCAATGAATGGTTAAGACAGACAGTGACCACCCCCCAATTCACATTGGGTAGCGTGGCCGAGTGGCAGCTTGGATTGTGCAAAGGTGTTGATAGCACGGAGGTCGTGTGTTCGATTCCCGTGAGCATCGTTTAGCATCGTTTATGGTTGAGGCGCCCAAGGCGCACATTTTGCTTGATGGAGGAAAGAGAAGGACAAGAAGCACGTGGTGCTTCTCTCTTCACCAATGAGCCCACAACTTGTGCGGTAGCTTGGTCATGGCAAGGGCATTCGCGTTGGGGCAAGACGGGGGTTCGATTCCCCTCGAGGCAGGTATTAAGGTTTTTTAATTAATTTTTAATTAAACTGCCTAAGGTGGAGTTATAAGGGGTAAAGGTGCTTTGTTAATTGATTTATTAAATAACCTTAGGGAATAAGGTTATGGTGGTTATTGAGTTGAGAATTAATTTTTGAATTGTGAATTTTAAATTGAAAGTTTTAGGAGCAATAAGGTTTTTGATAAAGTCTTATTTTAGTGAATGTTATTGTGAGTAAGGGTTTTCTTCTAAAAGAACTTTTGTGGATGTTAAAATAAAGTAGGAGTAATAAGGTGTTATTTGGATATTATTTTATTGTTGTGTTATTACTCAAGATCTCTAACCCTTGTTGAGATTGGAAAAATAAAATGTGTTGAGTGTGGCAGATTTAGTGGACAACTCATAAGGCATCAAAAAGGTATGGGCAATATTCTTCATTGACTTATTTGGGTGATTGATTTTTGAAAATATCTTTGGAGAGAAAAGGATTGATTGTGGTTTCCTTTTTGAGGAGTTTTTGGTTTAATGCTTCAAGGTTTTCTGGTTTGAGAGTTGTGATTAAACCTTGTTTTATAAGCATTGTTGTTGAAGCCAATTGGTCATGCAAAGAACTTGAACTTGAGTTAGAAAAGAACATGAGTATCATTGTTATGTGAGATTTGTTGTTGAGCATTGTTGGAAACATTTTGAGTTGGTTGTTACATGCTTGGACTAGGGTTTGTGAGAAAGAGTTGTTCCTTGTGGTGATTGGTTGAGTAGAGTTGATTGAGCCTAGTCAAGTGATTGTGTGAAGTGGTTGTTCAAGTTCCTTGAAACAAACTATTCTATATTCTGATTTGAGTTGAGATTGAGATTTGAGAATAGAACATATAGAGTCTCTAACAATTCTCTTTATGCTTATATGAGATTGATTTGAGTTGAGATTGGGATTTGAGTATAGAACATATTAAGTCTCTAAAAATTCTCTTTATGCTTCTATGAGATTGATTTGATTTGAGATTGGGATTTGAGTATAGAACATATTGAGTCTCTAACAATTCTCTTTATGATTCTATGTGATTGAACAAGTTCTGTGTGAGCTTGTTAAGTAGATTTGAGGTAAGTCTTTGAGAAGGCTTGTGGATTGATTTTGTGTAAGCTTTTGTGGAAGCTTGCAATGCAGATTTGAGCAAGTCCTAGAGAGGACTTATTGAGAAAATTTGGACAAGTTTTGAGTGAGCTTGTTGAGCAGATTTGGACAGGTTCTGTGTGGACCTATTGAGCAGATTTGAGCAGGTTCTATGTGGACCTGTTGAGCAGATTTGAGCAGGTTTTGTGTGGAACTATTGAGAATATTTGAGCAGGGGGGAGAGTTGAGGGTGGACCATGAGAAAATAGCAGGTTTTGTGTGGACCTATTGAGCAGATTTGAGCAGGTTTTGAGTGAACCTATTGAGTAGATTTGAGCAGGTTCTGAGTGAACCTATTGAGATGATTTGAGAAGGTTCTGAGTGAACCTATTGATAGAGCTTTGGAGGTGATAGAGTATAGAGGATAGAGTCTCAGTGGATAGAGATCTAGCATCCAGGAC
This sequence comes from Wollemia nobilis, assembly GCA_028583015.1. Lineage (NCBI taxonomy): Eukaryota > Viridiplantae > Streptophyta > Pinopsida > Araucariales > Araucariaceae > Wollemia > Wollemia nobilis. The sequence continues at coordinate 4,787,785 of JAQPPZ010017221.1, forward strand.
AATTGAAGATAAATATTTTGAGTGAGGAGTCTTCAAGTGGAGAGAGATCCACCAATCAATGCAATAGAGAGACAAAGTCTTCTAGAAGATCACTAGCCAAAGCAGAAGGGTAAAGAGTTCTCCTATGGAAGAGATCCATGAACTTGAGATTAGGGGATCAAAATCTCCTTTGGACAGAGGTCCATAAACATTGTAATTGGGAAGGATTCCCAAGAGATTATTTGAGAAATATTTAGAAGAAATATTTTCTCTGTGGAGGTAGCCCACATTGGGTGAACCACGTTAAAATCTGTGTCTCTATTATGTATGGTGTTCTGTGCATTGCTTTGATTACTGCTATTGATACTGCTATCTATACACTACATAATATTGAATTGAAAAGAAAAAGTAAAAAGTGGTCTTATATTGTTCACCCCTCTCTCAGTATAAGCTTGTGTTCTTCAATTGGTATCAGAGCGGGTTCCTTCAAAAGAGTTTGAAAACTTGAAGGAAAAGTGGTCTAAGAACACAATGGATCAAAAGGATGGATTCTTCAATAATGTAGTACCAGTATTTTATGGAAGTGACTTCTTGTATTGGTGTGTGCTGATGAGATTCCACCTGATGGCACTTGGCAATGAAGTTTGGGATGCAGTGGAACTTGGATATGATTCAACAATCAATCCTCCTATAGATAAGGAAGGTAAGCTTCTCATGCATGCAAATTCAAGAGCTATGAATGCAATTATAAAAGGATTGCGTAGATCAGAATCTATGAAGGTTATGGAATGTGAAACAACAAAATATATGTGGACACTCTTGCATACCATATATGAAGGAGATAAAAGTGTCAGGAAAGCTAAGATCAAAAATATCAAAGGAGAATTTGAGAATCTAAGAATGAGGGATGATGAAAACATTCATGACTATCTCAACAAGGTTGATGAACTTATACATGAGATGAAAGGTCTTGGAATGAAGGTTGATGAATTTGATGCTTGCGATAAGATCTTGAGAACTCTTCCAAAAAGGTACAGTGAAAAGGTTTCTACTATAGAAACATCAATTGATAGTGATAGTCTAACAAGAAATGTTTTTCTTGGTATGATTACAACTTTTGAGATAAGAACAAAAGATCCTATTCCTCCAAAAGAAGTTGCATTCAAAGTGGACAAAAATAAAAAGGGTAAGAAGTCAGAATCAAGCAGTGAATCTTCCAGTGATGAAGAAGCTAACTATGGTAGAAGAGATAAAGGTTCCAGAAGACCCATAGATATAAGATCTATTAAGTGCTTCAATTGTGGAAAGTATGGACATTATGCAATAGAGTGCAAAGAGCCAAAGAACAACAATGATGAAGAAAAACAAGATCACAGGTACAAGGAATCTGAAAGATACAGGTACCAAAAGAAAAGTAGGGATGGACAAAATAGACAAGGAAAGAAGTTCTTCCAAAGGCAAAAGAGAAGCTACTATGCGGATAATGCAAGTAAGTACTCAATTGATAGTGATGCTAGTTTTTTAGACAATGATAGAGATGAAGTCTTATTTATGGTTGAAGAAAAATATCCAGTTAAGAAGAAGACTCCAATTATTCTCAAGTGTTTTAGATGTGGTAAATTTGGACATCTTGAAGATGATTGCACAAGGGATGGTTATAGTTTCAGTGATGATGATTTTGAAAATGCACTTGGTAGACCAGATGAGAATCTTCTAATGGCATTAGAATAAGAAGTGAGTGATCCTATAGAAGACAAGTCAAAAGAAAGAAATGATATGGACAAAGGCAAACAAATAGAGGATTATTCAATAGATAATGGTTATGATCTCAAGGGAGAACTTATCTATGCCCTTGACATAGTAAAGAAGGTAAGAAAGCAACACTCTAAGCTTGAAAGTCAATTTCAAGAATGTGATGAAGAAATATTATTGCTCATAGAGGATTTAGAGAAGTCAAAAGCTAAGGCAAGCAAGTTCAAAGATAAGTTAGAAGCAAAGATTCTGGAATGTGAAAAGTTAACACAAGAAGTGGCACTACTAAAGGAAGATTTAGAGGATTCCAAGAATAAGCTATACAAGTATGTAACCAGTGCAAAGAATGTGGATAAAATAGTCAAGATACAAAGAGGAGCAACAAACAAGACAGGTCTTGGTTCTAAACAGGTTCAAAAGAAATGGGAAGCAAAGTCTACTTCAAGTCTTGAAGAAGAAGGAACTTCAGAAGAAGACACTTCAAAAGAGGGATTCTCAGATGAAAGTGAAAGTGAAAATGAGACTTCCAAGGATGAGTCAGATTGCAGTGAGTTCAACAAAGATAGGGACAATGGGCAAAGAAGATACAGATGGAACAACAATCAGAATAGGAGACCAATGAGGTCAAGACAAGGAAGCTTCAATGGAAGATGTTTTTCATGTCACAGGTTTGGGCACATGGCTTCACAGTGCAGGACACATCAAAGACAGGAATATGGAAAAGGATAACTTTTCCAAGGATATTGTTATTCATGTAATGAGTTTGGTCACAAGGCAATGAATTGTAGGGTTCATGACAGAAGAGGATATGGCTTCACTAGGAGAAATCCTAAGACAATTGCACATCCAAGGAATAATAACATTAAGTGTTATAAGTGCAATAATTATGGTCACATAGCAATATGGTGTAGAGAAAATATTCCAAAAATAGGCATGAACAAGGATAGGAATATGAACAAGAACAAGAATATGAACAGGAACAGGAATATGAACAAAAAAGGAACATGAACAAAAACAAGAAGATGAATAGGAACAGAGACTCAGAAAATAATAAGAATAAGAACAAGGATGAGAATAGGAACAAGAATAGGAACAGGAACATGGATGAGAACAAGAACAGGAACAGGAACAAAAGTGATGACAGGAACAGGGATGATGACTTGGAAAGAAACAGTGAGAAGATTCAAAAAACTCAAAAAAAGAGAGAAAGATAAAGGCAGAGAACAGTGCTTTCGGGGAGTAGAAATACTCCCACCCCAAAATTAACCACCTCATGTGGAGGTGGGGGAGGGGCTAAGCTAAGAGGCTCATTCTTAGCCCCGAGCCCCAAAGGTGACCCTTTGCCATTGATGTCAAAGGGGGAGAGATTTGTGTATTGGGGAGAGATTTGATATTTGAGAGAGCATTGAGCCAGGGGGAGTAGAAAAGAAGGTCAGGTTTCAGTAAAAGGATAAGGGTTGCCATCAATGACAAAGGGGGAGATTGTTGGACATTTTGAGTCCCTAAGTCAAAGTTGTCATTGATGTCACCATTGATGCCACCAGATGAAGTCATCATTAATGCCAAAGGTTTCAGCAAGAAATAAAGGGGACAAAGATGGTTATTTGATATTCAAGAAGAAGGCCAAAGTTCAAGTGAAATAGTGCAAAAGACAGAAGTTAAAAAGGAATTATAATATTTATTTTATAAATTATTTAAATTCAGTAGAATTTAAATTTTATAAATAAATATTAAAAGGTACTTTATCGAAGGTTAAAAATATTATAATGGTTATTATAATATTTATCAAAGTGGTAAAAGTCTAATTAAATATTATAATTTTTAATTATAATATAATTAGATTTGAGAAGAAAAGTTTAAATTATTTAAAACCCTAAGGTTGGGTTTTAGAACAATCGAGAGCAATTTTAATAATGTGAAAAACCCAAGGTATGGGTTTATTAAAGGCTTTCGAAGCCTTAAGTAGCACCAACGTTTCCAAGCGAAGGGAAAGGCATATAAATATGCCACTAAGGTTTTAAAATCATTATCCTTGCTCATTGATTATCTTGCGTGGTGTATGCGAAGGCAAAGAGCTCGTGTGTTTATTTTGGTGAAGCAGCGAATGGTTAAGATAGACAGTGACCACCCCCCAATTCACATTGGGCAGCGTGGCTGAGTGGCAGCTTGGATTGTGCAAAGGTGTTGACAGCACGGAGGTCATGCGTTCGATTCTCGCGAGCATCGTTTAGCATCGTTTATGGTTGAGGCACCCAAGGCACACATTTTGCTCGATGGAGGAAAGAGAAGAACAAGAAGCACGTGGTGCTTCTCTCTTCACCAATGAGCCCATAGCTCATGCGACAGCTTGGCCGTGGCAAGGGCGTTCGCGTTGGGGCAAGACGGGGGTTCGATTCCCCTCGAGGCAGGTATTAAGGTTTTTAATTAATATTTTAATTAAATTGCCTAAGGTGGAGTTATAAGGGGTAAAGGTGCTTTGTTAATTGATTTATTAAATAACCTTAGGGAATAAGGTTATGGTGGTTATTGAGTTGAGAATTAATTTTTGAATTGTGAATTTTAAATTGAAAGTTTTAGGAGCAATAAGGTTTTTGATAAAGTCTTATTTTAGTGAATGTTATTGTGAGTAAGGGTTTTCTTCTAAAAGAAATTTGGTGGATGTTAAAATAAAGTAGGAGTAATAAGGTGTTATTTGGATATTATTTTATTGTTGTGTTATTACTCAAGATCTCTAACCCTTGTTGAGATTGGAAAAAGAAAATGTGTTGAGTGTGGCAGATTTAGTGGACAACTCATAAGGCATCAAAAAGGTATGGGCAATATTCTTCATTGACTTATTTGGGTGATTGATTTCTGAAAATATATTTGGAGAGAAAAGGATTGATTGTGGTTTCCTTTTTGAGGAGTTGTTGGTTTAATGCTTCAAGGTTTTCTGGTTTGAGAGTTGTGATTAAACCTTGTTTTATAAGCATTGTTGTTGAAGCCAATTGGTCATGCAAAGAACTTGAACTTGAGTTAGAAAAGAACATGAGTATCATTGTTATGTGAGATTTTTTGTTGAGCATTGTTGGAAACATTTTGAGTTGGTTGTTACATGCTTGGACTAGGGTTTGTGAGAAAGAGTTGTTCCTTGTGGTGATTGGTTGAGTAGAGTTGATTGAGCCTAGTCAAGTGATTGTGTGAAGTGGTTGTTCAAGTTCCTTGAAACAAACTATTCTATATTCTGATTTGAGTTGAGATTGAGATTTGAGAATAGAACATATAGAGTCTCTAACAATTCTCTTTATGCTTCTATGAGATTGATTTGAGTTGAGATTGGGATTTGAGTATAGAACATATTGAGTCTCTAAAAATTCTCTTTATGCTTCTATGAGATTGATTTGATTTGAGATTGGGATTTGAGTATAGAACATATTGAGTCTCTAACAATTCTCTTTATGATTCTATGTGATTGAACAAGTTCTGTGTGAGCTTGTTAAGCAGATTTGAGGCAAGTCTTTGAGAAGGCTTGTGGACTAATTTTGTGTAAGATTTTGTGGAAGCTTGCAATGCAGATTTGAGCAAGTCCTAGAGAGGACTTATTGAGCATATTTGGACAAGTTTTGAGTGAGCTTGTTAAGTAGATTTGAATAGGTTTTGTGTGGACCCATTGAGCAGATTTGAGCAGGTTCTGTGTGGACCTGTTGAGTAGATTTGAGAAGGTTCTATGTGGACCTATTGAGAAAATTTGAGCAGGTTATGAGTGGACCTGTTGAGTAGATTTGAGAAGGTTCTATGTGGACCTGTTGAGCATATTTGAGCAGGTTCTGTGTGGACCTATTGAGCAGATTTGAGCAAGTTATGAGTGAACCTATTGAGAAGATTTGATCAGGTTCTAAGTGAACCTATTGAGAAGATTTGAGAAGGTTCTGAGTGAACCTATTGATAGAGCTTTGGAGGTGATAGAGTATAGAGGACAGAGTCTCAATGGATAGAGATCCAGCAACCAAGATAATTGAAGACAAATATTTTGAGTGAGGAGTCTTCAAGTGGAGAGAGATCCACCAGTCAGTGCAGTAGAGAGATAGAGTCTTCTAGAAGATCACTAGCTAGAGCAAAAGGGGAAAGAGTTCTCCTGTGGAAGAGATCCACGAACTTGAGATTAGGGGATCAACATCTCCTTTGGATAGAGGTCCATAAATATTGTAATTGGGAAGGATTCCCAAGAGATTATTTGAGAAATATTTAGAAGAAATATTTTCTCTGTGGAGGTAGCCCACATTGGGTGAACCACGTTAAAATCTGTGTCTCTATTGTGTATGGTGTTCTGTGCATTGCTTTGATTACTACTATTGATACTACTATCTATACACTGCATAATATTGAATTGAAAAGAAAAAGTAAAAAGTGGTCTTATACTGTTCACCCCCCCTCTTAGTATAAGCTTGTGTTCTTCAAAAATGAGCTATGTGTGGATTTTATTGGTCCCACTTCCATCAAAATATTTAAACATAGAATTGTACTCATGACATTGTTGTCAAGTTAATTAAACCATATCTAACTTACCTTTTTAACAAAGATATTTTTCATTTGTCTTCCTATCAAAGGTATTCTTCATCTTCTTCAAACTACTAACTTTTCACAATCAATTCCTTGATATCATTTGTGTTAACAGATAAAATTTTACTTGATTAGTTACCTTCTAAAATTTTGAATTTTGCAAAGACAATATCTACTACTCAATTTTCTTTTCTAAAAAAAAAATTGCTTCTAACAACCTATTAATCCCTTCATACCTATTTTTAGGGGTCTTATTCATGCCCCTAATATTCCATGATATCATTTTCATTATCACTTTTTTATTTATTTGTCGACTTAGCCCCACTTCTTGTTAACACTTGTGATATTTGCTTTTATTTATTTTTTAATATGTTATATGGGATTAAAATAGGCCCCAAGCGTATTAGATCATCACCACATAGTGGTATTACAACAAATCTTGGATATTATCCATGTACTATTTGGCAAGATTCGAACCTGGGTCTCCTCCTTAAAATGTTGAGGAATCTAACCGATTGAGCTAATACCACTTGATCCTTTTCTCTTTATTTTTGCTTCTTGGATCTTCCTCTCCTTTTTTTATTCCCACCAATACTTTCCATCTTCAATCTCTTCAATTTTTTTATATTATTTATAGTGATACTTATTAGCTATAGGTTTATCTTGCTCTAAAGGATCTAAGGTAAAAGTAATAATCTTGAAAATACTTTCTTCTTTATGTTTCCTTGGAAATCGTAAAGTGCAAAGGTATTCCTACATAGTAACTACCTCTTTATGCTGCCCTAAAATCCCAATATTACTATGGGTATCCTTTATGATCATTTCTCTATCATGTTGCTCTTCAAGCCCTAAAGTGTAAGGGATAACCTTTACACTACTTTAGTTTTATTTTAAGGTGAGGATTTTATAGTACTTGAGGAAAATGAAGGTGATTTGCATATAGTAAACTTGACATCTTCCACTTCCTTTTTTTTTTAATTTTCCTCCACATATTTATTTGCACCTTTAGTTCCTTTTGAATTTGAACTAGCACAGTGTGCTTCCTCATCCCTTGTATTATTATATTAGTTATGTCTATGCTATGATGGCCTTTGTAATCTAATGTTGTAAATAGGCTTCTTGCCTCTTTTTTATGAGTGGAATATTCTTCATCTACTCCAAATTCTACTATAGTATGATATCCTTGATTCAACTTGAAGTTTATCTCATGACCAAACTTTACCATCTCTATATTCTTCATTCTATTTTACAATCTCTTGCCATGTGTGTAGTCTCATAACATTTGTGCATCAAAATGCAATATTTTCATAATCCACTTGTTGATCCTATTATCTTGATCCTAATTTAATCTTAATGGATTGTGGTAAAGGTTTTAAAACATCCATAGCAACACATAATTGGGTGTATATAGAATGCTTTTTCTTCATGGTCATCGGTCCCTCCTAGATGAACATTTCCAATATTCTTTAAAACATCCTTATTGATAATATGATATGGAAGTCCAAAATATCTAACCCACATTGGAATATTTTTAATAGTTTTTGTCTTGACAAAAATATTCTCATTCCATGGTATTAAATATAGAGCATCTCTCCCCCTAAACCATGGGCCACCGCACATTATTTTATCTATGATTTTTTAATTTGAAAATATGATGAGGAAAAAACCCTTAGGATAAGTCATAGAGTAATTTGAATTCAATCTCCACTTCCACTTGATCCAATTTTGAATCTTTAAAAACCATTACCAGTGGAACTTATATATTAACCCTCTAATTTATAGAACTATTATATCATGCTCAATCATATCATCCATGATAATGAATTCTAGTGTAACATCTACTCCTTGAATCAAAATTTCCATATATTAAATATTTCTCTTATCTACAACTTGGAAATCCATACTTCTAGCTTGGGAATCCATAGTTTCTATGAGGCCTTTCAAATATGACTTTCCTTATATACTACCTAGCTTTTACTCATATCAATCCTTTATTATAGATCTAGATCAAGAAAATATGAGGGCTTCTCACTCACACTTGTTTCCTATTTGCACTCTCCCTACTCTTCCCCAAATATCTAAAACAAGAAAAGGTGAGGCTCGCTTCTGGCTTGTGCTCACTCTTTGCTTGCACTCGAGTTGATCCACATTGTTTAAAACTTGATATAATGATATTGAGTAAGAAAGAATTTTGAAATTTTTGAAAACCTTATGGAAGGAAAATGAAAGGAACCAATTATAAACAATAAAATAATTTCATAATAGAAAAATGATGGGAAAAAATAACAAAAATCCTTAGAGAAATAGAAAACAATCAAAGATCTTATAAAAAAACCTTTATTAGAAGAATGCAAAAAATAAAATACTTAAACATAGAAATAATTATAAACATTGTTGAAGAAATATCAAAAGTATAGAACTAGAATAAAGTAATAGATCATAATATTTTCTACTCAAATCAAAAGGTGGAATATGTAAATTCAATGATTGTAAAATTACGTAAGCTTAAGTGGTTAAAAATATAGATTTCCAATGTGGAGATCTAAGTTCAAATATTATTATGTGATATATGATATATGGATGGTTGTCAAAATACAATTGCAGTATAACTATATGGTTTATTTAAATACTATGGTAACATGGTGATGATGTAATGGGGCTCCTTTCAATAACATATAACTTGTAGACACCAAAATACGACACCTTCTAAATCACAATCACCACCCCACCATCAAATCCTACATGACAAAAATATATGCCTAAGTTCTAACTTAGGGATATAAAATCCTACACATTATCCTATTTTCCTAATTTACTTAATTTGGAAAATCACCCTAGGATACCCTGTCTACCCATTGGACATGTGTCCTGGACACTTCACCCAACATCTTTGCCACATCTTACCCACTCTTGTCCCTCGGTCTTTGCACATGGGACAGATTCCCAACACCCATGCCACATCTCCTCCACTTTGTCTCCTTTGTCCCTTCACATAGGACAGGATCCCACACTTCACTCCACTTGCAGCCACATCACCCCAGTTAAGTGAGGCACATAGAATGACTCACTATAACTGCCCCTTCCACCTGGAAGTTCAGATTTACCACTTGGCAAGTCAGGCTTGCCACCTCCCATTTCCCTCCAAAGCCCTAGGAAGCCTATAAAAATACCATCTTGTCAACAAAGAAAGAGAGCTGAATGTGCATACCGATAGGCTACCAAAATACATCCAGACCCAACGAGAAATTATGAGCATGAGCCCAATTCCATACCATTGGTTTGAATCCCGAGGCAACCTATTTTTAGCCAAAACCACCCATCCATGATTTCATAGTCAAAAATATGCATCCATGGTTTCACAACCGTAGATCCATGATTTCCAGTTCTCTATCGTGCGTCCACATTTTCATAGTACCGAGCACAAAATCACTCACATCAAAGATCAGTAAAAGCATTCATTTGTTAGTAAGGCTATATCTATTAATTGCTTCTATTGCTTGTTTCATATGATTACTTGCTTAGGGTTCATGCATAGCATTGGTGTTTATTGCTCATATATATACAGGTGCTACTAATCCCTTTGCCAGTTTGAATGTGTGTAGGTGATAGGTACTTTGGAAAAGCTACTGAAGCTAGAGTGGTCCCTTATCGGATACCAAAGCCCACTCATCTTGGATTGTAGCTAGAAGAACGAAGAGCACATACCCCTAGGAAAGTTTTGGGAGATCCCATTCCATTAGATCTTCATCCATTTGTAGCAATACAGAGAGAGAGAGCATTGTAACATTATCCCAAGCATACTTGGGGCAATCCAAAATTCATTTTGTAATGAATTGTATCAAAATCAATAAAGAAAAGCAATTTTGGCAATTTCTATTTCTCTGTGTTTTATATATTTCATTGCTTTTCTGGTTACAAAAATGGTGATCATGATGGGACCCCCAAAGGGTTCCATTTTGTTAGCCTTGCATTTTATTTGATTTACTAATCTTTGTTTACACAAGGTTTCGAGAGTTCGAGGCAAGCATAGATTCTATCTTTTGATAGATAAACTGAAAACCCTATCCAAAATTATGTGGAAACACAGAAACATGATTTCTATCCTAATAAAATACAAGCACATAGTTTTTTCTCTAAGGAAATGCAAAAATGTGGTTGAACATTCTAAAACACGAAGGTGCAGTTCCTGTCTGTAGAACGTGGGGCAGCGGTTGACAATTGTAAGAAGCAACAAAAGGAATACAAGTCTGTACCCTATCTCATATTTTAAAATTTTCTTTTAAATCTAGGTTTAGGTTGCATTTAAGTAGATTAAGAGTCCTAGTCTTGTATGCCTTTGTTTTCATTTAGGTCGTAGGAATAGAAAAACTTACTTAAAACTTGCATTCATACACAAAATCATAAAGGGAAAATAAATGAGAATTTGGATAAACATAGTAGGAAGCAATCATATTGCATATACCAGGTTAGAAATAACCTAGGTATTTTATTTTTGGGGTTTGGGTCTATACTCTACTAGGTTCTATTGATAGAAAGGACCACGCGTATATGGTTTGGATTTCCTGAAACGCGTTTGCATGGTTGGATAACCATGTTTCCATGGTTTACCAAAACTAACCGCTCACCCGCGGTTAGCCCTGTTAAACAGAATTTGGTCGAGTCTTACCTGGATTTGCAATTTTTCCCCTGATATGATTTTGTCTACTATTTCTTGTCTTTCTTGCTTTTTGCATTAGGCATAAAAATAGAATTGCATGTTAGTTTTGCATATCACAATAATTAAACAAAATCACCACACACTCACATAAACATTGGAAAATGGCTAGATTTCATCATCATCGAGTTTGGATTTCATCATCGAACCACCAACATTATACCCTGATTTTGGCCAAGGTCGGTTCCAAGATCCATCATAGCCCATGGGTTATAGCATGCATTTCTCTTCGAAGAAGTGTATCGTAGACTACGGGTGAACTGGGTGAGGAACTGGTAGGACTTGTGCTCCCTGGTTATGTGTGGACTTCATTACCACACATTATAGGTGGGATTACGTGACCTAGAGTTCATAGCCAGGTTGTCGAGCTGCGAGTATACAGGTGAAATCCTAGATTCATATAGGGCAAAACATTGAGCACACATCTTTTCATTTTTAAAATGATTTGAAAAAAAAACTAACAAAAATCTAGCACCAAAAACTTTGTGTGTTTGTTTGCTTTGCATGTTGTATTGCATCATACTATCATTTTATTTACATAGATAGTCACACTTGGCATTGTACCACATAGTAGCGTATGGTAGTGACTCATAGTCAAGCTAAGAAACTAGTGTCAAACCAAAGTCAGTGGTCTTCCCCCATGGCCTCTCAGTCTGGAAACGTCCCTCACACTTCGGTGGTAGGACAAGTAGGCATGCCCTCTTCTATGTCCCAAAGTCTTAATGTAGGGCCTTCTAGTAATGCCCCTAATACGAGACATAGACATTATGCATAGGGCTACTCACACAACCATACCTGAGACACCTAGGAGTGAACCTCCTGTAGTGGTAGATAGTCATGTCACCATGTTCGACATGGATACTATTAGAATGTACTTGAATGCAGCTGGAATGGTCTTCCCATCATTACCACCACTCTCCATCCCATCCCATGTTGTACCATCATTACAACAAGAGCCCGCATATACTTACCCACAATAGTCAAAACAAGTTTTTACAAATCCTCTTTTTGAGTTGGCTGTTGTAGCATTGGCTAACCAACCATCATCATCCAACCAACCACCCTGCACATTACCTCAACAACTAACCATTTCCACTAATCCCTTGTATGAAACAATTCTTGTTGTTTCACAAACCCTAACATCCACTCAACCCACTACCCTCATAGGTTCTACATCTCATATCATACCACAGTTAGTGGCAATACCCTTTGCTACTTACCCCCCACTCACTTCCACTACCATGGTTGTTCCACAACCAACCCAACCTACCACATCACAGGTGGTGGTCCCTACTTCAAATGCAATTGCTATGCAACAGGCTTTCTTACAGCTGCAACAAATGATTTTAGATAACGCTAACCGTAGCATAAATCTTGACCCCAACCAACATTTGCAAGGGATTGAGCACAACTTCCCACCTACATCTCACCAAACAAATACCTTCATCCAAGATCCATCTTGGGTAATGCACCCCCATCCACCACTATGGTTCATAGTCAACCTCCACATCCATATGCTAATATAGTAGGTCAGCATACCATCATACCTCCATCACCCCATCTATATCATAACATCCATCAACATCCTTACCATAACACATTTCAGCCAACCATACCCTATCACCCGTAGCCTACATACAATCCACCACATTACCAGCAACATCAAGTACATTCGAGTGTCAGTCCTATGGATGACCCTAGATACCAGTTCTTACAGAGTCAGATTGATAGTCTTGCCATGCAAACTCCAGGTTTGCAATACCAAAAGCCAACTTTAAGGCAACTACTCAATCATCCTATTCATGCTTCGATGCTTGAGCCACCATATCCAATGGATTTTCAAATACCCAAGCTTGAATTTAAGGGGGAAGAGGACCCTCATGAACATATAACTAGATTTGTAAATGCATGCTTCAGAATCAAGAGCAATGATGCACTACTGTTACATACCTTTCCTCAGACATTAGGGGGAGAAGCCCAAGATTGGTACAACCACCTACCACATCAAAGTGTTTTTACATTTGAACAACTAGCGGACTAGTTCTTGGAAATATTCACCCTAAATGTCAGAAAACAAACCACATTGACTGATTTGATTTATCTAAAATAATATGATGATGAATCGGTCTATGAATTTGGCAATCGATGGAGGTCAGTCATGATCAAGTTACCATTTTCCCTCCCTATGTCAGAGATAATACGAATGTTCATGAAGAGTTGTGCTAGGCCCATCTCTTCATTACTACAACTACAATAGTATAGAACATTCGATGAGGCACTCACCCAAGCAAAGCTAATAGAAGAGATCAAAATTCATGAAGGTGAGATAAAGCCTAAAAAGAAAGAGTGGCACAATAAGAATCAAAATGGGAATAACCATGGTCAGTCCAAGACCGCACAGGTTAACCAGATAGTTTTGGGCCAACCATAGTTAAATCAACTAGCCCAAGCACAAATCCAACAACCCCAACAACAACAACAACCGCAACAATTGAATCATCAAGTGGTTCCACCCCCACAGTAGGCACAAAATCAGACACAACCTGCAGAAAGGTAACAACATCATTTTAAGCCAAAAAGAAATTACACACCAGTACAAGAGCCATATTCATTAGTCTTCCAAAATTTGTATGCGGCAAAACTCTTTACATTGCCAGAAATGAAACTTGAAGATCCTAACAAACCAAAAACAAAAGGTTACAAAGAACACCTCTTTTGCATCTATCATAGACAAAGAGGACATGATATTGAAGGTTGTCATGGTTTCAAAGGAATTGTGCAAGATTTATTGGAAGTGGGTACAATTAAAGTTGACAACCCACTAGCCCAAAATAACCAAAACCTAGGCATCTACCAGACACCTTTGCCACATCGAGAGGTAAATCAACAACCGACGGGAGCATCAACTTCAACAGTTCCTCCCAATCAGGTTAATTATGTGTCTCAATTACTGCAAGGTTTTGTAGGAGCTATCAATATAGTTACCCATGGACAGAGGTAAGCTAATCGCACAACTCAACCTCCAGCAACACAACCAACAAATGTGCCCATACAACTTGGACCAAGCATTCCACCACCACCTTTCCATAATCGCCCAGTTGTCACCTTAAACAACTGGTTAACACAAAGTTTAAAAATGGCTTCAACAAAATTATCAATTTATGAGCTAATACAACAATCAACACCCCATAGGGAAGCATTGATGGAAATCTTAAAGTCTATACAAGTACAATCAGAAGACCCCAATGCATTCAATTCCTTTGTGGGGAGTGTGCAAAAGTGTATGGAACCCTCGATAGTATTTTATGACTTCGAGGAAAAGCAAATTTTGGTAGATTCACCTGATCCACCACTGCACATAGTAGCTCACATCGACAGGAAGCCATTCAAGAGAGTGCTTATTGATACCGGTTCCTCCATCAACCTCATCACCACACCTGCAATGAAAAAGCTCAACATCCCATCATCTCACATCACAACTTCCACCTTCACCCTTAGGGCTTTTAATGATGCTTTATGCTCAACTATGGGGAATGTTGTTCTTCCCATCACCATGGGGGTGAAAACAATACATGTCCTCTTCCACATCTTGGAAGGAGAAATGCAATATAATATACTTCTTGGATGCCCTTGGATTAGGGAAATGAAGTGTGTGCCTTCAACATTGCATCAATGCTTAAAATATGTACATGAAGGCAAAGTACATTGTATACCAGCTGACACAGAACCTTTCAAGTACTGCAACTTAATTTCAAACCCGTATGAGCCCTTGCTTCCATCAACACACCTAACGATCCAACCACTCACCATCAGAACCGTTCCACCTAGTAACACTTCATCAAAAGCACCCATTCAAGAGGAATTGCCTATAGTTGACCCAACTTTTGCATCCAAAAGTGTCAGCTCAATTCAGCCTTCGAACACTGCATATCACTTTCCAATCACACCAAACCATCCTGCCAACCAACAACCAACTCCATCTAGCGCACTTCCAAATCCACAACAACCATTCATATTCACAACACAACCCACTCCATCCATCAATAAACCACAATCATCACAACCCGTAGTCTCGCAAATAGGGCCACCTATTAGAGATAATCCACCACCACCATTAGAGCTACAACCAAGCGCAGAAGAACCCTCTTCATCCATCGAGCCATCAACCTCCCAACCTTCCCGAGTTGCAGTACATCTTGCCAATCCTGGTATTGGCGAGTATATTATTGAAAGTGTCACAATTACACTGCCTATTGAGTCAATAAGAGATTATGGTCACCCTCGGGACCCACCTTTAGCCATAGGTGAGATATACAAAATGGGTTCACCATCAAATGCAATAAATTTCATATATGGGGGAGTCGATTCTTCATCTGGTCCATCTCCTCCAGAGGAGGACCATGTAAAAGAGTTCAATGAGAACATTGATTATCTATCTAACCCATCATTCCTAGTGAGATATTTTCAAAGGGTTAATTGGCAAGGATATGGACTTGGACGACATGAACAAGGTCCTCACCGCATTATTGAGCCAGAATATAGAGATCCAAATGACCGCTCAAGTCTAGGTTACAAACCTTCCATCGCAAGCTCTTCGCTAAGTCAAACATTCCAAGAACTGGATATTGAGTGCGAAGACGGAGAAGGAGAAAGTGACAAAGAGGATGAACCTAATGATGAAGATGATGATATAAATGGTGAATACCTAATCTACAATTTTTACCCTCATGTGTTTGGAAATTTCTCAGAACAAGCCTTACAACAAGAACCAGGATACGAAGATCCACCAAAAATGGCCGACCTTAGGCCAGATTACACACAACTCGTTCTGGGACCTCATACAAATGCTAACGGCTTCTGGATAAGCGACGATGATTATGAAGATGAGACAAAAATGATATTTCTGAATCATGAGCGTGAAATGCAAGCTAGAAGAATACTCCAAGTAGAGGCGCATCATGAACAACATAATCAAGAGGTAGAAGAACCTCAAGAGGAGGTAATATATGCAGAATCTATTCGAAGAGATGACTGGTACCAAAATAAATTCCCAATAGACCGCACTCTCTTTTGGCTAAGCAAATAACATGAGAGTCCTAAACTAGAGCCTCCTCCATCACATTGGCATCGCATGGAGCATCGCCAATCACACACATTAGGACAATTGCAACCTAGAGAGAATGAGTCATCACCTCTCAAATCGTAGCCACCTCATTTCCATCAAGTCAACATGATTTTTGTTGATTTGCTCACCCCACTCCGCAATCCATATGATGAGGCAAAGCCAATCCATATCGACACCAACATCATTTCCATGGACAGGATCTCATCCCCGCCATCCATTGCCGAATTTATCCTGTTCGAAGAATTATTACGTGCTTCAAACGCATATATTTCATAGCAACCTTCATCATCAAATAACTCAGTTTTTCAAACTGAAATAGAGGGGGAAGCCCTAGAGACATTTGAAAATGTGGCAGATGACATCCACCTCATCCCAAATCCACATCAACTAGAAGAAGGTTCTCACATGCTCATTGAAGAATCTATAGATGTGAACCTTAGTCAAGACGCGGATAATCCCCAAATTGTCAAAATCACAAAAGAATTATCCGTAGAGGAGAAAGAATGCATAATAAGCATGCTAATGAAAAATAAAGAAGTGTTCGCATGGTCATATAAAGACATGCCTGGCTTAGATCCAGACCTGGTAGTCCACAACCTTACACTGGCACAAGATGCAAAGCCATTCAAGCAGAAGCTTAGGAAAGTCCATCCCACAGTCGCATTAATTGTGAAAGAAGAGCTGCAAAATTTATTGGATGTGCACTTCATAGTACCAATTGATTACCCAGAATGGCTCTCAAATATGGTACCCATTCGCAAACCGAATGGAGGGATACGTGTGTGCACTGATTTTTGAGACTTAAACAAAGCGTGTCCCAAAGATGATTTTCCTTTGCCCAATATCGATCAACTAGTAGACTCCTGTGCTGGTCATGAAATGCTTTCCTTAATGGATGGTTTCTCGAGATATAACCAAATTCGAATTAATCCCGAAGATCAACACAAGACAACATTTACAACACCCTGGGGGACATTCTATTACAGAGTGATGCCTTTTGGACTCAAGAATGTAGGAGCTACATATCAACGAGCTATGACGTACATATTTCATGATTATATGCATAAGATCATCGAGGATTATGTAGATGACTTGATTGCTAAATCAAAAACACGTCTTGAGCACATCGAAGTATTAGAAAAAGCGTTTGATCGATTGATAGAACACAAAGTAAGGTTAAATCCTAAGAAATGTGTATTTGGTGTCACATCGAGAAAGCTTCTAGGATTCATTATCTCCAAGCGAGGCATTGAAGTAGATCCAGGTAAGGTAAAAGCTATATTAGAAATGCCACCTCCCAAGAACTTGAAAGAGTTGCATAGTTTACAAGGAAATATTCAATCTATCCGACGATTCATCGCACAACTCTCAGATAAATGCAGGCCTTTCAATCACCTGTTACAAAAGGGGTGATATTTTCTTGGAAAACTGAATGTCAAGAGGTATTTGATGACATAAAGAAGTATTTAGCTTCACCACCAGTTCTTACACCGCCTCGAACATGAGTCCCTTTTTACCTATACATTTTTGCAACATATTTTGCACTAGGGACAATGCTTGCACAAAAAAATGAAAATCATAAAGAGCAAGCAATTTACTATATTAGTCGAACATTGGTAAGTTACGAAACAAGATATGCTTATGTCGAAAAGTTATGCTTAGAAGTGGTTTTCACCACTAAGAAACTTAGACATTATATGCTAAGCAACACTACCTATGTCATAGCTAGAGAAAATCCTTTGCGATACATGATGACTCGCACATACAACAACACCCATACTGCTAAATGGATAATGCTTCTAACTGAATTCGACCTCGAATTCGTAAGTCAAAAATCCATAAAAGGTCAGGTGATAGCTGATCAACTAGTTGAAGCTCCGCTACATAATGACAAACCACTAATCATTGAGCTTCCAGATGATTCAATATTCTCTATCACAGAACAAGAAGAGTTGGTTTCTTCTAAGGACGAAGCAGATATGACAATGTTCTTTGATGGATCTAAGTGCGAGAAAGGACAAGGTGCGGGAGTTGTGTTTTATACACCTGAAGGAATACCAATTCCTTTATCATTCAAACTCGACTTCACATGCACTAACAATAATGCAGAGTATGAAGCCTTAATCTTAGGCCTTCAATCAGCTATAGCAATGGGAATAAAAAGACTAAGCATTTTTGGTGATTCTCAACTAGTTGTCTATCAAGTAAAAGGAGAATACCAATGTAAGGAACCAGTTTTAAAGCAATACCATGAAGTGGCAACAAAGTTGCTACAAAAGTTTGACTGGTTTGAAATTAGTAACTTACCCCATTCGACAAATAGATTCACGGATGCAATGGCTTCTTTGGGATCTCTCATCCCTAAGAATGAGCATGGAGAAGTACAACCACTAATCATAACAACAATGCCCAAACCATCAATTCAAAGAGCAGAATCTACAAGTGAGAAAAATGTTTGTTTGATACATGTTGAACCTTACAATTCTTACCTTGATGAAATAAGAGACTTTCTCAAGTCTGGAACACTCCCAATAGAAATGACACGAACTGCAAAAAGAACGTTCAAACAAAAAGTAATTCATTTTACTCTACTAGGGGACATGTTATATAAACGTGGTTATGATGGAATATTATTACGATGTCTAAATTCGGTTGAAATAGAACGAGCTATAGCAGAAGCCCACGATGGTACTTGTGGTGGCCACTTCAGTGGAATGGCCATTGCAAAGAGAATACTACGCATGGGATACTATTGGTCGACCATGGAAAATGATTGTTGTAAATATGTCAAAAAGTGCCAAAAGTGCCAACACCATGCAAATTTGACTCATGTACCATCACATGCTTTACAACCCATTCAAAGTCTTTGGCCATTTTCACAATGGGGCCTCGATTTGATTGGTAAAATATCACCTGCTTCATCAGGACAACATAAATTCATCATAACTACTATGGAATACTTCACAAAATGGGTGGAAGCAATTCCAATGACCACTACGACTAGACCTCGAATAGCAGAGTTTATACTTCAGCATATTATCTATCATTTTGGAATACCCTCAAAAATAATTTTTGATAATGGGAAGTCATTTAAGAATAAGGATGTTAGAGCCTTGTGCAACAAATTCAAAATCCAACACAGTTTCTCAACACCTTATTACCCATAAGCAAATGGGTCTAGCCGAAGCAACCAACAAAACAATGGTATCCATTCTCAAGAAACTGGTCAAAGAAAATCATCGAGATTGGCATACTCAACTTCCTTTGGCACTATGGGCTTACAGAACAAGCATCAGAACGCCAATAGGAGCAACACCATTTTCATTGGTTTACGGTGTTGAAGCTATATTACCTTTCGAGCTCGAGATACCCTCCTTATGAATTGCATTACAAGAATTCATGGATGATGACACTGAAATACAAGCACGTCTTGACCAATTGACACTTATTGATGAAAAATGCATCAACGCTCTAGAGCATTTGTGAGTATATCAAGACAAAATCAAACGTGCTTACAACGCAAAAGTCCATCCTCACGAATTTCAAGTAGGGGACCTAGTGCTCAAAGAAAATCAACAAAATACCAATGCATTGCCACACTTGAGAGACAAATTTATGGCTAATTGGTTAGGCCCATATATTGTAAAGCAAAGGTTGGGACCAGGAACGTATAGACTTGCCGACTTAGAGGGAAATTTGGAGCCAGAGCCACTAAACATAATGCACCTAAAGGTATTTTATGCATAAGTCGACCTGCAATATATGTATATATATGTACATGGCTAAAAAAAAAAAAAAAAAGAATTTATATTTCTACATTGCATACATATTACATTGTAAATAGAAATATCTTTACTTGCATTTCGCATATTGCATTCACATATCACATGAAAATATTCATATCACAAAAAAAAATAATAATTTCATTTTTGCATTAACATAAGCATATCATAAGCATGTAGCAACATTACAAAAAAATATATAAATATAAATATACCATATAATTGCATCCATCCCATCCCATGTTCAGTAATATTTTGTAGTGGTGATGATACGACCAAATAAAACAAGTTCCAAGAATTGGGGGTACCCACCTAAGGCTTTTTCCCAATTCAACAAAAGTTATACAACACATGTTATCCTTACATCTAAAATCAAATTTTCATTCACTCAATCATGTCTAGTGAAAAACCAAATTCCAATAATATGTCCAATTTTCTTTAGGACCAAAGCACTTTTGTCACATTAAAAAAAGTCTTGAGTATGGTAGATTGACCCAAAAACAATCTTGAACCAAATACACTTTTACAAATCTTAAAACATTTTGAGTAAGAAAAGGACAACGCCAACTTGGGTACACCTTGAAGCGAAAAAGTAAAATTCCTCGCTTACCCTATCACGCAACATAGTCCAAAATAAAAAATAGTGGTTTTCACCACTATCACAATAATGCTCCAAATTTAAACAAATGTAGAGTAGTAAGGATAGGATCACATTCTCATCACACTTCGGTTGAGAATCCGATTCCCCAAAACTCTATACAAAATTAATTCCAAACACACACCACAGATCCCTAAGGCAAAAAGGATCGTACTACATTCCCCTCAGAAAGTTATGTAGTCATCCCAAAATCTTAAAGATCAGATCATTGGACTATGGAGTGAACCTCCACCGGGGCTATAGACGCTTGACTGGCAGTGGAGTAAACTCACGTAGGGCGACATGTCTCTCTCCAAAAAAGGGAGACCTCTGACCGCACATACGGGTAAGCTAGCTAATAGGTAAACCCATAACAAGTACCATCCAATTTACTCATGATGGGTCAATTAACTTCACAATCACATGCACTAGTTCTTGATTGCTCAGGGTCATTGCCAACTCAAATATTTAGTAAATAAACTCCACTTGCACACACCTTGGTCTTAAAGAAAGTTAGACAACGGTCAAGAAAATGGTTTACATTACTAGAGTGTTTGAGTCTTTGAAAATATTCCACTATTAAATATCAAAAACCATACCATCTTCCATATCACCATCAACATATTATTCCATTATCACATACATATCCACCATACATCACCCACAAAAAGTCACCAAGATTGGAAGCCCCCAATTGCAACAATGAACAAGTAATGGTCAACTACTCTAAGCTATAAAATATTACATGAACATCATGCATGCCATCATATAGTTACATGAACAAATAATTAAACTGCATATTACATATTAGTTTGCATTCATTATCATAGAACAAACATAAAAATATTTAGATTGCATCAAATAAGCAATAACAAAGCATTAACAATAAACATGCATATAAACATAACACATGAGATAACCAAATAAAAGACCATGTATATATATATATATATGAAGGTCTCAAAAAGTACAAAATGCCCATAGGTTGTATATATTAGAGCATCAAGGCTCATAGAAAAATAAATACAACACAAAATACAAAAAGAGAAAAACATGACACCACTAGCTGGTGCCAGCAGGATCCCTCCGGGAACCCTGAGCCGATGAAGCAACATGGGAGCTAGACCGTCGGTGACTCCTGTGGCTCGTCTCGGTCCTTCGACTGGTAGTAGCCACTAAATATGAAGGAGGAATAGGAAGCGAGATCTACCGCTCATGCAAGATGTTCTCCAACATCTCGATATAAGTAGCATGCTTACGTAGGGTCCTCAAATCTATGCCCTCATGAGCAACTCTCTGAGATATCTCCGCTCAAAGAGCAACAATAGTAGCTACGGTGTCCCCTCCACTAGAACCTGACTGTAAGTGAGTAAGCTCACCCTCAAGTCGAGATACCTCACCTCCAAGCCTGGTAATCTCTGCATCCCTAGTAGTGATAGCATCATCACTAGGCCCACCCCGTAATCCATCCACCTTAGTCTGTAAGTGAGTCACCTCGCTCTGACATAAGGCCAACTCACCCTTCAGGCAAGCAACCTCCAACTCCAAGCTATCACGCTCACCCTAGAGAATCCCCCAATCATCCTCTGTTCATCGAGGAGGGGCATCCCCCTCTCCATCCCCATCACCACCAACCTCCTCAGGATGTTGCAGGTCCATAGCCATCTCCACCCTCGAAGAGCTACCACATCGATGCTTCACCAACCAAGGAACCCATCCTCCTACCTCCACCTCATCCCCACTCCCCTCATCATCAACAACTACACTCAACATCCAAAGAGGCTGAGAGGCAAACCATACCTCATACTCAGGAGTGGTACCAACATCATCAAGGTCAAGAAGATCAACATCAGAGTCATCAGTTGGGTCATCAACTCTCCAAAATTTAGGAGCAATAGGCAACCCTAACTCATCTCCCCATCTCCTATAGGTCACAGGTGCATCAGGCACACCCTGGACCAACCCAAACTACTACTGCACCCAAGAGAACTGAACATACTCCATCTCCCTCAAATGGGCACCAACAACCCATCGACCTCGCCTAATGCAGTGTAGCTCTACCACATCCATCACCCAATCCATGCCTCTCCAAGGCCTCCAACTCATAAAGTCTCTAGTAAGAGAACTCAGAATATCTCTATACTCTGATGCCCCCACCACTGGACGACTAAGCTCCTCACTGAGTAGCCACCTATAAGCACGAGGAGAAGTGGCATCACAAGCACAAGGAAGACCAACCGGTCATCCAACAATGATGTGCTCCCAACACCAAATTTGGAGCACCAAACTACAACCTAAGCCCTTTCACCCCCGCCTCTTAACCTCATACAACTCACTATAAATCTGGCATAAGAGAGCGGGAGCCCACACCAACCGTCGAGGATTAGATATCAAACCAAGAATAATAGGTACCTGATTCTATGGGATCCTCGATCCCATGGAATTGGGCAACAACATGTTGCTCAATAAATACATGAGAAAAGTAGGCATAGCTCCCAAACTCCCAATAGAAAATAGATCCAAATATGCAATCCCACCCCTACTATAGTCTACATCCCAAAACTCACCAAATATAGGGAAGAGAGCCTCCTTCTTGTCGAGGCCAACATGGACAATAGGACCCTCAATAGGAATACAAAATATGGTATAAATCCTCCAAAGTGATAGTGAGCTCCCTAGTAGGAAGCTGGAAAGTCCCTCTATCCGGATCCCATCGCTTAACAAATGCAGAAAGAAGATCCTCATCAGAACGGACGGTCCTCAACCACCCACAACCATCAAGACCAATGGTCTCCAAGATAGCCCAATCATCGTCAAAAAGTGCCTTCCGCACTTTCATGATAGTCCTCGGCCACCTATGCCGAGCATCCAAAAGCCTCACCTGAAAAGCAAACAACATAAAATGCATTAAAACAAAAACATACAAAAACAAAAAAAAACAAAAAAAACAAAAAAAAATTTCACCTACCCCTAGGTGATCAAAAATAAACAAACACAAAAAAACAAAAAAAAAAAAAAATTCACCTACCCCTAGGTGATCAAAAATAAAAACAAAAACAAAAAAAAGATTCATTACCAACCCCACTTAATTACAAAAAAAAAAAAAAAACAAAAACAAACAAATAAACAAGAAACAAAAGAAAACAAAATCTAAAGGGCAAGACCACCTACCTCAGCATAGCGGACGTCAACTTCCGCTCCAACCGAGCCACCACCATCAACACCGCTGCCCTCACCAACCTCCATCTCACTCATATATCTAAAATTGTAAAATAGCAAATGGCAATGGCAATGAAAATGACAACAAGCCTTTAAATAACCGCTTTTAGCAGTGAAAAACATGCATCACATTTTTAGTAAAAGCAGACCCATGATTTGTAAAAAACCACACACCGTTGCCTAAAACCACAAACCCGTAGCTAAACAACAACTCAGGTTCCTAAAAAAAACCATGACAACACGATTACAAAAAACACCCTTAAAACCAAATGAACCTTACAACTATAAATGACAATATCCACACAAAACAACCCAAGGTTAAAATTGACGCCCACTCCATGAGGTTACAAAACACGGTAATGATACAATCAATTTGCACTAAGGAATTGCTAACAGTCACTATGACACACCTAGGATGATTGGTTCCTTCAAATCACAAACATGCATGTCAATCAAATCAAACGGTCAATTTGAATGAATAAAGTCCACCCAAAACTTGGGGTAACTCATTTGCATAAACAACAAACAATCATAAAATATCTTTCATCAATTGGTTCATGGGCTTCACTATTTACCCATTTACCAATTGAGGGGGTAAAAAAACAAAAAAAAAATAAAAAAAAAAAAAACCCCATGAGTCCATCCATCCAATAAAGTTAGATGTCATTAGTTTTTGCACCGCATTGTGTTGTACACAACGCAGTACAAAAAGGGGCAACTGTAGACACCAAAATATGACACCTTCTAAATCACATTTACCACCCCACCATCAAATCCTGCATGATAAAAAGATATGCCTAAGTTCTAACTTAGGGATATAAAATCCTACACATTATCCTATTTTCCTAATTTACTTAATTTGGAAAATCACCCTAGGATACCCTGTCTACCCATTGGACATGTGTCCTGGACACTTCATCCAACATCTTTGCCACATATTACCCACTCTTGTCCCCCTTGTCTTTGCACATGGGATAGATTCCCAACACCCATGCCACATCTCCTCCACTTTGTCTCCTTTGTCCCTTCACATAGGACAGGATCCCACACTTCACTCCACTTGCAGCCACATCACCCTAGTTAAGTGAGGCACACTGAATGACTCACTATAACTGCCCCTTCCACCTGGCAGTTCAGATTTACCACTTGGCAAGTCAGGCTTGCCACCTCCCATTTCCCTCCAAAGCCCTAGGAAGCCTATAAAAATGCCATCTTGTCAACAAAGAAAGAGAGTTGAATGTGCATACCGATAGGCTACCAAAATACATCTAGACCCAACGAGAAATTGTGAGCACGAGCCCAATTTCGTACCGTTGGTTCGAATCTCGAGGTAACCTATTTTCAGCCAAAATCGCCCATCCATGGTTTCACATTAAAAAATGCACGTCCATGGTTTCACAACCGCAGATCCACGGTTTCCAATTCCCCCCACCCACTTTTCATATCAAAAACCCAAAAAAAAAAAAAAAATTTTTATATATCTGTTAATTGCTTTTGTTGCTTGTTTCATATGATTACTTGCTTAGGGTTCATGCATAGCATTGGTGTTTATTGCTCATATATATACAGGTGCTACTAATCCCTTTGTCGGTTTGAATGTGTGCAGGTGATAGGTACTTTGGAAAAGTTGTTGAAGCTGGAGTGGTCCCTTGTCGGATACCAAAGCCCACTCATCTTGGATTGTAGCTGGAAGAATGAAGAGCACGTACCCCTGCAAAAGTTTTGGGAGATCCCATTCCATCAGATCTTCATCCATTTGTAGCAATACAGAGAGAGAGCATTGTAACATTGTCCCAAGCATACTTGGGGCAATCCAAAATTCATTTTGTAACGAATTGTATCAAAATCAATAAAGAAAAGCAATTTTGGCAATTTCTATTTCTCTGTGTTTTATATATTTCATTGCTCAGTTTTTCTGGTTACATAACCTATAAAAAAATAAAGTTCAATCATTGGCTCAAGTCCTTTGAAATCCTAAAAATATGAGCCTGAAATTGGAATATGCAAGGTAAGTATACCATTCTTAGCTTGTTAAAGGGATTTTTTATCATTTCTTATCTATTGAAGAAAGATAAAACATTTTCTTTAGGAGAGTTATTTCATGGAGAAGGTCAAAGTATATATGAACTCTTAGATGGATATTTTCCATACTCAAAAATCTTAATAAAGGTGCCAATGTGGGTTGGACTCTTTGGCTTGCGCTTTAATCTCATGAACAAAGATGTTTTCAAAAGTATCAATGAAAAATAGGATAATTTGTCTCCATAACCTTAATAACCCTAGATAGAAATTGTTGGAGCTCATGGTAGTTTCCATAAATAAATGGAATCAAACATTACCTAGTATTACTTGGAAAGAAATTCACAAAATGAAGAATGAAGAACACAAATTATATTGGGGTGTCCATGGACACACATATTCTTACTAAATAGAAAATGAAACTATACTCCAACTGATAAACAAAATGGTTGGTATGAAGGGGTATTTATATCCAAATGCAAGTTATCTTTAGGTCTAGGATGTGGGGGACTAACCTTTAGGAATAAATAATTATAAAAATTACAAGAGCACCTTTTTCAAAGTTTACATGGTCTCAAAGGGTAAATATGATCAATATAAGTAAAAATATCTATCATGGCCTCAAGAGAAGTTTAACCACCACATTCCAACATCCCCTCTTAATCTGAATAAGGGATATAGAAAGAGACCCTTACTTTTCATCCCCCTTAATATGAACTCTCCAACTCCAAAAAGCTCTGGCATTTATACAAAAGTAACCTTGGGCATGACCTTGGTCAAAAAAATTGTTGCCTACTCTAAATAAGGTACAAAAATTGGATCAAGAATCCTATGTGCATGATATCATCTCATAAAATACATCCATGTCTCTATGTTATTTTTCCATTGATGAACACTGGATTATAAAAAATTTAAATGGTGACATGATTGTCACATCAAAGAGGGACTCAAAAACTCTGAGGAATGCTAGTATCCTATAAAATTACGAGCATCCAAGATGCTTATTTATATTATTTGTGGCATGGTATTTAGCCTCTATATAGGACTAACAAATAGTTGATTGGAATATAGAACACCAAATAAATTGGGTTGGATCCCAAATAGAACATAAATCTTATGGTGGAATATCATTCATCTAAGTTGTTATCCCAATGAGCATCTAAAAACCTAATTAGAATTAGAGGAATTCCAATGGAATAGTGAATACCCATTTGATAGGTCCCTTAGATATATTTGAGAATCCTCTTAGTTATTGTCTAGTGACTCTCTCAAAGTGTATGCATATATCTAGAACAATAAATAACAATGAAATCTATTTCAAGTCTAGTGTGAGTAATTTAGATAATCCCTTCCATAAGAGACTGATACAACATAACATCTACCAAAGAAGTGATATAATTAGTCCAAATATTTGGGCTTGAGGAAAAATGAGTGTGATAAGACTTGCAATCCCCCATCCTAAAATACTACAAAAGATATAAACTATACTTGGAATGGGAAATAGTGATGTTAGAATTTTTTTGATTAATTTGAATCCCCAAAAAAAATGCAAAATCCCTAATTGGTCATCTAAAAAATAGAACAAAGTTGTGACTTCATGTCCTAGATCAAAGTAAAAGAGATACTAGATGATAATATCATCAAACATAATATAATCATCAAAATTTTCCCATCCTAATGTTTTATGTAAACATTATATTTATCATTATATCACTGAAAACCACATCTGAGGAAAATAAATGGATCTTCGCATATCATACATAAGAGGCCTACTTTAGTCCATACAATGACCTACTTAAACAATAAACTAGTGGAGTGGGTCCCTCAAGTGAAAAACAAGATGGTTATTGCATATATATTTTCTCCTAAAGCTCCCCATGTAGAAAGACACTCTTCACATCCATATAATGTACCTTCCATATATAAAATATGGCAATGGAGAGAATCATCCTAACTGAGTCTATCCTAGCCACTAGTGTAAATATATCATATTAGTCCACTCCCTCCTATTGAAATAATCCCTCAACAACATGTGTGCCTTGTGATTCTCTAATTGACCATCTGAATTATATTTGGTCCTATCGACCCATTTGTAACCAACAACATTATTTCCTTTTTGGAGAGGAACCAACTCACAAGTCTTGTTCTTCATTACAAACTCATATTTTTCCAGCATAGCATCTTCTCATTTTGTCCTACCCATGGCTTGAGAATATGTGAGAGAATCCTAAGAATGTGCTATCTTTGAAAGAAGTGCTTAAGAAGGAGCCTTTCAATGTTATTCAAGAGATAAAATAGGATGAGTATCCTTCAAAAGAGTCATAAATCACTTAGGTGTTGGATAAACGAAAGAAGAATCATGTGTAGTATATGACAACTCAACATCACAAGCTAAAACTAAAGAATCCAAATCAACATAACCATTCACCTCATCAAGAAAGGTTGAAGCATTATAAACTTATGTGTCCTACTCATCATGCCTTGAACCTGAAGAAGGTGTTTCCTATGGTGCTTCCCATGAAGGAGTAAAATCAATAGGTAATGGACTACCACTTGAATATGAAGATGAAGAAGATGATCTATTGGGAATAGAGCCAACCAAAATATTAGAATAAACAACTGAATATGAAATGGTCAAAGCATTAGAAGGGGCATTTACTAAGAGCTTAGGTGGTGGGGTGGAATGATTACTTGGAATAACCTCATCAAAGATGATTTTTATCGATATCAAAACTTCATGCCTCTGAGGATTGTAAAGATGATATGCCTTTGAGGTATTTTAATACCCCACAAAAATCCACATGAATTTTTGGTACCTATTTTGGTATATCGTTGGGTATGTGAGCACATTTTGAAGATACAAATATATGAAATCAAAACACATTAGGCTTATCCCCTGTTAATCTCTTAAGAGTTTCCATTCCCTAGACTACCTTGGTAGGAACTCTATTGATGATGTATGCTACAAAAGTGATAGCCTCATCCTAGAATTTATGGTCCATCTCCTTGGCATGAATCATGCATCATGCTATATTTATGATCACCTTATTTTTCCTTTCATACATACCATTTGTGTAGGAGTATTGCTAGGAACCTTCAGATAAAGATAAGCATACTTGCAATAGCAATGCAAGAACTAATGGATATGCTTATAACTAAATGAACATAAAAATGATATAACAAACTTGATTAAGAAAATAATTGATTGTAAATAATACAAACTATGTTAATCAATAAAAATAGATATTGCAAGCCTCTTTGAGGGGGTAACCTCCTTGGAAGTAGAGCTTCAATATGATTTGAGAAAAATATGAGATACATTCTACTCCAAATCCATGTCCTTTTTTAAACTCTTATTTACCCTAACCTTGATGCTCAATGGTCAAACCACATGAAAGAGGAGACCTGAGATACTAATTCCTACTTATAATAATTGTAAATATTGCATCATTATGGGCCCATAGCCCCATACACACTAGGTGCCCAAGATATAAATATACATCAACAATAGAGAAGTGGTTGTGTTAGGATAGGGTCCTATCATGTCCTTCCCATTTAATAAGCTTTATCCTCAAATCTCGAGGTGATGAAATTGCTACTATAGTTGATGAAGTGGCTCCCAAGTGGTATCTTATTACTATAGTAATGCCATTGTACTAGAACATCAGTGAGAATGCAATTGCAAAGTGTGCATGTATGCCATTCCAAAATACTCATGGGTTCTAAGAATACTAAGCCTTCATCATCCAATTGGGATAGTGTGAATTGGACTTGTATATGGTTGCCAACGACCTTTCTTAAGGATGATACATGGAAAACTAGATGTATCATGGAATAAGGCAATAATTCTAACTTGTAAGCTATAGGGCCAATCTACTAGAGCACTTTATACGGTCCATAGAATTTTGGTGCTATCATTTGAATGCCATAGATTTTCAATGATGATTACTTGTAGGGATGCAATCATAGGAAAATCATATCCTTTATGTTAAAACTATGCTCAACATGATATTTGATCTACTTCTTGTCACGTATAGTTTTGTACCATGGCCAAATAATATTTAATATGGAATAGTTGTGCACACTCCATGAGAGTGGAATCCATTTCTTGTACCTTGTAACTACCTAGAATGTATAACAGAAGTGATGATGGAGTGTATCCATAAACTGCTTCACATGGTGTCATTTTTGTGGATTGATAAAAATAATTATACCACCACTCATCCAAAGGAAGCCATTTGACCCAATGTATTAGTTACTTAGATGCAAAGCAATGGAGATAAATTTTCAATCACTTGTTTACAATTTCAATTTACCAATTGGTCCATTGGTCTAGGGATGATATCTCAAGATCATCTTAAGTCGTATGTTGTATATCTTTAGTAGTTCCTACTAGAAATAACTAGTGAATGTTAGGTTACAATCAAATACGATGGACTGTGGAATCTAATGAAGGCAAAAAATAGAATCTATTTGGATAATAGTTGAGGCCTTATAAGAATGGGCTAGTGGATAAAAATGACCATAATTATAGAGACAATCCACCACCACAAGTATGATTTTTCCACTCTATACTTTGGAATCCATTCAATAAAATCCATAAAATTATCCATCCAAATTGTCTATAGAATAGGAAGAGGTTGGAGTATTCCCTATGTGTGAATATTTTCACCCTTAACTTGCTAAAAAGTATCACATTTTGCAACAAAGATATTTATATTCTTTTTTATCCCTACCTAAAAAATGCGTGTTTAGCTCATTCATGTCTCTAAGAAGCTTGAATATC
This sequence comes from Wollemia nobilis, assembly GCA_028583015.1. NCBI lineage: Eukaryota > Viridiplantae > Streptophyta > Pinopsida > Araucariales > Araucariaceae > Wollemia > Wollemia nobilis. The sequence continues at coordinate 4,818,337 of JAQPPZ010017221.1, forward strand.
CTGCAGTCATAGAAGCATACATTTCCTATAGTATAGACTCATGGAGTGATAAATTCTTAGGGATAACAAGGAAATCTTGGTATCATAAATGTTTTTCATCCCATGTATATCTTGGGTAAGAGTCAAGATCAAATTGAAGTTGATGAATTAAGGATTGCAAGGTGGAATCTTGGGTCACTTCTTCTTGAATATGGTTGGTCCATTGAGGAAGTGGAGTAGATATGGCATGTAGCATATCTTGATCCTCATATTGATAGGATAGTGCACCAACAACTATTTTTTCCATGTTATAAATGATTTTATAATCATACCCCAACAGTTTGGTAAACCATTTTTGTTGTTAAAGCATATACACACACTACTCAAGAAATTACTTAAGGTTGTGGTGGTTTTTTTAATATAAAAATGCCACCCAATGAGATAAGGCCTCCATTGGTTGACTATATGTAATATCACCATCATCTCCTTATCATAAGTCAATTTTCCCAATTTTTTGCTTGATAGTACCTTACTATTGAAGGGTATTGGTTGCTCTTCTTACATAAGCACTACACTGGTTACACTTCTAGAGGCATCACTTTCAACCAAAAATGACTAAGAAATTAGGTATAGCCAATATGGGAGTAGAGAGCATAACTGGTTTGTTTTGTATAAAGGTATGTTTAGTGGGTTCTGATCATAGAAATGTGTTTTTCCACAATAGTTATCAAAGTGGAAACAATCTTTCCATAATATTCAATATTTTTTTATAATAGCTAGTGAGGCCTAGGAGACCCTAAATACTTTTGAGAGTGTGTGGTTTGGGCCATTCTTGTATGGTAGTAATATGTTTAGGATCCACCTTGACCCCTTCCTCTAAAACTATATGGCCTAAGTATTCCACTTCTTACATCCCAAAAAAACATTTGGATCATTTGGCACATAGTTTATTATTAAGTAGGATTGCAAGGTTTTGTCTAAATGTTTCAAATTTTCCACCCATGTATGATTATAAATCAAAATATCATAAAATATATCAAAATAAATTTACATAGAAATGGCCAAAAGATTGCATTCATGATATTCTAAAAGGTGTATGGTGCATTGGTAAGACCGAATGGCACAACGAGGAATTCATAATGAACTTCATGAGTGTGGAATGTTGTCTTGTTGTAATCTAATATGATGATAACCTGAATGAAGATCCAACTTTGAGAAGAAGCAAGCACCATGGAGTTCATCCAATAACTCATCAATGATGGGAATGGAAAATTTGTCCTTGATGGTAATTTTTTTGAGTTCTTATAAATCTACATATAACCCCTAAGACCTTTCTTTCTTACAAACCAAAATTAATAGGGAAGAATATGGGCTAACACTCAATTGAATGATCCTTGTTGCTAATAACTCTTGTATCATATTTTCAATTTTAGTATTTTGCACATAAGGATACTAGTAGGGATGAATATTTGGTAGTAAGCTTCCTAGGAAAGCTCGATGACATGATCATGGGTGTACCATGGTGGTAACCCTTAAGGTTTTGCAAACATGGGTGCATTTTTATCCATATTTTCTTGTAACTCGTCTAGTTGATTTGTATCATTGGTATTCAAGTATTATAGTGCAAACATTTGTGGCACCCCCCTTAAGACGATTTCTTCAAAATATATTTCATTTTATGTGAGTTTATGAGTTGGGTAGGACCTACAAACATGCCATGGAGATTGTATTGCTTTCCATGTTTGGTGAATTGCATCCATATCTTAGAAAGTCCCATATTATCAGCCCTAAGGTAAATCCATTGAATTCCCAAAACAATGTTGCAACCCCCCAAACGAAGAGAAAACATGTATTCCTTGAAGTTGTAGTTGCCCACCATCACCTTTACATTTGTACATTTCCCTAACATGTTAGAGTAACCCCATTAACAACCATGACTTCAAATGACTTGTAATGATAGATGTAAAAATATGTTTTTTTAGCTACTTGAGGATTTGTGACTAAGGAAATACACCATCACAAGTAAATAAATAAAATGGAAATTTGATATTTGCATTTATAGACTTTGTTATAAATCATCCCTTTCAATTACAATGGACCTCCCAAAAATGGAGGGATTTCTTTGCAAATAAGTTCAAGGGTGCCATAAATCATCTCTTCAATCACACAACAAATTGTTGAGGGAGTTTTTAAGTCTTATTGCTTGACATCCTGAGCCTCTATGCAAATCCTAGTACCTACACACAAGCCCACAATGAAAGCTTCAGTAGCATCTATTGAGCCTTTCAAGATAATGCCCTAAATCATGAAAAGGAGTTACAAAATTCTTACAAAAACTCACAAAACACAAAACTATGCAAAATAGCTAAAAAACCTTATAAAATGAATTATTTTACCTTGCTTGGGTACCTATTTTTTATTATGGATCCTTGTCTACCTTTAAGACTCAATCACCCAAGGTGGTTGTATCTATGTAACTGCATAGGGAAGTTGGCTCTATGTAACCACCCAGGCTTCAATCTCTGATTTGGACCCTTCTAGAAGTGTTTTGGAGCCTATGGTGCAAATACAATGTTGTTTTGTTACCATAGATGAGCGCATGTGCAAAATAAATATTAACTCATGTTTCAAAAAGACTCCATGATCGATGTATTTGAGCTCTTCGAGTGAGGTACTTGCAATTAAAAATTTAGAAATCCATAATAAAAGCCAAACAAAATTTGGGTAAATTTTTTATAGGTGTTTTGTGTGCTCTCTAAGAAAATGAAATGGGAGCATATTTGTAATATTTCTCTAGGGTGATGAGAATGATGAAGGGGTAAGAGGATGATGGACAAGTGGCTTGGGGTGAGAGAAGGGAGGAATTTTGACTTTTCCTACTTGGTTGCTTGGATGGAAACATGTCCAACATTCTCAATTTGTGCTATGACACACTATGACATGCCTCACTAATGCTCTTTGGGTTTAGAGATTCCTCATCCATAAAAAATGATGTACTTGATCAATGTGCTTAGATGGAGGATATCCTCATCCATGTACATTAAATTCCAACTAGAGGGAAGTAGATCGAGGTTAAAATAAGGGTATGGTCTCATGATGATTGTGGGTTAGGTATAGGAAGGTGCTTATAATGGTCAAAGGGGTTAGAATAGACAACATTAATATTTATAAGGTTGCATTGTATTAATTAAAATAATTGCATAATTTATTAAATATTAGCATTTAGCCACTACCAATATGACACTTTTTAGGTGTCTACATGATCAATAAAATTATGAGTACTACTAGAATCAATGAGTATTATGAGTCTTTAGTCCTTGAAATACCCTACCACTTTCATGGTCTAGTGAGTAGAAATTCTATAAAATACATATACTAAATTTTTAGGTGGTTGGTCCTCTAACAGTTTAGACTCTTCAAGTTGATCTTCTTCTCTAGGTTTATCCCTTTCATCATGTGGTTCCTTGGTGGAAGGTTTACCCACATCAAGTAAATATAATTTATGTTGTACATAATTGTGGCCTAGAGAATATTTATCATAACAATTGTAATATAGTCCCTATGCTCTACATGCCTCCATTTCTTCTTGGGTGAGACATTTCATTTGGGGTGATTCATTTCCTAAGTATTATGATGTCCAAGATATAAATAAGGTTAGACCTTATGGAGGTTTAAAAGCACACCTTTATGCTAAAAATTTATCTTCAATACGCCTAGAATATCCTACAATTATCGTCATGCTAATTGTCTTGAACATTTTCACTTCAACATGGATATATTCCTTTAATCCACTAATCAAGCAACTTTGAAAAAACTCGATGCTCGATCCCCTAGTGCAATTTTCTAGCTTTTCAAACTATGTTTGATAATCATGGATAAATATCATATGCCTTAACTTAGTGAGGACTCTAGTGAAATATTCATACTCAGTAGATCCAAAAAGGGTGATTAATTCTATCTCAAATTCATGATGAGTCATGGATGCATATTTTACAACCATTGGTATCATTTAACTACTTTTCTAGGATGAAAGATGCAATTGTGAGCCTTTGATTATGGAGAGTGGCATGAAGAGAAAATTATTTTTTGACCTGATACAACCAACTGGTTGGACCCTCTCCATGAAATCCTGGAAAGTATAGCTTAGGCATTCTCTAGATTTTATTTAGAGATAAGGTATATCATTCTCTACCCTCAAAACCACCATATTGACTCCTTGGTGATTGTCCTACCAAAACATTTTATTTTATATTTAGGCCTATTAAACAACTCTCAAGGTCATCCATTTTATCTATTTTTTCTAGTTTAGATAATGATTGAAGGATTTGTAACTGATGGTTTTCAATTTGTTTGACCTAGTCGCTTAATAACTCTATCTCTTGGGTAACTCTAGTACATCCAGTCATTTTGTCACTTTAGGGTCTCCAATTTTTTTATCAAAGTTATATGTCAAAATGATCAATTCGAAGAGAGTACTGGAATTGATTATACAAAATGATGAATTTTACATTTTTGTATTTTTTTTTACTACTAAAAAGTGACTACTTTATTGGTAAATTACTTATAACTAATTAATTTGTTGATAGACTACTGACAATTGTCTGCTATAACTGTTAGATTGGTTATTCTCTACATTATCAAACTGATAACTAATGACAGGCTAATTTGATGACTCACAATTGACTACTATGAGTATATATTCTTTGTACTATCAAACTATATATTCTCTATATTCTTTGTGTTATTACACTAGATATTTTTTGCATTGTTATATTATGACTGGATTAGTCTCTTCTACAAAATGCTCAACGAATTAAAATAGGGTTTCAATAGGGATAACTTAAGTCAATATGTGTCTAATTTCATGGGTTCTCTAATACACAATCCCGTTCCTAATTAGTGGTATGTCCAATATTTCAGAGCTCTCACTACGAAGGGTTCCACCTACTTGTAGCCACACTAATTATTTTTTAGGGTACTATGAAAAGTAAGTTTCCAAGCTAACCACTTATCAATGCATCACAAAAGTCAAATGACTAATATATTCCTATGGGTGAAGGCTTTTCCTATTCATAGGAGGGTCTCCTTATCTAGTCAATAGTATGTGGGAGCTCTTAGTTGTATACTAATTTTGTCTAAGTCATAGGTATTGGAGTTTGAGCACTTCTCACTTCACTAAATGCTTTACAAGCAATATAGCTTAGACAAAAATGGTAGCTCCTTCATGTTATTTTTAAACCTCCAACACAAGTTTTCTAACCTAATCCACTAAAAACAAAAAATAATTATGTGTTTTTGGGGGAAATATACTTTAATGGAATATGAGCAAAATGAAAAAATATAGAATAGAAAATGAAGCGAAGGACAAGAATTGTTGTTGTTGCTAGACATGACCCTAGAAATAGCTTTAATACCACTTGTTAGAAACCTTTAGATAAAAAAATAATTACCACAAAAGCAATACAAGAATTAATAAAAATATTTATAACTAAATGACCATGAAAATGAAATAATAGAAGCATCAAGAAAATGATTGATTTACCCATGAGAGGTATTGTAGTGATACGTGCTTGTGTTTTCATCTAGAAGAACCAAGTTCAAACCTTGGTACAAGGGGATTGGGATCCCTCATAAAAAATCGTGTAAACTTAATTATATATTGCAAGCTTACTGTGGTGGTAAGGGATTTGGCCTCTATTTGAGAGGTAGAAGGTTCAAACCCCACTTAGTATGAGGCGACTAGGATCCCTCATAAAAACCTATGTAAACTCATTGAAAAAATAAAATAACTGATTGGAAATGCAACAAACTTATATTAATTAGGTAGAACATATATCGTAGGCCTCATCAAGGGGCCAACCTACTTGGACATAGAGCTTCAATATAATTGGAGAAAAATATGAGATACATTCTACTTCAAACCCATGTCCTTATATAGACTCTTATTTACACCAACCCTAAAGTTCAATGGTTGGACCACATGAAATATGGGACTTGAGCTACTAATTTTGTTAGGATTCTAAACCTAACCACCATACTAATCACATTATTAGTTAATTATTTAATCACTCTCTCTTTCACAAAGGTTGTGACCATTGACCACACCTTCACACTCGTAGAAATCGGCATTTCATTTGGTATAGTTGAGGCATCGAAGAATATAACTATAAATTAATTGTTGGGTTCCCCATACAATACAACAACAATTCCTTAATAAAAGTGATTCCTTTTTATTATTCTAGAATTATAATCAATCTTTCTCTATTGGGTTCACTACATCTGGTATCAGAGCCACATCCAAAGAGCCATTTTTTTTATCCATTTTTCTCTCCTTCCATCGCTCATTAGTGTCAGTTAACCCATTGCACCATTGTATCACCCGATGTTTCACTCCACCGTGTATCTACCACCAAAATGATAATTTTCACCACAAGGCAACCCTAATCACCGGTGACACGCATTGTCTTCACATAGCCTAGGAAGATTTGTGGGAACCCAATCACGTTTCAATGAATTTCTAGTTTCGGTGTTCTCAGACTTGTGTTTACGACAAGAGTTTACGTGGAAATTTTGTTGTTAAGTAATAAGTTTCAACAAATTTCGTGATGACTTCATGTATTCCCAGACAAATCTACGACAAGAATTAGAACCTGTCGATAAATTCTTTGAGTAAGACAGTTAGTTTCAATAATACCAAGCAATAAATACGGGGATTTTCAAAAAAATTACATCTAATATTGGTGAGTGTTTTTCCTTCACATTTCAACCCTAAAACGCGATCGTATCCAGTTGCTGCATCTTGCAAATAAAACAAACTTTCGCCTGTGAACCTCCATTCAAAGTGTTGGTATAAAAAAAAAAATCCTATTCGCTCACAGTGTGAAGGTCAACTGCATAAAGCAAGCCATTTCTAGTTGTGACGTCTCCAGCAAGAAAACAAAACTCCAAATTGACAAAAATAATTTTTGATCTACCGTGGCATCATTTTTTTGCAATAATTCATTCACAGATCAAAGGTGCAGTTAAATCGTCAAAAACGAATACTTCGATGAAAAAATAATAATTTAAAATAAGCAACACCGATGGTCAGATATCCAAATAGAGCATTCAAATGCAGTATTATCTGGAATTATCGCGCTTTTCGATGAAGGGTTGTCCATTCTATACAACTGCGCATGTTGGAAATTTGGTGTGGGAAACTTTATCCATCAAAAAAATATATATTTAATTCCATTGTTTGGTCCACTCTTGTTCCAAACCGTATTCAAGGTCACCACTACCCCTTCAAACCAGACACAACCACCATATTCAACATAATAGACTTTCATTTAAGTCTTTCAAAATCCAAAGGTGAATGTCCAAATCCGTCGCCTCGGCCCCTCTCTACTACACCAACAAGCCATTTGCCTTTTCGCTGCCCGAGCCTCTTCACCGGTGCTCCACCATCCTTGCTTCCCGCCCTGAGCTCTGTCGTCACTACACCTCATGTTCTACCACCGCTGCCTAGCCGTTGCCGCTCCAAAAAAATTTGTGTCGATTTTTTAGCAAATTAGTGACAACTTCCAAAAAAAATACTATGCAAATGGTCAATGGAAGAATATGTCACAACCCCAAACTACTTTTGCTACTTAATATTGCCCACTTATGTCAAATCACATCATTGAGTGTATATAAAATTTAGTTCCAGGATATTGCCAATCGCATCACAGGGTTGGACGAATTAGTCCTCATAAGTGGGTTCATCAATGGATTGAAAGAAGAAATTAGAGTGAATATCATGATGTACACTCCTCGCACCCTACAGGAAGCCATTGGATTAGCCTTGTTAGTCGATGATACATTCAATGTTCAATGTCAACATGGGGAGCAACCTATTGATAAATCAACATTCATGCACACTATTCCAAAACACAAACCCTTGCCAGTAAAGTACCTTAGCCTACAATAAATGGAGGAGCAACGAGCGAACGACCTCTGCTATACTTGTGATGAGCAATTTGGGCCCCTTCATTGTTGTGCTACACAAACATTGTATTTATTAAATATAGTTGATCCCTATCACTCCATAGAGGAAGAAGGTGAGGAAGATGTGCACGACATGACCAAAGCACCTGATCATAACAATGAAGGAAATGAGGTCGATGTGCAAGAAGTGCTCGATGCACCACAAAAAGATGAGGTAGACATCCATGCAATAAACAATGAAGACAAGACATACACTCTCAAAGAACTACACATAATTTCATCGCCAATAGTGAGTTCTCATCGTATAGGCAGCCTGATTCAGAAAGGAGGCAAAAGAGTGAGTGTACCTTTATTTTCCCTTCATTCTACACAGGAAGAATCGACTAAATTGAAAGCCTACCGTCAGCACAATTCTCCTAAGGAAGATTCTACTATTCTTTCTAGAAACCCCCCACTAATGCTTCGACCTTCAATATATCCTTGCCTTCAAAAAAGTGACATTAAAATAGTACAAGAACTTGCACAAATCCAACTATGAAAACAAGCAACGAAGCTCCTTACTTTGAGCTTTGAGGACAAAGCTCTTTTTAAGGAAGATGGCATGTTAGGATTCTACTCCTAACAACCATACTAATAACATTATTAGTTAATTATTTAATCACTCTCTCTTTCACAAAGGTTGTGACCTTTGATCACACCTTCACACTCGTAGAAATAGGCATTTCATTTGGTATAGTTGAGGCATCGAAGAATATAATTATTAATTAATTGTTGGGTTCCCCATACAATACAAAAGTGATTCCTTAATAAAAGTGATTCTTTTTTATTATTCTAGCATTATAATCAATCTTTCTCTATTGGGTTCACTACAAATTCCTACTTATAATAAAAGTAAAGATTAAATCATAATGGTACCATATGCACCAGATACCCAAGTTGAAAACATATGTACACACTAGATGCCCAAGAACATATCGATGGTTGTGTTATGCTAGGGTCCTAACAAGTATAGTGAATAGTCATCTAATATGCAATCTCTATAAGAAGCCAAAAAATCATGAAAAGAATATTTAACATATTCACCACCCCAATCTACCCTTAGACATTTGATTCTCTTATCTAGCTAATTTTCAACAAGGGCCTTGGAGGTCTTAAAACTCTCAAATATATCATTCTTAGTGCAAATGGTGTAGAACCACACATATCTAGAGAAATCATCAATGAAAATGAGGATGTACCTATAGCCCCATAAATATCACTATGTATGATATCCATGGGATGATAAGCTTACCTTGCAATTACTTTTGAAAAATATCCTTATCATGCTTGTTAGCTTTTGATGTAATGAGCAATGGGAGATAGCAATCACAAGATGCAAAATAATATAAAATAAAGTAAATTTGCAAGATGATTGAAGTATGTTGTGAATAGAAATAACATAAATGAATACAACGTAGCTATGGAGGAAATGAACACTCCATTAATGAAGCTACTGAACTACATTGCACCCATCACCAATATATGGTGATCTACACAACACTACACTACTACCTACGACTATGTTGTAAGCAACTCTATCTATCTATGTCCCCCTTCTCATATCTATCTAACAATGAGGCCTTTCTTATATAGGAAGATAGGTTCCTTGGCCAACACTCTACCTAGTTGTGCAAGGGACAACTTGCACATATACAACTTGCACATTGACACTTGTGCATTTATTACATTGCATGAAGTAACTAGATAAATTCCCCCTAAAGTAATCTAATGTCCTAAGTATGTACCTTGGAAGATACATTTACATAACACAAATGATGGAATAGACTCTATTTCTAACACCCCCTGTATTACATTATTTGGGTATTGAAGACTTTAGTCTTCAATATGGATCTTCCTCTTCATTCGATGATCTTTGGCTTGTTTAGAGTATTCTTGTTCTGGTTCTTTTGTTGCTACTTTAGTCTTCATGTCATGGCTTCTCGTATTTTTCATTCTTTGTTCCTTGATGTCAGGTGTCTTTGATGTACCATTGCTCTCATGATATTGCATGTCATGAGTGGATCTGAATAGGCTCTTCTCCTTTATTTTGTCCATATGTTAGACCTGTTTCTCTGTCCTTCATAAGTATCAACCTTGAGCTCAATGTTAGTAGATCCATCTGAAACAAGTTTTTGAAGATAACAATTTAATATTTGAAGTAATATTCTTTCATAGTCTTTATAGTACTTGTATTTGAAGTGATAGGAGAAAGATGAGTGATTTGTTCCATCACAATATTTGCATGGATGGAAACTCCAACAATTGGTCTTTTCATGACCATATTGGTTGCAATGAGTGCATAATAGAGATGATCTGACAATTTTGTAATCTATATTAGGAATATCATGTTTTTCTATCTCCTTGATAAGGCCTTCAAACCATATGTGCACAATTGAAGCTATTCCTTTTTGCATAAAGTCTTGTTGATCAATATTTTCCTATTTTTGGTCATTAGATTCACTGGATGAATCTTCCTTTACATAGTTGTTGATTTCAGAACTTATTTCGCATTGTATTGGTTCTTCCTTTTCTTTACCCTTTTCATCATTGTAATCCATCAGGTTTTTAATCCATATTGGTATTTTCCTTATTCCACTTCTAAGAGTATTGCTTAGTATGCTAGTAGTCATTTGTATAACCTGAATTCTTAAGGATAGAGTAGTCTACCTTATAGCTCCCAATATTAGGATATATGATCCCTTATTGAAGTATATAAGCTTGATTTGATAAAACCTTTACTAATCCTTAGGTTTGTAGACTTCCTTATGTCTCCCTAGTAATGAGAGTATGAATACCTAATTTTTAGGTTTTTGTAGAAAGCTTATATCTTCCCAACTTGATAATATTTGAAGGATATTATTATTATCAAGTTTTGTAGAATGCCTTATGACTCCCTAGAGATTTTTGGAATATGATATAGTGCTTTTGTAAAAATATAGTTCAATTTTTGGTTGATTTTGTACAAATTTTGTAAAGATCAAAAATCAACTTCTTAACACCTTATTACTCCTATTGAACTAAGCACTTTTCAATTTTGAAGAGGTTTTAATGTTGGATTTCTTTTGTCCCTTTTTGAGAAGTTTTTGAGACAAGAATATTATAATTTTCCAACCTTAGTAAAAATCTTAATAACCTCTTTTTATATCCCTTGGATTATTTCTAATTTCCAATAACCTAGTTTGGAGTTGTAGCCCTTATGACTCCCAAATTTGGAAAATTAGAACACATTAATATTTGCAAACTTTAAATGGATTAATTCCAAGTAGTATTCCTTATTTCTCCTAGGTTATGCTTTGCAAATATTAGTCAACTTTAATATTTAATTTCCCTAAGTTTTGCTTTCAAATGAAGATTGATTTCTTTCAATAATTCAACCTTATAATATAACCTTATAACTCCCTTTTTATGGAAAGCAAAATAGATGGAAATTGTACCTTTATGAACCCGATGGTAGACTATCCTTCTTGGGCACTGTGAGTAATGGAAGATTCTTCCACTTGCTATTTGCTTCAACACTCACTTTAATGCTTCCTTGACCCGTTTGACTAGGAGTAATGTGCTTCACCATTTTTGGATTGCTCTTCAGATTGTTGTTGATCCGCTGCCATGTAGCTACCAAGCTACTACCGTGATACACCCGAGATGCTACCGAGTCACTTTAGACTCACTTGCTACCATTGCTACTTGCTTTGACTACACTTTCCCCTACCTTGATCACCTTTATATGGAAGATGAGTCTTGAGTTTTGTGATAAGTGTCACACCTATTATGTATGAGTGCTCGCTCCTTTTGTAATGTACCAACTTCCTTGTCTAATGCTTCTTGGTCACTCTGTAATGTATGAGCACTCATGTGGGGCTTGTGGAAGATAACAAGTGGTACCACCTTCCTTAATATTCCCTGTAACTCCTACATGAGGTTTCTTGAGCATTGAGAGATAGAATGGTGCTTTAGAAAGTTTATGCCAAGTGGCATTCAAATGCTTTGCATGAAGACCTATGCTATAATGCTTCCAAGGAGAATATTATAACTCCTTTCGTATGCCTTCCCTTAGCTTGCTTCATTTCTTGGATAACAAGCAACCTTTTATTTTGTAGGTGATTTGATGAGGCATTGTGGAGCTTCGAATGGTGATTTTGAAAGTGATATTGGTGCTTTCTTTGGAGGATGATCTTCTCCAAGCTTAAGACCTTGTATGTAGCACCTTTTCTCCTTGTCTTCTATACCTTCAATGTGCTGATTTTTGTGCTTCTTTGTAGTGTAGATAGCCTCTTGTTATGTTGTCCATCCCATGTTGGTAGAAGTAGATTTTGTACCTTCTCTTCGTAGATGAGCTCCCTTTCTATCTACGTAAATGCAGCTTGATAACAACCTTGTGTGGGCTTTGATATTGCAGGTTCATCCATCCAAGATATGCGGAGAGTGAGCCCTTTGAGTGGCTCCTTTTGTTATGGAAGAAGAGTGCTAATGTTCATCCTTCCTTGGTTGGCTTACCCTGTAGATATTGTGCCTTTTGAGGCACCTTCAAATCTGCTCTCTTCCTACGTATAATGTATTGTAGAAGTGCAATACCATGTAACTTTACATGTATATAAAACCTTCTTTATTGCACCTTTTCTTGCACTCTTTTGCAGGTCTGAAATTCTATCTTTGTAGCAGATTTTTGAATGCAAATATGAGGGTTTTGAGGATGTCTCTTTGGCTAGACTCCTTACCCTTTTTTCTTGGATACTTTGATGATAAATCCAAGCCTTTAATGATGTAGATAGAAGCTTCTTTGTAGCTGTAATTTTCTGCCCTTTGTACCATGCAATTAACCCTATAATGCTTTGGATTTGAGACTCACCAAGTCTCAATATTTGAAGCTTCTATTTCTATTTTTGGTTAGTCATATTCTTCTCCAAATTTTGGAGGATTCTAACCTGATTTGGTGGCTTCACTTGGCCACTATGTGTTGCATATTTTTGTGCACTAATAGTGTCTTTAGACACTTTGATAATTTCTGATTTTGTGCCCTTCTCAAGTACACAAAAGCTAATCCTTTTGAGAGCAATAGAATAGTGCAAATGAATCTAATAATATTTCACTTTTAATGCACTAACAATTTCACCTTATCACTCCAATAAACTCTCAAGATAATGCACTTAATCAAATTTACTACAACTAATCAAGAATAATCTAAAATGAACCTTCAATAATTATTCTACAATTTCACTACAATCAATATTGTAGGACTTAGTCTTCTTTTTCTTTTTCCAAAGTAGATGATAGGTAGTTGATAGAAGCAATTCTGAAATCTAATAAACTCCTAATCAATGTGCAAATGAACCTTAAAAAGAACCTTTATTTTTGCACTTTTGAAGACTGTAATCCAATTGCAACTTTAATCCAAATTTAGGTGCTTTAACAAATCTGATAAGTAATCCAATTAATGAATCTACTTGCACCAAAAGTTGCTTACATTTTTGAAATTTTCTATAGCTCTTTTGCCACTTATGTAGAGGATGTAGATCTTGGTGTCTAGGATCACCAAGTTGCTACTTCGAGTAGGACCTTGCAGCTCTTTGTAGACTGTCCTGAATAACTCCTTCTTCACCAAATGATGGTCTCAAACTTTCTTTCACGAGCCTAGGATTTGGTGGCTTGTTCTTCTCTTTGTCTCTGAAGTGGTGCCTTCTTGCTATGAGAGGTAATCTTCAAATCTCCAAGATTTGGTGAGCTTCTTCTATCTTCAAGTCTTCTTGTCGAATTCTGACTTCAAGTAGGATCTTCTTCTAGGATTTGGCACTCCTTGCCAAATTCTTCTTCATGGATTTGGCACTCCTTGCCAAATTATTCTTCTCGATTTGGAACTCCTTACCAAATTCTTCTTCTCTTGGGCTTGTTGTCGGATGGCGATAATTGTCCCAAGTCCTTCACTATCAAGGGCTTCTCCTTGGTAGTGGATTTCTCCAATGAGTTCTCCTTTGAGAATTTCTTCAATAAGGCTCTCCTAGCATTTTTTGGATGCTCGATGAGACCTTCCCAAGGTCTTTGATCTTGCAGCTTCTGATGGTCTTCCTTGAGACCTTCTCTTCAACCTTCTACTCCTGGAAGTGTTGGTGGTGAGATCTTCTTCTGGATCTCTGATTCTACTACTTCTAGATTCGAGTAGGACTCACCTAGTCCTTCTTCTTCTTCTTTCTTCCAATACTGGAAGTTCTTCACTGAGATCTTCTCCTGATCTCTTTGATTTTGCTTTAGGTGCTGAATTGATTCTAAAGAAGATACCCTTCCTAACTTTCTTGTAGGAAGTTTCCCAACTCACTAAATCTTCTTTCCCTACAACAAAGTATTAGTACTAAAATATTTAGTCTACTTCTGAATCAGATATTCTCTTTGAATTCTTCTTTAGGATCAAGGCTTCTGTGGCCTTTTTTATTCAAGGTCGTACCAAGGCTTATGGCCTTTTTCAGTATCAAGGCTTTGTGGCCTTTTTAGTACCAAGGCTTCTATGGCCTTTTTAGTATCAAGGCTTTTGTGGCCTTTTTTAGTATCAAGGCTTCTATACTTTTCCTTTTTTGGCCTTTTCAATACTTCTATGGCTTCTTCTTCTAGGCTTATATGGCCTTTTATGTCAAGGCTTCTATGGCTTGTTCTTCAACTTGTGAAGTTCTTTACTCTAACAATGGAGATCTTCAGTCTCCTAACTTCACCACGACTCTTCACCAGAAGTCTTCTTCCACAGTATTCTTCTCTTGCACAAGGAACTAATATCTGCACTATGAAGGCACGCTGACCTTCGGGCAACGAAGTTGGAGTCTCCTAGATTTCTATTGTAGGAGGAGTCCCAATCCTCTAAGAATTAATTTTCTGCAACAAAATAAACTTTAGGCAATAGTTAGCAAATTCCAGATATCCTGGATGATCTTCACTAGATGATTTGTCAATCTAGTGGATTGAATGTTGAGTCCTAGTCTTCACGAGTTTTTCCTGTAACTCTATGGAAAGACTCTAGTCAAATGCAATCTCAGTATTTTTTGAACTGAGATTTCTTTTAGTCCTCACTTGTGACTCTCCCTAATTCTACCACCTAGATTCTTCTGAGATATTTTGATAGTGGTTGGTCCAATGGCATGTCAGTTTGACAAAACACTCAAGCTCAATGATAATGGTGGTTTCCCTATTGACCTACATAGACTAGATCTACCATGGCTCTGATACCACTATTAGCTTTTGATGTAATGATCAATGGGAGATAGCAATCACAAGATGCAGAATAATATAAAAGAAAGTAAATCTGCAAGATGACTGAAGTATGTTGTGAATAGAAATAACATAAATGAATACAACGTAGCTATGGAGGAAATGAACACTCCATTAATGAAGCTACTAAACTACATTGCACCCATCACCAATATATGGTGATCTACACACTGCACTACTACCTATGACTATGTTGTAAGAAGCTCTATCTATCTATGTCCCCCTTCTCATATCTATCTAACAATGAGGTCTTTCTTATATAGGAAGATAGGTTCCTTGGCCAACACTCTACCTAGTTGTGCAAGGGACAACTTGCACATATACAACTTGCACATTGACACTTGTGCATTTATTACATTGCATGAAGTAACTAGATAACTTCCCCCTAAAGTAATCTAATGTCCTAAGTATGTACCTTGGAAGATACATTTACATAACCCAAATGATGGAATAAACTCTATTTCTAACAATGCTTCCCTAGAATACATCTCTCACATGCACCACTTAGAGGTGATATTCATGGAATTCCAATGGCCATATGATGTCAACTCATGTATCTCAAATATCCATAGATAATATTTCAAAGCCTATGATGCCACTTCTAATTTACATTATCTTCATGTGCAACCATATTAACAAATATTATCTTCCTAGAGAGAGGGAAAAAGAGGCAATATTTATCCCAACTTCTACATGTTTTCAATATCATCACAATAGCTAGAATTAATAGTTTTGAATCCATTATCAATATCATTAACTACCCATCTATCGGGCCAAAATTCTACCTTCTTACTTGTGTGAGTAATATATAAATATACAAAATGTTAGGTCCAACATTAGGCATAAAGTACCTCATCAAAATATGAACATCCAATATTGATGTTTCCATACCCTACAATCTATAATGAGAAATCATCTACAATCATAACACATTCTTTGTATGTGCTTTTTTGTAGCCCTGTAGAAGATGTGTGTGCTTTATCATGTGCCTATTTTCCCTTGAATATACAATTCATTCATATAAATAAGTGGATGTCCATTATGAGAAATAAACCAATACATGTGCTTGTGAGGTTTCTCAATAAAAATATCCTTACCTTGTATATGGAAGAGAGTAGCATCAACATCCCCTTCCTCAATTTTCTTGATCTGAATCCTATAAAAATATTCTTGTGCCCTTTATTTTTATAAAACTTACAAGTAGACTTCTTGGGATTCTTCTCATTATGTTTTAGCTTCTTATCATTTTGAACTTTGGTAAAAACTTCCTTTGGGTGAGCTTGATTGAAAGTATAATTTTCCTTATGCCTATTTCTTCTAGCCTAGTGGTGTAAAAATACTTAAATACCTCATAAATAGGAGGTTCAAGGGAATATAGAAATTACACACAAATCATATCAAAAATAGCAACATCTATCTCATGTGTTTCTAACACGTTGAAAAAAAATATTTAGTTTATTATTTTTTCCTTCTCCAATGTTTCTTGTCCTTCTCTTCTCTCTGTAGAAAATCCTATTGCAATTCACATGTCTTCTTATAGTTTTTTAAATTGACTAATATACTTATCAATAGTCTTAAATTATTCCATGGATAAGGTTGTAATCTTAGCCTCCATTTGACCAATGTATGTAGAATCAATTCAATCACACAACCCCTAAAATTTCTCAAGTAGCGCTTTAGATTCATGGTGTTGCTAACATGAGTATCATATACATTTTCAACATGAAGTGCAATGACACCATGACCCATCCTTCTTGTCCTCATAGAGCTACTTCAATTCTTTAAAATTAGTACTACAGGGTTACTATTTTGCACATTTGAGTAACTCATTACTTCAAAGTAGAACTTTAATCTTGATCTTCACAGTAGTGTAGTTAGGACCACTCAACAAGGCCACATGGTGATCCATAACTATTTTTCTAAAATATAAAAATCTATTGGTATTTATGACCAAAAACAACACTACCAACGTAGATATCTCAAAAACTATACAATTTAAAAAAAAATAGGCTCAAAATGCTTCTATATGTAAAGTTTATAGCCCTAAATTTTTTTTCCCTAAAATCACAAAAAATTCCTCCAAAACCTTTGAAAATTCTAGAAAAGGTTTTTATGTGTCACTATAGAGTGGCTGAGGGGATGCCAAGCATGTGTTGACTATGTAGCATATTTATAAATCATGTGATATCACTTATCATGATTTGATTTATTGTCTAATCTATGAACCACATTGTGCCACTTATCACTTCCTGATTCTCTCTAAAATTTATGCATCACCAAATCTGTTGTCGACTATGTAAGCTAATTTTTAAGTTTGATGAGTTGATAAAATGTGATTGTATGAACCTATATTTATATATGTCCAATGTTGTATGACCTACCATGTTAGCCTAATTAAAGACTACCATGTCAGCACTTGCATCAGCCCCTACATCACCTACCATGTGTCACCTCATCATTTGTGCTATATCATCAGTTTAGTTAGTGTATATTCCAACTATTGCATGTCATGCCATTTCACCTATATAGACTACTAGATCATATATATATAGTGATGTGTTGCCTTAGAAGTTTCTCACTAATCACCAAGTTAGATATATGGACCACCACATAAACTATTATGTGTCACCTCAAGATTAGTGCACCTCCTACCATGTCATCTATATAGACAATATTTTTAGCTACATAAATAACCATGTGCCATTTGTACACTATTACCACATCATCACACACGTCATCATCTAGTGCCATGTTATCAAGGTTTGTCATCGGAGTTTCCATGTTATTAGTTAGAGTTATATCATTATAGTCATAAAAAATATTTTGGTGGGGAGATCAAACCTGAGAACCCCCATATGTGAATGACTATGTTCCTTTTATCAGCCATCTCCCCAAGTATAGTGCTTGGGAGATAAAGCATAAGGGCTAAATAAATTAAATTTGCAAATAAAATATACCCCCTTTTTGACCCTCCTTGTTGATGCATGTCTATGGTATATTGATTCAAGTGCATGTCTAAATGTCCGTATTTTCAAGTCGATCCAAGGAATATTCCTTGGAATATGCTAATTTTGAATTTTAAAAATTCAATTCCTAGAAGGAAGAACTAAAATCTATTTGATACAAAAACAAAGTACCTAGAGATAAAATGAGCAAAATTTTTGAACTAGAAATACCCTAAAATTTGACAAAGAATCTAAAAATATTGATAACTCATCCATAATTTTTATAGTTTACCCTTCACAACCATTTTTTGAATACAACCAATTAGGACATCTTCTCATGTCTATATAAAAAAAAAATTACTAGACCATATTTACAACTCTGTCAAATAACTTAGAGGTCTTTTCTAAGCATAAAATCTTGTCCATGTCTTCTCTAGCACTTAGGGTATGTCTAAAAAACACTAGCCTCTTCTTTTCTTCTTTTTCGATGTCTAAGCAGTCTATCCTCTCATCTATACTAGTATTGCATAGAATAATACAAAAGAGAAATATATATATATATATATATATATATATTAGAAAATTCCATAAATGACAAATGGGGTTTTTAAAAACCTCAAAAAGGTCAATCCTAAAACTAGGGAATCCATCGAATAAAGTATTATGTAGGGGAGTTAGCAAGTTGAAGAAAAGTATGAACTATTAAAAGTAGAAGTCAAGGGGTCAAAACCCACCAAGATAAAAAATTATTATTATTTCATCTTGATAGAATTTAAATTTTTGAAGGCATTTGATATAAAAGGAGTTGATTGTGAAAAATTAGCAGTTTGAGGAAGATGAAGAATATCTTTGATAGAAGGGAAAATGAAGAATAACTTTGGTAGAAAGAAAAATTTGGACATGCTTTTATTAACTTATTAGAAATGTAATGAGAGTAATGCAATGTTTTATTTTCATAATGGAAGTGGCCCCTAGTAGAAGCCACACATAGCTTATTAAAAAAAACTAGGGCATCCATATAGTCAAAAATAATAAAAAAGGATTGAGTATCAAATGAGAGGAAAAAAAGAACCTATTGGTGAATATTTTTACTAGAGCAAAAACCTTCTAATCGTAGTGAGATCCCTATTTTCCAAGTCCACCTAGGGTTTTATCACACTATCTTTCTTTTGATGGCATTGTCATCCTTCAAAAAGAAATTCTTCTTAGATTACTTTAATCACATTCACCCCTAATATAAGCTAGAAGAAAAGCACTTGCTGACCTAAGCAATTGAGTAATGGAGATTCACATCCACTCTAATACCATGTTGGATTTCATAGCAATTTTCAGAAGCAAATGGAATAAAAAAATATTGAGTATTACTTAAAAAGAAATATACAAACAAAAATGAAGAACATGGAATAGATTATGGATGTCTGTGGGCATTGAATAATCTCACTAAATAGATAATGAAATAACACTCCAATCAATAAGAAAAATGGTTGGTATGAAGGGGTATTTATTCCAAAATACAAGTTACCTTTAGGTTAAGAGTATGAGAGCAACCTTCAAGAATAAAATATTATAAAATAATACACAAACACCTTTTTCAAGGTTTACATAGTCCCAAAGGATAAATATGATCAATACAAGTACAAAAATTTGGTTGTGGCCTCAAGAGAAGCTTAACCACCACATATTCCATTTTAAATTTAGTATCTTATTCAATAATTCATGTTACAATAGATCCATTAATTATTTTCTAAATTCTATGAACATTAACTCTAAGGTACATTAAATGTTGCAATAGGAGGATGATTCGAAGATGGGTGGACTACTATTCTTTCCATGCTTTCTACCCATTTACCTTAGATGGTAATCAAGTTAGAAATTGTAATTTGTAATAAGGTTCAAAATATAGGGGAGACAAAGAAGAGAGGAAGCTCCAAAAAGCTTAGAAGCAATAAAAATAATATAAACATATGTGTGTGTGCAAGGATTCAAACTTAAATTACATGATTCTTGTCCAAATACCTTAAACAACTCTTGATTTTTAGGACTCGCAAGCTACTACAAAAAAATTATCTATAACTATGGTAAGATTTTTGCTTCTCTCACTGCTCTCATAAAAAAAATATGTCTTTTTTTGGTTTGAAGCCACTTCCCAGGCATTCCATACCCTCAAAGAAGTTGTGTACCACTACTATTTTGGGCACTCCTAAATTTAGCAAACCTTTTGTCATTGAGTGTGATTCTTTTGGCATAGGTATTGGAGTTGTTTTAATGCAAGATGGTCATCTATTAACCTTTGAAAATGAACAACTTTCAAGCAAGAATCTAGGATGGTCCACTTATGAGAAGGAAATTTTAGCTGTTTTGCATACCATAGAGAAATGAAGGCCTTATTTTTTAGGGGATCATTTCATCATCAAGACTAACCATAACAACCTTAAGCATTTCTTAGAGTAGTGTCTCTCATTCTCTAAAAAAAATAAATGAATGACCAAGATCTTGGGTTATGAAATTATCATTGAATACAATAAAGGAAAGAAGAATGTGGTGGCTAATGTCTTGTCTCGCAAATATAAGAATGTTGTTGTTGTCAATGCCATATCTAGTCCTCTTCCACAATGGATTTTTCAACTTTGACAAGATTTTATTTCTAATCTAGATACTGCTTGGATCATCTAGGAAATGAAGGCAAGATCATCATTGTATTCTCATTTCTCATATATTTATAGAGTGCTTTATAAAAATGATTAAATTTATATTCTTGAGAACTATTATAAATAGATTATATTACATCATTTAGGTCATGTAAATGTATCTTCCAAGGTACATACTTAGAATATTAGATTACTTTAGAGGGAATTTATCTAGTTACTTCATGTAATATAATAAATGCACAATGTCAATGTGCAAGTTGTCCCTTGCACAACTAGGTAGAGTGTTGGCCAAGGAACCTATCTTCCTATATAAGAAGGGCCTCATTGTAATAGAGACACACATAGAGATAGATAGAGAAGCTTAGACCATACTCATAGGTAGTAGCATAGTGATCACCATATATTGGTTATGGGTGCAATGTAGTCTAGTATATTTATTAATGGAGAGTTCATTTCCTCTATAGCTACATTATATTCATTTATGTCATTTCTATTTATAGCATTTTTTAATCATCTTGCAAATTTACTTTCTTCCATATTATTTTGCATCTTATGATTACTATCTCCCATTGCATGTTGCATCAAAAGCTAACAATGGTATCAAAGCTACGATAGATCTAGCCACAATAGATCAATAGAAAAACCACCATTATCATTGTTTTTTGTCAACCTGATGCATTGTTGGACTAGCCACTATCAAAAACTCTCAGAAGAGTCTAGGTGGTAGAATTAGGGAGAGTCACAAGTGAGGACTGAAGGAATATCAATTTTAGAAATACTAATATTACATTTGACTAGAGTCTTTCCACAAATTTCCAAGAAAAACTCATGAATACTAGGTGTAATAGCCTAAAATTGACCCATATCAATTTAACCTAAGTAAAAAATATTCAAAAATTAATTATAACTGCTCTCTAACCTTTTGCCTTGATTTTTGCACCCACATTAAGTTCATTTCTAACCTCCTGATGATATTGGCTCTATTTGATCGATATCGGATGTTCGATTTGATATCGGACCTAATTGTGTGAAATAAGATGTTCGATCTCGTCCAAAATAGAAAATGCCTAGAATAGCAAATTGACAAAAAAAATTAACCCTTTTTATCCCTACCTAGCTAAAGGCACAGAAGTTACAATATCAAATCAATCGATATTATCCAGATTGGGAGAAATCCTAACTTCCCTTCATTTTTAGCCCAACTCCTCTAACTCACTTGTCCTATTTAATCTAGGCATTCCTCCTAGATTCTCCCTGGTTGACTTTTGATCATTCTTGCATCCATAGTGTTGTAGTGTTTTTTCTAGTTTATTACCTTCTTGCAGGTTTGGTGATCCGGATTTGTACATCGATGGATACGATACAATATCGAACATTCTATATTGCTCAAAAAAAATTGATCTTGCTTTGATACATCCGATCTTGTCTACATGCTGCTTGGGGGCACCATCAAACCTTTGTTTGCATTTCTAAAATTTTATTCTGCATTTATAGGATCATGTCTATTATTTTTTATCTCATTTAAGCACAAAATTATTGTTTATCATACCTAGAGTTCACCATCACTACATTGCATTGTGTTATTTGCATTTATAGTTCACATTCCTATTGTTTTATTTCAAACACAACATATAATAGGCTTTTACATAATTTAATCCATGCTTAGTAAGATTCATATTCTATTGCAAGTTCTTGGTTTGATGTCAATCTATGAAACTGCAAGTTCTAATCATATCGAACCTGACGATCTCATATCAGACTTGTCGATATCAGATTGGACGTTCGATATCGCCCTGCAACACCCGATCCTACCTGCAACAAGAAAAAAAACTCCAAATCAGCCATCTAGATTGAGTAATATCGTATAATATCTTTCACAACTAAGCACTACATCTATTTACCTTATGTAACCTATTGTATTTTATATTCATTTAAATAAAAATTACATTAGTATAGATTAGTTGCATTTGGCCAAACTTGAGGAATGTGAGTGAATTAAAAGGAACACATCAAAATAACTCCCTAACTAGGATTGAAAATACCATAGTAAATATTTCCTGGTGAACCCACCCAATTCATCGAAAAATCACCAAAGAGGGCACAACATCAAGTGCCTCTCCTTTGAGGTGTAGATCTAGCATTTTTTCATTCTCCTTCAAGATGTGGATCCATTAGCCTGAAGGAAAGGAGTGCAAAAATTTTAGAGGTACATTCTTTGGTGAACCCGATGTGAACTACATAAGAATCATTCTGATTTATAAAAACATAAAACATAAAATAAAAATATATATATAAAACAAAAGAAAATTCTAAAAATATCATTAGTCAAACTTGCACATTTTAGATTCATTTCTTAGATGTTATATTTCAACATACGAAAGAGATGTAATCATAGATGTTAGAGCACTATTATCTACATAGGAAATATCTCTAGTGGTTGAAAACTATAGTATTCCATCTCAAGAATAGTGGACTAAACTTTGGTAGAAGCTTGACATTATAAAAGCCAACATACCAAGACTTGGTCAAATTAAGATATTTGACATAACTAGAATCCTGAAACCCAATAACTCTTCTCACTACTTTGATATCCAAATATCATGTGAGAGGTGGTTAGCGGATAAAAGAGCAAGCATTTCTTAATTTGTTTATACTTTTTAAGATTATCTTGAAAATGCCATAACAGTACATCAATTTCTAGCACACATAAAATATCAAGAAATAGTTTTGAAGAACAAAATAAGATATCAAAGTACTCCTAGAGTGGTCCATTTTCATGATTATTGTCACAAAATATATTTTTATGCTCAAGATTTTGAAATTGATAGCATTACCATAGCTCATTTTTTCAAATTCTTAAAAGCAAAATTTCAATTTGAAGAATAGCATTATATGACACCTAAAGAACTTGAGCCCATCAACGATATTTATAAACTCTTTCAAGAAGATTAAAGTATAGTATCTAGAATATTATAATTTTTATTTCTGCTTTGTTTTCAAAAACACAAAAAACCAAAAATAAAATATAATATATATTTACATATCTACAATATTTATATAGGTATATATATAATATATATACCCCAATAATTTAAATATATATATATATATATATATATATATATCTGAGAAATGAAACATCTTAAAACAAAATGCCTAGAATCCTGAGAAATGGTAAACAAATAGAATCTGATGAGCCATATCAAGAAAACCTTGATGATAGGATACAAATTGAAGATGATAAACTCATAGAACAAGGTGAGGATGATAATGGAGAAGGGGAAGAAGAAGAAGATCCTAATAAACATTTTGTAGATCCTCAAGGCAATGTTAGTTTTAAATATGTCGAACAATTTACTAAGTTTTTAAATCAATCATGTGTTGGAAACAGAACATTTACTCCCAATAGGATATTATTCAACAGAGGTCGATATAGAAGCTTCTTTTCAACTACATACAAATCCATTAACATACATAAATAGAACAAATAAATATCAAGTTGTTCCATCTCAAAACATCAACTGAAACATATATGTGAACAATAAAAAAATAGCAACACAATCTAATTCCAAACAAAAATAACATTCTTCTTCCTCTCTAGCTCTTAATCAACAAGCATCTACATCACAAAAGGCTAAGAAAATACAAAATTCCAACCATTATCAACAAAAAATTCAGCAAAATGCAATTCCATATAAACTTCATAATACCTTTCCTATGAATACTTTACATAATAGTATTTCTACAAGAAATCCCTATATGACAACACATCCATATCATCAAAGACACAATAGTATGATAATGCAAAATTAATTTAGTGAGCAACCATAAGGACTTGAAGCTATATTAAAAACATTAGCTTCATGCCTATAACTGATGGATCTTTATCGTCCCTCATACAGTAATAGAGAGATGTGTAGTCAACCATTGGATCCTATTGTTGTTGCTCAACCCTACCCCAAAAATTTTCCCATGTCATTCCTTTCGATATATAAGGGAACCAAAGATCCTATTGAGCATCTACATATATTTAGGATAGCCTATCATTATATTTCATATGATGATTTGTTGTTACTAAAGATGTTTCCTAAAATTCTTGGAGGCATGGCCCTAGAATGGTATTATCAATTACCAACTAATTCCTTGAGAAACATTGAAGAGACAACGAAATTTTTTGTTCATAAATTTAGTGCCTACATATAAATACATGTTACCATAAAGGATTTATATAACTTAAAACAAGGAAAATATGAAAGCTTTGCTGAATTCTTAGCTAAATGGAGACAACTTATAGGGAAATTGCACTTTGCCTTACCTCACCAAGAAATATTGGAAATCTTCATTGGTAATTTACAAGAACAGTTATCTTATGAAATTGCTACTGCTATAGTAAATTCTTTTGATCAAGCTATAGACTTAGCAAGAAGGGTAGAACATGCCCTTATTAGAAGAGGATAATTCATGAAGATAAAGCATCCAAAAACCAATATAAAAACAAACAAGTAGTGGGTGATGAAGTTATTGATAGTAGAAATACCTCAAACATCAATACTACTAAACCTATAAATAAGTTTGTGTTAAATATTCCTGATAAACCTCCAAGAGAATTCACAAGATTGAATAAGCCCTTAACCTTGATTTTACCTCAACTACTAGAACAAGGTTTAATACGATTATCAGAAATACGACAACCATATACTACTTTACCTGGATATAGGGCTGATTTACATTGCAACTTTCATCGAGTGGATGGACATTCAACTAATTATTGTAAATTATTGAAACATGTGATACAATATCTAATTGATAAAGGTAAAATGAAAGTAGAAAAATTCCCTCCAAACAATAATCTTCCAAACAATGCTCAAAAACAACAAACTCAAAATTCTAATCAAACTTTAGACATATTCTAACATCCTTTACCCAACCATGGTGAAGAGACTGTGAATCAATTAGAACATCATAATGTTCCTCCTCCAACCCGATATGTGGGAACCATTAGCAATTTCTTACCCCATCAAAATCTACAAACTTCTTATATGCCTACTCAATCTGTAGTAACAATTAGGACAATCCAATATTTTCAATATTCGTCTTCAGAAAATGCAAGAAGTAACACAGAAATTGAAACAAAAAGTGAAATGGACATTACTTCAAATAATTCAAATATCTCTTAATATGATTTAGATCCAATTCTTCCTGTTACAGATTTATTAGTTCCAGGAGAACCACTCCCTAGAAGAATGACTAATCATCCTTCTTCTCAACAAATGCTTTCAATTGAACAAATAGTGAATGTTAGACCTCACTTTGGTTACTTACAAAACAACAACATTATGGGTACTATTGGAGCCATCACTATATATCAAGTTCAAAATCAAAATTCTCAAACACAAACTCAAACAACAAATAAAAAATCATCTCCATTTGTGTTAAATGAACACACAAAGGGAAATAATGTATTAAATCCACAACAAAAACCTCCTTATGACATTAATGAACAATTAGCTAACATTACAGCCAGAATATTCCTTTTAGATCTCTTAAGAAATTCATCTATACATAGAGAAGAATTAATGAGTACCCTAAGAAAAATGATGGTACCTCAAGACATAGAACCTATTGTTGTGGTCAATGTTGTAATTTCCCAAGGGACAAATTATGTAGAATTTCATGATAAATATATTCCTACTCAAAGCATGTATAGAGATAATCCTCTATATATTATAGCCTTAATTGGAGATGTAGGTGTCAAAAGAGTCTTAATTGATAATGGATCATCATTAAATATATGTACATATGATTTCTTTCAAAGATTTGGATTTAGAAATGAAGATTTAAAAATAACTAAAATGATTATCAAGGCCTTTAATGATGAAACCCAAGAAACTTGTGGAGTATTTTATATCCCATTGCAAGTTGGTCCAAGAATTTTAAATACGACCATATTTATTGTATCTTGCCCTGCATCATACAAAATTCTCCTAGGTTATCCTTGGATTAACACAATGAGATAAATACCTTCTACTTTACATCAATGTGTTAAATTTGAATTTAAAAATCAACTGGTCACTATCCATGGTGACCCTAGACCTTTTAACATGTGTGAAATGGCAGAGCCAATTGGAGTCCCATTTTGTCTAGCTATATCTTCAACAAACCCCAAACCTCTTAAGAATCCTTCTTCACAAAATAAACCCACAACATCTTGTACCACAACTAAAATAGATAATCCTTCTACTTCATATCCCCTTTCGGATGAAGTTTTACCATGTTTATCTACAATACTCACAACTTCAGAGCATACTAATTTTGTTACACAAGACTCCCTTGTATTATCCAAATTACCACTATCTCCTCAAATCATGGGCTTGTCGTGAAAGTTAGGAAGCATCTGTCATATAGGGAGCTGCACCTTTATCTACGCAGGGTATGATCCTGGTATAATTAATATTCAAATGAGTTTTACACTTGATCAATATGGATTTGCTCGATGTTATTTTTCTCATGGATATGTGAAGTCAAAAAAATGATGTATAACATGGGTTATAAAGGTAAAGGTTTAGTTCCTTTTGAAAATGGTATACATGAACCTTTAGAAATAGAGGAATGGCCTGCCCAATATGGTATTGGCTACATTCCTACAAAAATCCAACCCTTTCCTTTTGATGACGATGACCATATTGTAATATATGAAGAGTATTTAAAACATCAAGAATATTTAAAAGCAAATAATAAAACATACTTTTGTAACATGTTGTCAATAGCATATCCTAAAGTGATTTCTTCCCTAGATGAATGTTTAGAAGGAGATATTTTTTACAATGTTTCTCTTGAAGAAATTTTAAGGAATGGATTTTTCTTTGATGGATCTATACCATGTGTAGCCCACATTCAAACAACTACCCCACAAGAGGAATTAGCTAAGTTAACCTTAGAAGAACTCCAAGAAATGGGTGTCTCACCCGCTCCTCCTAATTTTGAAATAGATTTAAACATTGTAATAGAAGATGTTTTACAAGTCAACATTGGGATAGAAACCAAACCTCACCTAGTTAAAATAGGAGTTGAATTAAGTGAAGAAAGACAAAATCAACATATTGCATTTCTCATATAATATGATGATGTCTTTTCTTGGACATATGCAGATATGCCCAACTTATACTCTTTTGTGATCATGCATCATTTAGTAGTTCACCCAGATGCAAAACCCATAAAATAAAAACTTAGACAAATGCATCCTAAAGTAGCATTATTAGTTAAATATGAATTACAAAAACTTTTGGATGTGGTTTTTATCCAAGCCATTGATTATGCCAATTGGATATCTAATCACGTTCCAGTAACTAAGAAAGAAGCCACTAAAATTAGAGTATGCATAGATTTTAGAGACATAAATGTTGCATGTCCTAAAGATGATTTTCTACTCCCAAACATGGATCCAATTATCGATTTTATAGCTAGAAGTGGAATGTTATCCCTTATGGATGGTTTTTCAGGATATAACCAAATTCGAATATCTCTTGAATA
The DNA here is from genome assembly GCA_028583015.1 of Wollemia nobilis. Lineage (NCBI taxonomy): Eukaryota > Viridiplantae > Streptophyta > Pinopsida > Araucariales > Araucariaceae > Wollemia > Wollemia nobilis. The sequence goes on from JAQPPZ010017221.1 coordinate 4,846,688, forward strand.
CCAACCTAAAACTACTTTCACTACACCCTAGGGGACTTTTTGTTGGAAAGTAATGCCCTTCGGTTTAAAGAATGTAGGTGCAACTTATCAAAGAGCTATGATGTATATCTTTCATGATATGAAGTATGATATTCTATATGACTATGTAGATGACATCATAGCTTACTCAACTATAGATGAAGATCATATCACTAATTTAATATGAGTGTTTGATGGACTTAGAGAATATAAAATTCACCTAAATCAAAATAAGTGTGTATTAAAAGTAAAATCTCTAAATTTTTAGGAGTTATTATTTCTATGCATGGCATAGAGATAGATCCTCTCAAAACTAAAGCTATCATTGATATGCCACCACCTAAAAATATATCAAAATTAAGGATTCTACAAGGTAAACTTCAGTCTATCCATTGCTTCATCAACAAATTGGCAGACAAAACTCGAGCTTTTCTTAAGTTAATAAAAACATCCCATTCCAATGGGATAATGAATGCCAATAAGCATTTAAAACTCTTAAGCAATATCTTCTTACCCCTCCAGTGCTCGTTCCACCTAAACCATAATGTCCCTTTATTTTGTATATTTCTACTTCTGAGCTCACATTAGGAGCAATGTTGGCTCAACTTGATGAGGATAAGAAAGAACAAGCCACTTATTATATAAGTAGAACATTAACTAGTTATGAAACTCGTTATACACCTATGAATAAGCTTTGCTTGGTGGTTGTGTTTTCTACACAAAAGCTACACCATTATATGCTTAGCCAAAATATATTTTTCATTACTAAATCAGATCCATTAATATATCTCATGATTATATCTTACTTATCAAGACACACATCTAAATGGGTTCTTGCTTTAAGTGAATTTGAACTCACATTTTTTGGTTAAAAATCTATCAAAGGTAATGACAGGTGGGCTAAGGACAAACCACTGACACAATATTCTAAAGTAGCATGAGTCAGAGATATCACGAAAGAACTCATTGGCAGAAAAGTCTTTGATTATATGGTTGAGGACAAAGGCAGAATGAAGTGGAAACAAATAAGGATTCAAGGATTTCAAGCGAAATCAAATGATCTTTGTAACATTCTCGGGAAACATTTTATCCCCATGAGACCCAAGGAATATCAAGTGACCTGGGCTCCTACGAAAAATGGGTAGTTCATTGTTAAATCAACTTACAAGCTTCTACTTGATGATGAGGATTTTGTCCTCCAAAAGGACTTAGTTTGGATAAAAAAAATTAATTCCAAAAATTGTAGTCTTTTCATGGCTAGTTATCCAAGGAAGAATTCTAACCATTGATAATATGATGCATAAAGGTATTTGTATCACTAATCGTTGTTATCTGTGCAGGGCTAATTGGGAGACCATTTATCACATTTTTCTTGACTATCTTAAGTGGGGTTTTTTAGGCCTTCAATATTTCTTGGGTTAAACCAGCCATCGTACTTGATTTTTTTGTCTAGTGGCCTTACCCCTTTTCAAGCCAAAGACTTAGATACATGTGGAAAATTTGTCTCAATCACTATCTTTGGCAGGTGTGGTTAGAAAGGAACCATAGAGTCTTTAATGATTTTATCCATGATCATCAAACTATCATTTCCATGATCCTATCCTTTACCAATGAGAATGTGAACCTTATCCCTTTTGATAGTCGTAAACCTCATCTATAGGAGACCACGATTGCTCAATATTAAACTTAACCTTGTTAGATGAGTCTATGCCTATGGTAGTCAACCCTAGAGCCATTGTTAAGTGGTCCCCACCTCCTACAGGTTGGTTTAAGATTAATTTTGATGGAGTGACTAAGAACAATACTGGTAGAGTAGGCGCCAATGGTATTGTACGAGATCATAATGGCAATATGATGCTTGCATTTTTTGAAAATTTGGTAACAAGGATGAACAACGAAGCTAAAGCTAGAGCTATGTGGAGAGGCCTTCAAATGACTCAAGACTTAGAAGGCAATTTTATCATAGAAGGAGACTCTATGCATGTTATAAATCTCATCAATAATTGGAAAACATCTCCTTGGAGGATTAAAATAATTTTTGAAGAGGCTAGGATCCTTTTCTAGGGAAGATAGGACAGAAAATCCCAACATGTCTTTCGGAAAGCTAACAAATTTGTTGATAAGATGGCCAATTTGGGTGTCGATGGTGACAAACTTTTCAAATGGGAACACGATGTCCCAAGTGAAGTAGAGGAGCTTATTCAACAAGAATGCCAAGAATTATAGTCAAATTTACCAACATGGAAGGCACTATAAGTTCAAAGGTTAGGAGTATTCCTGACTCTTTTTTGAAATGGACTCACAATAAAAATTATCCGAGTTGTCAGTCTACATGGATGTTGCTTGGAAATACCACAAAGACTAATGGGGACAGTCACATGTCAGATAACATGGCTCCTAGTCATCTTAGTAATTTGATATTGGTTGATAATCACAGGGAAGGAAAGAAACTACAATATAAGTCTTCGAACCAGAGCCACATGGACCACCAGATAGCCACCGCCATAAATCTAGCCAGCAGGTTCACTTCTCCAAGGTTGATTGGCCAAGATGGGATGTGGTCCCAAAGCATGTCATATACGGAATAAATCAATTTTTTTTTTTTTTTTGTGGAAAACATCCCAAAAGGGATGCCACTTTCGGTTAAGACCCAAGGAGGCAGGGGTATCCATATGGAATAAATCAATTACCAAAGAATTATTAAGAGTAATTGTCAATACATAGCTTGTGGGAGTTTTTTCAGTACTCTGTTATGTGTGTCTGCAACTTTTTGTTTCTCCATAGTTTCAAGGAAGGGATATGTGTCTATTTATTTTTTTGTAATTATGATGCAGGTGTGTTTTCTTGGGGTATACCCAAAATGTTGTATGGGAAGTTTCTTTTTGATAATAGGCTATGTGCCTTATCGGATGTAATGGCTTTGGCGACATGTAGATTTTATATATATAGGATCCTTAGTAAGGACATGTTCATCAATATCCCTGGGCTAATTTTTGTAAAAGGTTTTGGGTCAACCTATAAAACCCAGTATTAATGCTATAGTATCTTATCTACCAAAAAAATATATCAAAGGTCAAGTCATAGCTGATCAACTTACTACTGCTCCTCTTGAATCTACTCATATTTTAAACATTGAATTTCCTGATGAATGTCTTAACCTAGAAGAAGACCATTCAAAATATTGGTCCTTGTATTTTGATGGAGCTAGATGTATAAAAGGTGCAGGTGCGGGCATTATATTAATATCTCCACAAAATCATCTTATTCCCTTTTCATTTAAACTTCAATTTTCTTGCACCAATAATACTACAGAATATGAAGCTCTAATCCTTGGGTTACGAGTAGCTTTAGCTCTAAAAATAAAAACTTTATTACTCTTTGGAGATTCCTAACTCATGATAAATCAAATTAATAATGTATATCAAACATGAGATGATAAAATTTACCCCTACAAATATAATATTTTGAATTGTATATCCTTATTTGAGAAAGTAACTCTAGAGGCTATCCCTCATACTAGAAACTATGTTGCAAATGCCATGGTTGTTGTGGCCTCCTTATTGCCTTTAGAGTTGGATGATGAATATGCTACAATCATCATTCATCAACTCCAAGAGCCAGCCTCATAAAAATCTTGTCTAGATCCATTAGATGTGTTTTTAATTAATGAGATAAGTCTAGAACCTTGGTACATAGACATTTTTAACTTTCTCCAAAATGGGACTCTCCCAGAAGGACTAGATAGAAACCAATGCAGGTTATTACATAAGCGAGCTATTCGCTTTGTAATTATTGGAAATACTTTATATAAAAGGTCTTTTTAAGGCATTATTTTTATTTATTAATTGGGTGGGAATATTTTTACATAAAATAGAATTATTTTCTAATTCAAATATTATTCTTTAGACTTTATATTTTAGTCTAGTAATAATTTACATAATGTTGCATTACATATTCCAACAATCCCTAGTCACAGGAATGTCCTGCTGCAACCCAAACTATCATAGAACCTAGTCCATGCAGTGTAGCTCCACCTCCCCCTACTCCATATAGCCAAATAGCTTGTCTCATGTGAGCTAGCTCAAAACCATCCTCTCCCTACCTTGGGAACTCTCTCCGCGACCTCCATCAGATATCATTGACAGTCATCTCATCTATCAACCTCCTCGATGTATTGAGGCTAATATGCCCATGGTGACCTCTACATAAGTGCCAATAGAACACTCTAGGCATCCCATCCTCCATCCCTATCAAAGGTAGCCCTATAGGTCTCCTCATTGCTATGTGCTCCCAGAACCATACATGTAGGAAAGAGGTAAGTACCAAGGCCTTACCCCTTTTATAGACAACCCTATGGAGAGTCATGTATAGCCAACATAAAATGTATGGACCCCAGGAAAACCATACTATCTAATCCCTCGTGTCACATACAACCTCTTCCAGAGTCCATGGTAGGTGGAAACCATTGATATGACACAATAATAACTCCACCATCGTACCATTGAGTACCACTATCAATCTAGAGACCCCAACTATCTAGCCAAATCTCTCAATGTTGACTCTGTCCTTATTTAGCAAGAAGCTCAGATCCCTAGACAGTCTCTGCATCACCTGGACCTTATTGCTATATAGAGCTATGAACATACCTCTATAGGTACCCTAAGTATCCTCCACATAGCCTCTAGTGTAGGGGCCATATCCCCCATCGATAATAGGAAACACGAGGAACCCGAATACCACCGCTCAGCTAGCACAATCAATAACCTCAAATTCATCAATATTTGTGGCATCTCTGCTACATACCTCAGTCCTGTCACCTCTAGAGTGGTCCTCTCCCCATCTGAGAGAGCACTCAAGTCTGCTTGGAGACTACCGTATCTCCACTCCCTATTCTTCAAAGTTGGTTTCTGTTAACAAAATAAAGCAAAAAAAATCAAAATTAGTAATCAAACTTAAATTTTCAAAATAGGACCTAATTTTACAATATCAAACTTAATTGTTCAATATTGGGCTTCTTTTGATGATATCGTATTCAATGATATGGTCAAAATTTGGCCAATATTGACAATATCAAATTTATTTTGATAATATCGAACAATATAAGATTGCAAAAATAGGGCTGATATTACTGAAATGATTCGATATTGCTAAAACAATCGCACGATGGCAGTCATGCCCTAAAAAACCAAAAATTGAACAAATTAAATGCTAAAACATGAAATTCCTAAGCTAAATAGGTGTAATATACTTACCCTTATGCTCCCCATCCTCATTTGCACCTCATCTACTCGATGTGTGACCTCAGCCATGTTTTCTCCAAAGCAACAATTCAGCAATAGTGAAAAAGAAAATGAATTAGGTTTTACCCTAACTTTTCCTATTTTATTCATTTTACCCTCAATTTAAAAATTTTGATTTTTCCATAAAATGTAAAATTTGGCGTAAAAACTCAAAGGGGGTATCAATCCTTAATGCAGTTACAGTAAAATTTGAAACTTCAACATTTTTTGCAATAAATTTTGTTTTACCATAAAACATACCATTATTTTCTTTAAATCATTTTTTTAACAAAATGCGCTAAAGAGGGGGCAAAATGTAATAGCCTAAAACTGACCCATGTTAATTTAACCTAAGTTTAAAACATTAAAAAATTAATTAAAATTGATCTCTAACCTTCTGCATCAATTTGTGTACCTGCATTAAGTTTGTTTCTAACCTCCTAATGATATCGGCTCTATTTGACCGATATCGGTTGTCCGATTCGATATCGAACCTAATTGTGCAAAATCGTATGTCTGATCTCATCCAAAATAGAAAATTTCTAGAACGGAAAAATGAAAAAAAAAATTGTAACCCTTTTTATCCCTACATGGCTAAAGGCATGAAAGTTATATATCGTCCATATTGGGATAAATCCTAACTCCCCTTCATTTTTATACCAAACCCTCTAACTCACCTGGCCTATTTAATTTAGGAACTCCTCTTGGATTCCCCCTGGTTGACTTTCTATTATTCTTGCATCCATAGTGTTGTAGTTTTTTTGCTATTTTATTACCTTCTTACAGGTTCGATGGTTCGGAGCTGCGCATCGGTGAACACGATACGATATCAAACATCCAATATTACTTAAAAATGTTCGATCTTGCCCTGATATATCTGATCTTGTTTGTAGGTTGCTTGGGGTACCTTCAGACCTTTGTTTGTATTTCTAAACCTCTATTCTATATTTATATGATCATGTCTATTATTTGTTATCTTATTTAAGCACAAAATTTTCATTTATCATATCTGGAGTTCACTGTCATTGCATTGTATTGTGTTATTTTCATTTACAATTCACATTCCTATTGTTATTTTCCAAACATAGCACATAATAGGATTTTATATAATCTAATCCATGCTTAGTCAGATTCATATTCTATTGTAAGTTCCTATTTTGTTGTCAATCTGTGAAACTATAGGTTTTTGATCAGATCGGACTTTTCGATATAAAATGAACATCCGATATCTCCCTACAACACCTGATCCCTCCTGCAACAAGAAAAAAACTCCAAATAAGCCATCCATATTGAGTAAGATCATATAATGTATTTCATAGTTAAGCATTTTATCCATTTACCTTTTGTAGCTTGTTGTTTGTTGTATTCATTTAAATCAAAATTGTATTTAGTATAGATTAGTTGCATTTGGTCAAACTAGGTGAATGTGATTTAATTAAAAGGAACACATAAAAATAAATCCCTACATAGGTGTGAAAACTACCATAGTAAATGTTTCCTGGTGAACCCACCCAATTCATAAAAAAATCACTAAAGAGGGCACGACATCAAGTGCCTCTCCTATGAGGTGTATACCTAGCATTTTCCCATTCCCCTTCGAGGTATGGATCCATTATCCTAAAGGAAAGGAGTGTGGAAATTTTAGAGTTATACTAGGACTCAGCATTCAATCCACTAGATTGACAGATCATATAGTGAAGATCATTCAGGATATATGGAATTTGTTAACTATTGTCCAAAGTTTCTTTTGTTGCAAAAAAATAATTCTCAAATGATTGGGATTCCTACAATAGAAATTTAGGAGACTTCAACTTCATTGCTCAAAGTTTGATGTGCCTTCGTAGTACAAATATTAGATCCTTATGCAAGAGAAGAATATTGCAGAACAAGACTTCTAGAGAAGAGTCATGGTGAATTTAGGAGACTGAAGATCTCCATTGCTAGATTAAAGAAGTTAACAGTAGAAGAAAATACCATAGAAGCCTTGATCTAGAAGAAAGGACCATAGAAGCATTGATTCAGAAGAAAAGGCCATATAAGCCTTGATCTAGAAGAAAATGCCACAAAAGCCTTGATATTGAAAAGACCATAGAAGCCTTGATACTGAAAAGGCCATAAAAGCCTTGATATTTAAAAGTCCATAGAAGCCTTGATACTGAAAATTCCATAGAAGCCTTGATACTAAAAAGGCCATAGAAGCCTTGATATTGAAAAGGCCATAGAAGCCTTGATATTGAAAAGGCCACAAAAGCCTTGATACTAAAAAGGCCATAGAAGCCTTGGTACTAAAAATGCTACACAAGCCTAGACATAAAAAAAGGCTACAGTAGCCTCTATCCTGAAGAAGACTCTAAAAGAGAGTGATTTAGAAGCAGATTAAGATTTCAATACTAATACTTTATTGTAGGGAAAGAAGATTTAGTGAGTTGGAAAACTTCCTACAAGAAAGTTAGGAAGAGTATCTTCTTTAGAATCAATTTAGAACTTGAAGCAAAATTGAAGAGATTAGGAGAAGATCTCATTGAAGAACTTCCAATCTTGGAATAATAATAAGAAGGACTAGGAGAGTCCTACTCAAATTCAGAAGTAGCAGAATCAGAGATCTAGAATAATATATCACCACCAATACTTCCAGGATTAGAAGGTTGAAGAAAATATCTCAAGGAAGACCAATAGAAGTTGCAAGATCAAGGATTTTGGAAAGGTCTCATTGAGTATCCAATAAAAGGCTTGGAGAGCCTTACTGAAGAAATCCTCAAAGGAGAACTCATTGGAGAAATCCAATACCAAGAAGAAGCCCCTAATAGTGAAGGACTTGGAACAATTTTCATCATCCAACAATAAGCCCAATAGAAGAAGAATTTGACAAGGAGTTCCAAATTTGAGGACAATTTGAAAAGGAGTGTTAAATCCTAGAAGAAGAATCTAGTGAAGGACAAAATAAGCCCACCAAATCTAGGATATTTGAAGATTGCCTCTCACAAAAATAAGGCACTGATTCAAAGACAAAGACTTCTCCAAATCTACAGCAGGAGGAGACTACAAGAGGAGAATAAGCCACCAAATCCTAGGCTCATGAAAGAAAGTTAAGACCATATTTTGGTAAAGGAGTTGTTCAAGATAATCTACAAAGAGCTGTAAGATCCTACTCGAAGAAACAACTTGGTGATATCAGACACCAATATCTACATCCTCTATAGAAGTGACAAAAGGGCTACAAAAGCTTTCAAAAAGGTAAGAAAATTTTGGTGCAAGTATGTTCATTAATTGGATTACTTAGTAGATTTGTTAAAGCACCTTATTTTGGATTAAATTTGCAAGAAGGATAAATTGGATTATAGTCTTCAAAAGTGCAAAAAGAGAAAAATTCCTTTTAAGGTTCATTTGCATATTAATTAGGAGTTGATTAGATTTCATAATTACATCCTATCATCTATTTTGGAAAAGAAAAAAATAATACTAAGTCTTACAATATTAATTATAGTGAAATTGCAAAATAACTCTTGAAGATGCATTTCAAATTATTCTTGATTAGTTGCAGTAAATTGATTAAGTCAATTAATTTGAGAGTTAATTGGAGTGATAAGGTGAAATTGTTAGTGCATTAAAATAAATATTATTAGATTCATTTGCACTATTCTATTTCTCTCAAAAAGGATTATTATTTGTGTTATTGAGAAGGGCACAAAATCAAAAAATTTCAAAGTGTCTAAAGACACTATTAGTGCACAAAAATTTGCAACACATAGTGGCCAATTGAAGCCACCAAAATAGGTTATAATCCTCCAAAACTTGGAGAAGAAGATGACTAACAAAAATTATAAATAGAAGCTTCAAATATTGAGACTTGGTGAGCCTCAAATACAAAGTCCTACATGGTTAGTTGCAAGAAGAAAAGTGCAGAAAATTTCATCTTATAAGGAGCTTCTATCTACTTCTATCTAAGCTTGGATTTGTCATCAAAATATACAAGCAAAAAATGGAAGGTGTCTAAGCTAAGAGACAACCTCAAAACCCCTACATTGCATTCAAATATTCTGCCATATAAACTATAATATCAAACATCCAAAAAGGAGTGCAAGAAAGGGTGCAAAAGGCATCTTATTTACAAATATTGTTACATTGTATTGCACTTATGTAACTCATTCTACATAGGAAAAATGGCAAATTGGAAGGTGCCTGAAAGGCACAATATAATCAGGGTGAACTAGTCAAAGGACCATATGCTAGCATTCTCCCAATTAAGCAAATAGACACTCATATAGGCTCATATTCTACGTATCTTGGATGACTGAACCTACAAAAGACAAGGCACAAAGCCAGGGAGAAATCAAGAAGAATATAAGTAAAGGATATTGAAGCAAGCAAATTGGACCCATATGTCCAAATCAAGGAGCATTCAATACCATAAGTGGAGCATCATAGATTCTTCATCAAAGCACTACCATTCCAAGCTCCTCCATATCTCCACCAAACCTCCTCCATATCTCCACCAAAGCTCCACCATAAGCATTACTTGGTTGGAAACATCTCAGCACCAAATAAGTACAACAAAGAACAAGGTGGAAGAATGAGTTGAAATTCTTACAACAAGGTATTGATAAGACAAGGGCATGCAAAGGAAAGAAGGCATCACTTGTCATTTTATAAAAGAACCCTAAAAAATGATCATGAAGGAGATGTTACAATATTGTCTTAGCACCCATACTCCATGTGAAAGAGGTGTTACTTATATCCAGAAGCATTACAGCAATAAGCCTCATATTCATTTGAGCAAAAACATCTCTTGGACAATGCACAAAGGAGGGAATACAAAATATTTTAATCGAAGGTGACACTTGTCACAAGCATTAGAACAAGATCAGTGTCTCCACCAAACATCCAAAGCATTCTTAGAGCATTGAAAAAATTACTTTGACACTTGTCACTTGATTGATTGCCTATTAAAGGTGCCTTGGACCAGCAACTCAACAGTGACTCAGCAACAACTTGGTAGCAACCCGATGGTAACTCAACAACAACTCAAAAAGCAATTTGAGAGCATTTTGGTAGCATTCAAAAGCAGCAAATAATAGTACTCTCGGTAAAATGGATCAAGGAAGACTTAAAGAGAATTTTGAAGCCATAGGACACGTTGGAGAATATGTCATCACACATAGCGCCTAAGAAGGACAAACTACCACTGATTTCATAAAGATGCAAAGCCTTATTAAGGTAATATTTTCCACATCTAATTTGCTTTCATTAAAAGGGGAGTTATAAGGTTATATTTTAAAGGTTGAAACATTAAAGGAAATCAATCTTTATTTGAAATCAAAACTTAGGGAAATTAAATATCAAAGTAGTCTAATATTTTCAAAACAAAACCTAGGAGAAATAAGGGATTCTACTTGGAATTAATCCATTTAATGTTTGCAAATATTAAAGTGTTCTAATTTTCCAAATTTGGAGTTATAAGGGTTACAACACCAAACTAGGTTATTGGAAATTAGATACACTAAAATAAAATCCTAAAGGGATATTAAAAAGAGGTTTATCAAAGCACCTTAAGAGTTGGAATTTAGAAATTGTTAGTCAAAAAGTGACTAACTACAGAAAAATAGTTGATGCACCTTTTTGCATATTTTCCAAGAAGACCAAAGTGGCCCATATGCTAAAGATCAAAGAAAAAGAAAAACACCGCAAGGAGGAAAAAGTGTCATGATATCGCGACATGTTGCATTTTCACGGTCCAAAGCGAAGAGAAAGAGCGAGGAGGAAAAAGTGTCGCGATATCGCGACATGTTGCATTTTCGCGGGCAAAAGAAAAGAGAAAGAGCAAAGAGGAAAAAGTGTTGCGATATCGCGACATGTTGCATTTTCACGGCTAAGAGAAACAAAAGGGAGCAAGGAGGCAAAAGTGTCGCGATATCGTGACATGTTGCATTTTTGCGGTCCAAAGCAAGGAGAAAGAGGGAGGACGAAAAAGTGTCGTGATATCATGACATGTTGCATTTTTACGAGCAAAAGCAAAGAGAAAGAGCAAGGAGGAAAAAGTGTCGCGATATCGCGACATGTTGCATTTTCGCGGCTAAGAGCAAGAGAAAGGGAGCAAGGAGGAAAAAGTGTCGCGATATCGCGACATGTTGCATTTTCGCGGCTAAGAGCAACAAAAGGGAGCAAGGAGGAAAAAGTGTCGCGATATCGCGACATGTTGCATTTTCGCGGCTAAGAGCAACAAAAGGGAGCAAGGAGGAAAAAGTGTCGCGATATCGCGACATGTTGCATTTTCGTGGCTAAGAGCAACAAAAGGGAGCAAGGAGGAAAAAGTGTCGCGATATCGCGACATGTTGCATTTTCGCGGCTAAGAGCAACAAAAGGGAGCAAGGAGGAAAAAGTGTCGCGATATCGCGACATGTTGCATTTTTGCGGCTAAGAGCAAGAAAAGGGAGCAAGGAGGAAAAAGTGTCGCGATATCGTGACATGTTGCATTTTCGCGGCTAAGAGCAAGAGAAAGGGAGCAAGGAGGAAAAAGTGTCGCGATATCGCGACATGTTGCATTTTCAGTGGCTAAGAGCAACAAAAGGGAGCAAGGAGGCAAAAGTGTCGCGATATCGCGACATGTTGCATTTTCGCGGCTAAGAGCAACAAAAGGGAGCAAGGAGGCAAAAGTGTCGTGATATCGTGACATGTTGCATTTTCGCGGCTAAGAGCAACAAAAGAGAACAAAGAGGCAGAAGTGTCGTGATATCGCGACATGTCACATTTTCACGGCTAAAGGCAGCAAAAGAGCAAAGCGAAGGAAAGAATGTCACGATTTCGTGACATGTCTCATTTTCGCGGCTGGAAGCGGCAGAAGAGCAAAGCAAGAGATGAATGTCACGATTTCATGACATGTCTCATTTTCGCGGTTGGAAGCGGCAAAAAAGCAAAGCAAGGAAAGAATGTCATGATTTCGTGACATGTCTCATTTTCGCGGTTGGAAGCGGCAGAAGAGCAAAGCAAGAGACGAATGTCGCGATTTCGTGACATGTCTCATTTTCATGGCTAGAAGCGGCAGAAGAGCAAAGCAAGAGACGAATGTCGCGATTTCGCGACATGTCTCATTTTCGCGGTTGGAAGCGGTAGAAGAGCAAAGCAAGAGAAGAATGTCATGATTTCGTGACATGTCTCATTTTCACGGTTGGAAGCGGCAGAAGAGCAAAGCAAGAGACGAATGTCACGATTTCGTGACATGTCTCATTTTCATGGCTGGAAGCGACAGAAGAGCAAAGTAAGAGATGAATGTCATGATTTCGTGACATGTCTCATTTTCGTGGCTGGAAGCGGTAGAAGAGCAAAGCAAGAGACGAATGTCATGATTTCATGACATGTCTCATTTTTGCGGTTGGAGGCAAAAAAAGAGCAAAGCAAGGAAAGAATGTAGCGATTTCGTGACACGCCAGATGTAAAGGAATAGAGTATATTTTTGGCAACTGGGGACATGCACTGACATCAGGTGCTGATTTTTGAAGAATGGTCTATTGATTATAACCTGGTAGGTCCGTTGGATGATTGCAGAATAACAGGCTCATCTAAAATTAGCCAGAAGGAAATCTATCCAATCTGTAGGAAATTCGTTGTATATTATTAGAAACTGTAGACAATTACTTGTAATTGATTGAAGAAATTAAATGTACGTAGTAGAAGATACTATTTTTAGGGTATAAATAGGAGTGAGTCGACCATGAAAAGAGGTCGGCTCTTGGACGTTTACAAGCTTGATGTACATGTACTAGATTACAAGCAATAAAAGATTTCTTCTTCTGGCTTTTGAAACTTCTGTGTGCAAGTGTATGTATCTGGTGTTTTAACTTTTATTCACTCTAAGTTTTATAATGTATCTATTCTAAAATCTGGACATGTGCACGTATAAATCTTGTTTCTAGAGTTGAACATTAAAATATAGTTACATGCTTTTAGACGAATATCTAAAAGTCACACTCAAGAATTCATGTTTTCTATAAAGAAGATATAAAGAAAAAACTGAAAGTAGTAATCTGCATCATCAATGTTTGTTGTTGTCCAATATGTACCGTGAGAAAATTTTCTAGCTTAGGCTATATTTCCCTTATCTCTTGTTCCCATTTTCTCTAAAAAACTCAAAGGAACCAACCTTCTCTGGAGACTAGACAGATGATCTCAAGCAAGATCTGTCTATTCAATGTTGGCAAAGTCTAAGGCGCAACACTATTAACCGAAGGCAGATTTTGTTCCAATAATTTTTGGCATGCCCGGTGGGACCAACAATCCCATAGTATTGTATAAGTTTTGGTGTTTTACCTTAAGAGCCTTTTTGTTTGAAAATCTCAAGAAAAACCACCTGGCGACTCCGTTGCAATTTAGACCATAAAAGAAAGACCTTGTCTAGAAACCTTTTGGTTATATAGCCATATGATAACCAGATCCCAAGCTAGAAACTCTGAAGAACCTATCGAGTTCTTTGAACTACATCTCGAAAGCCTAAAAGCACACCCTGTGCTAGCCGCACGATCAAATCCACCCGACACCATTAGCACCTCTTTAACACCCATTGTAGGAGCATCTGCAAGCAATCCCATAGCGGTTGTAACTCCTTTAGCAATCATGGCAGCCGCCCCTACCCCAGCGCATCTTGTGTGGAATCAAACTGGCCCTTTGAACTTGGGAACACACCACCAAATTCCACAAGCTGCACTAAAAGCATTACCGACCTTTGACGAAATAGGCAAAATAGCAGATGAGCACTATTTAGATGTATCATCGCTAGCATCTATTTACAACATCACTCAGGAAGATGTAATGGTCAGATTGTTGATTATATCTTTGAAAGGAAAGATGCTCTATTGGTACAGAGCGCTTCCCGTTGGATCCATTACTTCTTGGGCAGTACTAGTCGGCCATCTGGTCGATGAATTTAATATACATGTGGATCCTTTCACATTGTTGAATCAATTCACTGTCATTGAGAGGCATCCACAAGAAGAAATCCAAGATTTCAACATCATATTTACTAGAACTCGTGATAGAGTACCACAAGGCCTAAAGCCCATGGAAGAACAAGCTATATGCTATTATTTAAGGGCTTTTGATTCAGATCTCGGTATGATAATAAGGCAATCCCGTGTAACCACTTTTCCTGGGATCTATCTAGAGGCAGCAAAGGGTGAAACTGATCTCATCGCTACAAAAAGATATCCATCAAAGAGTCTATTGCCAATTGTACTAGAGCTTTCCCAAGCGTCAATCTCTAAACTACCTGTACTCCCATCAATGCAAGCCCTCCTAGCTATAGCTGCACCTCCTACATTCCTTGCATTACCAGCCACACCCCTTGCATCAGCTCCCCCCAATGATCAATACACGACCATAATTGATACAATGAAGACATTGTCAAATGAAATGGCATCCATGAAAAAGAGAGAGGCGGAACGGAATATCCAAGCAAGAAGATTTCCACAGATACAAAAGGAAGGTGCTTCAACAAGTGGAAGAGGACAAGATAAAAAAAATGTGGTGTATGCGAATGAGATAGGAGATAATGGAGAACCCACTAATTTCGACTACTGGTGTACCACTTGCAATGATCCTCATGGAGAGGATTCATGCATGATTCATCAACATCATGTGCAAGCGGTTATCAATGAGAGATTCAAAGAAACCGGCAAGGGACAGGTGAACATAATCAGAGAAGTCCACCACAATTTTGCAATGCCATCCGTGGAACAAGTCTCAGTCCTGACAAGGTCAGGAAAAAAGTTGTTACAAGCCGACCCTAAGGAACTCCAACCACTAGGTTTTCCTCCTGCCCCCAGGGCAACTCCATAGAAAAACCAGTCGAATGAGAAAGGACGTTCTGACCCTCCTCAGACTTCTGCGGCTACACCAAGAAAATATTTTCCTCCTAGAAAAGGGAGCGAGGCTCAAGAGCAAGCGAAGGAAAGACTCAGATTTCCTTCATTGACAAAAAGGCAAAGAACAGAAGCTACGTAGGTCTATAGAGACAGATACGACGCATCTACTAGTGGAAGGGAAAAGAGTATTGAGGTATCCCCAGCTGCAACCCTTTCGTTCAACATTATAGAAGAAATGAAGAGGACTCCTTCCAAGATAAGCATGTATGATGCACTGCAAATTCTTGGTCAAATTGACCTCCTCCAAGAGTCCCTAAATTTAAAAAATAATGCCTCCTTCTCAAATGTCATACAAGAAAATGTGGTGCCAACCTCTAGGAAAAATAGACCACCCCCATTCTATTTATCTTTGCAAATGGAGGGGTGGATAGTTCACAATTGCATGATTGATTCAGGGGCCACAACTATGGTGATGTCAAAATCTGTATGTGACATAATGGGGATGGAATATACTCGAAGTCATCCTGGTGTGTTGCAATTGGATGGTACTCCAGTAAAAACTATCGGGGTGATCAAAGATATCCCTATTCAACTCCACAGAATGCCAGAAGCAGTCGTCATACAAGAAGTAGTCGTTGTAGACTTAGAACCATATTTCGGTATGTGTTTATCCAAAGAGTTCACAACCAAACTGGGAGGTTATCTATCACTAGATTATTCTCATTTGGAGGTACCTTTCAAAGGTAAAAGAGTCAAGATCTACAATGAAAAACCATCTACTTTTCATGTGGAAAGACTAGAAGAAATAGCTACCATCAACATGATGTCCGAGGAATTGGAGAATATCAATTTAATGGAAGAAACCCTGGAGGAACTCCAATCTGAAGATCAGTTTTCAATGAAAGACTTCAATGCTATGATAGAGACAGAAATGGGAAGCTATTCCATTGAGAAACCAAAAAAGCTCCCTATTGTTGTCCCTAAAATAGATGATTCAGCCAACTAGTTATGGAAATTGTACTTTGATGGGTCAAGGTGCAAAAATGGAGCAAGAGTTGGAATCGTCCTGATTTCACCCACTTGGAAAAGAAAAAGTCTTTTCATATAGGTTGACATGGAGTTGCACCAATAACGCAGTTGAGTATGAAGCCTTGTGTTTGGGACTCAAGAAAGCTAAAAAACTAGGTGTAAAATAGCTGCTGATCTATGGAGATTCAGAGCTGATCGTTAAAGGAGTTACTGGCAAGTGCATTTGTAAGCAACATTACCTAAGGGCTTACAAAAACAAAGTGTTAGATCTATTGGAAAATTTTGAAGCACTAAACATGAAATCCATTTCCAGAGAGAGAACACACATGCAGACCTGTTAGCATCAGTAGGATCAAATTTTTGCCCAGTCAGCAATGTTATTTAGAAGTCTAAAATAGTTAGACTTATATACAAGCCTTCTATGCCCGACAAGGACATTTTTTGGCAGGTATTTGAAAACGATGAGCAGATCCTAAATTTTTTGATTCATGAGATGAATTGCTCTATAGAAAGAGCGTTACAAGAAGAGGACGAAGAGAGCCTTATTCAACTAAAAAATAATCATATCCCCAAGGGACTGATCACCCTGGAGAGCCTTTTCGACAATAGCGACAGAGCTGTAGGTCGAAGGATCAAGGTAGATGAACGTCGGTATAAAGAAATAGAACTAGAACCGGGCAAAATGATCAAAGTAGGGACAGATTGTACAGAAGTAGAACTAGAGAAAATAAAACAGTTATGTAGAGAGTATCCAGATATAATAGCCTAGACTTATAGTGATCTGAAAGTGTACAGGAAAGAGGTCATTCAACATACCATCGAACTAGAGGAAGGAGCTAAACCTTTCAAGAAGAGGCAGAGGCCTGTGAATCCTAAAATTGAAGCCTTAATGAAACAAGAGTTGTTAAAACTCCTATAGGCTAAGATAATATACCCAATCAAGCACTCTACCTGGGTGGCAAATTTAGTTCCAGTCTGCAAGAAAAATGGAGAAATACGACTATGCGTCGATTTCAGAAATTTGAATAGAGCCTCTTTAAAGGATCACTATCCTTTACCCCAGATTGACCCAATCCTTCATATTGTGGTGGGAGCAGAAAGGTTTTCTCTGTTAGATGGCTTCTCTGGTTACAATCAAGTTTGGGTGAGAAATGAAGATCAATACAAGACTGCGTTCACCACTAAGTGGGGAACATTTGCATACCAAAGGATGCCCTTTGGATTATCCAACGTAGGAGCAACTTTCCAAAGAGCCATGGACGTAGCTTTTGGGGAGCTTGCGAACAAAATTATTGTCATCTATTTAGATGACATGACTATTTTTTCTCACAACAAAAAGGACCATGCCACTCATCTACAGCAAGTATTTGAGAAATGTAGAGAATTTGGGATATCACTAAATCCTAAAAAATCTATTTTTGTTGTGGAAGAAGGAATACTCCTTGGGCATGTTATTTCTAAAGTTGGGCTGTCAATTGATCCTGATAGAGTAAAGGCACTTCTTGAGTTGTCACTCCCAGTTAACAAGAAAGGTTTGCAGTCTTTCTTTGGGCAAATAAATTTCTTCAAAAAATTCATTGTGGATTTTGCCCAAATAGTTAAGCCAATGACTGAATTATTGAAAAAGGACGCTCCTTTCAAATGGACAGAGCCAAGGAAAGAAGCTTTCCAGAAAATTCTAGAAGCCATCGCTCAAGCTCCTGTGCTAGTCAACCCTGACTATTCTCGAGGTTTCATACTATATGTTGTCGGAGAGCAAAATAGTTATGCTACAGTTCTCACTCAGAAAGGAGCAGATGACAAAGAAAGACCCATAGCCTTTCTAAGTTCCACCATGCACAAACATGAGGAAAGGTACAACTTCATAGAAAAACAAGTATACGCAATTATGAAATCCTTGAATAAGCTAAAACACTTCTTATCCCAGAGTCGGACGATGGTGTATGTTATTCATCCCGATGTAAGGAACTTCATAATTCAAGGAGAATTGGGTGAAAAAAGAGCTGGATGGGTGACTCGCATCCAAGAGTATGATGTAGAAATACATCCTACTAAAATAGTCAGAGGGAGAGCTTTGT
The DNA here is from genome assembly GCA_028583015.1 of Wollemia nobilis. Lineage (NCBI taxonomy): Eukaryota > Viridiplantae > Streptophyta > Pinopsida > Araucariales > Araucariaceae > Wollemia > Wollemia nobilis. The sequence goes on from JAQPPZ010017221.1 coordinate 4,864,943, forward strand.
GCCAGGAATTGGCCAAGCAAGCTGCAAGTGGATATGGGGAGAGCCACCCCGTCATGGCAAACACAGAGCAACACCAAGACAGAGTAAGTTCGGGTTGGATCGATGACTTTGTGAGGTATTTTTAGACTGGGTCATGTCTTGAAGATATGAATGCTTCCCAGAGAAGGAGATTCAGAACCCAAGCATTGAAATATACCCTTCGAACAGAGGGGTTGTACAAGATTAACATCGATGGTGTATTGTTAAAATGCGTTCCCGATAATGAAAAGCAAAAAGTGTTAGATGAATTTCACGGGGGTTTTTCAGGGGGACATTATGCAGGCCAAACTACAGCTTTGAAGATCCTTAGAGCTGGATGTTATTGGCCTTCCATCTTCCTAGATGCATACAAAGTGACCCAGAGGTGTGAACAGTGTCAGAGGTATGTGGGAAGAAACAGGAATGCACCTATGCCCTTAAAAGCTATTCAAGTTGAGGAACCATTCCAGTAGTGGGGGTTGGATTTCATAGGGATAATAGAGCCAAACTCATCATCAGGCCACAAATACATTCTCACTACCATGGACTACTTCACCAAGTGGGCAAAAGCAATGCCTACGAAGAAAGTTGATTCAGAAGTGGTGATAGAATTCATTGAAAGTCTAATCACAAGGTTTGGCATACCAGATTCTTTTGTTACAAACAATGGATCCCCTTTCACTAGTGCAAAGATGATCGAATTCGTTAGTAGATATGGAATTTACCTGAACACTTCCTCTAATTATTACCCACAAGGTAATGGATTAGCTGAGTCTACTAATAAGAATCTTCTAAGAATTTTGAAAAGAACATTTGAGGACAATAAGAAGAACTGGCACTCACTCTTGAATCAAGCCTTGTGGGCCGATAGAATCTTGTAGCACCCTAAAATTGGCGCAGTAAAATTATAAAATTTACATTCACCTTAGTAAATAATTTTAAAATCAAATTTAACCTCCCAAACCGCCCGTTAACCGTCGGGTATTCCGTTTCCCCCTTTTTCATGCCAATTTTAGAGGTTGTTTTGACCGTTTGACGATATCGTCGCCGATCAGACGATATCGCCCCAGATTTGACGATTTCGTCTGGACTAGGACGTCCAGACGATCTTGTCGCAAAACTGAATTTGCATAGTTGGAATCTGTTCCAACGGGTCTCCAATCTGGGCAGAAGCGTGTCTGCACCGTTGGGACCCTCCCCCGTTGGAGATCTCCCAAATTGGGATGATCTCCAACCTCCTACCTACTCCCTCTAAGCCTATTTAACCTCTAGGATTTTCCCTCCCCAACCCCTGGCTGAAATTCTTGGTAAATTGATTCCCCCTACGTTGAAACATCCCTACTTTGCATTTGCATTAGTTTCATATTATTTTGTTGTAGGTACAACATTATTTTTCAATCGGAGCCAGCACCCATCGTCGCCAACGAACCTGTCCAGATCGGAGGCGATCCTGTCAAATACGAGACGATTTCGTACTGATGCGAGACGATCTCGATTGCAATCCACATCGAGGCAATCAGTGCCTGGAGTTTGTTTTTCTCACCTTTTTCTCTGTCATCTTATGCTTGCAAATTAGACAATTTATTCGGTTTTTACATTATTTTGCATCCGGAGTTCACCCATTTAGCCTAGATTGCATATTAAGATCATGTTTTGTCATTTAAATACAGTAATTTGCTTTAATTTCTGTTCTTAAATATTGTTCGAGTATTCATATTGCTATTTGGTGTAATTTGCCTCTGTTTGCATAGTAGGATTTCTTGTATTTTGCATCTATTTTTTGTTTTGCAGGTTTCTGACGAATTCGTCAGATCTCGGACGATTCTGTCAGTCTCAGACGATTCTGTCAGATTCCAGATGAATCTGTCAGTTTTCGGATGATTCTGTCAGATTGCGGGGCGATTCTGTCGAATTCCAGACGATCTAGACTGCCTCAAACGTCGAGAATCTTCTTCAGACATCCGGATCAGGTATTCCCCGTTTTCCTCCTGTAAATTCTCTATTTTCTGCTTTCAAATTTGTTTGTTGTATTCATGAAAATTGCATTTTCATGTAGTTTAATTTAGATTCATTCGGCCAAACCTAGGATGAATGTTTAAGATCAAAACGAACTCATCTAAACACATTCCAAAACCTAGGCGTGGAAAGCGCCATTAAATGTTTCCTGGTGAACCCACCATCCATCGAAAAATCACCAAAATACACCTCCCTTGAGAGGCGGGACCTTCGTAAAGTCCTCTCGTCCGAGGTACCGCATCATCCTTTTCCCATCCTCCTTTCGGGCACGGATCCAATAGCTCGAAGGTAGGGATGCGAAAAATTTGGAGCGATACATTTTGGTGAACCCGACGTGAATGCATCATAACCTTTTGAAAACAAAAACAAAAAAAAAATTAGAACAACTAAAACTTAGATGCATTTTAAAACATTTAAGGTTTAAAGTCATGTTTAGATGGTAGCTCCTAAAAAGAGGTTAGCAGTTACTATAAACGTAGAAAATCAATTGGCAGATATAGAAGTTAATTCTGTCCTTAGTATCCCTGAAACAAGTAGAAATCAATCCTTGTGGGACGAACTTGACAAGAGACTTAGTATCATCTCATCTAGGTCCACACAACTTAAACAGATTAAGAGGCTAGTCTTGGATAGAATCCTGGATCCTCATCAATTAGTTTTTTATCATGAACTTCAGAGAGCCTGCCATAGATGGTTAGCCTATAGGAGAGCCTTAGTATCTTCAGAGTTGTTCACCTTCGAGGAATACCTCGAGAACGCAGCTATTGTGCACCAATTCCTAGGCCTTGTAGAAGACCAAGAGGTTGTTCTTACAGATAGGGAAAGATGGAATAGAGTTCCTCGTGTTGTGTTATATCGAGAGTATTGCCACGAGCTTTACTTCTATCAACCAGCATCTGAAACAGATAATATTACCATAGCCCTTTTCATCAAATTCTTAAAAGAAAACTTTCAATTTGAAGAAGAACATTTCATGACCCCTGAACAACTCGAACCTATTAATGATATTCATAAGTTATTCATAGAAGACTAGCTCATTTACTTTCAGTCTTATTATTGCGTGCATTTATTGTTTCATTTTCTGTCTTTATTATATTATTTCAAAAAATTAAAGAAAAACTAAAAAAATAAAAAAACTTAGCAAAAACTTAAACATTTCATATTTCAAATATTATAGTAGGTATATAGTAAATATATACCTCTTAATTTGTTGCATATATATATATATATATATATATATATATATATATATATATATTTGCTGAAATCAAAACTTAGCACCATGCCTAAACTTAGGAATGGCAAAGAAACTTTAGGAGAAGGAGAAGATTGGTTACAAGATACAACTGAAAACCCAAATGTCCTTCTTGGAGATTCAAATCCGGAAGGAGAAACTCTAGGTCAATCAGATGAAGACTTAGGGGAAGATAAAGAACAAGAAGCAAATGTTAAAGAGGATGGATCCTCATCCCCTAGAGTAGCTCCAAATGGAAATATTGCCTTTGACAATGCGAGAGCATTTCAAGAGATTTCTCATGGAAAACATTGATGACCTTAATGTGGCCATTCGCCTTGATAAAGGGCAAATTAGTAAAACTCAAGCAACCATGGAATATATGTGCAATATGCGAGACTAATCCCTTGTCTTTCATTGATCAAGAAAGTGACAAGGGTGGACCATCCAATGCGGATATGGTCACTATAGCCCAAAGCATGTCAAAACAACAGGTTACCCAACCTCCTAAGGAACCTGTTACTCAACCTAAAATCACTTCCGCACAAAAGAAAATTCCCTTCACTACTTTATTCCGCCAAACTATTGAGCAAAATGCTTTAAATAAACAGAAACCTAAAACTAAGCCAAATACAAACTTTCAACAATCTGGAATACAACATAATACGACTTCAAAATTCCTCCATAATACTTTTCCTACCAATAATTTACACAACGGTATCATGGCATCTAATATGCATATTCCTCCATCCTACGCTCATAACACTCATGTCAATGCCCTACCAAACCAATATGGGGGGCAAACTAGTAATCTGGAAGCCATGGTGAAACAATTAGCTTCACGTATGGACCAGATAGATCCCTACCGTCCCTCGTATAATTATCGAGAGATCTGTAGTCAACCTTTGGATCCCATAGTTGTAGCTCAACCATACCCTAAACATTTTCCCATGCCTATTCTGCCTATATATAAAGGAACCGAAGATCCCATAGAACATCTTCGCATGTTTAGGATAGCATGTCATGACATATCGCATGACGACTTGCTATTACTAAAAATGTTCCCTAAAAGTTTAGGTGGAATGGCATTAGAGTGGTACTATCAATTGCCCACTCATTCTTTGAGAAACTTCGAAGAAACAGTTGAATCATTTGTCCATCAATTTAGTGCCTACATCGAGAGGCATGTAACTATTAAAGACCTATACAATCTAAAACAAGATAAGGATGAGTGCTTTGCCGACTTCTTAGCTAGATGGAGGCAATTGATAGGAAAAGCGCACTTTGTGCTACCCTATAGGGAAATGTTAGACATTTTCATCAACAATTTACAAGAACAACTTTCTTATGAGCTATCAATAGCTACTTTGACTACCTTCGACCAAGCTATAGATTTAGCTCGAAGAGTAGAAGATGCCCTCATTAGGAGAGGCCAACTTAGGAAGAAGGATGATGAGAAAACATCTAGAAATCAATATAAAAACAAACGAGGTTGTCGGTGATGGAGTCAGCGACAGCAGAAATGTTGCTAATATCAATGCAACAAAGACAACAGAAAAATTCATATTGAAACCTCCTGATAAGCCTCCTCGAGAGTTCACTAGATTAAACCAACCTTTGTCAACTATTTTACCTCAACTGCTTGAAAGAGGTTTAATCCAATTACCAGCTATCCGGGAACCTGACCCAAGTATACCCGGATATAGAGCTGATTTGCACTGTGATTTCCATAGAGGACCTGGACATTCTACCAACGCTTGTAAGAGGTTGAAACATAAAATACAAGATTTGATTGACAATAATGAAATGGAAGTGCAAGCCTTCCAACCCAAACAAAACCCTCCTAATAATACTCAAAAGACCATTCCCCAAAATCAAAATCAAAATGCCAATCAAACTCTAGACATATTTCAACACCCTTTACCAAGACATGGTAAAGAGGTGGCCAATCAAATCGAACATCATAATGTTCCCCCTCCTACCCGATATGTAGGAACCATTAGCGGACAATTACCTATTCAGGATTCTCAAATATTTGACACGACCTTATCCCTAGTTACAACCAAGCCCTTACATAATTTTCAAACTTCTGATTCTAGTGATATAGAGTCAGATAGTGAAAGTGAAGTAGACACTATTCAATCGAATAGTTCTGAAAACGAATCAGATCCTATTCAACCTGTCACAGATGCTAATGTTCCAGAAGAACCATTTCCCAGAAGAGTCACTACTCGACCTTCTTCTAATGTAGTCCTTCCCTATGAACAAGCCATAAATTCTCAACCGAGACCGTTTCAACGTCGTCACTATAACATTGTAGGTACCATCGGAGTCGTCACCCGACAACAAGCTCAAAATTCCCAACAAGAACCAAACCAGAACGATGGATCAGCTCCATTCATTTTGAAAAACCCAAATAAAGGGAATCATGCTCCTATTGTTCAACCTAAACCCCCTTATGGCATTAATGAGCAATTTTCTAATACCACGGCCAGAATTTCCCTCTTATATTTATTCAGATCCTCTCCCACCCATAGGGATGAGTTGATGCTTACATTGAGCCAAATGATGGTGCCTCAAAACATTCAACTTTGAAGCTATGGCCAATACTATCATCACTCGAGAGATTGATTGTATTGATTTTCGGGATAAAGATATCCCACAACACGGTTTACATAAGGACAATCCCTTATACATTCTTGCTTTAATCGGGGATGTAGGTCATCAAACGAGTTTTGATTGATAATGGCTCATCTCTAAACATCTGCACCTTTGACTTCTACCAACGATTTGGTTTTAGAAGTGATGAAATGAAGAAAAGTGATATGATTATCAAAGCTTTTAATGACGAAACACAAGAAACGTGTGGAGTTATCACCCTCCCATTGCAAGTTGGTCCTAGAACCCTAGAAACAACCGTGTTCATTGTACATTGCCCGACATCGTACAATATACTTTTGGGTCGCCCTTGGATCAACGCCATGCGAGCGGTCCCATCAACTTTACACCAATGTGTTAAATTTGAGTTTAAAAATCAGTTGGTCACTATTCACGGTGACCCTAGACCTTTTGATATGTGTGCTTTGGGAGAACCAGTTGGAGTGCAATTTTGCCCGACTCTGTCATCCACACATCCTAGTTCTTCTTTTTCATCTAAAGCTGTGAAACATAAACCCATAACTTCACCGAGTTCCCCTCCATTAACTTCATCCTCCTATATAGATCAACAACCCTCTAAACAAATTACTTTAGAACCTCAAAAAGATTTCAAATCTACAACCAATTCTTCAACTACTACCCCTACAAATTCAAAACCTCTAGACACATCTATCATCCCTTCCACATCTCAAGACATAGGTAATAAGCCTTCTACATCTTATGCCCTTTCTGATGAACTTTTACCAGATTTATCTACAACCTTAATATCAGAAAAAATGAATGCTTTCATGCAAGATTCAAACCTTTTAAATAATTTGCCGCCATCTCCTCGTACTTTGGGCCTCCCACAACCTATGGGAAGTACTTACCAAGTCGGGAGTTGTGCCTTCATTTATAAAGGATATGAGTGGGGAAGAATCCCTCGGAATATCAAAACTCACCATGAAGGATACGCTCGGTGTTATTTTACCAATGATTATATTAAAGCTAAACCCATGATGCTTAAAATGGGATATGAAGGGAAAGGCTTAGGACCTTTCCAAAATGGCATGAAAGAACCTTTCGAGGTAGAACCGTGGCCTGCCATTGTGGTGTGGGCCTATTTCCTAGTAAGGGACAACCCTTTCCTTTTGAGGATGATGATCACCTCATATGCTATCAAGATTATTTGGATAGGCATGTTGATTTGCCTCTTAAAAATCAGTCATTTTCATGCAACATGCTATCCATAGCCTACCCTGAAATGATTGCTGACCCCGATGAAGAGTTGGAAGGAGATATCTTCCATGATGTCTCTGTTGAAGAGATGTTGCACAATGGGTTTTATTTTGATGGTTCTATACCAACTATAGCCCAACTTGAGGCCACTGATCCTCAAGATGAATTATCTAAATTAACCTTACAAGAATTACAAGAATTGGGCGTTTCACCCGCCCCACCTAATTTTGAAAGAGATCTACACATGGAGGTAGAAAATGTCATTAAAATTAATATTGGAGCCGAGGACAATCCTCACATAATCAATATTGGAGCGAGAACTAAGTCAAGAAAAACAAGAACAATACATTGCATTCCTTAAAGAGTATGAAGATGTCTTCGCTTGGACATATGAAGATATGCCTAGGTCTAGACCCTTCCGTAGTCATGCATCATCTAGTGGTCCATCCGGATGCTAAACCGGTTAAACAAAAACTTAGAAAAATGCATCCCAAAGTGGCTTTGCTAGTCAAAGGGGAGTTAGAAAAACTCCTGAATGTTATCTTTATACAAGCTATTGATTATCCTGAATGGATCTCAAATGTAGTTCCAGTCACCAAGAAAGAAGCTACCAAAGTTAGGGTTTGCACCGATTTTAGAGATATCAACGTTGCATGCCCTAAAGACGACTTTCCTCTTCCAAACATGGATCAAATTATTGACTTTACTGTCGGAAGTGGGATGATGTCCTTAATGGACGGATTCTCCGGTTATAATCAAATTCGGATAGCTCCTGAAGACCAGGCTAAAACAGCCTTTATTACCCCCTGGGGTACCTTTTCTCTGGAAAGTGATGCCATTTGGCTTAAAGAACGCGGGTGCAACTTATCAACGAGCTATGACCTACATTTTTCATGATATGATGCATGATATCCTACATGATTATGTAGATGATATTATAGCTCGCTCTCTTATTGAAGATCATCATTTGGATGATTTGCGAAAAGTCTTTAATCGATTACGAGAATATCTCATTCGATTAAATCCAGCAAAATGTATATTCGGAGTTAAGTCCGGCAAACTATTGGGGGTTTTAGTTTCTTTACGTGGTATCGAAATTGACCCTCTCAAAATTGCGGCTATCACCGATATGCCCGCACCTACTAATATATCTGAATTACGAAGTTTACAGGGTAAACTTCAAGCTATCCGTCGCTTCATTGATAAGCTGGCGGACAAAACTGGTCCTTTTCTCAAACTTCTTAAGAAGGATGTCCCTTTCAATTGGGACACAGAATGTAGAGAAGCTTTTGAACTTCTCAAACAATATCTCCTTAACCCACCGGTGCTTTCACCGCCTAAATATGATCGCCCATTTCTCCTCTATATTTTTGCTTGATTCTGCCTTAGGAGCTATGTTAGCTCAACTCGATGATGAAAAATGAGAACGTGCTAATTATTACATTAGCCGAACCTTCATCAGTTATGAAACCCGCTATACAGCGTTAGAGAAGCTATGTCTAGCAGTCATTTTTGCTACGCAAAAATTACGACATTATATGCTTAGTCAAAAAACGTATGTCATTGCCAAATATGATCCCTTAAGATATCTCATGAGTCGACCTTATTTATCGGGTCGCACGGCCAAGTGGGTTCTTGCTCTAAGCGAGTTTGATCTCACATTCATAGGACAGAAGTCCGTTAAGGGTCAAATCATAGCGAGATCAATTAGTTGCTTGCACCCTTAGAGTCTACTCATCCCCTCATTATCGAGTTTCCTGATGAATGCCTTCAATTAGAGGCAGACCTTGTTGAACAATGGTCCTTATACTTTGATGGAGCCCGATGCATGAGTGGGGCTGGTGCGGGTATTATTTTAATATCTCCGCAAAAACATCTTATTCCTCTGTCCTTCAAAGCGACCTTTGCTTGCACCAACAATACTGCTTGAGTATGAAGCTCTAATCCTTGGATTACGAGTCGCTTTAGCGCTAAAAATTAAAAACCTCTTAGTTTTTGGGGATTCCCAATTGGTTATAAACCAAATTAATGAAGTTTATCAGACCAGAGATGATAAAATTCGCCCATATAAGGCCTATGTTTTACAACTAATGTCCTTGTTTGATCAAGTTACCTTGGAAGCCATTCCTCGGACTAGCAACCGTGCAGCCGACGCTATGGCCGCTGCTGCATCTCTCTTGCCCTTGGAGTTAGACGACGAATATGCCACTATCATTATTCATCGACTCCAGGAACCCACTTCAAATAAGTCATGCTTAGAGCCTTTGGATGTGTTTCTAATCAATGAAACTACTCCTGAACCTTGGTATACTAGACATATTTGATTTTCTCCAAAATGGGACTTTCCCTGCTAATTCTAATAGAAACCAGCGTCGGTTATTACGTCGACGAGCAAGTCGATTTGTAATAATTGGCAATACTTTATATAGGAGATCTTTTGAAGGTATCCTATTAAGATGTTTAAATTCAGATGAGTCTAAATCAGCCTTGAGTGAAGCCCACGATGGATCTTGTGGAGGACACTTTAGTGGTAGTGTCATTGCTAAAAAGCTCCTTCGGATAGGATACTTTTGGCCTACCATGGAAACGGATGCACATGAGTATGTGCGCCATTGCGACAAGTGTCAAAAACATGCTGACCTTGTCCATGCGCCTGCACAAGAGTTGCAGGCTATTTCATCTCCTTGGCCCTTTTCTAAATGGGGCTTGGATATTATTGGCAAAATCAATCCTGTGTCATCTGATGGACACAAGTTCATCATAACTGCCACTGAGTATTTCACGAAGTGGGTCGAAGCTATGCCTTTAGCTTCTTGCACTGGCACACAAGTTTCTAAATTTATTTTTAATCAAATTATTTGCAGGTTCGGAATTCTTGCCAACCTCATCTCTGACAATGGAACTCCTTTCAAAAATAAAGATGTTAAAAAATTATGTCAAAAATATAAGATTCAACATCGTTGGTCCACCCCCTATTATCCTCAGGGTAATGGTCAAGCAGAAGCATCTAACAAAACTTTAATCAAAATTCTCAAAATATTAGTCAATAAAGCGGCCGTGAGTGGCATATTCAATTATATCCGAGCCTTGTGGGCTTATCGAACTAGTGTTCGAACCCCCACGGGCACTTCACCATTTGTTTTGGTATATGGTGCTTGAAGCGGTTTTCCATTTGAATTGGAAGTTCCTTCTTTGGCTCTGCTACTTCAAGATACCGAAGTAGGAGATGAATATCGTCTTTGCGAGACTCAGTCAGCTGGAACTCCTCGATGAAAAATGCATCAATGCTTTGGAGCATCTCCGTGCTTACCAAAACAAGCTTAAAAGATCATATGCTAAGAGAGTTCGTCATCGATCCTTTGAGATTGGCGACCTTGTTTTAAAAGAAAATAAAAAAAATACAAATGCAACCAAAGAACTTAAAGGTAAATTTGAGCCCAACTGGCTCGGACCATACATCATTATTGCTAAATTTGAATCAGGAGCATATAAATTATCTACCTTAGATGGTAAAGAACTTAAAGAACCCATGAATATTTTGCATCTTAAACGTTATTATGCATAAATTTGGTCATTTCATCCATGTATATATTTGTTCAAAATTACTATCTTGTATTTCTTTCAAATTATTCAAAAACACCAAAAAAAAAAAAAACATTCATAAATCTCCAAAAATCTTCAAAAACTATCTATTGCATTTATTTAAAGCACTTGTTAAATTCTTTTTGCTCAAAAACTAAAATCAAAATACAAATCTAAAAACAGCTATATGCTTGACTCTTTCGAAACCAAAATAAAACAATATACAGAAAGAAAGAGAGAGTCAACATTCTCAAAACTTCTCAAAAATGTTTATATATATTTTCTTACAATTATTGCAGTTATATGTTTCAACTTATTTTGGATAAAATTAGCATTTATTTGGCATCCCTCACTTGCACACTCACAACAATAAATATCTTGATTTTATATGGCATGATTACTAATCTCTCTTATATCAAAGTCCACAAAAGTCAATTAAATAAAGTTTGAGCATGTGCTCTTGTTATTTACTTAAACCAAGCACATCTTTTCACAATAAAATGATTATATTTGTAATTTCCATGTTTTGCTACATAGTAGAACTGATTTCTTGAGCGAAAAGTTTCCCCTGCTATCCTATCATGCACATGGTCTAGAATCTTTGAGAATTGGCAAAAGGACAAGCTCACCCCTACCCAGAATAAAAATCCCTTGCTCTACGACTAATCCGAGCAAGTATCCCTAGCAAAGAAAAAGAAAAAGAAAAGAAAAATTCAAGAAAAAGAGAAAAGAGAAATGTTCTTTTATATCATTATAGCAATGTTCCAAGCATTATCAAGCAAAAGAAATACAAAAGAAAAATATGCAAAGTTCAAAAGAAAGCAAGAAAGCAATAAAATCCCTTTCCCTACCCTTTGAAAAGAAAAGAAGGGTTGATGAGCTTGAATCCCTGGAATTCTCAATTATTCGAAAACCGTGAGGTAAGCCCCATAGCGAGTGGTTTGTGCCCAACTTGCTTGGCCTTGGGTAACTCCTAGCGTGGCGATATGTCTGTCACATTAGCGACCTTCTTTTGTACGAACCTATGTCTGCTTATGGATTAGCTAGCTCTTGATAATCCGATCTACATAGTAGTCTAATATGGTTATATGCATCTACATCATGGTTAATGAACACTTATTTGGTTTCTTCAAATCACTTGTATCATAGTATCTTGCTCAAATCTGGTAAATGAACAATGCAATTGCACACACATTTGTATTTGAGAGATTTTGTTTATCATTAGGATAAATCAAGATCGGAAATGAATGCACATATGCACATGGGATTCCTTATAAATCTAACTTTTGTCTTCAAAATACTTTGAAATATTATTTTTTTGCAACTTGTTTGGAATAAATCAAGTACAGTTGTTTACCACAAAGACAACTATATAATAGAAAAATCAAAAATTTCTTTCAAAACATATCATATATATCGTGTCGACTTTCGCGACGATGGTATAGTTCCAAAACCAAAATTGGAATTGTATGCCTAGCGCAAGTCCTCATTTTCATCTTTTCTGTTCATCAAAAAATCAACCATGCAATAAAACTATCTATTTTTCTTTGATTTTCGCGATGATGGTATAAGTCTATACCTACATATTCTATGCCTAGCGCAAACCATTGTACCAATTTTATTTTCCATTTATTCAAAAATCATGAAAACCATATGACTTAATTCATTATGTTACACAAATTATGCTTTTCAACAGCAAACACATTTTCATTATTTCATATCATTATGTCAACCTTTAAATTTTGCAATGATGGTATAATTCCTAAGGAATTATTCACAAATTTTATCACACTTAGGAATTTATGCCTAGCGAAAATCATTTTAAAATATTTCATGCATAATATTTTCATGGAAATCTGAAAACAAATCATCATCATCATCATCATTTGCACTATTGCACCAAAGTCTTAAGACAGTCTCTTAAGCACTCTTTTTACTTTTAACAATATTTCTATAAATGGGACTAGCTTGACGACCGAGTGAGCGGCGACTCCATGAAATGGTCTATAATAGCGACAATGTCCTTTGAAATTATTGTTAGAAGTCTCTTTTTATTTTTATCACATTTTCATTACAAACAACCAAATTGTTACATCAGATTATTTCATTTCAAATATTACAAGCATGACATTCCAATTATAATATATCCACCGACATAATCACATGAAATCAATCAATCAAACATAAAAGCATCATAAGCATCACATAAGACAAGTCATATGATCAAAAATATCTCATCTATATATGTCACAAATATATGTACATCATCAAAGCTGGATTGGTATGCCACAATCGTACCTCGGCATACTCAATCCTCTATCAAACAAAAAAATATATATAATACAACATCAATGTGCAGCCCTCTAGCCTCGAGAGCCCCTCGAGCTCTCTGCCTCATCTCCTCCCCCGCCCTGAGGTGGACGAGGTGGCCCCATCGTAGTCTGTGTAGTCCTAGTCCTCGATCGGGACGTGGTCCTCGATGACCCGATCCTGATCGGATCTGCGATGTTAGCTGGCAGGGGTAGTCTATCTACCTCTGGCACCAGCTGGAAGTACAGTGTTTGATAGAATGTCAACTGGGCGATAGCCCGTGTCAACTCTCCTGAGCTCGCCCCTCCGCCCCGTGCCCTGAGGCGTGCAATCTCATCCCGTAGCTGTGACACCTCAGCATGGTGTCGTGCAGCCGCATCCTGTAGCGTCTGCACCTGAGCCTGCAGATGATCTCTCTCCGCTCGGAGAGTAGCCATCTCGCTACTCTCTCCTGTGTCCACACCCTTGCCCTTATCGGGCGATGGTGGCCTCTGTGGAGATGGGGGTCTCTCCTCCCTCCTCTCTCGCTACCGCGGCCTCTCCTGTGCCTGTGGCCTCCTCTGCTCTCTCCCGCCGTGACCCTGGGCCGCCTCTATCGCTGCCTGGTGCCGCCTCCCTATCCGATGCACAACCGCGTGAATCGGACCCTGAGCCCTCGTCATCCGAGGAGGGCGGATGCCTGCGTACCAGGCATCGTAGCCGTCGGCTACCCCTGCATCGTCCCCATCCACTGGCTGGATGGGGGCATCATCTGCGTCCTGACTCCAGAACCGCTGCATGTCAGGAGCCCCGCTAACAGTGGTGTTATCCCGGACAGTCCGAGAAAACTCGTAATCCCTGAGAGATGGGATCCCCTGCTGTAGACCGAACTGCCTCAAAACTCGGTCGTAGCGGTGGAGCTCCACCTCTCCCCTCTCCATCCTCAACCAGCAGACTCGCCTGATGCGAGCCAGCTCCTGTCCATCCTCGGCCCACCCTGGATGCTCCCTCCATGGCCTCCAGGTGATCTGGTCCGGGACTAGGTCATCCAGTAGCCTCCGGGACATCGGTAGGTCGATCCGTCGCTGTGACCCTCTCCGGAGCCACCAGTAGAAGACTCGGGGCCTCTCCCCATCCACCCCTATCAGTGGAAGCCCTACCGGCCTCCGCACTGCAATGTGCTCCCAGCACCAAACCTGTAGGAGCGATGTCATGACCAGACATCGCCCGCCCTTGTACACGACCCCATACAGGATCCTGTACAATCGGCATAGTACAAAGCTGCCCCAAGCAAACCTGTACCCATGGTCCCGCATATCGTAGATCACATCTACGAGCATCCATGGTACCCTGCACCCGCTCTGGTGGCACAGCAGAAGTCCACCAACTACCCCAGCCAGAACTCGTGTGAGTGTAGATGCCCCAGGCATCTGGCGCAGTGCCTCGATGTTAACTCCGCCCTTCTCCAGGGTGAAGCTCGGGTCACCGCATAACCGTCCCATAGCGCGGCCCTGATTGGCCGTAGGAGTGATGAGCCGTCTTTGTATGGGGATTCTCAGAATCCTCCATACATCCTCTAGTGTGGGAGCCATCTCCCCTGTCGATAGCCAAAAATAGGAAGAACCCGGATACCACCTCTCTGCTAGGGCTGTTAGAAGCCCCATGTCCGTGGATACTTGTGGCATCTCCGCCACATGCTGTAAGCCGGCCTGTGCCAGCTGATCTCGCTCTGCCTGTGTCAGAGCGGCCAAGTCATCTCTCAAACCTCCATATTTCCACTCCCTGCTCTTTAGTAATCCTCTCTGCAAACATAAACAAAAAAAACAATAAACAAATCATTAATCAATAATTCAAGTAATCAATAATGCAACTTAAAGATCAATTTCATGTAATTGATGATATCGCCCACTATTGGACGATATCGTCCCAAATTTGAGCATAATCGTCTCCGATTTCGTAGTTCGAAATCGTCTCTAATTTGATGAAATCGTCCCCCTTTCGACGATTTCGCCCTCGGGCGAAATTGCCGAAATTGAGACGATTTCGTCGAAATCGGGACGATTTCGTCCCGACGACGTCGACGGCCAAAAACGGCCGCGATGCTCAAAATTCACCTAAAAATTATCTAAAAAGCATGTCAATTCAAATTAAATCAGTTCTAAACTAAGTTTAGACCCTTACCCGTAGACCGCGTCGGACCTCTGCAGATCTGTGCGTCGTCTCCACCATTTTTGCTTCAGAGCTCTAAAACCAGAAAAATGAACAGTAAAAATGAATTAGGGTTTTACCCTATTTTTCCTAATTTTATTCAACAATAATTTTGTGCTTTTCTCCGTTTTTACCTCAAACGTTCGATTTGGGTAAAAACACGGAGGGGGCACCATAGTAAGTTGTCGTACGATTCGACTAAGAATCGTCGCCTAAAAATGGGTATAATTTTTTGCTTTCTCGTAGATCGAGAAGAACTCATCTTTAACGCATTTTCTTCGGAAAATTCGCTAAAGAGGGGGCAAAATGTAGCACCCTAAAATTGGCGCGATAAAATTATAAAATTTACATTCACCTTAGTAAATAATTTTAAAATCAAATTTAACCTCCCAAACCGCCCGTTAACCGTCGGGTATTCCGTTTCCCCCTTTTTCGTGCCAATTTTAGAGGTTGTTTTGACCGTTTGACGATATCGTCGCCGATCAGACGATATCGCCCCAGATTTGACGATTTCGTCTGGACTAGGACGTCCAGACGATCTTGTCGCAAAACTGAATTTGCATAGTTGGAATCTGTTCCAACGGGTCTCCAATCCGGGCGAAGCGTGTCCGCATCGTTGGGACCCTCCCCCGTTGGAGATCTCCCAAATTGGGATGATCTCCAACCTCCTACCTACTCCCTCTAAGCCTATTTAACCTCTAGGATTTTCCCTCCCCAACCCCTGGCTGAAATTCTTGGTAAATTGATTCCCCCTACGTTGAAACATCCCTACTTTGCATTTGCATTAGTTTCATATTATTTTGTTGCAGGTACAACATTATTTTTCAACCGGAGCCAGCACCCATCGTCGCCAACGAACCTGTCCAGATCGGAGGCGATCATGTCAAATACGAGATGATTTCGTACTGATGCGAGACGATCTCACTGCAATCCACATCGAGGCAATCGGTGCACTGGAGTTTGTTTTTCTCACCTTTTTCTCTGTCATCTTATGCTTCAAATTAGACAATTTATTCAGTTTTTACATTATTTTGCATCTGGAGTTCACCCATTTAGCCTAGATTGCATATTAAGATCATGTTTTGTCATTTAAGTACAGTAATTTGCTTTAATTTCTGTTCTTAAATATTGTTCAATATTCATATTGCTATTTGGTGTAATTTGCCTCTGTTTGCACAGTAGGATTTCTTGTATTTTGCATCTATTTTCTGTTTTGCAGGTTTCTGACGAATTCGTCTGACGAATTCGTCAGATCTCGGACGATTCTGTCAGTCTCAGACGATTCTGTCAGATTCCAGATGAATCTGTCAGTTTTCGGATGATTCTGTCAGATTGCAGGCGATTCTGTCGAATTCCAGACGATCCAGACTGCCTCAAACGTCAGAATCTTCTTCAGACATCCGGATCAGGTATTCCCCATTTTCCTCCTGTAAATTCTCTATTTTTTGCTTTCAAATTTGTTTGTTGTATTCATGAAAATTGCATTTTCATGTAGTTTAATTTAGATTCATTCGGCCAAACCTAGGATGAATGTTTAAGATCAAAACGAACTCATCTAAACACATTCCAAAACCTAGGCGTGGAAAGTGCCATTAAATGTTTCCTGGTGAACCCACCATCCGTCGAAAAATCACCAAAATACACCTCCCTTGAGAGGCGGGACCTTCGTAAAGTCCTCTCGTCCGAGGTACCGCATCATCCTTTTCCCATCCTCCTTTCGGGCACGGATCCAATAGCCTGAAGGTAGGGATGCGAAAAATTTGGAGCGATACAAATCTCAATCAAAAAATCAATCAATACTTTGCCATATGGTTTGGTTTATGGCAAAGAAGTTGTTTTGTTGATTCATTTGGAGATACCCGCGTTGAGGATGCTAAACCAAGTTAACGAAGATGAAGGTCATCCAATGGGTGCCCGATTGATGCAACTTCTGTAGCTTGAAGAATCTAGGGAATTGGAGAATATCGATTTAATGGAAGAAACCCTGGAGGAACTCCAATATGAAGATTAGTTTTCAATGAAAGACTTCAATGCTATGATAGAGACAAAAATGGGAAGCTATTCCATTGAGAAACCAAAAAAGCTCCCTATTGTTGTCCCTAAAATAGATGATTCGACCAACTAGTTATTGAAATTGTACTTTGATGGGTCAAGGTGCAAAAATGGAGCAAGAGCTAGAATCGTCCTGATTTCACCCACTGGAAAAGAAAAAGTCTTTTCATATAGGTTGACATGGAGTTGCACCAATAACGCAGTTGAGTATGAAGCCTTGTGTTTGGGACTCATAAAAGCTAAAAAACTAGGTGTAAAACAACTGCTGATCTATGGAGATTCAGAGCTGATCGTTAAATGGGTTACTGACAAGTGCATTTGTAAGCAACATTACCTAAGGGCTTACAAAAACAAAGTGTTAGATCTATTGGAAAATTTTGAAGCACTAAACATGAAATCCATTTCCAGAGAGAAGAACACACATGCAGACCTATTAGCATCAGTAGGATCAAATTTTTGCCCAGTCAGCAATGTTGTTTAGAAGTCTAAAATAGTTAGACTTATATATAGGCCTTTTGTGCCCAACAAGGACATTTTCTGGCAGGTATTTGAAAATGACGAGCAGATCCTAAATTTTTTGATTCATGAGATGAATTGCTCTATAGAAAGAGCGTTACAAGAAGAGGACGAAGAGAACCTTATTCAACTAAAAAATAATCATATCCCTAAGGGACTGATCACCCTGGAGATCCTTTTCGACAATAGCGACAGAGCTGTAGGTCGAAGGATCAAGGTAGATGAACGTTAGTATAAAGAAATAGAACTAGAACCGGGAAAAATGATCAAAGTAGGGACATATTGTATAGAAGTAGAACTAGAGAAAATAAAACAGTTATGTAGAGAGTATCCAGATATAATAGCCTGGACTTATAGTGATCTGAAAGTGTACAGGAAATAGGTCATTCAGCATACCATCAAACTAGAGGAAGGAGTTAAACCTTTCAGGAAGAGGCAAAAGCCTGTGAATCCTAAAATTGAAGCCTTAATGAAACAGGAGTTGTTAAAACTCCTGCAGGCTAATATAATATACCCAATCAAGCACTCTACCTAGGTGGCAAATTTAGTTCTAGTTTGCAAGAAAAATGGAGAAATACGACTATGCGTCGATTTTAGAAATTTGAATAGAGCATCTTTAAAGGATCACTATCCTTTACCCCAGATTGACCCAATCCTTCATACTGTGGTGGGGGAAGAAAGGTTTTCTCTGTTAGATGGCTTCTCTGGTTACAATCAAGTTTGGGTGAGAAATGAAGATCAATACAAGATTGCGTTCACCACTAAGTGGGGAACATTTGCATACCAAAGGATGCTCTTTGGATTATCCAACGTAGGAGAAACTTTCCAAATAGCCATGGACATAGCTTTTGGGGAGCTTGCGAACAAAATTATTGTCGTCTATTTAGATGACATGACTATTTTTCTCACAACAAAAATGACCATGCCACTCATCTGCAGCAAGTATTTGAGAAATGTAGAGAATTTGGGATATCACTAAATCCTAAAAAAATTATTTTTGCTATGGAAGAAGGAATACTCCTTGGGCATGCTATTTCTAAAGTTGGGCTGTCAATTGATCCTGATAGAGTAAAGGCGCTTCTTGAGTTGTTGCTCCCAGTTAACAAGAAAGGTTTGCAGTCTTTCTTTGGGCAAATAAATTTCTTCAAAAAATTCATTGTGGATTTTGCCCAAATAGTTAAGCCAATGATTGAATTATTGAAAAAGGATGCTCCTTTCAAATGGACAGAGCCAAGGAAAGAAGCTTTCTGAAAAATTCTAGAAGCCATCGCTCAAGCTCCTGTGCTAGTCAACCCTGACTATTCTTGAGGTTTCATACTATATGTTGTCGGAGAGCAAAATAGTTATGTTGCAGTTCTCACTCAGAAAGGAGCAGATGACAAAGAAAGACCCATAGCCTTTCTAAGTTCCACCATGCACAAACATGAGGAAAGGTACGGCTTCATAGAAAAACAAGTATACGCAATTATGAAATCCTTGAATAAGCTAAAACACTTTTTATCCCAGAGTCAGACGATGGTGTATGTTATTCATCCCGATGTAAGGAACTTCATAATTCAAGGAGAATTGGGTGAAAAAAGAGTTGGATGGATGACTCTCATCCAAGAGTATGATGTAGAAATACATCCTACTAAAATAGTCAGAGGGAGAGCTTTGTGCCAGGAATTGGCCAAGCAAGCTGCAAGTGGATATGGGGAGAGCCACCCCGTCATGGAAAACATAGAGCAACACCAAGACTTTGTGAGGTATTTTTAGACTAGGTCATGTCTTGAAGATATGAACGCTTCCCAGAGAAGGAGATTCAGAACCCAAGCATTGAAATATACCATTCGAACAGAGGGGTTGTACAAGATTAACATCGATGGTGTATTGTTAAAATGCATTCCCGATAATGAAAAGCAAAAAGTGTTAGATGAATTTCACGAGGGTTTTTCAAGGGGACATTATGTAGGCCAAACTACAGCTTTGAAGATCCTTAGAGCTGGATTTTATTGGCCTTCCATCTTCCTAGATGCATACAAAGTGACCCAAAGGTGTGAATAGTGTCAGAGGTATGTGGGAAGAAACAGGAATGCACCTATTCCATTAAAAGCTATTCAAGTTGAACCATTCCAGCAGTGGGGGTTGGATTTCATAGGGATAATAGAGCCAAACTCATCATCAGGCCACAAATACATTCTCACTACCACGGACTACTTCACCAAGTGGGCAAAAGCAATGCCTACGAAGAAAGTTGATTCAGAAGTGGTGATAGAATTCATTGAAAGTCTAATCACAAGGTTTGGCATACCAGATTCTTTTGTTACAAACAATGGATCCCCTTTCACTAGTGCAAAGATGATCGAATTCGTTAGTAGATATGGAATTTACCTGAACACTTCCTCTAATTATTACCCACAGGGTAATGGATTAGCTGAGTCTACTAATAAGAATCTTCTAAGAATTTTGAAAATAACATTTGAGGACAATAAGAAGAACTGGCACTCACTCTTGAATCAAGCCTTGTGGGCCGACAAAATCTTGTAGCACCCTAAAATTGGCGCAGTAAAATTATAATATTTACATTCACCTTAGTAAATAATTTTAAAATCAAATTTAACCTCCCAAACCGCCCGTTAACCGCCGGGTATTCTGTTTCCCCCTTTTCCGCGCCAATTTTAGAGGTTTTTTTGACTGTTTGACGATATCGTCGCCGATCAGACGATATCGCCCCATATTTGACGATTTCGTCTAGACTAGGACGTCCAGATGATCTTGTCGCAAAACTAAATTTGCATAGTTGGAATCTGTTCCAACGGGTCTCCAATCTAGGTAGAAGCGTGTCTGCACCATTGGGACCCTCCCCCATTGGAGATCTCCCAAATTGGGATGATCTCCAACCTCCTACCTACTCCCTCTAAGCCTATTTAACCTCTAGGATTTTCCCTCCCCAACCCCTGGCTGAAATTCTTGGTAAATTGATTCCCCCTACGTTGAAACATCCCTACTTTGCATTTGCATTACTTTGATATTATTTTTTTGCAGGTACAGCATTATTTTTCAACCGAAGCCAGCACCCATCGTCGCCAACGAACTTGTCCAGATCGGAGGCGATCCTGTCAAATACGAGACGATTTCGTATTGATGCGAGACGATCTCGACTACAATCCACATCGAGGCAATCAATGCATGGAGTTTGTTTTTCTCACCTTTTTCTCTGTCATCTTATGCTGCAAATTAGAAAATTTATTCAGTTTTTACATTATTTTGCATCTGGAGTTCACCCATTTAGCTTAGATTGCATATTAAGATCATGTTTTGTCGTTTAAGTACAGTAATTTGCTTTAATTTTTGTTCTTAAATATTGTTCGATATTCATATTGCTATTTGGTGTAATTTGCCTCTGTTTGCACAGTAGTATTTCTTGTATTTTGCATCTATTTTTTGTTTTGCAGGTTTCTGACGAATTCGTCTGACGAATTTTTCAGATCTCGGACGATTCTGTCAGCCTTAGACGATTCTATCAGATTCCATGCGAATCTATCAGTTTTCGGACGATTCTGTCAGATTGCAAGCGATTCTATAGAATTCCAGATGATCCAGACTACCTCAAACGTCAGAATCTTCTTCAGACATCCGGATCAGGTATTCCCCGTTTTCCTCCTGTAAATTCTTTGTTTTCTGCTTTCAAATTTGTTTGCTGTATTCATGAAAATTGCATTTTCATGTAGTTTAATTTAGATTCATTCGGCCAAACCTAGGATGAATGTTTAAGATCAAAACAAACTCATCTAAACACATTCCAAAACCTAGGCATGGAAACTGCCATTAAATGTTTCCTGGTGAACCCACCATCCGTCGAAAAATCACCAAAATACACCTCCCTTGAGAGGCGAAACCTTCTCAAAGTCCTCTCGTCCGAGGTACCGCATCATCCTTTTCCCATCCTCCTTCCGGGCATGGATCCAATAGCCTGAAGGTAGGGATGCGAAAAATTTGAAGCGATACAAATCTCAATCAAAAAATCAATCAATACTTCGCCATATGCTTTGGTTTATGGCAAAGAAGTTGTTTTGTTGATTCATTTGGAGATACTCGCGTTGAGGATGCTAAACCAAGTTAACGAAGATGAAGGTCATCCAATGGGTGCCCGACTGATGCAACTTCTGTAGCTTGAAGAATCTAGGGAACAGGCCTACGATCATCATGAAAAGCATATGGTAAAAATAGTCGGGTGGTTCAATAAGAAAACCACTTTCAGGAAATTTAAAAAAGGTGACCTGGTATTAAAATGGAATGTCAAGAAAGCAAAGCCAGGACACCATGACAAGTTTGATGCTTTCGGGAGGGGCCATTCGAAATTGTTTCAGAAAAGCAATTCAATGCCTTCTAGTTAAAATATCAAGATGGATGGGTTCTACCCATCACGGTGAACGCTTTTCACCTAAAATTGTATTTCCAGTAAAAGCTATAGATCACCATTATATGTACAGTATATTATAAGTTTGAAGTTTTGTAAATATTTCCCTTTTTTACGGCCTAATTTTTCCAGAGGACAATAAGAAGGACTGGCACTCACTCCTAGGGAGGAAGTTTCCCTGTTAGAATCCTTCCAAGCAAAGGAAGTGGTCATTCTTCTGCTCCCAAAGTGTTCCAACCACCTGAGAAATCCCAGCAGCTAGAGCTGGGACCAACTCCTAGAATTGAATTTTTGTGTTCTTCAGACAAATTTTAAATACCTAAGCGATAAAAGAAAGGTTCTGATAAGGTGAAGATAACTTGTATTCCAAAGTGCATTCTTTTTCTTTTGTTTTTTCGCTCAAAAATTTTACTTTTCACAACTGTGCTGGTGACTTCGCTTCCCAATGGATGAAGGCCTGGTCTCTATTTTTGCGAGAAAAAATTCCCCCGGAAGGCACCAAGAATGTTAGTCAAAAAGTGACTAACTAAAAAAAAATAGTTGATGCACCTTTTTGCATATTTTCCAAGAAGACCGAAGTGGCCCATATGCTAAAGATCAAAGAAAAATCAAAACACCGCAAGGAGGAAAAATTGTCTTGATATCGCGACATGTTGCATTTTCGCGGTCCAAAGTGAAGAGAAAGAGCGAGGAGGAAAAAGTGTCACGATATCGCGACATGTTGCATTTTCGTAGGCAAAAGCAAAGAGAAAGAGCAAAGAGGAAAAAGTGTCGCGATATCGCAACATGTTGCATTTTCGTGGCTAAGAGCAACAAAAGGGAGCAAGGAGGCAAAAGTGTCACGATATCGCGACATGTTGCATTTTCACGGTCCAAAGCAAGGAGAAAGAGCGAGGAGGAAAAATTGTCGCGATATCACGACATGTTGCATTTTCACGGGCAAAAGCAAAGAGAAAGAGTGAAGAGGAAAAAGTGTCACGAAATCACGACATGTTGCATTTTCACGGCTAAGAGCAACAAAAGGGAGCAAGGAGGCAAAAGTGTCGCGATATCGCAACATGTTGCATTTTTGCGGCTAAGAGCAACAAAAGGGAGCAAGGAGGCAAAAGTGTCGTGATATCGTGACATGTTGCATTTTTGCGGCTAAGAGCAACAAAAGGGAGCAAGGAGGCAAAAGTGTCACGATATCGCGACATGTTGCATTTTCGTGGCTAAGAGCAACAAAAGGGAGCAAGGAGGCAAAAGTGTCAAGATATCGTGACATGTTGCATTTTCACGGCTAAGAGCAACAAAAGGGAGCAAGGAGGCAAAAGCGTCGTGATATCACGACATGTTGCATTTTCGTAGCTACGAGCAACAAAAGAGAACAAAGAGGTAGAAGTGTCGTGATATCGCGACATGTCGCATTTTCACGGTTGAAGGTAGCAAAAGAGCAACACGAAGGAAAGAATGTCACGATTTCGTGACATGTCTCATTTTTGCAGTTGGAAGTGGCAGAAGAGCAAAGCAAGAGACAAATGTTACGATTTCGTGACATGTCTCATTTTTGCAGCTGGAAGCGACAAAAAAGCAAATCAAGGAAATAATGTCGCGATTTCACGACATATCTCATTTTCACGTCTAGAAGTGGCAGAAGAGCAAAGCAAGAGATGAATGTCGTGATTTTGCGACATGTCTCATTTTTGCGACTGGAAGCGGTAGAAGAGCAAAGTAAGAGACGAATGTCACGATTTCGTGACATGTCTCATTTTCGTGGCTGGAAGTGGCAGAAAAGCAAAGCAAGGAAAGAATGTCATGATTTCGCGACATGTCTCATTTTTGTGGCTAGAAGCGACAGAAGAGCAAAGCAAGAGATGAATGTCACAATTTTGTGACATGTCTCATTTTCGCGACTGGAAGTGGCAGAAGAGCAAAGTAAGAGACGAATGTTGCAATTTCATGACATGTCTCATTTTTGCGGCTGGAAGTGGCAGAAGAGCAAAACAAGAGATGAATATCATGATTTCATGACATGTCTCATTTTCACAGTTGGAGGCGACAAAAGAGCAAATCAAGGAAAGAATGTAGCAATTTCGTGACACGCCAGCTGTAAAGGAATAGAGTATATTTTTGGCAACTGGGGACATGTACTGACATCAGGTGCTAATTTTTGAAGAATTTTTTGTTGATTATAACCTGGTAGGTCCATTGGATGATTGCAGAATAACAGGCTCATCTAAAATTAGCCAAAAGGAAATCTATCCAATCTACGAAAAATTTGTTGTATATTATTAGAAATTGTAGACAATTACTTGTAATTGATTGAAGAAATTAAATGTATGTAGTAGAAGATACTATTTTTAGGGTATAAATAGGAGTGAGTCGACCATGAAAAGGGTTAGCTCTTGGACATTTACAAGCTTGATGTACATGTATTGAATTACAAGCAATAAAAGATTTCTTCTTCTGTCTTCTGAAACTTTTGTGTGCAAGTGTATGTATCTGGTGTTTTAACTTTTATTCACTCTAAGTTTTATAATGTATTTGTTCTAAAATCTGGATTGTGCACGTATAAATCTTGTTTCTAGAGTTGAACATTAAAATATAGTTACATGCTTTTAGACAAACATCTAAAAGTCACACTCAAGAATTCATGTTTTCTATAAAGAAGATATAAAGAAAACTTTGAAAGTAGTAATCTGCATTATCAATGTTTGTTGTTGTCCAATCTGTACCATGAGAAAATTTCTATCTTAGGCTATATTTCCCTTATCTCTTGTTCCCCTTTTCTCTAAAAAACTCAAAGGAACCAACCTTCTCTGGAGACTAGACAGATGATCTCAAGAAAGATCTGTCTATTCAATGTTGGCAAATTCTAAGGCGCAACACTATTAACCGAAGGCAGATTTTGTTCCAACAAAAATTTACTTATCTCAAAATTTCTCAAAAAGGGGTAAAATAAATCCAAAATTAAAACCTCTTCAAAATTTGGAAAAATGCTTAGTTCAATAGGAGTAATAAGGTGTTAGAAAAGTTGATTTTTGTTCTTTACAAAACTATACAAAATCAACCAAAATTGAACTATATTCTACAAAAGCACTATATCATATTCTAAAAATATCTATGGAGTCATAAGGCATTATACAAAACTTGATAATAATATCTATCAAAGATTATCAAGTTGTAAATCCTTTAGAAAATATAAGCTTTCTACAAAACCTAAAATTCCATTAGGTTTATATACTCTCATTATTAGGGAGACATAAGGAAGTCTACAAAACCTAAGGATTAATAAAGGTTTTATCAAATCAAGCTTATACACTGCAATTAGGGATCATATATCCTAATATATGGAGTCATAAGGTAGACTACAAAGAAAACCCTATCTCAAAACTATCAAGAAGAAATATGGATGAAATAATAAGAAATGCCTTTATCAATAAAGAATTATTTTATGAAATGGAACTATATTCTCAAAACTTGATAGAAACCCTTGAAGGATATGAGAATCTATCAACTAGAAAAAATGAGAGATTCTCCTTATTTCTTAAAGAAGCAAAAGAGGGTAGCTTTGAAGCATTAATTGGTTATCTTCATGAAAACCTCTTCAGGGCATGGTGTAATTCACAAAAGATAGTTATATTCATATTAGAGGAATTCTTGATAATTTACCTATCATTAATTGTGTTTATACTCACTCAACACAAGAAGTAAAATAGCAATAAAAATCAATATTATTGTGATGATAGACTAACACCTTGTGAAGCAGAAATACCACCATCATCAATGCAAAATTGCAGGAAAAGAAGAAAGAAAAAGAAGAAAAGACATGGTTAAATAAATCTTAGCAAACCAGACATAAAGACTGAAGAACCATCAGCTACAACTCTCTTTACATCATATGAAGACACCAACTACTTGCTCGATCAAATTACAATAAGCAATGAAGGAGAATACAAGTTCCAGTTTTGACTCCAAGAAGAAGAACCAATGCAAGAAGGCTTACAGTGCAAAGTGAATTAAAGAGGACCATATCAAGTCAAATAACATCAAGTTGGAGATGTTGCTCAAGAAGATCCATATTGAATACTAAAGTCTTCAATACCCAAATAATGTAATACATGGGGTGTTAGAAATATAGTATATTACATCATTTGGGTCATGTAAATGTATAATGCACAAGTGTCATTGTGCAAGTTGTCCCTTGCACAACTAGGTAGAGTGTTGGCCAAGGAACCTATCTCCCTATAAAATAAGGGCCTCATTATAATAGAGACACACATAGAGATAGATAGATAATATTAGAGCATACTCATAGGTAGTAGCATAGTGATCACCATTTATTGGTGATGGGTGCAATGTAGTCCAGTAGCTTTATTAATGAAGTGTTCATTTTCTCCATAGCTACATTGTATTCATTTATGTCATTTCTATTTATATCATATTTCAATCATCTCACATATTTACTTTCTTTCATATTATTCAGCGTCTTGTGATTGTTATCTCCCATTGCATGCTACATCAAAAGCTAACAAGAACATATCGATGGGTGAAGCAATCATTTTCTTGAAAAGGATTAAAATTGGATGTCAAGATATTTGTGGCTATGTGATGTATGTCAACTTAACAAAGGGGAAATAGTTAAATCTCCTAGATTACTGCAACCCTTGCCTATCCCTAACCATCCAATGGGATAACATATCCATGGATTTCATTGAGGGTCTTCCCAAATAATAGGGCAAAACGATGATCTTTATGGTAGTAGATTACCTTTCCAAGTATCCTAATTTTTGTGGATTACATCATCCTTGTTCTACAAGTAAGGTTTTCAAGGTATTTATTAATTATGTTTTAAAATTTCATTGTATACCCAAAATCATTGTAAGTGACCATGACCTTGTCTTCACCAACAACTTTTGGAAGGAATTGTTTTGTCTTAGTGGTACCAATTTGAGTATGTCCTCTTTGTATCACCCTTAGTTGGATGATCAAATAGAGATTGTTAATAAATGTTTGGGTACTTACTTTCATTATTTTTCTCAAGATAAGCAATATCATTGGCATTAATGTCTCTCGTTAACTGAATGGTGGTACAATACTTCTTACCATTCATCCTTTAATATGTTACCATTTGAATTATTATATGGTTAAAACCTCCATCAATAGCGGACTATGTTCTAAGATCCTCTAAGGTGGCCTTGATAGATGATTTATTGCAACAACTTGTAATTCAACTTCTTAAAGATAATTTGACCTTAGGCCTAGAACCATATGAAGTAATAATATGATTCACGCCATTATGAATGACAATATAATATAGGAGATATGATTTTTTTGTACCTACAACCCTACAAGAAATTATCGTTGAAGAACAAGTCTAATCAAAATATGGCTCCTATATTTTATGAGCCCTACAAGGTAGTTTATCACATTGTTAAAGTGGCATATCAGTTGGAGATTCCACCATCTTCTTGCATCCATCTAATATTTCATGTATCCTATCTCAAATAGGTTATTTTACAAAAGGTACATTCCCAGATTGAGCTTTTAGCACTCAATGAAGAAGTTCTAATCACTCTCTAACCTAAAGCAATATTGTAGTATAGAGTTCATAATATTTAGTTTCAATAAATTTAGGAGTTACTCATCAAGTGACAAGACCTTCTAGAAGTATGGGAACCTAAGAGTATTTTTTAGTCTTTTTCAACTTTGAGGACAAATCTTTCTAAGGAAATAAGTCATGTAATGGTTCTAATATAGTCATGTAATCTATATTTATTTTTATTAGCTCAAGACCAAGGTTTAGATAGTCATCCCTTGAGAATTAGGGTTAGGGTTAATGTATCTATAAATAGGAAGGGTTATGTGGTAGTTAGAATTATCTTCCATAATCAAATTTGAGTCACGTTTACTATGCATATGAGAATTCACTCTTTCTAAGTGGATAAGGGTTTTCATTAATTTGAATCTAGTATTTGATTATTTCATGTTTATTTTTTGGCAATTGGATATGAATTATTATAATCTTTTGGGTAATGTTATTTGTGCATTTGGATTACTATTTCTATTACTATTATTCTAAAATTTATTCCTTAACAAAAGCACTTTCTTCTTTATTTTGTCTTAGAAAACCTAAAGTGAAAGGACATTCCTCCATAGTAATTACCTATTTATGATGCCCTAAAAACCCTAAGTTACTATGGATATCCTCAATCCTTATTTTTTATTATGTTGCTCTTAAAACCCTAAAGTGTAGGGGAATAGCTTTGCACTACTTTCATTTCTATTATGAGGAGAGGATTTTATATGACTTGAGGAAAATGAAGATGATTTACCTACAATAAACTTGGCCTTTTCCACCTTATTTATTTTAAATTTTTCTCTACATCTTCCTTTGCACCTTTAATTTCTTCTGAATTTGAACTTGCACATTATACTTTCCCATCCTGTGCATCCTTCTTTTTTTATTCTAATGGTTGATCCATGTGAACTATGATGGCCTTTTCCATTTGATGTTGTAAATAGGATTTTTACCTTTTTGGGAGGAGCAAAATATCCTTGATCTAATCTAGTTTCTACTACAATATGATTTTTTTATTCTCTTTCTTAGTCATTTCACTTTGTAAACTTTTTCCATGTGTCCAATCTCATAATACTTATGGTATCATAATATAAATTTTTGATAATCCACTCGTTAATCCCATTCTCTTGAATAAGTTTTAATATTAATGGATTGTGACAAAGGTTTTGAAACATCCATAACAACATATATCTAGGTATATATAGCATGCTTTTTCTCCTTAATAGTGGATTCCTCCTATATGAATTCCCCTAAGGTATTTCAAAAATATCCTTAGTGACAAGCTGATATGGAAGTCCAAAAAGCCAAAAACACATTGAAAGCTTTGTAATAGTTTTTATCTAAAAACAAAATTCACTCTATGGTATTAAGCATAGATCATATATCTGCATAAACCATGGAACACCACCCATTATTTTATCTCTAATTTTTTAACTTTGAAATATAATGAGGAAAAACCTTAGGAAGAAAATTCATAGAATAATTTGAGTTTTATCCCCACTTCAACTTGATCTAATATCGAATGTCTGAAAACCTTGACTAATATTTATGGAACTTACATATTAACCCCCTACTTTCATCCTTGATAATCACTTTTAGTTAAAAATTCATTCCCTAGATCAGACTTACCATATATTTGCTTTTCATTTTATCTCCTTCTTGGGAATCCATACTTCCAGCTAGGCTATCCTTACTTTCCATTAGGGATTTCAAATATGACTTTACTTCCATGCTCCCTAACTTTTCCTTATATGAATCCTTTATTTTTTGAATTTCTCCAAAGACAAAGAACAAAAATATGAGGTCTCCTTACTTGCACTTCCTTCCTAAGATGAGGTCTACTTACATTACTTCTTATTTGTACTCTCCTTGCTCTTCCCCAAAGATCAAAAATAAGAAAAGTCAAAACTTGCTTCTGGTTCATACTTGCTCTTGGCTTGCACCTTCTAATATTGCCAAAAAATACATGTAAATTTTCCAAGTTGTTGTAATACCACTATGTGGTTTTGATGTAATATGGATGGGACTTTTTCAATCACATATAACCAATTAAAAAAAAAATAGTAATAAATTAAAACTTTTATAAATAAAAAGTTAATAATTTCAAAAGACCCAGCCCCTCATGAATATCAAATTTTGGATAAGGATAGACAATTGTTTTTTTTCAATAAGTTATGTGTGGCTTCTATTGGGGGCCACTCCCATTACAAAAACAAAACATTGCATTGCTCTCATTACATTTCTAACAAGTTAATTAAAGTGTATCCAACTTTATCTTTCTATCAAAGATATTATTAATTTGTCTTTCTATCAAAGATATTATCCATCTTCCTCAAATTCTTATATTTCCACAATCAAATCCTTTTATATTAGATGGCTTCCAAAATTTATATTTTGTCATGATGAAATTCAATACTACGAATGGCTAACATTTTTGTTTCCTAGCTTCTATATCTATAAATATGTTGTCTATAACAACCTCATAATTTCTTAATACCTTTTTTTAGGGTTCTTAATCATTCCCCTAATATTACAAAATATTATTTTCTTTGTTATTTTTTGTTTTTATTTTTGGATTTTGCCCCACTTCTTGTTAACACTTGTGATATTTGCTTTTGTTTTCCCATATCAACATCCCTTTCAGTTTTTTTTTCTCTTTATTTTTGCTTCTTGGGTCTTCCTCTCTTTTATTTATTCCTAACAATACTTTCATCTTCATCAATCTCTTCAATATTCTCTCATGCTCATAATAAGACTTATCATCTTTAGGTTTATCTTGTTCTGAATGATATGAAGTGCAAGGAATAACCTCAAAAGCATAATTTTCTTTATGTTTCCTTGGAAACCCTAAAGTGCAAGGATGCTCTTCTATAGAAATTACCTTCTTATTCTACCTTAAAAACCCTAAATTGCTATGGGTTTCCTCCATCCTCATTTATTTATTATGTTGCTCTTGAAACCTTAAAGTGCAAGGGATAACATCTTCACCAACTTCACTTTTATTACCTAGATAGGATTCTATACTACTTGAGGAAAATGAAGATGATTTACCTAGAATAAACTTGACCTCTTTTGTCATCTTTGTTTTAGGATTTATCTCCACATCTTATTTTGCATCTTTAATTCCTTTTGAACTTTCCAAATGATATTGTAGATAGGATTTCTTTGCCTCTTATTTTGGAGTGGAATATCCTTGATCTTATATAGCTTCTATTACTATAATATTTTATTGCTTCATCTCGAATTTTATCTCATGGCTAGATTTTTTGTCTCTTTATTCATAGTTTTCAATTTTTAAACTCTTCTCATGTGTCCAATCTCATAACAATTGTGGCAATGAAATACGATATTTTCATAATCTACTTGTTGATCCCATTCTCTTGATTTAAATTTAATCTTAATGGATTGTGGTAAAGGTTTTGAAATATCCATAGCAACACATATTTGATTATATATAGCATGCTTTCACTCAATAGTTAGTCCTTCCTTGATGAATTCCCCTAGGGTATTTCCAATATTCTTTAAAACATATTTATTTATAAGCTAATATGGAATTCCAAAAATCCTAACCCACACTGGAAGCTTCTTAATAGTTTATGTCTCAAAAAAAACAAAATTATTCCATGGTATCAAATAAAGTGCATCTCTTACCCCAAACCATGGGCTGCGAACCATTATTTTATCCTTAATTTTTAACTGGAAAGATGATGAAGTAAAAACCTTTAGGAAGAAAAGTCATAGAATAATTTGAATTCAATCCTCATTTCCACTTGATCCAATTCTGAATCTCTAAAAACCTTGGCCATGATATATGGAACTTAAATATTAACCCTCTACTTTTCAAAACCATTATATCATGCTCAATCATTTCATACTTGATACTTACTTCTAGTGTAAGATCTGCTACCTAGATCAAACTTGTCATGTATTTGTTCTTCTACTTATCTCCAACTTGGGCCTCCATACTTCCAACTAGGAAATCATAATTTCTAGCTAGGGAATCTTGAATTTCCATTAGGAATTTCAAATATGGCTTTCCTTCCATACTAGCTAATGGAGCTCACTCTTGGCTTGCACTCCCTCTTGGTCTACACTCCCTCTCAACTCACACTCACTCCTAGCTTGCAATATCTCCTACCTCGTACTTGCTCCCAACTTGCACTCCCTCCTAGATCACAATTACCCCTATATCTTCTTTTTCCTAATGTTACTTCGCTTCAACATTTTTTTGGAAATAATGTTCCATGCATTCATGGTAAGGCTTTGAAGCATTGATGCACTCTAAATGAACCCATCGCTCTTTCACCATGACTAAATCTTGGATCGCACTCCCTCTTGGTTTTTACTCCCTCTTGGCTCACACTCACTCCTAGCTTGCACTCTCTCCTACCTCACACTTGCTCTTGGCGTGCACTCCCACCTGGCTCATAAATTCCCCTCTCTTTTTTTCCTGAACTTTCTTTGTTTCAACAATTTTTTAAAAACAATATTCCATGCATTCATGGTAAGTGTTTGAAGCACTGATGCATTTTGAATGAATCCATCACTCTTCCTCGACTGAATCATGACACACACTCCTTCTTGGTTTACACTCCCTCTTAGCTCGCACTCACTCTCAAAGATAGATGATTGGTTATGATTCTCATCATAAATTATTTTTACCTTCAAAAAATATTTAAATTTTTTTAAATTATTTATATAGGATTGTAATGGACTTCATACCTATTATATCATCATCACATTATTTCAACAAACCATAATTCCTTTCATAAAAAAATATTATTAACATGTTTTTAAATATATTTTTTAATAAGTTTACACAGGTTTTTATGAGGAGTCTCAATCCCCTCATACTAAGCGGGATTTGAACCTTGAACCTCTCAAAGAGAAGCGAAAACCCTTACCACTGTAGTAAGCTTATGACTATAACATGTTTTTTAAATATTACATAAAATCTATATTAGAAATTTTTTTAATTTATTAACTCATGCTCTTTTAAAAATAAAATATACATTTATTTTTCTAATAATCTTGTGTGGATTTTATTGGGGTCCACTCCCATCAAAATAACAAAATATTACAATGTTTTTAGATTAATAAAACCATATCTAGCTTGCCTTTTTATCAAATATGTTCTTCATTTTCAAAGATATTCTTCATCTTTTCCAAATATCTATGTTTTTGTAGTCAATTACTTCACATCATTT
This sequence comes from Wollemia nobilis, assembly GCA_028583015.1. Classification (NCBI taxonomy): domain Eukaryota; kingdom Viridiplantae; phylum Streptophyta; class Pinopsida; order Araucariales; family Araucariaceae; genus Wollemia; species Wollemia nobilis. Next base: position 4,897,900 of record JAQPPZ010017221.1, read on the forward strand.
TCATTAAAAGATAAGGTCTCCCTAATGAGATCCACTCTAAAATTTAATTTTTACCATGTCGAAGATCAACAACATAATTGACTAAATCATCTGCTACTTGGTTTCCTTTTCTGTTGATATGGTGATATTTTCAAGATACTAAATAACACAAGCTTATACTGAGAGAGCAGGTGAAACAGTATGAGATAACTTTTTACTTTTCTCTCCAAATCAATATTATGCAATTTATAGATAGTAGTATCAATAAAAATAATTAAAGCAATACACAAAATACCACACACAATAGAGACAACATAATTTACGTGGTTCACCCAATATGGGCTACTCCACGGAGAAAATATTTCACTAAAATTTTCTCAATCAATATCTTGGGAATCCTTCCCAATTACAATGTTTATGGACCTTTTTCCAAAGGAGATGTTGATCCCCTAAATTTATTTTGTGGATCTCTATCCACAGGAGAACTCCTTCTCCTCTGCTCTAGCTGGTGATCATCTAGAAGACTACTGCCTCCATTACACTAGCTTGTGGATATCTCTCCACTGAAGACTCTTATCCCCACTCAAAAGACCTATCCTCATTGCCCTGGTTGATGGATCTTTATCCACTGGAGACTATTATCCTCTTTGCTCTATCACATCCAAATCTCTGTCTCAATTTTGTACTAAACACAGTCCAGTAGGTCTAACATGACTCTTCTCAATAAGCTCATTCAAATATACACTAAACATAGTCCATTCAGTCTAGCACAAATTTGCTCAATATCTATCTCTGGTGTGGTGCAAACCTGTCCTCAAATATGCACCAAACTCTGCTTTCAAAACTGCACTAAACATAGTCCAATCAGTCTAGCACAAATGATGCAGGAGCATCCAGGGCAGCACAGCAATCTTGCATCACCGAAAAGAAAAAAAAGTTCGAAGTTTGCAAAAATTTTCTAAGTATAAAAATGGTCGCGATATCGCGACACAAAAGTCGTCGCGATATCGCGACGTATTTAGAACCATGGCAAGTGCAAAATAATTGGTCGCGATATCGCGACATCAAAGTTGTCGCGATATCGCGACACTTTGGCAGCCAAAGCCAAAAGCCAACGAAGTGTCGCGATATCGCGACACTTTGGCAGCCGAAGTCAAAAGCCAACGAAGTGTCGCGATATCGCGACACTTTGGCAGCCGAAGCCAAAAGCCAACGAAGTGTCGCGATATCGCGACACTTTGGCAGCCAAAGCCAAAAGCCAAAGAAGTGTCGCGATATCGCGACACTTTGGCAGTCAAAGCCAAAAGCCAAAGAAGTGTCGCGATATCGTGACACTTTGGCGACCAAAGCCAAAAGCCAAAGAAGTGTCGCGAAATCGCGACACTTTGGCAACCAAAGCCAAAAGCCAAAGAAGTGTCGCGAAATCGCGACACTTTGGCAAGCAAAGCCAAAAGCCGAAGAAGTGTCGCGAAATCGCGACACTTTGGCAAACAAAGCCAAAAGTCGAAGAAGTGTCGCGATATCGCGACACTTTGGCGAAAGAGAGCCAAAAGCAGAAAAGTGTCGCGATATCGCGACACATTGGAGAAAGAGGACCAAAAGCAGAAAAGTGTCGCGATATCGTGACACATTGGAGAAAGAGGACCAAAAGCAAAAAAACGTCGCGATATCGCGACACATTGGAGAAGGAGAGCCAAGGGCAGAAAAGTGTCACGAAATCGTGACATGTCGCGTTTTCGCGACCTGGCTAAGAAGGAGAAGACGGGTTTTTGCGGACTGTTGCAGAACGACAGGTGGCGATTCCAGAAGCCGTTAAGGCAGTTCCAAGTGGCAGTTCAGAAGCCGTTAAGGTCGTTCCATGTGGCAGTTCCAGAAGCCGTTAAGACGGTTACGAACGGCGGTTGCAGCAAGAAGCCTGGATTATAAAAGGGGATTTTTTTGAAGGATTCGACAGGCTGGAAAGACGTAGATTGAGACTGCATTGTATTTTTCTTTTGTACTTTGTAATCTTTCCATGTTCTCTGAATAAAATTGAGTTTTCTCTTGTTGTTAATATTGGCTCCCCATCAAGTGGTATCAGAGCGAGCAAGATTTCGAGTGTGTGAGCGGAGCACCGAACGTGAGGCAGCTCGCACCGGGATCTGGGGTTACGGGTTTCGAGAAACGATGAAGGAGAATGCCACCGCGAAGAAATCATGGTGCTTGGAAGGAACGTGGTTCCTGAAGGAGACTTCCGAGCATTGCAGAGACAAGTGTTGGCCTTGCAGGAAGAATTGCGCAGAGGAGTAGAGCCAAGAGGAGAAGACCACAACGATGATGACGGAGTTGAAGACCCGTCTGAAGAAGAAGAAGAAGCAATGAGTGCCGCAGAATCGTGAATGATTAAAGCTATTTCTCAAATTGGGAAAAGGCCGAAGCTAGATGTATCCACATATTCTAGAAATTTAAATCCAGAAGAATTAATCGACTGGATTAATGACATGGAGGAATATTTCGAATATGAGGAAGTTGAAGATCCAAATCGAATTAAATTTGCCAGAACAAAATTGAAAGGCCATGCTGGCATATGGTGGAAAGGAGTGCAACTGGAAAGAAACCGGAGAGGAAAAGAAAAGATCACCGGGTGGGATCGAATGGTGGAAAAACTGAAATGGCAGTTTATTTCGACAGATTACGAATTAGATCTGTTGAGAAAAATGCAGAGTTTGCGCCAGTCCAACAAATCTGTTAAAGAGTATATAGAAGAATTTTTTAAAATTTCTATTAGAACCGGTCATACAGAAGCAAATAAAGAAAGAGTAGCCCGTTACATTAATGGGTTGAGAACCAGCGTGCAAGAAGAATTGAGTCTGGTTCGAATGAACAACATTGAAGATGCTTACCAGTTTGCTCTAAAAGTGGAAGAGAAACTGAACCGCAGATTTGACAGCAAGCAAAGAGGAAGAGGTCATGGTGGAAGAACTGGTGGAAGAACCAGTGGAGGAAAATATGATGATCAAAAATAGACTGGTGAAACCAGCAATCGCCAGGAACAGAAGGAGGAGAATGCTTACCGACCCCGTAATCAGAACAATGATTATCAAAGGGGACGAGGTAGAGGTGGACGTGGATATGGCAGAGGCAGATTTCGTGGAACCTATTTCAATTGCGGAGAAGAGGGGCATCGATCATATGAGTGTCCCAAACACCAAGAAACACCGAATAGAAGGCCTGAAGGTAATGCCGAGTTGCAGTTGTTGAGGATGGTGTTGAATCTGAGCATTCTGAAGAAGCAGAGTGCAGAGAAGTGATGATCACAAGGAGAACCTTGTTGAATGAAGAGAAGGAACCAGATCAGCGAAAAATACTGTTTCGCACGAGGTGCAAATGTTCAGGTAAAATCTGTAATATTATTATTGATAATGGTAGTACAGATAATTTGGTTTATGAGGAAATGGTAGCTAAGTTAAAGCTAGAAAGAAGACAGCACCCGCATCCATACCGGATTGCGTGGTTGCAGAAGGATCATAGAGCATTGGTCGGTGAACAATGCTTGGTCAAGTTTCAAATTGGAAGATACCGGGATGAGGTCCTGTGTGATATTTTGCCGATGGATGCTTGCCATTTGTTGCTTGGAAGACCATGGCAATTTGATAGACGTGCAGCGCATGATGGACATGCAAATACCTATTCCATGACAAAAGACGGAGTACGCCACAAACTGAAGCCATTGAAGGAGGTTGAGGAAAAGGTATGCAATAATGCTAGAATTTGTTTAGTAGATGGCAAAAAAAATTTGGATGGTTTAAAGAGGGATTCAATGTGTTATGCATTAATTCCTACTGTAAAAAGAGAAGATACTACTGACATTCCAACAGAAGTTGAACATATGTTAGCAGAATTTCCTGATATTATATCAGATAATGTGCCTGAGGGTTTGCCGCCAATGAGGAAGATTAGTCATCAGATTGACTTAATGCCAGGATCTAGCTTACCCAACAAGGCAGCCCATAGAATGTCTCCTGTTGAGAATGAAGAGTTGAACCGACAAGTTCAGGAATTGTTGAGGAAGGGTTTGATTCGAGCAAGTTTGAGCCCTTGTGCAGTGCCAACAGTACTTGCACCAAAGAAGAATGGCGAATG